>CM027123.1:25654141-26254141 GCA_015476505.1 Urochloa ruziziensis | reverse complement strand
GAGGTTCTCTTGCAAAAGTTCATGGAAACACTCATCTCATCAAGTCGCTCAAGCCTATACTAGATTATTCTCAACCAATTCTACTCATATATGAAAGTGGAAGGCTTATGTGGAGCTTGGTAGGTTAAAACAATCCTAGCAAAACATTATATCTGAAATATTGTCAAATTAAGAGAGAGATCTATTGGATTTTACCGAGACTCGTCAAAAAGGCCATGAGAAAATAAATGTTGGAAAAGGGAGAGAGATGAATCACACACATTTAGATAGGTGGACATGTGCAAATGGCAAAAGGATGATCCCGAGACACAAATGAAGTTCTCGTTATCGGATTGCACATGGTTGGAATGAATGAGTATGGAGTATGTCTTTTAAGCGCCAAGAATTTAATGAAACAAAAAGAACTAAGGAGCATTTTTATTATTTTTCTATCATTTTCTTTTCTTTTTTTTCTTCTTTCTTTTCTTTCTTCATCATTCATTTGTTTTCATTTTTTCTCTTTTGCTCCTTAGAACCTTTTGTAACACGATACTTACTCAGCAGTAGTCAGAGATAATACAATGACTCCTTCCCCCCATGCTTGAACGATTGCTCATCCTCGAGCAAAGGAGAGGAAAATTAAATGACCGCTGAGTACAGTATAAATTCTTCTAATCATGCAGAGAATGACTTGAATCTTCAGGTAGATGATCTACAAAAAATTTTGAAGCCATCAGAGGAGGAAACAGGGCTGGCCGCGTGGCCCAGGGGTGGTCTGGCCGCGCGGCACAAGCCATCCATGCCTCTGTTTCTTCAGATTTTTCTCCAGAATGCTTGTAGATGCCTTCCAAAATTATATTCCTCGTGAGGTGCCTCTGTTCTTCCTAAAACTCCGTCGAATGATTTCTCCATACTCAATAAATGGGATGTGGTCAAGGAGGTAATCACAAAAAGATGATTTTGGGTTTAGGGTGGATATCCAGCGAGGTTTGCAAAATTCCCGGTGTGGAAACTAGCAATGCATGGATAGAAAAGGCTAGCAAAAAGAAGTTACACAAAACGGAATGGTCAGCTTCTTAGTCTCGTACCAAAGAAATCAATCCTAATCCAACTCATCAAAATATAAGTTTGCAATCTAAGGGTTTCATCATGAAAGATCATGCATATATATAGGCTTTGGTAGGTAGAACTTTGCAAGAGATTCACAAATGTAGAAAGCATAATGATCAATTTTTTTTATAAAACAAACAAGGTATGATGTCATCGGTAAACTTAAATCAAAGAGCAAGATAAAGTTTGTGGGTCTAGAGTTTAGTCATTTAACCTCCACAAATTAAAGACCGATATTTATTCGATTTATGTTCATTTAATGGAGAGCAATTAGCCCAGTCATATACAGCATTGTGTAGGTAAACAAAGCGGCAACTTTCATCACTTTTCCATAAGCAGAGCACATAAAAGATATCATCTTGTTGTGCACAAAGTGATGGTGATGATAAAAACAAACAAAACTAGGTTGTCCTCCTAGTAGCCATGTTATTAACAAGAGAGAAATACAAAGGTTTTCTACACTAAGGTCAATGGCATGTATATGCACAGGCATTTAGAAGGAAAAGAGAAGGTGCAAGAGAATTTTACCGTCCTTTTGATGCTTGTAGTAGAGTGTAGCGCAGCCTCCCCCATGCTTAAGCATTGTGCTTATCATTGAAGAACAATTAAGCATATTGCAGCGATCGTGGTCCTTGTACTCCATGTGGCGATGTCTTTCTTCCAAATCCACCCCCATGCTTAGCATTTGCTAGGCATGGAAGAAGTTGCACGTATTGTCATTTTGCCACATGTAGAGATTATCTTTATGTTCTTTTTTCTTGCCACCTTCATCCTTCAATTTCCATGCCTGCAACACAATTAAGCACAAACTACCCCCGAGGTGACGGTCGGGAGTAGAAACATTTGCCAACAAACCAACAACATCCCTAAGATTTTCAACTTGTGGCATAGCTAGCTTAGTAAAAGTCATTCCTAATGAGTGTACGTGTGTGCAAGTGTGTATGCAAATGATAGGAAGGGATACAAACAAATGCAGTGTTTACACCAAGTTCTAAACACCATGCTTACAACAAGGTTGCTGAATTCTTCCATAGCCAAAAAGTATTATTAATCAAGGTCAAAACACCATGTCTATCTCAAGATCAATAATTCTTTATAGAGCAAGAAAAATAAAGTGCAATGCAATGTTTATGAGGACCATATGTGTCCGAGGACCGGTGGATGGTCGCTTCCTGGTGTGATGATTGATTGACAACGTGTTGTGGACTGACGTTTCTCTTGGCTCAAGTATTACAGGTGTAGAATGCGGCTTGATTGCATTGGTGCAGGTGAACAACAAGCGTGAAAGGTCTTAGCCATGATGGCCTCCGAGGAGCGGAGAGACAAGTAGGCTTGGTTCGAGGGACCCGGTGGCCAGATGGATCAAGTGCGGTTCACATGCTGGCAAGAACGAGCAAGGGGACGTGGTTCCGGTATGAGGTAGCGGCACACAACCGAAGCTCATACGCGGACATGAAGCTGGTGCAAGGTAGCGGCTAACGACCGAAGCTTGTACGCGGGGTTTGGTGATTTGGCCACAAAATCATCGGTGGACGGTTTCCCTTGGTTTGGGCCTCAAAACCAAGGCCGAGGACTCGACGAGGCAAGTTTGGGCTGCTAGGCCAAGTGTGGCTGGCAGGGGCGGTTTAACTGCCCCACAGGGCCGGTTTAACCGCCCCCCTTGGGCAGGCCCAAAATTGGCGTCGAGGAGCTTCGATTCGGAGGACACGCGGCGTGACTGCAAGGCTTGCGTCGGAGGGAAGCTAGCTTGCGGTGGAAGGTGTCCCAACCGAAAAATATCTGAAACCAAATGTCAAATTTGCCCCTGAGGGGTATGTATCACTTAGGGGTAGTTTAGTCTTTAGAGCACCACCACTTGGACTACTAATAGGCCCCCTAGGGGTTGGTGGCTGTTATCTCTTTAGTTATCTCTTTGGTTTTCCCTTTGGACTCGTATTTTCCCTTTCATCCCTTCCACCTAGAACTACTTCAAATCATTCCTAGTTTGTATAGGTGAATTCATGGTTGGTTGATTGAGTTTGTGCTGCTCATCTTTGTGTCATGATTTGAATCCACGAGCTTCTTTTCTTTTTCCTATTTTCGGAGGTATTTTTGGAGCTATTTTTGGGGGATTTTCGTTCTTCACTTCCTAGGGCATTTTCTCTTGGATTTCTTTGGGGGATTCACGTATGAGTGCCTTGTGCCTCTTTTGCTGGTGATATCTTGCCCCCAAACGCCGGGAATCGCTTTGGATTTGGAGATTTCGGGATGAACTCGAGTTCATGGTGTTCTTTCTTGGATTTGAGATTTCGGGAGTTCTAGTGAGTTAGAGGCTGAGATCTTTTGGGAAAACACTCCACTGGAGGTGTATATCATCTGACCAAAATCTCGTCTCAAGAGCTCAAGCGGTTTGGGAGATCCACTTTCGAGTTGACTTTTTCCCGAGGCTCCCAGGGCAGGCCGGTTTAACCGCCCCCCCTAGGCAGTTGAACCGCCCCCCGGCAGCACAGGGTTGAGTAGGTTTTGGTTTGATTCGTGTTCGTTTCGAACGATTCGAGTTCCGCTGTGTCTAGCTTGCTCCTAGGGTCAGTAGCTTGACAGTGGCTACGTGATCTTGGCAAGATCGCTTTCAGAGGCGTTGGAGTTGATTTGGGAAAATAGCCGGAGCATTTGAAAGATTTTTTTATCGGCTCCCATTCACTCCCCAACCCTCTCTGGTCGCCATTTCGGTCCTTCAATTGGTATCAGAGCCGGTTATGGGTCTTTGCGACTCTAACCAGTCTAAGATCCAAAGATGGCGTACCAAGATCGGGGTTCCGGGCCTCCGCACTTCGATGGGAAGAACTATCCGAATTGGGTCGCGCGTATGGGCGCTTTCTTGCGAGGCAAAGGAAAGTTGTTGTGGGATGTGACCAAAGATGAACACTATGTCAATCCCACCAACTTAGATGCCCAGGATGCGAGAGATAAGTTTGAGGCAAATGCTAGAGCTGTCGACTACTTGTTCCGTGCTTTGTCGACTGAGGAGTTTGAGAGAGTTTTGGGCGAGGACCTAGCTAGCCAGATCTGGCAGAAGCTCAAGGTAGCCCACGGTGGTGATAGCCATGTGAAGGCTAGGCTTTTCTCGATGTATCACAGAGAGTATGAGAATTTTGAGCAGCTGAAGGGTGAGTCAGTTGATGCTATGTTTCAGCGCTTTACTGCCATAGTCAACAACATGAAAGCCAACATCACCCAGCTCCCATACTCGGATCATGACAGAGCTATCAAGCTGTTGCAATCACTTGATAGATCCGTGTGGGGTGCCAAGGTTGAGGCGATCATGGAGTCGGCTAACTATGAAACTTTGAAAGTCGATGAGCTTTTTTCCAAGTTGAAGTCTTCTGAGGTTGATAGACAGCTGCTTGCCAAGGCGAAGAGTCCGACTGATCCCCATAGTCTGGCTCTAGTCGGTGGCTCTGGTTATGGACATGCTAATACTTCCAGGCACTTTGCTTTGTCTTCTGTTGTGTCTCTTCCAGATGAGGAGTATGAGGTGCTGAGCGAGGAGGATCTCGCGTTGCTCACGAGGAGGTTCGAGCGCATGTACCAGAACCAGAAGGGTTCAAGGCGTGCCAGGAGTACGTGCTACAGATGCGGGAAGATGGGCCACTTCATCACCGAGTGCCCCGAGGAGATCAAGAACGACTACAACCGCAAGCACCGATCGCGAGATGACCACAAGCACCGCTCCAAGGACGAGTACCGCTCCAAGCACAAGAACAAGGAAGAGAGGAGGTCAAAGAACAAGCACGGTGGGCACAAGAAGAACAAGCCCCCGAGCAATGGTGGCTGATGCGAGCGACATCGACACAAGTTCCACCAACACGTCGTCAAGCTCGAGCAGCGAGGATGAAGACCGCGGCCACCGCAAGGAGAAGAAGAACGTGAACCACAACTTCAACGGCATCTCCTTCGCCGCCGTCGACTACTGCACCATGGCGCACGACTTCGTGAATTGCAAGGACGACTCCAACTCTGACTCCGAGGATGAGGTATTGACAGATCCCACCTCTTTGCGTAAGGATATTGCTAGACTAGAGGAGTTGGTCGATAATCATGATGATGTGCTTAGGAAGACCAACAAGGAGAAGAGAGAGTTTAGATCCTTGCTAGGTGAGTCCAAGGAAAGAGTAGCTGAGCTTGAAGCCTTACTTTCTGAGACTGGAAAGAAGGCGATGGACTTTGAGTCTTTGCTTTGCGAGTCTAGGGAGAGAGTAGATAAGCTTGAGTCTGAGTTTGCTGTGTTGAAAGATGCTCCTGTTGTGTCGGATGAAATTGAATGCTCTTTCTGTGATTTGCATCTAAATGATTTGGTAGCTCTTAAAGAAAAACACATGACTTGCCTTGATGAACTAGAAGAAGCTAGGGTTGAGATTGCTGAGTTGAAGTCTAGACCTTCTTTGCTAGGTGCTTGTAATTCTTGTCCTGCTTTACATACTCAGTTGCTTGAATCTCGTACCATGATTAGTTCTCTTGAGGCTCAATTGAAATCACCCATTGCAAACTCTTGTTCAGCCTATTATGTGGTTGCTTTGAAGAATGTTGAGCTAGCACAGTCTGTTGATCGTTTGCAAGATGAGAATGATGAGTTACGTCAGTGTTTGGGTTGGTTGTCTGGTCACCAGCCACAGCTTAAGATGTTGATTGCTGGGTTCAAGTGAGCTGATGGTCGTGGTTTGGGTTGTGAGAAGGATGATGAGAGCAGTGGTGAGAAAAAGAGAGAGAGAGAGCCAGTTCCACCACAAACATTCCAATCCCGCCAGAGAAAACCCCACCAAAGAACAGCTTTGCACCTAAGCCCAACCACTTGTTGAACAAGCTTGACACCACTCCAGATCCTCCCATGTTTCTACCAAAGACAAACAACTTCCAGAGGAGAGTGACTTTTGTGAGGAGTGGGGGTTACCAGAAAAGTGAGAAGCCATAGCCAAGAGAAACCCCAAAGCCAAAACCAGTCCGCTTCCATTGTGAACATTGTGGAAGGGATGGTCAACTAGAAGAGTTTTGCTGGAGGAAGAAGAGGGAGGTGGGACGAGCGAAGGAGATGGGGAACAGGGACAGGTACCACTCTTCCCGTAGTGTGCCTGTGTCTCGTTCACCCTTGCCTAGAGGAGAGGCTTTTGTGCGTACAGTTCCCTCATTGGGTAGTCGTGGTGTTCCAGCTCGTAGTGGTTTTGCTTGGCGGCCTCCTACTCGTGGTCAGTTTGGTTCAGAGAGGTTTGACCGTAGCTTTGAGGCTAGGAGAGAGTCTAGGCCACGTTTTCCCCCGCGTGGTGCTAGAGGTCCGATGGTGAGAGATGAGAGGGTTTCACGTGGTAGAGTTGATTTTGCTATCCCCTCTTTTGAGCAGATGACCCAACACTGGTTTGACTCTTTTTGTGCTAACCCCAGTGTCGAGTCGTTCGCTCATTCTCGTTCTCGCTTTTGATAGTGCAGGTGGGAGGCTTGGAGAAATTTTGGTTGATGGATTCTGGCTGCTCGAGACATATGACAGGTAATAGGAAGTGGTTCTCCAGTCTCACCCCGATGGTGTCCAAGCAGTACATCACTTTCGGGGATAAGGGTAGAGGTAGAGTGCTGTCTGAGGGTGCTATTCAGGTGAGCGACAGTTTTTTGTTGAAGCGGGTTGCTCTTGTCAAGAATCTTGGTTTTAATTTGCTTTCAGTTTCTCAGCTTCTTGATGAGGGTTATGACGTTCATTTTAAGAGTGGTGATTCTCGGATTCTTGACCTTATCCGAGGATTGCCCAAGCTGTTGACCTTATCCGAGAAAGATTTGGTTTGTGCACCTTGTAGGCATGGTAAGATGGTTGCTGCTTCCCATCCACCTTTGACAGATATTATGGCAGAGCGTCCAGGGAAGCTTTTGCATATGGACTTGGTTGGTCCCGCTCTTGTTTGCTCAGTTGCTGGGAAGTGGTATGTTTTTGTGGTTGTGGACGATTTTTCTCGGTATGCTTGGGTGTTCTTCTTGGCGTTGAAGGATGAGACATTTGATTTTGTTCGAGATCTGATTTTGAGGTTGAAAAACGAGAGTAATGGTGGTGCCATGAGAGCTATACGCAGTGACAATGGTACGGAATTTAAGAACACTCGTTTTGATGCCTTTTGTCGTGATCTTGGTCTCGAACACCAATATTCTTCGCCATATGTTGCTTGCCAAAATGGAGTTGTTGAGAGGAAGAATCGGACGCTTTGTGAGATGGCTAGGACGATGCTAGATGAGCATAGGACTCCTAGGAAGTATTGGGCAGAGGCAGTGAATACAGCTTGTCATGTTTCGAATCGGATTTTCCTTCGTGCTTTCAAGAAGAAAACTTGCTATGAGCTTTTCCATGGTCGTTCCCCACGAGTGAGTCACTTTCGGGTTTTTGGCTGCAAGTGTTTCGTTCTTAAGAAAGGAAATTTGGACAAGTTTGAGTCTCGTTCGATGGATGGTATTTTTCTTGGTTATGCTAATCACTTTCGAGCATATCGTGTGCTCAATCTTGAAACTAACCAAATCATGGAGACTTGCGAAGTCACTTTCGACGAGACCATTCCTTGTAGCTTCTCTGTCTTTGAGTGTGCAGGTGATGATGAGTTGGGACAGTGTATCTTTGAGGAAGAGCAGCTTGATGAGGAAGATGATGAGGAGAATCATGCACCGTGTGGGGATCGTGTACCTTGACATCACTCGGCCGGGGCATCATCCCAAACCACGGTCCAACCCGGAGGAAGGGTGGTCGGCCAGGTAAGACCTGCAACCATCTCCTCGAGAGTACTACCTGAAAACAATTCAACAAGCAAGGCTGAGTATACTAATACTCAGCAAGACTTACCCGTCGAGTGAAAACTACATCACCGACTCCTAGACATGCAAGGCTTTTGGCTGGTGGGTTTGTTTTGCCAAAGAGCGACTAAGAGTGGGTCCTTACTTTCAACATTTTAACATCAAGTTCTAGTGAATTAACCATTCTAGGTAAGCACTTATTCTAAACAAGCAAGTTGAGCGAGCAATTAAGCAAGCATCAAGTTTATCATCATCGTCATGTTTCACTTCCTTACTCAATGTGGTAGCGGGGTTAAGTAGTCTCATTAGCTGCGAGAAACAGACAGTTCGAACCGATTTTATAACCTTGCAAGGTGGATACTAAACACACGGTAAAGCCCAACTACAAAGGTTGGTGCTAACCAGGACATTCCCATGTCTTCCTGGCTTGTTAATCCGAGCCTACTCCCCTTGGACACAAGCCTATCCGGTTGATACTTCGCGGCCACGCCGGCCGGATTCGGTCTTGAGCCACATGTGCGCCGCATGGGGGGTTGAATCCCAGAGAAAGTAGGACAAGGCCACACCCCATTTTGAACAGGTACTAAACTTACCGGTCCCATGCCCAAACAAGTGCTTAGTGCTTTCAAACACATAACCATCAGTACCACACCATTCGACCTTAACCAATTTTGCTTACACGGACGGGGCATCTACATGACAAAATCCCCGCCCGTCATCCTTATGATTCCAACATTAGTAAAGCAGGCGATTCCTATAATCTCGCGAGTGACAGGAAATAACTCGACTTTTACCGGGTCCTTATAGCATGGCAACTATCGACCTATCATACTAGTATTGCAAAGCATAGGTACCTAGGATCATGCAACAAGGGTTTCAATCAATGCCTGAAACATAAATGCACAAACATAACATAACAAACATAGTTACATAATTTAGAAACATAGGACATGCTCCGGGGCTTGCCTTAATCCTGAGCTAGGTTAGTATTGATTCTTTCGAACATGGTTCGGTCTTGACTTGTTCGCGACGACGGTGTTCAGCTTCTTCTCGGGTTGTCCTTTTTCTTGCGCCGGGATCGGCTTGTAGCTTCCATCGGTGAGAGTCGTTCCTATACGAGATGCAATGCATAAGAAATGATCTTTTATCGAGCATCACATTTCACACGATAACCCTGGGGTATTGTGTGGCACATTCACCTGGACAAAAATTTGTCTGGCCTTTTCTTTCTTTAATTAAGTTTGTATTTTCTCATAAAAGAAACATGGGTTGGTGATGGTGACAGTGATTGTGTACACATCTAAGATTTGTTAACTTATTTTATTCAATAAACAAGTTAGGATTGGGGGTTGATTCATTTAGTTTGCAACAAGCTCAAGATTTGATCCTCATCATTTCATGTAACTTAGTTAACTTAGCAAACTAGATTAATTTATTCTGGTAGTCAGGCGTATATTCTGCACTTAAGAAAATTACAGTGAGTTAGTTATATCATCATAGATTTACTGACCAAAAACCAGCTCAAAAGCATTTATACATCTACCATGAAAAATCAAACAAGCTTAACATACTAAATAAATGAACAATCCTTATAAAATCACACTAGCAGAAATAATTCCTAACAAAAATTATCAGAGCTACACCTAGGTAACACAAGCTACCATGCCAAACATTAGCTTAAAAAGATCAAAGGATCTTCCTATAAAATTAGTTTGGTTTTCATCTGCACAAACTGGCCGAGCATGATATTAATTAGATAACAGCATGTTAGCAAGGTCAAACTAAGCTCTACTATTTAACACAATCACACCATTAAGTTTTCAAGATTCAAAAAAATTTGAGATTTATTTGGTGAACAGATTAATTCCTAAATTTCATAGATCCAACTATGTGCAGATAGCAAGATTAATTAATAACTCAAAATCTAGGGTGCAACTTGGTGCTATCCTTTTACAGGACCTCAAGTATTCTACCAGAAACAACATACTAAAAGGTCAACTCAAACAAAGCTTTAGATTTCAAACTGTACACAAATTCGTGTTTGAACAGATTTGAACTTAGTTTGAAATCTAGACAGGAACCACCTATACATGCTTTATATAAAAGGTAGAACACATCACCAGGAGTCCAACAAAATTGAGTTTGCATTATTACGATTTTTCTCTTATTTTTAACGGATTTTACAAGTTCACTGTTTTGGATCTAAAACTTGAAGTCACAGTTTTCAGATCGGTCCCCAAAACTTTTTAAAGACTCGCGAAAAGACCCCTATGTTTTACAGAATGAACCCTAGCTTCTATCTAATTCTAGATCGAAGTCCCTGGGAGGACCGGCGATCTGCGGCCGCGATTCCGGCGAGGGAAGGGGCGGGCTCGGCCGGGGCTGAGTATACTACCTGTTTTATGCAGCGACCGGGGGTGGAGGAGGTCCGGCGAGGGCGCGCCGTGGAGGGGACGGGTGTCGGCCCGCTCTGCTCCTGTGCCGGTGAGGAGAGCGGTGCTGGAGGTAGGCTGAGAGGCCGGGGAGGTGGAGTAGGGGTAGCGGAGCTTGATGGTGTGCTCGGACGACGACGAGAGAGACCGGGAGAGGTTGGACGCCGGCGGCCTGGCGGCAGAACGAAGAGCAGAGAGGGGCAATGGCAGACTTGGGCTCGGGTTCCTTTTATAGGCAGAGGAGCAGTCCGGGGCTTCGAGGCGAAGCCTCAGGGCGGGCAACGTGGGCAGGCATGGCCGGGCAACGCGGGCAGCGGCGCGGCATGGGCCGGCAGGTGGCGAGCGGCGCGTGGCGCGAGCAGGGTGGCTAGCGGCACGGCGCTGCTGCCGTGCAGAGCGCGGCGAGCGCGTGGCGCGAGCGGGTAGGCCGCGGGGCGCCGTGATTGGCCGGCGGAGTGGCACTGACGCGGCTCGGCTAACGGACCGAGGTAGACGACCGCGTCAATTGGGCGACGAGGACGGTCGCGCAGACGTCGAGGACGCATGGGCGACGAGTTCTTTGCGGTCTGGTGGCGCTCAGGCGTGGGGCGCAGCATGGCGGGCGCGGAACGCGCGGGCACGAGTGCGCTCTTGGGTGTCGGCATTTCGTCGAACACTTGCTGCGCGCTGTTTCGCAGGCGAATATCTCCAAAATCTTCAATAGAACTTCAGAATCTCCAAATACGAAAGTTGTGTCCCACAGTACCCTCTACAACTATCTGAAAGGTCGACCATATGAAAAGTCCCTAGATCAATGGGAAAATTGAGGAGAAAACTGCATGAACTTCCGGTGAACTTCTGCCATGAACGCGGTGAACTCAGCGGGGTGACCTGACTTTGACTGAGTTTTTAGGCTTGAATCACTTAGAATCTCATTGAGCTCCAATTTTCAAAGTTTTGTCCCATGAAAATGTGAACAACTTTTGTATTGGTGCATTTTTGAGTTCTTAAGTAAAAATTCGAATTTGAACCATGCCATCCGGGAAAGGTCCAAGTTCACCGAGTTGCACAAGATTTCAGTCAACTTAACCCTCTTCCCAAGTAAATCTAAAATGTTTAGAGTGTGAATACTTGATGGAGAACATAACCAAGGGCAAGTCCACACATCAAATATTCAACTTAGTGCAAAGTTCATGAAATGTTATACACGAAATTTCAAATGGCAAGCTTCAACTTTTGGGAAAAACTTCAGCATTCCAGACTTAGAAAAATTTCTAAGTGTAGGCTGAAATTTAGGTTGACTTGCTGTTTGACCATGACTTAGAGCGTCTTCCACTCAAAATTTTGAAAACCACCAATTAACAAAGTTGTTCCTTATGAAATTTGGGACAACTTTCATATTAACAGATTTTCAAGTTATTAAGTGAAATTTTGAATTCAAATCAATTCAAACTGTAAAGGTTCGGTGCATGGAATTTAAAACCATTATTTTATGTGTTGACTTTGGTCATAACCACAAGTTTAATTGTCCTTAGAGCCTTAATGAGTTGATTAAACATCGGAGATGTCACAAACCGCCCCTGGGGGGGGGGGGCGGTTAAACCGCCCCTGGCTGGCACCGCAGCCCCTCGGCCCAACATCGCCACGCCAAGTCCTCGGCCTTGGTTTTGAGGCCCAAACCAAGGGAAACCGTCCACCGGATGATTTTGTGGCCAAACCATCAAACCCTGCATGCAAACTTCGGTCGTGAGCCACTACCTTGCACCGGCTTCTCGTCCGCGTATGAGCTTCGGTTGTGAGCCGCTACCTCTCACCGGAACCACGTCCCCTCGCTCGTTCTTGCCACCATGTGAACCGCACTTGATCCATCTGGCCACCGGGTCCCTCGAACCAAGCCTACTTGTCTCTCCACTCCTCGGAGGCCACCATGGCTAAGACCTTTCGTGCCTATTCTTCACCTGCACCAATGCAACCAAGCCGCATTCTACACCTGCAATACTTGAGCCAAGGGAAACGTCAATCCACACCACGTTGTCAATCACTCATCACACCAGGAAGCGACCATCCACCGGTCCTTGGACACACCGGGTCCTCATCTCCTTTCCTAATACTTTGTGCGAAGGAGCGGATCAATGGCTGATTCGGTCCTGCTTCCTCGCGTCGCCTTGCTGCAGCAACGAGAGTCGCGGACGGACTCCTCCGTCGCCCTTGGCTCAAGCGTGCCCTGGCTGATGGCAGAAAAGATAATGAAATCATTAGAGTACTGAGCCTGCGATTTGCTTTCTCTCCCGGTGGGAACTGAACCAGGGTCTTACTCGGTTCGGGCGACAGGTCAGATCACTCTCCTCCCTGCTTCGTGCGGAGGACCGAATCAAGAGGTGATTCGGTCCAGGAGACGAGCTGAATCACCTTTCCTGTTACTTTGCGTGACAGACCGAATCATGGGTTGATTCGATCTAGTCATTGAGCCTGTGATGAGTCCAACAAGCGGTGGTGTAGATTGTGCACTGCGCGTCCCAATAATCAGCCCCTCGTGGGTGATGTTCGACTCCAACGAGCGAAACCCTCGAAACCAAGGACTCGATGTCGGACAAACGACACCCTTCGCTTGTTGGAATCGTACGCTTGACTCGTTTTGGTTGATCGGGGGTTGGAAGGGATCCGGACCGTCGGCGTGGTTACCCATGCGGTTTTCACCGTGCCTATAAATAGCCGGGGAGGGGGTGAGGGGGTGAAAGTGACATTTTTTGCTTTCGGCCAGCCCCCTTTTCGCCTTACTTTGTGCATTGAGATTCATGCGTTGGCTCCTATTTTCTGGTGAGTTTCCTATTTATTTTTGTTCTGGTTGGTGGCGAATGATGATGCTTATTGTGGTGTTTGTAGTGTAGAGCAGATGGCTCGCGTTATGCAAACTTCGCGCGTTGTCGAAGACGAGGATCCTCATGCTGGTGACGGTGCTGCCGCGGATGCGCATCCTGCGATGGGTGGTGGTAATGCGGGTGCCGATGCTGGGGGTGATGCAGGCAATCCTAGTGATAATGCTCCCGTGGGGCATGAGTTGATGGCTGGTGCTGAGGGGGCCTCGGATTCCAAATCTGTGGCTAGATCCGCTTCAAATCGTGGGGTTGCAAGCCCCGGCGGTGATGCGGACAAGGAGGAAGACGATGAAGCTAGGGATGATGGGGGCAAAGAGAGGGAGGTGGTGGATGAGACCATGGGTAGTGTGGACGTGGATCCGGAGGTCCTAGTCAGTGATTCGATGCCCTTCACTCAAAGATTCAGAAGATCTCTCGTTGGCGAAGGAGATTTTGAAAATATGGTGTTGAGGGGCTATTTTGCCGCGGGCGAGTGCTATGCTCCTGGTGCTGAGGAGGTTCTGGAGCCGCTCGATGGTGAGTGTGTCGTCTTTTGGGAGTTTTCATTGCTGGGCTGCGGTTCCCAGTTGATCCGCTGATCCCCCAAATTCTACGGGCATTCAATGTTTCAATGCATCACCTCTCCCCAAACAGTTTTTGCTATCTTGCCAAGTTCTTCTGGGCCTGTCGCACTTTTAAGGGGGATGTTGAATTGGATACTTTTGTGCGCCACATGGAGCTGCACTTTTCGAAGAGGAAGGTTATCTTCGCCGACGACGTTGAGGCGTACAAGGCTGAATACGGTTGCTGCACCTTTTGCCCTCGCCGCGCAGCCAAGGGTATGGATACGCCGCAGCTGGCGTATGGGTAGAAGAATAAGTTGTCAAAGAACTGGGACAAGCACTGGATCTATGCAAAAATTCCTGTCCCAACTGGCGGGTACGAATCTGGCCGTGAAGTATATGGTTTTCCGTTGGTTGCAAAGGTTACCGGTTTTGATCCTTGCTTCCTTCCCGCGTACTCGGAAACAAAGAAGGCTAAGAACACCCCCTGCAATGGAGCGCTCTACAGTGCTACGCATACTATTTCAGGCAGGGACACGATTTGCGAAAGCATTGCCGCATGGATTTTTCCTGTGTGGGACGGCTGGCGGCCTCGCAGTTTTGGGGAGTTCAAGGTTGCGGGATTTGAGAACAGGAGCTTTCCATGCCCGATTTTCGGCTTGAAAAAACCTGAGGGGATCAGTGACGAGGCGATTGTTGATGAAGTTGAGCGGCGCGCGAAGGTTATGCTTGGCCAGTATAGTGCCAAGGAGTACCAGTCGTGTCGAAAGATAATGCGACACAAGGGGCGGGTGAATCGTGTGTTTGATGAGATGGACGTGAAATATGGCCCGAGGCTGACTTCTCCCTCTATGGTTGCCAGGATGGGGCCTGCCGATAACGTCGGATCCGAACTGGCTGGGGGGAAGGGCAAGGGTACAAGGAGGAAGGCGCCTGTGAAAAGGGCGACGGATGTGACTGGTTCGAGCGCGCCTACTATGAAGAAGGCCAAGCTACTCTCAAAGGCTGATCTGCAGGACTATGCTTTTGGCAACGTTGGGGGTTCTAATGAGGTTGTTGTGGGTGATGCGTCTGGTGGATAAGCTAGAGATGGGTCTTTTGCTCATTTGCTGAGTAAAACGGACCGCGAGAATATAGCTACGGCATCGAGTATGCTGCTGGGTGACTTTGACGACGGGGCTGCTGCTCCAATTATTGGGATGGCGCCTGCCTTCGATTTTGATGATGGGCGGGAGTTTCTATCTGGGGGAGCTGCCATCGTTTCCTAACCAGGGATGTGGCCGTCAACTCTGTGCCGCCGGTGATGCCAATGGAGCCCCATAAGGGTGTCGTTGCCAGTGGTGGAAGCAGTCTGCCTATTGCTGAGAAAGCGATTGAGGCTGCACAGTTTGCACCGCTCGAAGCTGACGCTGGTGTCGACCCTGCCGCTGGCCTGACTGTGGATGAAAGTGGTAAAAGGAAGGCCGCGGTTGTTGGTGAGGAGGGGCAGGATGGGCCACGAGGCTTGGCCAGTGATATGGAAGATGAGCCTTCTTGTGGTGAGTTGCTTGTGTGTCTATATATATCCTGTATAAATATATCTTGATAATTGATTTTCTGCTTTGCTAGATGATAGTCCGCCGGCGCGTCGTAGTCACCCGGGTGAATTTATCTTTGACCCTAAAGGTTAGCATATTTTTTGTTTTTCTGGCTTGTTGTTTTTGCAGTCGCTCTATGGTGTTGTTTGACTAATGCAGTGGTTTTAGTCTATGCAGCTTTTATGCGCGATTGCGAAGAGCAGAATCCGATCGATCTTGCCAAGATCATCGGAGGTGTGGCGGTGAAGCTCGCGATGGGGAGGAAAGTCCTTCATAAGTAGTTGGTCGATGGAGAGGAGCGGGAGGAGCTTGAGTTCTTGCAGTCTCCTAACTTGACTCTTGTTGGGTAGAAGGCTTTGCTGGAGGGGTGTAATGCAGAACTGAGCCTGGCCGTCAAGAACTTGCAAACTAAAGTTGTAGAGCAGGAGGCTGCTCTGAACGGATTGCACAAGCGGGTCGCATCTAATTCGGAGGTTGTTCTTGATTTACGCAACAGGCTGACGAGCTCCGATCTGGAGTTAAAGTCCAAGGACAAAGAGATCGGTGATTGTGACTCGGTTATCTCTGATTTGCGCAAGCGCCTGGTAGCTATGGAGAAACGAGTGGAGGAGCACGATAGCCAGATGTGGCAGGACGGGCTACATGCTTAGAATAATTGCCGTGCCGCTTTGCAGCGATTCGGGGCTGAGCCCCAGGAAATGCCCCGAGAGATAAGCAGGGAGATGTTCTTCCATTGGCTGGATACTGAGTTCAAAATGCTCCCTGGCATCATGGATAGGGTTGGGGATTATGCTGCTTCTGTGAGCACAGATGCTCTTTTGCGCCTGTTGTTGGATCAGGGATGCGAGCATCTAAAAAGGCTTGGATCTAGGAGTTTTGTCTTTCCTGATGCTGACGGTCTGCCTTCATCCACAAGCGCTTGCGAAGCTGTTAAGAAGATCTTTCTAAGCCGCTTCTAGGTTGCGCATGGTAGGGACGCTGCCCAGAAGATTGCTCATGAGCGCCTGACTCAGGTGATACTCGTATTCCCTATCCTTTTGTTGAGCGTTCACGAGGATGGTCTTTTATTTTCGGTGACTCGTTACTCTTATTCTTACAGTTCTACCTGTCGCAGAGTAAGCAGTATCTTGCTAGCACGGGAAGGACTGAGGCCGCACAAGATGCGCGTGCGATGTTTCCTCCTCGACCGGATCAGTCCAGGGTTCCTCGCCCTGGTGCTCTGGTGCGCGTTTCTACGTCTTCACCTGAGGAGGTTGGCGAGATGCCTTGACCTTTTTCCTGCGTTTTTTTAGTAGGTTTTTGTAGCTTGTTTGAGCTCGTGCCTTGTGTTTTCACAGCTGACTCGCGGAGTGGGGGCAAGCCGAGCTGATGCGTCTGGCCAGCCCCTTGGTACTACTGAAGCTCGAGTTCCTGGTCCCGCGCCCCCGAAGGGAGATTCGGCTCCACCCAGGGAAGACTCTGTGCCGTCCAAGGAGTGCAAGGATGTACCGCAAGGACTTGGTGGTGGGGGCGCAGAAGCGTCGCACCAGCAGGGGAGAGTGAAGCCCAAGGCTAGTCCACGCCGGAAGGATGGCTCGATAGTGCTCGTGCGAATGATGAACAGGTGTAGATGTTGGGCTGTCTAATGCGAAGCCACTTCTTTTTGCTTGCTTTGGCCTACTGGAAGTTGAACGTGTTGTTGCAACTTCCCTGCGCAGGCTTCCAGTGGCCGGGCCGCATAGGGCATGATCCAGATCAGAGTTTCTTTTTGCATGGGTACTATTTCAGGCGATGCATCCAGATCAGAGTTTCGAAGATTTCTGGTGTTATTGTAGTCGCCTGTTCTCTCATCGCGCCTATTTGCTGCACTTGACGCTGAACCATTCTGGAGGGTTTAGGGTGAGTCAGTCTCATGAATGGGATGCGGAGCACCTTCATTCTGTTGTTAAGGTGGAAGGTTCGTCGCGCGCTGATGGTGATGACGAGATGTGCTTTGTTTATGATTCGCCCAAGGTCGGGAGGCCTGGGTATGTAATAGAGTTGTTTGAATAGTTAAAGCTATGTTGCCCCGATGATCACTTCTGCTGTTAAACTTGTAAATGAAGCTTTGTTTTTTTGATATTAATTTATTATTTTTTTTGCTTGTTTCGGTCGACTTGGTGATGGCGCGTTATGGAGGGGTGTAGCATAAGTTAGGTTTCCTTTGGCTGCGGGTAGTGGCCCTACTATGTCCATTCCCCATCTCTGGAATGGCCAGGTGGGTGGGACTAACTGAGTTCCCCCCTGGTTTTCTCTGATGTGGTGCTGACATCTGGCATGCTGAACTTGCTCTTATGACTTGTTCCGCGTCTCTCAAGGCCATGGGCCAATAGAAACCCTGAATGAAAGCTTTCCTTGCTAGTGCTCTTGTGCCCAAGTGAGATCCTGCATGCACCACTGTGTATCTCCTGAAGTATTTCCTTGCCCTCCTATTGCAGGATGAATTTTAGCAGTGGCACACA
The DNA here is from genome assembly GCA_015476505.1 of Urochloa ruziziensis. Taxonomy (NCBI): domain Eukaryota; kingdom Viridiplantae; phylum Streptophyta; class Magnoliopsida; order Poales; family Poaceae; genus Urochloa; species Urochloa ruziziensis. The sequence continues at coordinate 26,236,374 of CM027123.1, read as the reverse complement.
TACACCCTTCTTGTACAGCTGGTTGTCTATGATTGTGTATCCCATTGCCCTTTGCCTCATCTGCTTGAGGTCAGATTCATCATTGGGTTCGACGTGGTTTCTTAGATATGCCATGATGGGGGCTCTCCAGTCTTCGCTGCTGATGGCGCTCACAAAACTCATTGGCTGTAGCTCTGGCTTGATGGAGGGTTGTAGCATTGTTTCAAAGAACTACCTCTGGTGGCAGTGGTTCGTTGTTTGCTGCAGCCTTTGCTAGCTTGTCTGCTTCTGAATTCTCCTTTCTAGGTATGTGTTGTATGGTGAATCCCTTGAAGTGCCTTTCCATTCTTCTTACCTCTGCTAGGTATTTGATCAGCTCTGGCTCTCTTGCACTGTATTCTTTCTCCACTTGGCCGGTGATGACTTTGGAATCAGACCGAACTAAGAAGCTCTGGGTCCCTAGTGCTCTTACTTTTCGCTGTCCTAGAAGTAGTGCTTCGTATTCTGCTATGTTGTTGGAGCATTTCTCACTTTCACTGATGAAGTCTAGCCTTGCTGCATATTTGACTTGGAGACCCGATGGTGTTGTTATGATGGCCGTGATTGAAGGACCGATTGGGCGACCAGAGGGGGGGAGGGGAGTGAATGAGAGCCGATAAAAATTCTTCTCAACCGATCCGGCTTTTCTCCCAACTCAACTCCAAAGCCTCCGAGACGATCTTGCCAAGATCACGTAGCTACTGACAAGCTACTGACCCTAGGTTTTGGTGCAAAGCTGTTCTTTGGTTGAGTTGTCTCAGGTGGTGTGGGGATGTTTGTGGTGGAGTTATCACGCTCTCTCTCTCTTTCTCTCCACTACACTCACCAATCTTCTCAGATCCCAAACCACGACCATCAGCTCTCTTAAAACCAGCAATCATCATCTTAAGCTGTGGCTCATGACCAGACAACTGACCCAAACACTGACGCAACTCATCAATCTCATCTTGCAAGCGATCAACACATTGTGCAAGCTCAACATTCTTCAAAGCAACAACATCGCAAACAGAGCAAGAGTTTGCAATTGGAGATTTCAATTCAGCCTTAAGTGAACTAATCATGGTACGAGATTCAAGCAATTGAGCATGCAAAGCAGGACAAGAAGTACAAGCACCTAGCAAAGAAGGCCTAGACTTAAACTCAGCAATCTCAACCCAAGCTTCATCTAGTTCATCAAGGCATGTCATGTGTTTGCCCTTAAGAGCTACCAAATCAGCTAGATGCACATCACATAAAGAGCATTCAAGTTCATCAGAAACAATAGGAGCATCTTTTATCACAACAATTTCGGATTCAAGCTCAGCTATCCTCTTCCTAGACTCACTCAACAAAGACTCAAAATCCAACGCCTTCTTTCCAGTTTTAGAAAGTAAGGCCTCAAGCTCCACAACCCTATCCTTAGATTCACATAGCAAAGATCTAAACTCTCTCTTCTCCTTGTTGGTCTTCCTAAGCACATCATCTGAAGGACCGAAATGGCGACCAGAGAGGGGGGAGTGAATGAGAGCCGATAAAAATTCCTTTCCAACCGATCCGGCTATTTTCCCAACTCAACTCCAAAAACTCCGAAAGCGATCTTGCCAAGATCACGTAGCTACTGTCAAGCTACTGACCCTAGGAACATGATAGATGCAGCGGAACTCGAATCGATCGAAAAGAACACTAACCGAACCGAAACCAACTCAACCCTGATCTGCCTGGCGGGGCGGTTAAACCGCCTGGGGGCGGTTAAACTGGCCTGCCCTGTGAGCCTCGGGAAAAAGTCAACTCGAAAGTGGATCTCCCAAACTGCTTGAGCTCTTGAGACGAGATTTTGGTCAGATGATATATACCTCCAGTAGAGGCTATTCCCAAAAGATCTCGGTCTCTAACTCACTAGAACTCCCGGAATCTCAAATCTAAGGAAGAACACCATGACCTCGAGTTCATCCCAAAAACTTCAAATCTCGAGCGATTCCCGGCGTTTGGGGGCAAAGGATCACCAGCAAAAGAGGCACAAGGAACACATACATGATTCCCCCAAAGAAATCCGAGAGAAAACGCCCTAGGAAGTGAAGAACGAAAATCCCTCAAAAATACCTCCGAAAATAGGAAAAAGAAAAGGAGCTCGTGGATTCAAATCATGGCACAAAGATGAACTTCACAAACTCAATCAACCAACCACGAATTCACCTATACAAACTATGAATGATTCGAAGTAGTTCTAGGTGGAGGGGATGAAAGGGAAATACTAGTCCAAAGAGAAAACCAAAGAGATAACTAGAGAGATGGCAGCCACCAACCCCTAGGGGGCCTATTAGTAGTCCAAGTGGTGGTGCTCTAAAGACTAAACTATCCCTAAGTGATACATACCCCTCAGGGGCAAATTTGACATTTTCAGCGAAGATTTCTCCGGCTGGGACACCTTCGACTGCAAGCTAGCTTCCCTCCGACGCAAGCCTTGCAGTCACACCGCGTGTCCTCCGGATCGAAGCTCCTCGATGCCGATGTTGGGCCAGCCCAGGGGGAGGCGGTTAAACCGCCCCTGGCTGATGCCACAGCCCAATGGCCCATATTCGCCACGTTGAGTCCTCGGCCTTGGTTTTGAGGCCCAAACTAAGGGAAACCGTCCACCGGATGATTTTGTGGCCAAATCACCAAACCCCGCATGCAAGCTTCGGTCGTTAGCCGCTACCTTGCACTGGCTTCTCGTCCGCGTACGAGCTTCGGTTGTGAGCCGCTACCTCGCACCGGAACCACGTCCCCTTGCTCGTTCTTCTAGCATGTGAACCGCACTTGATCCATCTAGCCACCGGGTCCCTCGAACCAAGCCTACTTGTCATTCCGCTCCTCGGAGGCCGCCATGGCTAAGACCTTTCGCGCCTGTTCTTCACCTGCACCAATGCAACCAAGCCGCATTCTACACCTGCAATACTTGAGCCAAGGGAAACGTCAATGCACACCACGTTGTCAATCCACTCATCACACCAGGATGCGAGCATCCACCGGTCCTCGGACACACCGAGTCCTCACCATTGTTGCTGCGTATGTCCATCATGGCTCCACCATTACTCTTATTTTTGAACCTCAAAATCAGATCTCGAACAAACTCAAAAGTCTCATCCTTAGACGCCAAGAAGAACACCCAAGCATACCGAGAAAAGTCATCCACAACCACAAGAACATACCATTTCCCACCAACTGAGCGAACGCGAGTGGGCCAACCAAGTCCATATGCAAAAGCTCCCCTAGACGCTCAGTCATCACATCAGTCAAAGGTGGATGAGAAGCAGCAACCATCTTACCATGTCTACAAGATACACAAACCAAATCTTTCTCGAACTTGAGCTAGGGCAATCCTCGGATAAGGTCAAGAGCACTCAAGCGTGTGAGTAAATCAAAGCTCACATGACCCAATCTCCTATGCCACTTCCAAAGCTCAGAAGAAGTACCAGCGATCAAACACCGTGACGGACCAAAAGATCAAGAAAAATCAGCACGAAAAATCTGTCCCTCGGGAATGATCATACACACAAAATCACCTCGAGAATCAAGAATCCAAGAATCACCACTCTTAAACCGAACCTCATAACCGTCATCAAGAAGCTGAGAAACTGAAAGCAAATTAAAACAAAGATTCTTGACAAGGGCAACCCACTTCAACATAAAACTGTCACTCACCTGAATAGCACCCTCAGACAGCACTCGACCTCTACCCTTATCCCCAAAAGTGATGTACTGCCTGGACACCACTGGGGTGAGGTTGGAGAACCACTTCCTATTACCTGTCATATGTCTCGAACAGCCAGAATCCATAAACCAAAAGTTCTCCAAACCTCCCAGCTGCACAATCAAAAGCGAGAACGAGAATGAGCGAACGACTCGACATAGGGGTTAGCACAAAAAGAGTTAAACCAGTGTCGGGCCATCTGCTCAAAAGAGGGGTTAGCAAAATCAGCACTACCACGTGAAACCCTCTCGTCTCTCACCATCGGACCTCTAGCACCACGCGAGGGAAAATGCGGCCTAGACTCTCTCCTAGCCCCCAAGCTACGTTCAAACCTCCCTGCACCAAACTGACCACGGGCAGGAGGCCGCCTAGCAAACTCACGACTAGCTGGAACACCATGACTACCAAACGAAGGAACTGTATGCACAAAAGCCTCTCCTCTAGGCAAGGGTGAATGAGACACAGGCACACTACGGGAAGAGTGATAACTATCCCTGTTCCCTTCTCCCGTCTCACCTCCCTCTTATTCCTCCAGCAAAACTCTTCTAGGTGACCATCCCTTCCACAATGTTCACAATGGTAGCGGACTGGTTTTGGCTTTGGGGTTTCTCATGGCTGTGACTTCTCACTTCTCTGGTAACCCCCACTTCTCACAAAGGTCACTCTCCTCTGGAAGTTGTTTGTTTTTGGTGGAAACTTGGGAGGATCTGGAGTGGTGTCAAGCTTGTTCAACAGGTGGTTGAGCTTTGGTGTGAAGCTGTTCTTTGGTGGAGTTCTCTCGGGTGGTGTTGGGATGTTTGAGGTGGAACTGGCTTGCTCTTTCTCACAACCACTCTCATCAAGCTTCTCAGAACTCCAACCACGACCATCAGCTCTCTTGAACCCACCAATCAACATCTTAAGCTGAGGTTCACGACCAAACAACCAACCCAAACACTGACGCAACTCATCATTCTCATCTGGCAAATGATCAACAGAGTGTGCTAGCTCAACATTCTTCAAAGCAACAACATCACAGGCAGAACAAGAGTTTGCAATAGGAGATTTCAATTCAGCTTCAAGTGAACTAATCATGGTACGAGATTCAAGCAACTGAGCATGCAAAGTAGGACAAGAAGTACAAGCACCTAGCAAAGAAGATCTAGACTTCAACTCAGCAAGCTCAACCCTAGCACCTTCTATTTCATCAAGGCGTGTCATGTGTTTGTCCTTAAGAGCTACCAAATCAGCCAGATGCACATCACAGAAAGAACATTCAATTTCATCAGACACAACTGGAGCATCTTTCAGCACACCAATCTCAGACTCAACCTCAGCTATTCTCCTTCTAGACTCACAAAGCAAAGACTCAAAATCCATCGCCTTCTTTCTAGTCTCAGAAAGTAAGGCCTCAAGCTCCACTACCCTTTCGTTCGACTCTCCTAGCAAAGACCTAAACTCTCTCTTCTCCTTGTTTGTCTTCCTAAGCACATCATCACAGTTATCGACCAACTCCTCTAGTCTAGCAATCTCCTTACGCAAAGAGGCGGGATCGGTCAATACCTCATCCTATGAGTCAGAGTCAGAGTCGTCCTTGCTCTTCATGTTGTCAGAGTCATGCGCCATGGTGCAGTAGTCGACGGCCGCGAAGGAGATGCCATTGAAGTTGCGGTTCACATGCTTCTTCTCCTTGCGGTGGTCGCGGTCTTCATCCTCGCTGCTCGAGCTTGACGACGTGCTGGTGGAGCTTGTGTTGATGTCGCTCGCATCAGCCACCATCGCTCGAGATCGGTTCTTCTTGTGTCCACCGTGCTTGTTCTTCGTCTTCCTCTCATCCTTGTTCTTGTGCTTGGAGCAGTACTCGTCCTTGGAGCAGTGCTTGTGCTCATCTCGCGGGCGGTGCTTGCGGTTGCAGTCGTTCTTGATCTGCTCGGGGCACTCGGTGATGAACTGGCCCATCTTACTGCATCTGTAGCACGTACTCCCGGCGCGCCTCAAACCCTTCCGGGTCTGGTACATGCGCTCGAAACTCCTCGTGAGCAACGCGAGATCCTCCTCGCTCAGCACCTCATACTCCTCATCTGGAAGAGACACAAGAGAAGACAAGGCAAAGTGTTTGGAAGTATTAGCATGCCCATAACCAGAACCACCGACTAGAGCCAGACTATGGGGATCAGTCAGACTCTTAGCCTTGGTAATCAGCTGTCTATCAACCTCAAAAGACTTCAACTTTGAGAAAAGCTCGTCAACTTTCAAAGTTTCATAGTTAGCCGACTCCATGATCGCCTCAACCTTGGCACCCCACACGATCCGATCAAGTGCTTGCAAGAGCTTCATAGCTCTGTCATGAACCGTGTATGGGAAGATGGTGATGTTGGATTTCATGTTGTTGACTATGGAAGTGAAGCGCTGAAACAAAGCATCAACAGACTCTCCAGGCAACTGAACAAAATTTTCATACTCTCTACGATACATCGAGAAAAGCCTAGCCCTCACATGGCTATCACCATCGTGGGCTACCTTGAGCTTTAGCCAGATCTGGCTAGCTAGGTCCTTGCCCAAAACTCGCTCAAACTCCTCAGTCGACAAAGCACGGAACAAGTAATCGACAGCTCTAGCGTTTGCCTCAAACTTATCTCTCGCATCCTGGGCATCTAAGTTGGTGGGATTGACATAGTTTTCATCTTTGGTCACATCCCACAACAACTTTCCTTTGCCTCACAAGAAAGCACCCATACGCGCAACCCAATTCGAATAGTTCTTCCCATTGAAGTGTGGAGGCCCGGAACCCCGATCTTGGTACGCCATCTTTGGATCTTAGACTGGTTAGAGTCGCAAAGACCCGTAACCGGCTTTGATACCAACTGAAGGACCAAAACGGCAACCAGAGAGGGGGGAGTGAATGGGAGCCGATAAAAATTCCTTTCCAACCGATCCGGCTATTTTCCAAACTCAACTCCAAATCCTCCGAAAGCGATCTTGCCAAGATCACGTAGCTACTGTCAAGCTACTGAGCCTAGGAACAAGATAGATGCATCGGAACTCGAATCGATCGAAAATGTGGCAGAACCGCTCAAATTAATCCGGCTTAAGTGTGCTAAACATCGCATTAGACGCGATCAGACACTTAAACCAAACTAAAGTGACAGCCTGTCGGGTCGAGCCCGATGCAACCACAAACAGTTACCTCGATCGAAGCGAGTCATCCATTTACTCTCTCAAAGGAGAGTACCAGAGATTACAACCATCCACAATAAATTAAAGGTCCCATCTGAGGTACTTTATTACAAATGCAGTTCATGCATAAAGTAGAGATAATTCAGAGTTTAAAATGTAGCGGAAATAAACGATTATTCTAGACGAAGGTATGTCATGTGAAGCCGTCATGACATCACTCAGCCGGAGCGTCATCCCACACCACGGTCCAACTGGGAGGCAGAGTGGTTGGCCAAGTCAAACCGGCAACCATCCCTTCCAGAGAACTACCTGAAAAACAGTGACACAAGCAAGACTTACCCGTCGGGTGAAACTACATCACCGACTCCTAGACATGAATGGCTTTTGGCTGGTAGTTTTGTTTTGCCAAAGCGCGACTAAGAGTGGGTCCTTACTTTCAACATTTTAGCATCAAGTTCTAGTGAATTAACCATTCTAGGTAAGCAACTTATTCTAACCAAACAAGTTGAGCAAGCAATTAAGCAAGCATCAAGTTTATCATCATCGTCATGTTTCACTTTCTTACTCAATGTGGCAGCGGGGTTAAGTAGTCTCATTAGCTGCGAGAAACAGACAGTTCGAACCGATTTTATAACCTTGCAAGGTGGAAACTAAACACGCGGAAAAGCACCGACCACCAAGGTCGACGCTAACCAGGCCATTCCCATGTCATCTTGGTTCGTTAATCCGAGCCCACTCCCCTTGGACACAAGCCTATCCGGTTGATACTTTGCGGCCACGCCGGCCGAATTCGGTCTTGAGCCTCATGTGCACCGCATGGGGGGTTGAATCCCAGGGCAAGCAGGACAAGGCCACTCCCCATTCCGAATAGGTACTAAACTTACCGGTCCCATGCCCAAACAAGTGCTTAGTGCTTTCAAACACTTAACTGTCGGTACCACACCATTCGGCCTTAACCAAATTTTGCTTACACGGACGGGGCATCTACATGACAAAAGTCCTCGCCCGTCATCCTTATGATTCCAACATAAGTAAAGCAGGTGATTCCTATAATCTCGCGAGTGACAGGAAATCACTCGACTTTTACCGGGTCCTTATAGCATAGCAACTATCGACCTATCATACTAGTATTGCATAGCATAGGTACCTAGGATCATGCAACTAAGGTTCCAATCCAATTCCTGAAACATAAATGCACAAGCATATGTAACAAATATAGTTGCATAATTTAGAAACATAGGACATGCACCGGGGCTTGCCTTAATTCTGAGTTAAGTTAGTATTGACTCTTCCGAACTTGGTTCGGGTCTTGACTTGTCCGCGACGGTGTTCGGCTTCTTCTCGAGCGGTACTTCTTCTTGCGTCAGGATCGACTTGTACCTTCCGTCGGCGGGAGTCGTTCCTATACGAGATGCATTGCATAAGAGAATGATGTTATATCGAGCATCGTGTTTCACACGATAAACCCGGGGTGTATCGAATGGCACATTCACCTGGACAATTTTTGTCTGACCTTTCCTTTCTTTAATTAAGTTTGTATTTACTCATAAAAGAAACAAGGGTTTGTGATGGTGATTGTGTACACATCTATATTTCATTAGTTTGTTTTGTTCACTAAACAAGTGATGTTTGTTGTGTGATTCATTTAGTTTGCAACAAGCTCGGGATTTAATGCTCTTCATTTCATCTAACTTATTTAACTTAGCAAACTTGATTAATTTATTTTGGTAGTTAGATGTATGTTCTGCAGTTGAGAAAATTACAGTGCTTTACCCATACCATCATAGATTTACTGACCAAAAACTAGATCAAAAGCATTTATACATCTACCATAAAAAATCAAAAAACTTAGCACACTAAGATCAAGATTAATCCTTAGAAACTCACACTAACAGAAATTAATCCTAACAAAATTACCAGAGCTACACCTAGCTAATACAAGCTACCATGCCAAACATTAGCTTAAAAAGATCAAAGGATCTTCCTAGAAAATTAGTTTTATAAACAGTTATCAATTTCGGCCGAGCATGATCTTAAATATATAACAGCATGTTAGAAAGGTCAAACTAAGCTCTACTATTTATCACAAGCAGAAAATTAAGTCTACAAGCGTCACCAAAAAGCTGAGATTAATTTACTGAGCATATTAATTTAAATAAATCATAGATCACTTGCTGTACAGATATACAAATTAAATCATAACTCACGTTTTAGAGTAGATCTGCATTCCATATTTTTATGGGAGCTCATGCATGTTACCAGAGACAACATATTAAATGATCAACTCAAACAAAGCTGTAGATTTCAAACTGTGCACAAATTAGTGTTTGAACAGATTTGAACATAGTTCAAAAACTAAGCACCAAACACATATACATGCTTTCTAGAAACGGTAGAGCTCATCACCAGGAGTTCAACAAAACTGTATTTACATTTTTATGATGTTTCTGTGATTTGTTATGGATTTTACAAGTTCACTGATTTGGATCTAAACATTACTTCGCAGATTTTCGGATAACCCCCTAGAAGTTTCTGCAGACTTACGAACAGATCCCTGGGCGGGTTGAGATCAGGGAGCTCGATTCCGGCGAGGGTGAGGATCGATTCGGCCGGGGAACGACACGGGGAGGTATAGGGGCTCACCACGAGTCGGTTTGATGTAGCACTTGGGGGCGGAGGAGACCGGCACGAGGCGCTCCGTGGAAGGGGGCGATTCAGCCTCCTCTGCTCGAGCTCCGGCGACGGGGATGGCGGTGGTGCTCGACTGGGTGGTCAGGGAGGTGGAGTAGGAGTGAGGACCCGGTGTGTCCGAGGACCGGTGGATGGTCGCTTTCTGGTGTGATGAGTGATTGACAACGTGGTGTGGACTGATGTTTCCCTTGGCTCAAGTATTGCAGGTGTAGAATGCGGCTTGATTGCATTGGTGCAGGTGAAGAACAAGTGCGAAAGGTCTTAGCCATGGCGGCCTCCAAGGAGCGGAGAGACAAGTAGGCTTGGTTCGAGGGACCCGGTGGCCAGATGGATCAAGTGCGGTTCACATGGTGGCAAGAACGAGCGAGGAGACGTGGTTCCGATGCGAGGTAGCGGCTCACAACCGAAGCTCGTACGCGGACGAGAAGCCGGTGCAAGGTAGCGGCTCACAACCGAAGCTTGCATGCGGGGTTTGGTGATTTGGCCACAAAATCATCGGTGGACGGTTTCCCTTGGTTTGGGCCTCAAAACCAAGGCCGAGGACTCGACGAGGCGAAGTTCGGGCAGCTAGGCCGAGGTGGCCAGCCAGGCCCAAGTTCGGCGTCGAGGAGCTTCGATCCGGAGGACACGCGGCGTGACCGCAAGGCTTGCATCCAGGTGAAGCTAGCTTGTGGTGGAAGGTGTCCCAGCCGGAAAATATCTGAAAACAAATGCCAAATTTGCCCCTGAGGGGTATGTATCACTTAGGGGTAGTTTAGTCTTTAGAGCACCACCACTTGGACTACTAATAGACCCCCTAGGGGTTGGTGGCTGCTATCCTTTTAGTTATCTCTCTTTGGACTAGTAGTTTGCTCTTCATCTCTTCCACCTAGAACTACTTTGAATCATTCCTAGTTTGTATAGGTGAATTCATGGTTTGTTGATTGAGTTTGTGCTACTCATCTTTGTGCCATGATCTGATTCCACGAGCTCCTTTTCTTTTTCCTATTTTGGAGGTATTTTCGGAGCTATTTTTGGGGGATTTTTGTTCTTCACTTCCTTGGGCGTTTTCTCTCGGATTTCTTTGGGGGATTCACGTATGAGTGCCTTGTGCCTCTTTTGCTGGTGATCTCTTGCCCCCAAACGCTGGGAATCGCTTTGGATTTGAAGTTTTTGGGATGAACTCGAGTTCTTGGTGTTCTTCACGAGATCTGAGATTCCTGAAGTTCTAGCGAGTTAGAGACCAAGATCTTTGGGGCATAGCCTCTCCTTGAGGTGTATTTTATCTACCCAAAATCTTGTCTCAAGACTCCAAGTTGTTTGGGAGATCTATTCTCGAGTTGACTGTTTTCATTGAATGGATCTATCGATCTGACCGGACGCACTTGTACAGGTCAGATCGATTGACCGCTAGCTCTCAACAACTTTGCAAAGTTTCTGGTAGGAGGTCGATATTTCGATTGAATGCTCCGATCGATAGGTCAGATCAATCGACCGCTAAAGGCTAAGTCAATAGACCTGTCGATCTGACCGAACGCACTTGTACAGGTCAGATCAATCGACCGGTGGTCAGATCAATCGACTGCTAGAAAGGCTAGGTCAATGGACCTATCGATCTGACCGGATGCACTTGTACAGGTCAGATCAATCGACCGGTGGTCAGATCAATTCGACCGCTAAAAGGCTAGGTCAATGGACCTATCGATCTGACCGGACACGCTTGTACATGGTCGAATCAATCGACCGGTGTTTCTTCGTTTCGCAAAGTTTTCTCTCAGTATCGATCGGAGGATTGGCGATTAATCTGACTGGTGCTTTCCATGCTCGGTCGGATCAATCGACCTGTGTATTTCACGCTGAGTTGATCTGTTGTGTTCTCAAGGTTGCGATCGGAGCATAGGCCATTAATCCGACCGACCTTTCTAGTCCGGTCAGATCAATCGACCCATGTTATTTTTCTGGATTCTTCCTGTTGAGGCCACGTCTTGTGCTCAATTTGTTCGATTCCTTTTCCTGCTGTGTTGATCTAGTTCCTAGGGTCAGTAGCTTCTCACTAGCTACGTGATCTTGGCTAGATTGTTGGTTTGGCTTGGAGTTGATTTGGGTTAAGCCGGATTTGGGAAAGAAATTTTTATCGGCTCCCATTCACTCCCTCCCTCTCTGGTCGCCGTTTCGGTCCTTCAATTGGTATCAGAGCCAGTTACGGGTCTTTGCGACTCTAACCAGTCTAAGATCCAAAGATGGCGTACCAAGATCGGGGTTCCGGGCCTCCGCACTTCGATGGGAAGAACTATCCGAACTGGGTTGCGCGTATGGGCGCTTTCTTGCGAGGCAAAGGAAAGTTGTTGTGGGATGTGACCAAAGATGAACACTATGTCAATCCCACCAACTTAGATGCCCAGGATGCGAGAATAAGTTTGAGGCAAACGCTAGAGCTGTCGACTACTTGTTCCGTGCTTTGTCGACCGAGGAGTTTGAGCGTGTTTTGGGCGAGGACCTAGCTAGCCAGATCTGGCAGAAGCTCAAGGTAGCCCACGGTGGTGATAGCCATGTGAAGGCTAGGCTTTTCTCGATGTATCGCAGAGAGTATGAGAATTTCGCTCACTTGCCTGGAGAGTCGGTTGATGCTTTGTTTCAGCGCTTTACTGCCATAGTCAACAACATGAAAGCCAACATCACCCAGCTCCCATACTCGGATCATGACCAAGCTATCAAGCTCTTGCAAGCACTTGATAGATCCGTGTGGGGTGCCAAGGTTGAGGCGATCATGGAGTCGGCTAACTATGAAACTCTGTCTGTTGATGAGCTTTTCTCCAAGTTGAAGTCTTCTGAGGTTGATAGACAGCTGCTTGCCAAGGCTAAGAGTCCGACTAATCCCCATAGTCTGGCTCTAGTCGGTGGCTCTGGTTATGGACATGCTAACACTCCCAGACATTTTGCTTTGTCTTCTCTTGTGTCTCTTCTAGATGAGGAGTATGAGGTGCTGAGCGAGGAGGATCTCGCGTTGCTGACCAGGAGGTTCGAGAGGATGTACCAGAACCGCAAGGGTTCGAGACGTGCCGGGAGTACGTGCTACAGATGCGGGAAGATGGGCCACTTCATCGCCGAGTGCCCCGAGGAGAACAAGAACGACTACAACCGCAAGCACCGATCGCGAGATGACCACAAGCACCGCTCCAAGGACGAGTACCGCTCCAAGCACAAGAACAAGGAAGAGAGGAGGTCAAAGAACAAGCATGAAGGGCACAAGTAGAACAAGCCTCGAGCGATGGTGGCAGATGCAAGCGACATCGACACGAGCTCCACCAACACGTCGTCAAGCTCGAGCAGCGAGGATGAAGACCGCGGCCGCCGCAAGGAGAAGAAGCACGAGAACCACAACTTCACCGGCATCTCCTTCACCGCCGTCGACTACTGCACCATGGCGCACGACTCTGTGAAGGGCAAGGACGACTCCGACTCTGACTCTGAGGATGAGGTATTGACCGATCCCACCTCTTTGCATAAGGAAATCGCTAGGCTAGAGGAGTTGGTCGACAACCGCAATGATGTGCTTAGGAAGACCAACAAGGAGAAGAGAGAGTTTAGGTCCTTGCTAGGAGAGTCGAAGGAGAGAGTAGCTGAGCTTGAGGCCTTACTTTCTGTGACTGGAAAGAAGGCGATGGACTTTGAGTCTTTGCTTTGCGAGTCTAGGGAGAGAGTGGCTAAGCTTGAGTCTGAGTTTGTTGTGTTGAAAGATGCTCCTGTTGTGTCGGATGAAATTGAATGCTCTTTCTGTGATGTGCATCTTGCTGATCTGGTTGCCCTTAAGGAAAAACACATGACATGCTTGGATGATCTAGAAAATGCTAGGGTTGAGCTTGCTGAATTGAAGTCTAGATCATCTCTGCTTGGTGCTTGTACTTCTTGCCCTGCTTTGCATGCTCAGTTGCTTGAATCTCGTACCATGATCAGTTCTCTTGAAGCTGAATTGAAATCTCCCATTGCAAATGCTTGTTCTGCTTGTGATGTGGTTGCTTTGAAGAATGTTGAGCTGGCACAATCTGTTGATCGTTTGCAGGATGAGAACGATGAGTTGCGTCAGTGTTTGGGTTGGTTGTCTGGTCACGAGCCACAGCTTAAGATGTTGATTGCTCAGTTTAGGAGAGCTGATGGTTGTGGGTTGGGTTCTGAAAAGGTTGATGAGAGTGGTTGTGAGAGAGAGCAAACCAGTTCCACCTCAAACATCCCAGCACCACCAGAGAAAACTTCACCAAAGAACAGCTTTGCACCTAAGCCCAACCACCTGTTGAACAAGCTTGACACCACTCCAGATCCTCCCAAGTTTCCACCTAAGACAAACAACTTTCAGAGGAGAGTGACCTTTGTGAGGAGTGGGGTTTACCAGCAGAGACAGAAGCCACAGCTGAGAGAAACCCCAAAGCCAAAGCCAGTCCGCTTCCATTGTGAGCATTGTGGAAGGGATGGTCACCTAGAGGAGTTTTGCTGGAGGAAGAAGAGGGAGGTGAGGCGAGAGAAGGAGATGGGGAACAGGGATAGGTACCACTCTCCCCATAGTGTGCCTGTGTCTCGTTCATCCTTGCCTAGAGGAGAGGCTTATGTGCGAACAGTTCCTTCGTTTGGCAGTCGTGGTGTTCCTGCTCGTGGTTCGTTTGGTTCAGGGAGGTTTAACCGTAGCTTTGAGGACAGGAGAGAGTCTAGGCCACGTTTTTCCCCACGTGGTGCTAGAGGTCCGATGGTGAGAAACGAGAGGGTTTCACGTGGTAGAGCTGATTTTGCTAACCCCTCTTTCGAGCAGATGGCCCGACACTGGTTTGACTCTTTTTGTGCTAACCCCAGTGTCGAGTCGTTTGCTCATTCTTGCTCTCGCTATTGATTGTGCAGGTGGGAGGCTTGGAGAACTTTTGGTTGATGGATTCTGGCTGTTCGAGACATATGACAGGTAATAAGAAGTGGTTCTCCAGCCTCACCCCGGTGGTGTCCAGGCAGTACATCACTTTCGGGGATAAGGGTAGAGGTAGAGTGTTGTCTGAGGGTGCAATTCAGGTGAGCGATGGTTTCATGTTGAAGAAGGTTGCTCTTGTCAAGAATCTTGGTTTTAATTTTCTTTCAGTTTCTCAGCTTCTTGATGAGGGTTCTGAGGTTCTGTTCAAGAGTGGTGATTCTCGGATTCTTGATTCTCGAGATGATCTTGTGTGTATGATCATTCCCGAGGGACAGATTTTTCGTGCTGATTTTTCTCAATCGTTTGGTCCTTCTCGGTGTTTGTTGGCTGGTACTTCTTCCGAGCTTTGGAAGTGGCATAGGAGATTGGGTCATGTGAGCTTTGATTTACTCTCACGCTTGAGTGCTCTTGACCTTATCCGAGGATTGCCCAAGCTCAAGTTCGAGAAAGATTTGGTTTGTGCACCTTGTAGGCATGGTAAAATGGTTGTTGCTTCTCATCCACCCTTCACTGATGTGATGACTGAGCGTCCAGGGGAGCTTTTGCATATGGACTTGGTTGGTCCCGCTCGCGTTCGCTCAGTTGGTGGGAAATTGTATGTTCTAGTGGTGGTGGATGATTTTTCTCGGTATGCTTGGGTGTTCTTTTTGGCGTCGAAGGATGAGACATTTGACTTTGTTCGAGATCTGGTCTTGAGGTTGAAAAACGAGAGTAATGGTGGTGCCATGAGAGCTATACGCAGTGTCAATGGTACGGAATTTAAGAACACTCGTTTTGATGCTTTTTGTCGTGATCTTGGTCTCGAACATCAATACTCTTCGCCATATGTTGCTTGCCAAAATGGAGTTGTTGAGAGGAAGAATCGGACGCTTTGTGAGATGGCTAGGACGATGCTCGATGAGCATAGGACTCTTAGGAAATATTGGGCCGAGGCAGTGAACACAGCTTGTCATGTTTCAAATCGGATCTTCCTTCGTACTTTCAAGAAGAAAACTTGCTATGTGCTTTTCCATGGTCGTTCCCCACGTGTGAGTCACTTTCGGGTTTTTGGTTGCAATTGTTTCATTCTGAAGAAAGGAAATTTGGACAAGTTTGAGTCTCATTCGATGGATGGCATTTTTCTTGGTTATGCGAATCACTCTCGAGCATATCGTGTGCTCAATCTTGAAATTAACCAAATCATGGAGACTTGCGAAGTCACTTTCGACGAGACCATTCCGTGTAGCTCTTCTGCTTTTGAGTGTGCAGGTGATGATGAGTTGGGACAGTCCATCTTTGAGGAAGAGCATCTTGATGAAGAAGATGATGAGGAGAATCATGCACCGTGTGGAGAGCTTGTACCTTCTACTTCCACTACTACCACGACGTTCGACGACGGCCCCTCTGCTACACCTTCGTCGGCCAAACCAAGGGAAACCGTCCACCGATGATTTTGTGGCCAAATCACCAAACCCCGCGCGCAAACTTCGGTTGTTAGCCGCCACCTTGCGCCGGCTTCATGTCCGCGTACGAGCTTCGGTTGTGAGCCGCTACCTCGCACCGGAACCACGTCCCCTTGCTCGTTCTTGCCAGCATGTGAACCGCACTTGATCCACCGGCCATCGGGTCCCTCGAACCAAGCCTACTTGTCTCTCCGCTCCTCGGAGGCCGCCATGGCTAAGACCTTTCGCGCCTGTTCTTCACCTGCACCAATGCAACCAAGCCGCATTCTACACCTGCAATACTTGAGCCAAGGGAAACGTCAATCCACACCACGTTGTCAATCACTCATCACACCAGGAAGCGACCATCCACCGGTCCTCGGACACACTGGGTCCTCAATCTCCCCCTTGATGAGTGCATTGACAACACACACATAGTAACCAATTGATATGAAGAAAATATAAAAGAAATCGAAAACAAGACTCAAGCAAGTGACTAAAAGCAAGAACAAGCCGAGAACAAAGTCACTCTGCAAGAGAAAGCTCCAGAAACGCCGACCCTTCAAGAAGAAGCGAAAGGGCTCAACACCATCGGCAAAAGAGCAAAAAGCACAAAACACAAATCACAAACTTCAAAACTTCCAACTCACTTTTCAGGACATTCAAAGCACTCCCCCTGCAAAGATGCAACTCCCCCTGAACTAGTGAACTTGTGCGTGCGAAAATCACTCGAAAATGACTCAAATCTTCACAACTTGTGTGCTCTCAGCACAGGGGCGGTTAAACCGCCCAGGGGGGCGGTTAAACCGCCCCTGGCAGATGACCAAAGTGAAAAGGGCCAAAATTTCACAAACCAACTCGCAACGATGCCGTTCCAACTTGAAAACCTTCCACATGTGCCCAGCAAGATATTCCAATGATCAAACTCTCAGAAACTTCGCAAATTTTCAGAAAACCTCATTTGGGCAAAACTTTCAACCTCTCACACATTTTCGACAAATTCTAGAGCAAAAGTTTTTCTTCAAAATTCAGCAACAACTCCCCCTTGCCAAATGCTCCAGAAATTCTCCCCCTTGTTGACAATGCACACATCAAGGCAAAATGTACAAAATGCAACTACAAGCTTCTCAAATATACAATGAGCAATACAAAATGCTACAAGTTAGAGAGGAGGCAAACTAGATAGTTCATCATGTCACACGGGCATTGCCATCAAGAAGGTGAAGACATATATCCAATTGACAAAGCCATGAGCAAATTGTGGATTTTTATCAAAAATGTCACCGCATGAGCAAAGTCCTAACCATGGATTGTTTAAGCAAAAATAAACTTCATCTCACCAAAATCATGAAAGGACAAGCATTCTTGACAAAAGATCATCATAAACGCCCAAGTTCTACCTCATGTCATGTCAAAGCACGGAGCCATGTGTTCACTTCTCATGGGAGACTTCTCCGGCAAACAACATGCAACCGCTTAGCACCCATGTGTGCAAGTGTGTGCAATGGTGAAAGCATAGAGACATGAGCATAATTTTCTGCAAATATATCTTTTTCTCAACTTTCTTCTTTCATGCATAGACATCTCATTTTTCAAGTTTTTCAAGTTAAGCATGGTACATGAAATGTCTTTGCGACAGAAAGAAGCTTATGCTCCTCCACAAGATAAAGCATGGGCTAAACATTTACAATGACAAAGGTCTTTGACCCAATTGAAAAGAATATCACACCCTAACATGATCTTAAGCCAGATATAGCCATTTCGGCTCAAACAAGACATGCAAAGGCATTTACTCATGGGTGAAGAGATTAAGTTCAGTTTGTCATTTTAATTCAAAAAGAGACTATCTCAAGAGAATATATATCAAAACCATCAAGAGCATAGCCATCCATACAAGCAATCCCTAGCCAGCCTGCCTAAACTCTAAAATGTAGCAAGTTGTACCAATCACTGCATATAGGAGAAGCTCATCCTAAGATACAAAAAGATGAAATCAAGATACAAAAGTAAGAGAAATATACATCAAGATACAAAGATGGTACAAAAGTATACATATGCTACAAGAGAAGCCTCCAAAACTCAACTCAGAAAACCGCACACACACCAAGTTCTCTTCGCAAGCGGGTGAAGGTAACTTGGTCAAGTGGCTTAGTGAAAATGTCTGCAAGCTGGTTTTGGGTAGAAACGTGGGCAAGCTCAATATCTCCTTTCTCCACATGATCTCTCAGAAAGTGGTACCTCACTTCTATGTGTTTGGTTTTGGAATGAAGCACGGAATTTTTGGCTACACTAGACTGCTTGCGAGAAGACCAAGACACAAGAGACAAACCAAGAAACTGACACTGACCAGAAGTAGACTTGCGATCAACACGACATCCAGCAAAATCCGCATCAGAGAAACCATGAAGTGCAAGAGTGGAATCAGCAGAATACCAAAGACCCAGCTCAGGAGTAAACTTGAGATACCTGAAAATCCTCTTGACGGCCTGACGATGTGAAGTCCTCGGTGAAGCCTGAAAACGAGCGCACAGACACACGCTGAACTGTATGTCCGGCCTCGTTGCCGTCAAGTAGAGGAGGGAGCCGATCATGCTCCGGTACTCCTTCTGGTCCACTGGTTCTCCGTCCTCATCCGCATCCAAAGTTGTAGTCGTACTCATCGGCGTAGTCATCGGCTTGGAGTCGCTCATGTCGAATTTCTTGAGAATGTCCTTGGTGTACTTGCTTTGGTGCACGAACGTCCCATCCTTGGTTTGCTTGATCTGCAGCCCGAGAAAGAACTGCAACTCTCCCATCATCGACATCTCAAATTCCCTGCTCATATCGTCTGCAAACTTGGCAACAAGATCATGAGAAGAGCCACCAAAAATGATATCATCCACGTAAATCTGAACGATTAAAAGATCATTGCCATTTCTCAGCAAGAAGATCGTCTTATCGACCTTTCCCATCACAAACCCCTTGCTAAGCAAGAACCCTCTCAACCTGCCATACCACGCTCTGGGTGCTTGCTTTAGGCCATATAAAGCTCGGTGGAGTTTGTACACTCGGTGTGGGTATCTCTCACTCTCAAAACCCGGGGGCTGCCTCACATACACTTCTTCCTCGATCACCCCATTCAAGAAGGCACTCTTCACATCCATTTGGTACAATTTGAACCCTTTAGCAACTGCAAATGCTAGAAGGATCCGAATTGCCTCCAAACGGGCAACAGGAGCAAATGTCTCCTCATAATCTATCCCCTCCTGCTGCGAAAACCCCTGAGCAACCAACCTCGCTTTGTTTCTCACAATCTCACCAGTCTCATCCCTCTTGTTCTTGAATACCCACTTGGTTCCTATGGGATGGCAATTTGGAGGTGGTTCAACTAACTTCCACACCTGATTTCTCTCAAAGTTTTCTAGCTCTTCATGCATGGCATTGACCCAATCAGAATCAGATAAAGCGTGTCCAACATTTTTGGGCTCAAAAGACGCGACAAAAGCAGAATGAGCATAATGAGAGATGTTCTGTGACCTCGACCGTGTAGTGCGTTCATCCATGTTCCCGATGATCTTCGAAGGTGGATGATCCCTCTGTACCAGCCGGGGAGCTTCTCGCCTCGAGATTGCCTCCCCTCAACATCAGCTTCCACTTGAACTCGATCTGGAGCGCGACTCGACGAAGGTGTAGTAGAAGGGCCGTCGTCGAACGTCGTGGTAGTAGTGGAAGTAGAAGGTACACGATCTCCACATGGTGCCTGAAATTCCTCATCATCTTCATCATCAGGCTGTTCTTCCTCAAAGATGGGCTGTCCCAAGTCATCATCACCTGCACACTCAAAAGCAGAAGAGCTACACGGAATGGTCTCGTCGAAGGTGACTTCGCAAGTCTCCATGATTTGGTTAGTTTCAAGATTGAGCACACGATATGCTCGAGAGTGATTAGCATAACCAAGAAAAATTCCATCCATCGAACGAGACTCAAACTTGTCCAAATTTCCTTTCTTCAAGATGAAACACTTGCAACCAAAAACCCGAAAGTGACTCACACGGGGGGAACGACCATGGAAAAACTCATAGCAAGTTTTCTTCTTGAAGGCACGAAGGAAAATCCGATTTGAAACATAACAAGCTGTGTTCACCGCTTCTGCCCAGTACTTCCTAGGAGTCCTATGCTCATCTAGCATCGTCCTAGCCATCTCACAAAGTGTTCTATTCTTTCTTTCAACAACACCATTCTGACAAGCAACATATGGCGAAGAGTATTGGTGTTCGAGACCAAGATCACGACAGAAGGCATCAAAACGAGTGTTCTTAAATTCCATACCATTGTCGCTACGTATAGCTCTCATGGCACCTCCATTACTCTCGTTTTTCAACCTCAAAATCAGATCTCGAACAAAATAAAATGTCTCATCCTTCGACGCCAGAAAGAACACCCAAGCATATCGAGAAAAGTCATCAACAACCACAAGAACATACCACTTCCCACCAACTGAACGAACTCGAGCGGGGCCAACCAAATCCATGTGCAAAAGCTCCCCTGGACGCTCAGTCATAACATCTGTCAAAGGTGGGTGGGAAGCAGCAACCATTTTTCCATGCCTACAAGGTGCACAAACCAAATCTTTCTCGAACTTGAGCTTGGGCAATCCTCGGATAAGGTCAAGAGCACTCAAGCGTGTGAGTAGATCAAAGCTCACATGACCCAATCTCCTATGCCACTTCCAAAGCTCAGAAGAAGTACCAGCGATCAAACACCGTGAAGGACCAAAAGATCGAGAAAAATCAGCACGAAAAATTGTCCCTCAGGAATGATCATACACACAAGGCCACCTCGAGAATCAAGAATTTTCGAATCACCACGCTTAAAGCGAACCTCATAACCCTCATCAAGAAGCTGAGAAACTGAGAGCAAATTGAAACCAAGATTCTTGACAAGAGCAACCCGTTTCAACATGAAAGTATCGCTCACCTGAATAGCACCCTCAGACAACACTCTACCTCTACCCTTATCCCCGAAAGTGATGTACTGCCTGGACACCACCGGGGTGAGACTGGAGAACCACTTACCATTACCTGTCATATGTCTCGAGCAGCCAGAATCCATCAACCAAAAGTTCTCCAAGCCTCCCACCTGCACAATCAGAACCGAGAACGAGAATGAGCAAATGACTCGACACTGGGGTTAGCACAAAACGAGTCAAACCAGTGTCGGGCCATCTGCTCAAAAGAGGGGTTAGCAAAATCAACTCTACCGCGTGAAACCCTCTCGTCTCTCACCATCGGACCTCTAGCACCACGCGGGGGAAAACGTGGCCTAGACTCTCTCCTAGCCTCAAAGCTACGGTCGAACCTCCCTGAACCAAACTGACCGCGAAACGGAGGCCGCCTAGCAAACTCACGAACAGCTGGAACACCACGACTAGCAACCACAGGAACTGTACGCACAAAGGCGTCGCCTCTCGGCCAGGGTGAACGAGACACAGGCACACTACGAGAAGAGTAGTACCTGTCCCTGTTCCCCACCTCCTTCTCTCTTCTCACCTCCCTCTTCTTCCTCCAACAAAACTCCTCAAGGTGTCCATCCCTTCCACAATGCTCACAATGGAAGCGGACTGGCTTTGGCTTTGGGGTTTCTCTCGGCTGTGCCCTCTCTCTTGGCTGGTAAATGTGGCAGAACCACCACAAATTATGTCAGCTCAAGTGCATTGTCCCTTAGCTAATGCAAGCAGTACAGCACACTCGCACTTCAACTGACATAACCGTGTAGTTGCTGTCGGGTAACTCCCGATTACACCACTGATCACATTGTCGAAACCAATACGAGGCAAGTCTCACTCCACAATGAGCACAGATGATTAACGAGTCACAAATTTTACAACCCAGTACACGTGGATTTAATTTACAAAACAAGACGTTATAAAAGTTATTACAACACAGAGTTTTAAAAGCACAGCGGAAGTTTAAAACAGTACGAGTCTACGACGATAAAAACATAATAATGCACAGGTAGCCCAGCTGGCATTATCAATCCCTCGGGTCGACACCCTGCGAAGCCGGAACGAACTGCAACTGAAAACCTTCAGGAACACCGAAAGGGAAAGCTTCAGCGGCCTGCTCTGCTAAGCTAGACTCAGACTCTGAAAAAGGGTTAACACAAGCAGGTTGAGTAATTTAATACTCAGCAAGACTTAACCGACTGAAGAAATCTAAGACCCCTAGTATGCAAGGCTTTTGGCTGGGTTTTTGTTTTGCCAAAAAGAGCAACTAAATAGATCCTTACTTTCAAGTTTTAGCATCCAAATTTTAGTTGAGCTATTTGATCTAGATTAGCATTTATAAAAACTTTTACAAATGAGAGCAAGAACTTGATTAATTAACTCATACAACATGTGATCCTCAACAATGTTCAAGTTCTTAACTAGCGATGCTGCCCAGTGATCAAGAGCTCAATACCGTGAGTACGGCGAATCGATTCGGTTTTATCCCTTGCAAGGTTAACCTACCCACACGGCACAAACAAGCCCCGTCGAGCTGCTCATGCCAGCCGTTCCTTCAGCCAACACTAAATACTTGACCTACCCTGCTACCCTCAAGTACCAGTCCCCACCGATACCAACGACGGGTCAGCCATGAGTTACTCTAACCGGTACATGAATAAGCAGTCAGGCGTAGTTCAACATACTAGTGCGGGCTAAAGTACATAAGTTACCAGTTTCAACTACCTCTTACTCCCAGCATGTGAGGTAGTACAATTCAATCTTGATCCCAGAGCTAACAACGAACGGGCCTTAACTGGCACAGGCGGAGCTACCACATTCCATTCTTTTCTCTACCAACATTCTCCGCCCGGCCTAACTTTCTTTTCCAGTCTAGATGACAGGTTAACAAAACTCTGAAAACATCCACTTAGCATCTCGCGAGTAACAGGCAATTACTCGACTTCTACCGTTTAACCAGCCTAGCAATTCTATCGACCTACACATACTAGAAAACTCTGGGTTTTCCTATGGATCATGCAACTAGGTTTTCATTCAATTCCTATGAAAACTTAAATGCATAAGGTAAATACTTTGTAAAGTAAATAAATTAAAGTGCGGCTGCGTTAAAAAGGTTGGATGCACTCCGGTGCTTGCCTTCGCTGGCCTTGGGCCCTTCCGAGTCTTGGCTCGGGTCTTGATCTGCCTCAACTACAAAGACCTCGGGCTCTGGCTGCTCAGCTTCTGACTCAGGCACCAAGTTGTAAACCCCGTCAGCTAGCACGTTCTCTACATGAAAATGCACATGTGTGAGTTTGGAATAACAGTGAGAAAAGATACAAAAACTTACATGCAACAATTCAATTATACAGCTTAAGTACAAAACAAGATATGCACATGAAATCACATGAAATGTTGCAAAAACCATTTTTAACATTTTATAGAGTAAGTGCATATCTCTTTAAGCAAGATTAACTTAGCACTAAGAAAGAAATACATCAACATATTCAAACTTAACTGAGTTCACCAAAACTTTTTAGAAAACATTTTATTAGCATAACTATATTTATAAAACCATTTAAACACACATATAAAGGGTTATTTAGCAACTAATTAAACAAACAAACCTACACAGGTTATCTAACATCACAAAAACTTCTCTGAGAAGCTTTTAACTCAAGATTAACACTGAAAATTTTTCAACACTTTATTCCAACAGAAACTAATTATTTTGAAAAAGACAAAAAGGCTATAAATCTACCAAAACAACAAACAGCAACAAGATTAAGCACAAAAATGCAAAACTTCACAGAAACACTATCTACACACTAATACAGATTTACCATGATTTATTGAGCTCAAAAACATATTCACAACTATTTTTAACAGCACAAACTAGCTAATCATGGAGAAAAAGCTTAACTTAAACTACACAGACAGCATGCAACCCAAAAATTTACTGTGCTCACAAAAACACATCTTAAAGCTACTGTGATTTTCTCAAAATTTTTGGACATGCAGAACTATTTATTTTGACAGAAAGCTAATAAACTAACTAAAATTTCTACACAGAAAAACAGCATAAAAACAACATGATTTTATATTTTTCTGCTGTAGCCAAAGATGCAACAAGTACAACAAAATTGGTTTCACAATTTTCTCACACTCCTATGATTTACTATGCATTAAACAAGAAATACATGCATGCAGGTATTAAAAACAAAGAAAACCCGAAAACTCTTTTTCACTTGGGTCCCTGGAAAGAAAAGATCTTTCACCGACCGGTCCTTTCTTCACAGTTAAGCCCTTGGATTTTCCAGAAAACCCCCTGGATCTTTTCCACTTTAACACTTAAACCCAACACTTTTGCACATAACCCCCTGGAAAGAAATCTTCTTCTAATCGAACACCCCTCGCCGGTCTCCGCCGCACACAGCGCGCCGCCGCGCGTTTGACCGGCGTGAACTCGCCGGAGAAACGGCCGGAGCAGTGCCGGAGTTGCTCCCTCCCCTCAGGACCCCATGCCGCACCTCCTGGTCAAGAAAAGCGCAGGATTAGAGTGCGCGCATGCGTTCCCCTCGAGCGAGGCGGCTGGCCGAACTAAAGCTCGCCGGAGAGAGCTCACCGCTGCCCGAAGATTGGGGAAAAGGGTGCGGGCAGTATCAGGGGTTCAAGGGAACTCCAATTGAGTGGCTTGGAGAGGCAGAGGAGGATGGGAGTGCTAAGCTCCACGGCGAGGTGGGGTGGCGGCAATGGCGGCCGGAAAACTGGCCGGCGACGGCTCTGGAGAGGGTGGCAAGGCTGGCGGAGTGGACGAGGACGACGAGGGCGATGTGGAGAAGTTACTGGCGCGGTGAATTGGATAAGAACGGGTTAACCGCGGTGAATTTGCCGAGCGACAGCTCAAGGCCCCTCTCTGGCCATGTCGACGACGGGTGGCGCTCCGCTCGCTCTCCAGCTGCGGCGCATGGATGGACGACCAAGCTGGCGAGGTAAAGCAGTGACACGGGTCCAAGCGAGTTGAAGGGATGGCGCGTGGCACCGACGGCCACCGACGGCGCTAGCACATCGCGCGGCCGGCCGTTTTCCCCCTGCGCTTTACTGAATCGACGAAGTCGATTCAGTAGCTACAGTACCCGCGAATCCCCTTCCAAAACTTGATTCAAACTCCAAATTTCGTGTAGAAACTTTCCAAAACTCCAATACAAAAGTTGTAGAGGACACCAAGGGGAACAACTTTTGTTAAAGTCACCAGGTTCAAAAAGGATTTAGGTTTGGGAGATAAATTCGATCAAACTTCGGCCAAAAACTTGAACTCAGAAAATTTTCTAAGTCCCAGAACAGAATTGAATTTAGCTGACTTTGAGCATGAAAAAGAAATAGCTAGAGTTTGAGATCCTGGAGTTGTTCATGATTTTTGAAAAGTTCAAACTACCAGCTTTCAAACCATGAACTTGATTTGGTTTGGATAGATTGAAAAATAAAGATATAGAGCTCTAAAGTTGGCTAAGAGCTGCTGTCAGAAATTGGACTTAGCCAAATTTCAGAAGTGCTGAAATCAGTGGTTTGACCACTATTTGACCAAGAGTTTGAGCAAGCAAAAGATGTTTTTGCCCCAAACCAAAACTTCTAGCTGAGAGTAGATAGTTCACTAATGAATTTTCAAATTGGCCAAAAGCCACTTGTTTAAACATTTTGAATTTTAAACAAGCCCCCAAAAGGGTTAAAAGGAAAAGGTCCTAACTTAACCAAATTTGAATTCAAAGGAGTTTAAAAACGAAATTTGACTTTTGGGAGTCCATTCAAACTTGATACTCAGATCAAAAACATGATGAGCACCGTGAACTTTGTACAAAGAGTAGATGTGCATGATAAATTTCTCAAAAGTGACACGGGGTGTCACAGCCCTCCCCCCTTAAAAGAATCTCGTCCCGAGATTCCGGTGTAAAGAGAGTGTGTAGAATACCTTAATGCAGCATCTAAAAACTCTGGATACTTGGACTTGAGATAAGATTCTTGTTCCCATGTTGCTTCTTTGTCAGAGTGATGAGTCCACTGAACTTTATAAAATTTAATGGACCGTCTTCGAGTAACTCTTTCAGAAATATCCAGAATCTTGAAAGGTTGTTCCTCATATGATAAGTCGGGTTCAAATTCAATTTCTTCATGAGCAATTCCTTCAATAGGAACCCTAAGACATTTCTTGAGTTGAGATACATGAAAGACATTATGAACAGTTGAAATCTTGGACGGCAGTTGTATCTCATAAGCAACTGGACCACATTGGCTAATGATTTCAAAAGGTCCAATAAAACGAGGAGCTAATTTTCCTTTGACTCCAAATCTCTGAACACCTTTAGTTGGCGATACTCGAAGATAAACATGATCCCCAACCTTGAAAACTAAAGGTCTTCTTCTCTTATCAGAATAACTCTTTTGCCGCGATTGCGCGGTCTTAAGATTTTGCTGAATAATCTTGATTTTATCCTCGGCCTCCTTAACCAAGTCTGGACCGAAGATTTTTCTCTCGCCAGTTCCCGACCAATTTAACGGTGTTCGACACCTTCGACCATAAAGAGCTTCAAATGGTGCCATCTTCAAACTGGATTGGTAACTGTTATTGTAGGAAAACTCAGCTAAAGATAAGCTTTTATCCCATCTCTTGTCATAATGGATGACACAGGCTCTGAGCATATCCTCCAAAATTTGATTTACTCTTTCAGTTTGCCCATCGGTCTGAGGATGATAGGTTGAACTTCGAATGAGTTTAGTGCCTAACAGCTCATGTAATTGTTTCCAAAAGCGAGCTATAAATGGTGAACCTCTATCTGAAATGATAGTCTTTGGAACTCCATGCAAACGCACAATTTGATCCAAATAAATCTCAGCGTATTGAGTTGCTGAAAAAGCATTGTTGACTAGGAATAAAATGTGCTGACTTGGTGAGTCTATCAACAATAACCCAGATAGAGTCATGTTTCTGAGGAGTCAATGGCAGACCCACAATAAAATCCATACTTATATCTTCCCATTTCCATGAAGGTATGGGCAATGGTTGCAAAGTTCCACCGGCTTTCAAATGACTAGCTTTCACCCTTTGGCAGGTATCACACTCTGCGACATAATTAGCAATCTCTCTTTTCATTCGAGTCCACCAAAAATTTTCTCTCAAATCTTGATACATTTTGCTGCTCCCTGGATGAATAGAGAATTTAGAAAGATGTGCCTCATCAAGAATTTTCTTCCTAAGCTCATGATCTTTAGGAACTACTAGCCGATTATTAAACCTTAGAACTCCTTCATTGTCTTGACAAAAACATTTATACTTTCCATCATTTTCAGCTAGCTTTTGCTTAATGATCTGTACTCCTTTAGATTTAGACTGAGCCGCGACAATCTGATCTTGCAAAGTAGGTTGAATCAAAAGATGATTCAAAGTACCCTGTGGAATAATTTCCAAATTCAATTTGTCCAACTCTTTTGCAAGAGTGGCATTTTGGGGTCTCAAAGTTATGAACTGACAATTACCCCTGCGGCTGAGTGCATCTGCAACTACATTTGCTTTGCCTGGATGATAATGAACTTCAATTTCATAATCCTTAATCAATTCCAACCATCTTCTTTGCCTCATATTGAGATCAGCCTGAGTAAAAATATACTTGAGACTCTTGTGATCTGTATAGATATTGCAATGAGTACCCATAAGATGGTGCCTCCAAATTTTTAAGGCATGTACCACTGCAGCAAGTTCAAGATCATGTGTCGGATAATTCTTCTCATGAGGTCGAAGAGCTCGAGAAGCATAAGCAATAACTCGATTATCCTGCATAAGAACACAACCAAGCCCTATGCCCGATGC
The DNA here is from genome assembly GCA_015476505.1 of Urochloa ruziziensis. Taxonomy (NCBI): domain Eukaryota; kingdom Viridiplantae; phylum Streptophyta; class Magnoliopsida; order Poales; family Poaceae; genus Urochloa; species Urochloa ruziziensis. The sequence continues at coordinate 26,208,633 of CM027123.1, read as the reverse complement.
ATCACAATAAACATCAAAAGCCTTGGAAGTGTCAGGTTGAGCAAGAACTGGGGCAGATGTCAGGAGTCTTTTCAAAGTATGAAATGCCTCATCACACTTGTCACTCCATTTAAATTTCTCCCCCTTCTTCAGAAGTTCAGTGATAGGTTTGGCAATCTTGGAAAAATCTGGAATAAAACGACGGTAATACCCCGCCATTCCAAGAAAACTTCGGATTTGGTGCACAGACTTCGGAGATTCCCAATCTAAAACTTTCTGCACATTTACCGGGTCAACGGCAATACCATCACCGGATACGGTGTGACCCAAAAATTTCACACTCTTCAACCAAAACTCACATTTGCTGAACTTAGCATAGAGTTTATGATCCCTTAATCGCTGAAGAACAATTCTGAGGTGTTCAGCATGCTCTTCCTCATCCTTGGAATAAATAAGAATGTCATCAATAAATACCACGACAAACTTGTCCAGCTCTGGCATAAAGACTGAGTTCATGAGATACATAAAATAGGCAGGAGCATTGGTGAGTCCAAAAGACATGACTAAGTACTCATATAAGCCATATCGGGTGGAAAAAGCTGTTTTGGGAATATCACAAGGTCGAATCTTGATCTGATGATAACCCGACCGAAGGTCAATTTTTGAGAACACTTTTGCTCCAGCCAATTGATCAAAGAGAAGATCGATGCGTGGAAGAGGGTATTTATTCTTGATGGTAACTGCATTAAGGGGTCGGTAGTCCACGCACAATCTCAAAGTATGATCCTTCTTTTTCACAAAGAGTGCAGGACAACCCCAGGGAGATGAACTTGGCCTGATATAGCCCTTGTCAAGAAGTTCTTGTAGCTGGATCTTCAACTCTGCTAATTCATTGGGCGGCATACGGTACGACCTTTTTGAAATAGGTGCGGTACCGGGCTGCAACTCAATTACAAATTCAATATCCCGATCGGGTGGCAACCCCGGAAGATCATCAGGAAAAACATCTGGAAATTCATTTACGACCGGAATATCTTCTAACTCAACTTGGATCATAGCAAAAGTGCAATTATCTGGAGAAGGTGTAGATGGCAAATAAAGTGTGGAAACACCATGACTAGGGGAATTTATTTCAACACCCCGGGCTGATAAATCTAAAACAACTCCATGCTTTTGCATCCAATTCATACCCAAAATAATATCTATCCCCTGGTTATCCAGACAGATAAGCTCAGTGTCAAACACTTTACTTCCAATCTGGAGAGGAATTGGTTTAGTCACCCGGTTGGTAGATATCTTCCCACCAGGACTGGATATCATATAATTACAATTTAACTGTGCCATTTGAAATCCACATTTTTCTATGCATGCCATACTGACAAAACTATGTGATGCTCCAGAATCAAATAAAACAACAACAGGTTTATTTCGAACTTGAAACGTACCCGCCATAACTGGAGTACCCTCTGGAATAGCATCAATAGTAGTGAAATTCACACGGCCTTGCTTAACCACCATTTGCTTCTTGTTCTGACGATTATTGGGCTGCTGCCTGGGTACATTATTTCCACCTTTGGGTGGTGCTCTGCATTCCTTAGCAAAGTGTCCCGGCTTCCCGCAGTTATAACATGGAAAATTATGGGTACGCCCCTGCTGTTGAGGAGGAGGCGCACGCGATCCTTGTCCTTGGGACTGTCCCTGAGATTGATTAGGACGAAGAACCCAGTAACCTTGCTGCCCTTGTCTCTGCTGAGCATTCTGGGGAGCTCTCTGTGGAGTCTTTTGTTCCACACGAAATCTCTGTCCGGAAGCACTAGACGAAGCAGCTGGGGCTTTCCTCTTTTTGTCTGCCTGATGAGCCAAGTTACTATCTTCTTGAGTGATGGCCATATTCACTAATTCATTAAAGCTGGCAGGCTTGATAAGAACCAAACTTTTCTTCAATTTAGTATTAAGCCCGCGACGAAAACGGTCTTGCTTTTTAGCATCCGTATCCACATGATGTCCAGCATATTGCGATAATTGATTAAATGCCTGTGAATACTGCACCACGCCCTGATTACCCTGAGTGAGTGCCAAGAACTCATTAAGTTTTCTCTCCAAAAGACCGTCAGGGATATGGTGGGAGCGAAAAGCAGCCTTGAACTCAGTCCAAGTGACAATATGATCCGCAGGAAGTGTAGCCCGGTAATTATCCCACCACATACGGGCATCCTCCCTAAGCTGTTGAGCTGCAAATCTAGCTTTGTTGGCTTCTGAACATGGATATATCAATAAAGCAAATTTTGACTCAATGATATTGAGCCAGACATCAGCATCCAGTGGTTCCTTCGCCTTGAAAAATTGCGGCGGTTGCGTGCCAAAGAAATCCGGGTATGAGGCTTCACGTGGCACCTCGTGTTGTGGCTCATGGCGGGGTTGATTCTGCTGCATCTGAACAATCACCCGCATAAGCTCAGTATGCTGAGCCATCTGATGGGCCATAAATTCCCGAAGATCCGGAGGTCCTGGCAGATTTCCTTCATTCCCACCTCCAGCATTATCCGGAGTGTCAGGCATTCTGCACAAGCCACCAAGTGCAGATTAGTCATACAACTTTGCAATAATTTCTCCGTGAGCGATGATGAAAAAATCAATACTCAGAAATGAAAATATTATAGCATAGTGCATGACATAAAAATCCAATATAGAGTTAGTCCTCGGAAGTTAGATCCAAGCGTTCTTTTGAACGTAATTCTACCACTTTTCAGCTTGTGGACAGATCGCACGGGTTTAGCGTAAAATTCGTATCTCGCAAACTACTACACCAAAAATGCTCAAATTTTTCCAGTAGATGCAGAATTTGGTAGTCCACAACTTTCGTATTCAACTCCCGAACTAAATCTCACGTTATCAGGGGTCAAAAATTCGTCCTTTGCCTCTCTGTCAAATCTGTTTTTCAGCAGACAGAGTCGACTTGTTTCGGTTGTTTCTCCCAAACTACTGATCCAATGGACTTGAAATTTTACCCGCAGCTTCCTCATGAAATTTGCAACAACTTTGGTATTCATCAGTCTGCCTAGAAAAATGGTTATCAAGGCGTAAAAATTCCAATACGAATCTGCTACGAGAATTTCAGAGAAAAAACAAAGTGCTGCATAGAAAAAGAAATTGAGTTCCGCTTACATCCATACATCATAATTATTACAACCCCAAGAAAAGAGTTTTAACTACAGAGTACTCCACCAAACAACTCATTACAACTGGAAAGTAAGATACAACACATGATAACGGGAATTTTTCCGAAGGTAAACATGAATCAATCGGATTCCCCGTTATCAGTGAAAAAAACACGTTCTTCCGGTTCTTCCTCTTCTTCTTCAGTTTCTTCTTCATCCCCTACTTCTTCTTCCCCATTCATCTCATCAAGCTCTTCTTCTGTATCTTCCTCCTCGCTAATCCACCCATATGCAGGACCAGGAATATCTAACAGATTTTCTGGCAAAGTTTGAGCATTTTTGCATACACCAGTTGAGAGTTATGAATTTTTCTTTGCTTGCCAGGAATCTGTCCAATTCTAAATTCAGCAATATCTTTTCCAAATCAAGTGCTAAGCTTCATTTGCTTTTCATTTCAGATGAGTTTCCCAAATAACAACCCCCACATCACCACAGACATCGATGGTCGTCTTTTCTCCAACGGTTTGTACCGAGAGGGTTTTCCTTCTCAGCTGTGGGAGACCATGCAGACTTTGGGATACGTAGTCGCTCCTCAGTACGTTGGAAGATACATCACTGAAACCGGAATAAATCGTTGTGAGGTCTCGTTGGTGATTCCCAGTTTACAGCTAGGAGGGGGTGAAGATATTCGTATCGTTGTTACTGGGGGAAATTATGAGGAGGCTTGTGACACTGCCGCATGGAGAGCCTTGCAGCAGCTAAGTTTTAAGCATCAGATAAAAACTTTCGGAGCTCCAGCAGGTGTTTTCATGTCCTCTACAAATGAAGTGGGTGAGTCTAGCTCCAGTGTTAAGAAGGAAAACACTACTGAGGTGCAGAGCATGACTCGCTATATGGACAATGTTAACCGTCTGATTGAAAGTATGGCTTTCAGTTATGGCGCAATGTTGAATGCTGCTAACTCACAGGCCCAGGAAAGAGCAGCGATGCAGGGACAAGTTGACCAACATATGGCGGTAATTGGAAGCTTGGAAGAGCGTGTGTATGACTTAGAGGTGGAGAATGACAACCTTATGCAAGAGCAGGAGGGAGTCTGGGCTGAAGGGCCCCAAGCTAATCATCCACCAGGAGAGCTGCCTGACCAAGGTGATTCTGGTTTAGATGACTCACCTGGACCACCTGTGGAACCACCGTCATCTGATCAGGAGCAGGAAGAGCCAGTTGCCCCCGTTCCACAGCCCCAAATTCCTGGTCCTGCATATGGGTGGATTAGCGAGGAGGAAGATACAGAAGAAGAGCTTGATGAGATGAATGGGGAAGAAGAAGTAGGGGATGAAGAAGAAACTGAAGAAGAAGAGGAAGAACCGGAAGAACGTGTTTTTTTTCACTGATAACGGGGAATCCGATTGATTCATGTTTACCTTCGGAAAAATTCCCGTTATCATGTGTTGTATCTTACTTTCCAGTTTGTAATGAGTTGTTTGGTGGAGTACTCTGCAGTTGAACTCTTTTCTTGGGGTTGTAATAATTATGATGTATGGATGTAAGCGGAACCCAATTTCTTTTTCTATGCAGCACTTTGTTTTTCTCTGAAATTCTCGCAGCAGATTCGTATTGGAATTTTTACGCCTTGATAACCATTTTTCTAGGCAGACTGATGAATACCAAAGTTGTTGCAAATTTCATGAGGAAGCTGCGGGTAAAATTTCAAGTCCATTGGATCAGTAGTTTGGGAGAAACAACCGAAACAAGTCGACTCTGTCTGCTGAAAAACAGATTTGACAGAGAGGCAAAGGACGAATTTTTGACCCCTGATAACGTGAGATTCAATTCGGGAGTTGAATACGAAAGTTGTGGACTACCAAATTCTGCATCTACTGGAAAACTTTGAGCATTTTTGGTTTAGTAGTTTGCGAGATACGAATTTTACGCTAAATCCGTGCGATCTGTCCACAAGCTGAAAAGTGGTAGAATTACGTTCAAAACAACGCTTGGATCTAACTTCCGAAGACTAACTCTATATTGGATTTTTATGTCATGCACTATGCTATAATATTTTCATTTCTGAGTATTGATTTTTTTCATCATCGCTCACGGAGAAATTATTGCAAAGTTGTATGACTAATCTGCACTTGGTGGCTTGTGCAGAATGCCTGACACTCCGGATAATGCTGGAGGTGGGAATGAAGGAAATCTGCCAGGACCTCCGGATCTTCGAGAATTTATGGCCCATCAGATGGCTCAGCATACTGAGCTTATGCGGGTGATTGTTCAGATGCAGCAGAATCAACCCCGCCATGAGCCACAACACGAGGTGCCACGTGAAGCCTCATACCCGGATTTCTTTGGCACGCAACCGCCGCAATTTTTCAAGGCGAAGGAACCACTGGATGCTGATGTCTGGCTCAATATCATTGAGTCAAAATTTGCTTTATTGATATATCCATGTTCAGAAGCCAACAAAGCTAGATTTGCAGCTCAACAGCTTAGGGAGGATGCCCGTATGTGGTGGGATAATTACCGGGCTACACTTCCTGCGGATCATATTGTCACTTGGACTGAGTTCAAGGCTGCTTTTCGCTCCCACCATATCCCTGACAGTCTTTTGGAGAGAAAACTTAATGAGTTCTTGGCACTCACTCAGGGTAATCAGGGCGTGGTGCAGTATTCACAGGCATTTAATCAATTATCGCAATATGCTGGACATCATGTGGATACGGATGCTAAAAAGCAAGACCGTTTTCGTCGCGGGCTTAATACTAAATTGAAGAAAAGTTTGGTTCTTATCAAGCCTGCCAGCTTTAATGAATTAGTGAATATGGCCATCACTCAAGAAGATAGTAACTTGGCTCATCAGGCAGATAAAAAGAGGAAAGCCCCAGCTGCTTCGTCTAGTGCTTCCGGACAGAGATTTCGTGTGGAACAAAAGACTCCACAGAGAGCTCCCCAGAATGCTCAGCAGAGACAAGGGCAGCAAGGTTACTGGGTTCTTCGTCCTAATCAATCTCAGGGACAGTCCCAAGGACAAGGATCGCGTGCGCCTCCTCCTCAACAGCAGGGGCGTACCCATAATTTTCCATGTTATAACTGCGGGAAGCCGGGACACTTTGCTAAGGAATGCAGAGCACCACCCAAAGGTGGAAATAATGTACCCAGGCAGCAGCCCAATAATCGTCAGAACAAGAAGCAAATGGTGGTTAAGCAAGGCCGTGTGAATTTCACTACTATTGATGCTATTCCAGAGGGTACTCCAGTTATGGCGGGTACGTTTCAAGTTCGAAATAAACCTGTTGTTGTTTTATTTGATTCTGGAGCATCACATAGTTTTGTCAGTATGGCATGCATAGAAAAATGTGGATTACAAGTGGCACAGTTAAATTGTAATTATATGATCTCCAGTCCTGGTGGGAAGTTATCTACCAACCGGGTGACTAAACCAATTCCTCTCCAGATTGGAAGTAAAGTGTTTGACACTGAGCTTATCTGTCTGGATAACCAGGGGATAGATATTATTTTGGGTATGAACTGGATGCAAAAGCATGGAGTTGTTTTAGATTTATCAGCCCGGGGTGTTGAAATAAATTCCCCTAGTCATGGTGTTTCCACACTTTATTTGCCATCTACACCTTCTCCAGATAATTGCACCTTTGCTATGATCCAAGTTGAGTTAGAAGATATTCCGGTCATAAATGAATTTCCAGATGTTTTTCCTGATGATCTTCCGGGGTTGCCACCCGATCGGGATATTGAATTTGTAATTGAGTTGCAGGCCCGGTACCGCACCTATTTCAAAAAGGTCGTACCGTATGCCGCCCAATGAATTAGCAGAGTTGAAGATCCAGCTACAAGAACTTCTTGACAAGGGCTATATCAGGCCAAGTTCATCTCCCTGGGGTTGTCCTGCACTCTTTGTGAAAAAGAAGGATCATACTTTGAGATTGTGCGTGGACTACCGACCCCTTAATGCAGTTACCATCAAGAATAAATACCCTCTTCCACGCATCGATCTTCTCTTTGATCAATTGGCTGGAGCAAAAGTGTTCTCAAAAATTGACCTTCGGTCGGGTTATCATCAGATCAAGATTCGACCTTGTGATATTCCCAAGACAGCTTTTTCCACCCGATATGGCTTATATGAGTACTTAGTCATGTCTTTTGGACTCACCAATGCTCCTGCCTATTTTATGTATCTCATGAACTCAGTCTTTATGCCAGAGCTGGACAAGTTTGTCGTGGTATTTATTGATGACATTCTTATTTATTCCAAGAATGAGGAAGAGCATGCTGAACACCTTAGAATTGTTCTTCAGCGATTACGGGATCATAAACTCTATGCTAAGTTTAGCAAATGCGAGTTTTGGTTGAAGAGTGTAAAATTTTTGGGTCACACCGTATCCGTTGATGGTATTGCCGTTGACCCGGTAAATGTGCAGAAAGTTCTAGATTGGGAATCTCCGAAGTCTGTGCATCAAATCCGAAGTTTTCTTGGAATGGCGGGGTATTACCGTCGTTTTATCCCAGATTTTTCCAAGATTGCCAAACCTATCACTGAACTTTTGAAGAAGGGGGAGAAATTTAAATGGAGTGACAAGTGTGATGAGGCATTTCATACTTTGAAAAGACTCCTGACATCTGCCCCAGTTCTTGCTCAACCTGACACTTCCAAGGCTTTTGATGTTTATTGTGATGCATCGGGCATAGGGCTTGGTTGTGTTCTTATGCAGGATAATCGAGTTATTGCTTATGCTTCTCGAGCTCTTCGACCTCATGAGAAGAATTATCCGACACATGATCTTGAACTTGCTGCAGTGGTACATGCCTTAAAAATTTGGAGGCACCATCTTATGGGTACTTATTGCAATATCTATACAGATCACAAGAGTCTCAAGTATATTTTTACTCAGGCTGATCTCAATATGAGGCAAAGAAGATGGTTGGAACTGATTAAGGATTATGAAATTGAAGTTCACTATCATCCAGGCAAAGCAAATGTAGTTGCTGATGCACTCAGCCGCAAGGGTAATTGTCAGTTCATAACTTTGAGACCCCAAAATGCCACTCTTGCGAAAGAGTTGGACAAATTGAATTTGGAAATTATTCCACAGGGTACTTTGAATCATCTTTTGATTCAACCTACTTTGCAAGATCAGATTGTCGCGGCTCAGTCTAAATCTAAAGGAGTACAGATCATTAAGCAAAAGCTAGCTGAAAATGATGGAAAGTATAAATGTTTTTGTCAAGACAATGAAGGAGTTCTAAGGTTTAATAATCGGCTAGTAGTTCCTAAAGATCATGAGCTTAGGAAGAAAATTCTTGATGAGGCACATCTTTCTAAATTCTCTATTCATCCAGGGAGCAGCAAAATGTATCAAGATTTGAGAGAAAATTTTTGGTGGACTCGAATGAAAAGAGAGATTGCTAAATATGTAGCAGAGTGTGATACCTGCCAAAGGGTGAAAGCTAGTCATTTGAAAGCCGGTGGAACTTTGCAACCATTGCCCATACCTTCATGGAAATGGGAAGATATAAGTATGGATTTTATTGTGGGTCTGCCATTGACTCCTCAGAAACATGACTCTATCTGGGTTATTGTTGATAGACTCACCAAGTCAGCACATTTTATTCCTGTCAACAATGCTTTTTCAGCAACTCAATATGCTGAGATCTATTTAGATCAAATCGTGCGTTTACATGGAGTTCCAAAGACTATCATTTCAGATAGAGGTTCACCATTTATAGCTCGCTTTTGGAAACAATTGCATGAGCTGTTAGGCACTAAACTCATTCGATGTTCAACTTATCATCCTCAGACCGATGGGCAAACTGAAAGAGTGAATCAAATTTTGGAGGATATGCTCAGAGCCTGTGTCATCCATTATGACAAGAGATGGGATAAAAGCTTATCTTTAGCTGAGTTTTCCTACAATAACAGTTACCAATCCAGTTTGAAGATGGCACCATTTGAAGCTCTTTATGGTCGAAGGTGTCGAACACCGTTAAATTGGTCGGGAACTGGCGAGAGAAAAATCTTCGGTCCAGACTTGGTTAAGGAGGCCGAGGATAAAATCAAGATTATTCAGCAAAATCTTAAGACCGCGCAATCGCGGCAAAAGAGCTATTCTGATAAAAGAAGAAGACCTTTAGTTTTCAAGGTTGGGGATCATGTTTATCTTCGAGTATCGCCAACTAAAGGTGTTCAGAGATTTGGAGTCAAAGGAAAATTAGCTCCTCGTTTTATTGGACCTTTTGAAATCATTAGCCAATGTGGTCCAGTTGCTTATGAGATACAACTACCGTCCAAGATTTCAACTGTTCATAATGTCTTTCATGTATCTCAACTCAAGAAATGTCTTAGGGTTCCTATTGAAGGAATTGCTCATGAAGAAATTGAATTTGAACCCGACTTATCATATGAGGAACAACCTTTCAAGATTCTGGATATTTCTGAAAGAGTTACTCGAAGACGGTCCATTAAATTTTATAAAGTTCAGTGGACTCATCACTCTGACAAAGAAGCAACATGGGAACAAGAATCTTATCTCAGGTCCAAGTATCCAGAGTTTTTAGATGCTGCATTAAGGTATTCTACACTCTCTCTTTACACCGGAATCTCGGGACGAGATTCTTTTAAGGGGGGAGGGCTGTGACACCCCGTGTCATTTTTGAAAAATTTAGCATGCACATCCACTCATTGAACAAAATTCTTGGTGCTCATCATGTTTTTGAACTGAGTATCAAGTTTAAATGGACTCCCAAAAGTCAAATTTCGTTTTTAAACTCCTTTGAATTCAAATTTGGTTAAGTTAGAACCTTTTTATTTTAACCCTTTTGGGGGCTTGTTTAAAATTCAAAATGTTTAAACAAGTGGCTTTTGGCCAATTTGAAAATTCATTAGTGAACTATCTACTCTCAGCTAGAAGTTTTGGTTTGGGGCAAAAACATCTTTTGCTTGCTCAAACTCTTGGTCAAATAGTGGTCAAACCACTGATTTCAGCACTTCTGGAATTTGGCTAAGTCTAAGTTCTGACAGCAGCTCTTAGCCAACTTTAGAGAGCTATATCTTTTATTTTTCAATCTATCCAAACCAAATCAAGTTCATGGTTTGAAAGCTGGTAGTTCGAAACTCTTCAAAAATCATGAACAACTCCAGGTTTTCAAACTCTAGCTATTTCTTTTTCATGCTCAAAGTCAGCTAAATTCAATTCTGTTCTGGGACTTAGAAAATTTTCTGAGTTCAAGTTTTTGGCCGAAGTTTGATCGAATTTATCTCCCAAACCAAATCTTTTTGAACCTGGTGACTTTAACAAAAGTTGTTCCCCTTGGTGTCCTCTACAACTTTTGTATTGGAGTTTTGGAAAGTTTCTACACAAAATTTCGAGTTTGAATCAAAGTTTTGGAGATGGTTTCGCGGTTACTGTTGCTACTGAATCGACTTCGTCGATTCAGTAAAACGCAGGGGCGAGCGCTCGTGCGCTGGCGCCGGCTGTGCCACGCGCCGTGCTCGGCCGGTCTTTGCCACGCGCCCTCGCTCTGCATCGCCAAGACGTGCCCCTTGCCATGCGCGCTGCCTCGGTGGCGAGCTCGGCCGGCAACACCACTTCAGCGGCGCGTTTTGACCCGCTGCAGCCGCGCGTGGGCCAGCTCGGTGAAATCACCGCGGTTAAGCCGTGGTCATTCAATTCACTACGTCAGTAACTCCCTCACATCGCCCTCGTCGTCCTCGTCCACTCCGCCAGCCTTGCCACCCTCTCCATCGCCGGCAATCTCCAGAATTCCGGCCGCCATTGCCGCCACCCCACCTCGCCGTGGAACTTCGCCTTCTCATCCTCCTCTGCCTCTCCAAGCCACTCAATTGGCATTCCCTTGGACCCCTGATACTGCCCGCATCCTTTTCCCCAATCCTCGGGCAACGGTGAGCTCTCTCCGGCGAGCCTTTGCTTGGCCAGCCGCCTCGCTCGAGGGGAACGCATGCGCGCACTCTAATCCTGAGCTTTTTCTTGACCAGGAGGTGCGGCATGGGGTCCTGAGGGGAAGGCGCAACTCCGGCGTGACTCCGGCCTCTTCTCCGGCGATCTCCGGCGAGCCCACGGCGGCGGCATCCTGCTGTCCGTGAGGAAGAAGGGCCGAGGGTGTTCGATTAGAAGACCAAGTCTTTCCAGGGGGTTTTGTGCAAGAGTGCCGGGGTTAAGTGTTTAAGTGGGATCTTTCGAGGGGGTTTTCTGGAAAATCCAAGGGCTTAACTGTGAAGAAAGGACCGGTCGGTGAAAGATCTTTTCTTTCCAGGGACCCAAGTGAAAAAGAGTTTTCGGGTTTTCTTTGTTTTTAATACCTGCATGCATGTATTTCTTGTTTAATGCATAGTAAATCATAGGAGTGTGAGAAAATTGTGAAACCAATTTTGTTGTACTTGTTGCATCTTTGGCTACAGCAGAAAAATATAAAATCATGTTGTTTTTATGCTGTTTTTCTGTGTAGAAGTTTTAGTTAGTTTATTAGCTTTCTGTCAAAATAAATAGTTCTGCATGTCCAAAAATTTTGAGAAAATCACAGTAGCTTTAAGATGTGTTTTTGTGAGCACAGTAAATTTTTGGGTTGCATGCTGTCTGTGTAGTTTAAGTTAAGCTTTTTCTCCATGATTAGCTAGTTTGTGCTGTTAAAAATAGTTGTGAATATGTTTTTGAGCTCAATAAATCATGGTAAATCTGTATTAGTGTGTAGATAGTGTTTCTGTGAAGTTTTGCATTTTTGTGCTTAATCTTATTGCTGTTTGTTGTTTTGGTAGATTTATAGCCTTTTTGTCTTTTTCAAAATAATTAGTTTCTGTTGGAATAAAGTGTTGAAAAATTTTCAGTGTTAATCTTGAGTTAAAAGCTTCTCAGAGAAGTTTTTGTGCTGTTAGATAACCTGTGTAGGTTTGTTTGTTTAATTAGTTGCTAAATAACCCTTTATATGTGTGTTTAAATGGTTTTATAAATATAGTTATGCTAATAAAATGTTTTCTAAAAAGTTTTGGTGAACTCAGTTAAGTTTGAATATGTTGATGTATTTCTTTCTTAGTGCTAAGTTAATCTTGCTTAAAGAGATATGCACTTACTCTATAAAATGTTAAAAATGGTTTTTGCATCATTTCATGTGATTTCATGTGCATATCTTGTTTTGTACTTAAGCTGTATAATTGAATTGCTGCATGTAAGTTTTTGTATCTTTTCTCACTGTTATTCCAAACTCACACATGTGCATTTTCATGTAGAGAACGTGCTAGCTGACGGGGTTTACAACTTGGTGCCTGAGTCAGAAGCTGAGCAGCCAGAGCCCGAGGTCTTTGTAGTTGAGGCAGATCAAGACCCGAGCCAAGACTCGGAAGGGCCCAAGGCCAGCGAAGGCAAGCACCGGAGTGCATATAACCTTTTTAACGCAGCCACACTTTAATTTATTTACTTTACAAAGTATTTACCTTATGCATTTAAGTTTTCATAGGAGTTGAATGAAAACCTAGTTGCATGATCCTTAGGAAAACCCAGAGTTTTCTAGTATGTGTAGGTCGATAGAATTGCTAGGCTGGTTAAACGGTAGAAGTCGAGTAATTGCCTGTTACTCGCGAGATGCTAAGTAGATGCTTTCAGAGTTTTGTTAACCTGTCATCTAGACTGGAAAAGAAAGTTAGGCCGGGCGGAGAATGTTGGTAGAGAAAAGAATGGAATGTGGTAGCTCCGCCTGTGCCAGTTAAGGCCCGTTCGTTGTTAGCTCTGGGATCAAGATTGAATTGTACTACCTCACATGCTGGGAGTAAGAGGTAGTTGAAACTGGTAACTTATGTACTTTAGCTCGCACTAGTATGTTGAGCTACGCCTGACTGCCTATTCATGTACCGGTTAGAGTAACTCATGGCTGACCCGTCGTTGGTATCGGTGGGGACTGGTACTTGAGGGTAGCAGGGTAGGTCAAGTATTTAGTGTTGGCTGAAGGAACGGCTGGCATGAGCAGCTCGACGGGGCTCGTTTGTGCCGTGTGGGTAGGTTAACCTTGCAAGGGATAAAACCGAATCGATTCGCCGTACTCACGGTATTGAGCTCCTGATCACTGGGCAGCATCGCTAGTTAAGAACTTGAACTTTGTTGATGATCACATGTTGTATGAGTTAATTAATCAAGTTCTTGCTCTCATTTGTAAAAGTTTTTATAAATGCTAATCTAGATCAAATAGCTCAACTAAAATTTGGATGCTAAAACTTGAAAGTAAGGATCTATTTAGTTGCTCTTTTTGGCAAAACAAAAACCCAGCCAAAAGCCTTGCATACTAGGGGTCTTAGATTTCTTCAGTCGGTTAAGTCTTGCTGAGTATTAAATTACTCAACCTGCTTGTGTTAACCCTTTTTCAGAGTCTGAGTCTAGCTTAGCAGAGCAGGCCGCTGAAGCTTTCCCTTTCGGTGTTCCTGAAGGTTTTCAGTTGCAGTTCGTTCCGGCTTCGCAGGGTGTGGAGCCGAGGGATTGATAATGCCAGCTGGGCTACCTGTGCATTATTATGTTTTTATCGTCGTAGACTCGTACTGTTTTAAACTTTCGCTGTGCTTTTAAAACTCTGTGTTGTAATAACTTTTATAACGTCTTGTTTTGTAAATTAAATCCACGTGTACTGGGTTGTAAAATTTGTGACTCGTTAATCATCTGTGCTCATTGTGGAGTGAGACTTGCCTCGTATTGGTTTCGACAATGTGATCAGTGGTGTAATCGGGAGTTACCCGACAGCAACTACACGGTTATGTCAGTTGAAGTGCGAGTGTGCTGTACTGCTTGCATTAGCTAAGGGATAATGCACTTGAGCTGACATAATTCTCATACTCCCTCCTGTACATCGAGAAAAGCCTAGCCTTGACATGGCTATCACCACCGTGGGCTACCTTGAGCTTGTGCCAGATCTGGCAAGCTAGGTCCTCGCCCAAAACACGCTCAAACTCCTCGGCAGACAAAGCACGGAACAAGTAGTCAACAGCTCGGGCATTCGCCTCAAATCTATCATTTGCATCCTGGGCATCTAAGTTGGTGGGATTGACATAGTGTTCATCTTTGGTCACATCCCACAACAACTTTCCTTTGCCTCGCAAGAAAGCGCCCATACGCGCAACCCAATTCGGATAGTTCTTTCCATCGAAGTGCGGAGGCCCGGAACCCCGATCTTGGTACGCCATCTTTGGATCTTAGACTGGTTAGAGTCGCAAAGACCCGTAACCGGCTCTGATACCAATTGAAGGACCGAAACGGCGACCAGAGAGGGGGGGAGTGAATGGGAGCCGATAAAAATTCTTTCTAATCGATCCGGCTATTCTCCCAAAACAACTGCGAAACCTCCGAGAACAATCTTGCCAAGATCACGTAGCCACTGTCAAGCTACTGACCCTAGGAACAAGAAACAAGCAGCGGAACTCGAACCAATAGAAACGAACACCAAAACGACCCGAAACACGGCTCGATCTAACACACCCAGGGGGGCGGTTAAACCGCCCGGGCCTGGGAGCCTCGGGAAAAAGTCAAAACAAAAGTGGATCTCCCAAACCGCTTGAGCTCTTGAGGCGAGATTTTGGTCAGATGATCTAGACCTCCAGTGGAGTGTTTTCCCAAAAGATCTCGGCCTCTAACTCAGTACAACTCCCGGAATCGCAGATCTCGTGAAGAACACCATGACCTCGAGTTCATCCCGAAAATCTCAAATCCAGAGCGATTCTCAGCGTTTGGGGGCAAGGGATCACCAGCAAAAGAGGCACAAGGCACTCATACGTGAATCCCCCAAAGAAATCCGAGAGAAAATGCCCTAGAACAAGAAGAACGAAAATGCCCCAAAAATAGCTCTGAAAATACCCACGAAAATGGAAAAAGGAAAGGGAGCTCGGGAAATCAAATCATGGCACAAAGATGAGCAGCACAAACTCAATCACATAACCATGAATTCACCTATACAAACTAGGAATGATTCGAAGTAGTTCTAGGTGGAGGGGATGAAGGGGAAAACAAGTTCAAAGTAAAGCCTAAAGAGATAACTAGAGAGATAACAGCCACCAGCCCTGAAGGGGCCTATTAGTAGTCCAAGTGGTGGTGTCCTAAAGACTAAACTACCCCTAAGTGATACATACCCCTCAGGGGCAAATTTGACATTTGATCTTCAGATATTTTCTGGCTCGGGCACCTTCCACTGCAAGCTAGCTTCCCTCCGACGCAAGCCCTGCAGTCACGCCGCGTGTCCTCCGGATCGAAGCTCCTCGACGCCGTTCTTGGGCCAGCCCAGGGGCGGTTAAACCGGCCCTGGGGGGCGGTTAAACCGCCCCTGTCAGCCCACACGGCCCAGCTGCCCAAGTTCGCCTCGTCGAGTCCTCGGTCCTTGGTTTTGAGGCCCAAACCAAGGGAAACCGTCCACCGATGATTTTGTGGCCAAATCACCAAACCCCGCGCGCAAACTTCGGTTGTTAGCCGCCACCTTGCGCCGGCTTCACGTCCGCGTACGAGCTTCGGTTGTGAGCCGCTACCTCGCACCGGAACCACGTCCCCTTGCTCGTTCTTGCCAGCATGTGAACCGCACTTGATCCACCGGCCATCGGGTCCCTCAAACCAAGCCTACTTGTCTCTCCGCTCCTCGGAGGCCGCCATGGCTAAGACCTTTCGCGCCTGTTCTTCACCTGCACCAATGCAACCAAGCCGCATTCTACACCCTTCAATACTTGAGCCAAGGGAAACGTCAATCCACACCACGTTGTCAATCACTCATCACACCAGGAAGCGACCATCCACCGGTCCTCGGACATACTGGGTCCTCACTCAAGAGAAATCTTAATCATCGAGTGCAGACGTGGTGTTTGGCTTGTTGATTAACTAGGAAGTGTGTTGCACCCCACGGAACTGCAGTGGTAGGTGACAGGTGGTGACAGCCCTGTCCGTCCTTCGTAGTCCACCACGTTCGGGTGTACTCATAACAGTAGTGCTGAGCCAGGAGAACCCCCTCTCTCATCCCGTTCTTAGGTTCTCCCGTTCTAAGCCGTCGAAGCGAGCTCTGTTCCCGGTATCTAAGCTAGAGTCTAGGCTAAGGCTAGAGTGCCTTTTGCTCTGTGTTAGGAAGTGTCTAGGTCCGGTCTCTCCCAACATCTTTCCTTTTCTTTAGAAATAGGTGCTCCATGTGTCGCTGGTCTTCTAGACCTTCTATCCGGTCATTTACTTGACCATTATCCTCCAAACCTAGAGTTTGTGCCCCTGGGTTTGTGGCTTGATATTTCAGGCAAGATATATCATTTCATTCTTGAATACACTTTAACCATCTGCTTCCCTACAGAAATATAAATACGATACCCTGGGGCTACTCCCGAGGTGAAGTGCTACAACGAGATATATTCTGTGCGCTTGCAGAATTCATTTTGCATACAACGACATATATCTTCGCGCTCTTGATTGTTGCTTAAAACGTGACGCTAAGGAGTGCCAACAAGCGCACGGTGAGCGCTCGACGGAATGCCCCAAAGGGGTGTTCCACGGGCGGCCGGAGTTCTAGGCTCGACTGGGGCTCGACGTCGCGGGGATCCTGCACAAGAAGACCCCTGGCTCGAAGGCCAGGGCACAGGCAGTACAAAAAGGGCCGGCTTGGGTGGCTTTGGCCTAGCTAAGGTGGGTTCATCGGCGCTCATGGCGCCGGACAGCAAGGAAAGGGGGGAAAGGCAGCGATGGCTGGCCCACCGAGCTCGGGGAAGGCGCTGACGAAGCCTGGGGAGCGTCGAGGTGGCCGGCGTGACGTAGGGGAAGAAGAGCAGCGACATGGATCGTGTCTTGGGGCGCTCCTCTTCTTGCTCTGGGTGGTCAACGTGGCGGCGGCGTTCCGCTGGCGGCGAAGCGCAGACGGCGTGGCTCCGGATTCTTCCTCCTTGCGCTAGCCTTCTCCTGCTCCTCCTTCTCTCCCTCTCCTTCTCCTCCTCGTGCGGCGGCGGTTGGGTGAGGGCAAGTGCCCGAACGGGTGGATGGGGATGGTGGAGCGGGTGCTCCTCTATTTTGTAGCGGCGGCGCGGGTGGAGAGACAAGGAGAGGGCATGAGAGGAAGGCTCAGAGAGAGGGGGCACGTTGCACGGTGCGAGAGGCGGAGGGCTAGGGTTGGAGCGAGCGCTCTTGCGTCTTGGCGTGCGGGCCAGGGGCGCGCGCGCAGCGAGATGGCTCGGAGTAGCTCGCGAGAAGGCGTGGGGGTCCTCGATCTAGGGCTAGGGGTGTGGAATTGAGAGAGGTGGATCGGGGATAGGGTTCCAGGGGTGCCGCGAGATTATCTCGCGCGCGGGAGCGACGACGGCGAGATGGAGGCGCGACTGGCGGCAGCAGGGGACAGGATGGTGGCGAGGAGGGAGATAAAGCTGACGTGCGGGCCCCGCACGTCAGTGGTAGAGGTGAAAGGGACGGGGGCGTGGTGGTTGTTAGCGGGCCAGGGTTAGCGGGCCGCGAAGCTGGGCCGAGAAAAGATAAAGGAAAAGAGGCCGGGGGTTTGGATCGGATCGGGCCGAGAGTAGAGGGGTCACTTCTAGACTTTGTTAGCAGGCTCTGTTAGAGAAGTTAGGGCCCAAGTTAGTTTAGGGTTAAACAATTATTTGATTTGGATTTGAATCAATTCAAATCCAAAACACACTCAAATAAATCCAAATAAATTCCAAATAAAATCCAAATGTTCACACTAAGTCATAGACACCTTAACAAAAATATATTTAATCTATTATTTAATTCTAGGAATTTTGGGAGAGGTTCAATGAAGACAACCTTATATTTTTCGTAGCTAGTAATAAATCCACGAAAAATTTTTAAATCTACATTTTTAATATTATAAACATTCCAGAAAAATCTGGAATGTTACAGTCTCCCCCCCCCCCCCCGCCCCCTCACTAGAATCTCGTCCCCGAGATTAAGATCGTACCTAGGTCTCGAATAGGTGCATGTATTTCTCTCGGAGGTCTACTTCTTTCTCCCAAGTGGCTTCTCCCTCTGTGTGGCTACTCCATAGCGCTTTGCAATTTGGGATCGAGCTTCTTCGGGTCTGCTTCTCGCCTCTTTCTAAGATCTTCACTGGGTACTCCAAATATTCCAGGGTATCTTGCAAGTCGAGGGCTTCGACTGGCACTGTCACTTTGGGTACTCGGAGGCATTTCTTGAGCTGCGACACGTGGAACATGGGGTGCACTCCTACGAGTTCTTCCGGTAACTCTAGCCGATAGGCTGCCTTGCCAATCTTCTCCATAATGAGGAATGGTCCTACAAACCTTGGAGCTAGCTTGCCTTTCACGTGAAACCTCTTTGTTCCGCGGAGTGGGGAAACCTTGAGGTAGACATACTCCCCCACCTCGAAAGACAGCGGTCGTCTTCTCTTGTCTGCATAGCTTTTCTGCCTGCTCTGGTCTACCTTTAGGTTCTCTCTGACCTTGGTCACGTTTTCTTCTGCTTCGACAATAGACGCGGGTCCAAAGAACGGTCGTTCTCCTACCTCTGACCACATTAGCGGGGTCCTACACTTTCTGCCATAGAGTGCCTCGAATGGTGACATCTGTAAGCTTGCCTGATAGCTGTTGTTGTACGAGAACTCAGCGTATGGTAAACTCTTCTCCCAGTCCTTGCCATAGGTTATCACACATGCTCGAAGTAAATCTTCTAGGATCTGGTTTACTCTCTCAGTCTGACCGTCGGTCTGTGGGTGGAACGCCGAGCTGTACTTCAGTTTGGTACCCATGGATTCATGTAGTCTCTTCCAAAACTTAGCAGTAAACTGCGGGCCTCTGTCTGTCACTATGGTCTTAGGTGCCCCATGCAACCTGAGGATATGCTCTACATAAAGATCTGCCAGAATACTCGTTGGGTGTGTGGTCTTCACCGGAATAAAGTGTGCCACCTTGGTAAGTCTGTCTACGATCACCCAAATCGAGTCATTTCCCTTCTGCGTACGGGGTAAGCCGTTTATGAAGTCCATGGAGATGTCTTCCCATTTCCACTCAGGTACATCTAAAGGGTTTAGTAGTCCGGCGGGCCGTTGATGCTCGACCTTGATTCTACGGCAAATGTCACATCGTGCTACATACTTTGTGATGTCTATCTTCATGTTCTGCCACCAGAATTGATCTTTCAAGTCGTGGTACATCTTGGTGCAACCGGGGTGAATCGAGTACTTGGAATCATGGGCTTCGCTTAGAATGGTTCGGCGGAGCTCATCATTCCGTGGTACGCATATGCGATCCTTCAACCATACGGTGCCTTGCTCGTCTATCCGGTAATCTTCGGCCTTACCTCTAGCCATAAGCTGTGTCAAACCCTCGATCTCGGGGCAATCTTTCTGTGCTTCGCGAATCTACTCTTCTAGGGTGTACTTCACCTGTAGCTTACCGATCTTCCCCAACTCTGAATCTGTGGGTTTCTCCTTCTCAATCATGACTCCGCAATAGCTCTTCCGGCTCAGTGCATCGGCAACTATGTTGGCCTTGCCTGGGTGATACTGAATGTTTAGGTCATAGTCCTTGATCAATTCTAGCCATCTTCGCTGTCTCTTGTTCAGCTCGGTCTACGTGAAGAAGTACTTCAAACTCTTGTGATCGGTGAATATATCGCGCTTGTTACCGATCAAGTAGTGTCTCCAAATCTTCAAGGCATGCACAACTGCCGCAAGTTCTAGGTCGTGAGTGGGGTAATTTTCCTCGTGTTTCCGTAGTTGGCTGGAAGCATAGGCTACAACTTTCCCGTCTTGCATAAGCACACATCCAAGCCCTTGTCTCGATGCATCACAATACACTACAAAGTCGCGTATGATATCTGGTAGGGTCAACACGGGGGTGGTGGTAAGCTTGGTCTTCAGTTCTTGGAAACTTTTCTCACACTTGTCTGACCAGACGAACGGTACGTTGTTCTTCAGCAACTCTGTCATAGGTTTGGCTATCTTCGAGAAGTTCTCTATGAATCTACGGTAATATCCTGCCAGTCCGAGGAAATTCCTAATCTCCGTCATATTTCTGGGCTGCTTCCACTCTATTACGGCCTCAATCTTCTCTGGGTCAACTGCTACACCTTTCGCTGTCAAAACATGGCCTAGGAAAGCAACTTTCTCCAACCAGAACTCACACTTACTAAATTTCGCATAGAGCTTATGCTATCTCTGTCTCTCGAGCACAATCCTTAGATGCTCCTCGTGCTCCTCGGCAGTCTCTGAATAGATCAAGATGTCATCGATGAACACCACCACAAACTTGTCCAATTCCTCCATAAATACCTTGTTCATCATGTTCATGAAGTAAGCTGGCGCATTGGTCAACCCAAAAGACACAACCAGAAACTCAAACAGCCCGTAACGTGTGGAGAAGGCGGTCTTGGGTATATCCTCTGGCCGAATCTTCATCTGGTGGTAACCGGATCTAAGGTCGATCTTGCTAAAGTACTTAGCTCTCTTCAGCTGATCCAATAGGTCGTCGATTCTCGGTAATGGGTACATGTTCTTGATCGTCACCGCATTCAGCGAGCGGTAGTCAAAGCACAACTGAAGTGTTCCATCCTTCTTGACAAACAGCACAGGTGATCCCCATGGTGACGCACTAGGGCGAATAAACTTGTGCTCTAGCATATTCCTCAATTGCTTCTTCAATTCCTCCAACTCCTGCACGGTCATCCTATAAGGCCTCTTGGATATGGGAGTTGTGCCTGGAACTAGCTCAATAGCGAACTCCACATCTCTGTCCGGGGGTAAACCTGGTAACTCCTCGGGAAACACATCTGGGTACTCGCAAACAACCGGAACATCTGCTATGGTCTTCTCACTGAGACTATGTAGGTGGGCTGTAGGGGTTTGCTTGGTAGCTGATGGCTTGATCTTCACTATCTTACCACTAGGGTGTGTCAGGGTCACTAGTCGGGGTGAGCAAGAAATATTTCCCTTGTGCAAGGTTAGCCAATCCATGCCTAAGATAATGTCAATGCCGTCTGACTGTAGAACTGTGAGGTCAGCAAGGAATTTCTGGCCCTTAATCATGATGCTAACATCTTTGCACATCCTCGTGCACTCTAGGTCTCCTAAAGGTGAGGTGGTGATTATAGGTACGGCTCGAGGAACCATGGGGAGAGACGTAAGTGCTACAAACTTACTAGATATATAGGATCCGGTAGCTCCAGTGTCAAACAGAACCAATGTGCGAAAACCATGTACAATGAACTCACCAAGTATGACGTCGGGTGCCTTCTGTGCCTCAGCTTCAATCATGTGGTTGAGCTTGCCGCGTGCAACGCCTGGCTGGCCTGGGGTAGTAGCTGGTCTGCCGCCGGGTGTGGCACCGCGGGCTGGTGTCTGGAAGCTCTTCTTCTCTGGACAGTCGAAGGACTTGTGGCCTGGCTTCCCACAGTTGAAACAAGTGAACGGGGCACTCGAGCTGCTCTGCTGGTGTCCGTAGGATTCACCAGTTGAGGGGTAGTTGGTGTTCCTCCCTCCGACATTCTATCCATTGCCTCCTCCAAAACTGCACGTCGGCTGACTCTGTCCCGGGCGATAGCTGTGATAAGGCTGGCTCTATCCCTGACGATAGCTGGGGTTCCTCTGCTGACTACTCTGCCCAAAGCTCTGCCTCTGAGGTGGCCTGTCCCTAGACATCTGCTCATGCTTGCGCTTCTTGACTCTCAGTCTGCCCTCATGGTCCAATCTCTCTTTCCCAACTGCAATAGCGCGGTTGAGGGACCGAAACGGCGACCAGAGAGGGGGGGAGTGAATGGGAGCCGATAAAAAATCTTTCCAAACAATCTGGCTATTCTCCCAAACCAACTCCGAAACCTCCGAGAGCGATCTTGCCAAGATCACGTAGCCACTGTCAAGCTACTGACCCTAGGAACAAGAAACGAGCAGTGGAACTCGAACCAATCGAATCGAACACCAAAACGACCCGAAACTCGGCTCGATCTAACACACCCAGGGGGGGGCGGTTAAACCGGCCAGGGGGGGCGGTTAAACCGCCCGGGCCTGGGAGCCTCGGGTAAAAGTCAAAACAAAAGTGGATCTCCCAAACCGCTTGAGCTCTTGAGGCGAGATTTTGGTCAGATGATCTAGACCTCCAGTGGAGTGTTTTCCCAAAAGATCTCGGCCTCTAACTCAGTAAAACTCCCGGAATCGTAGATCTCGCGAAGAACACCATGACCTCGAGTTCATCCCGAAAATCTCAAATCCAGAGCGATTCTCGGCGTTTGGGGGCAAAGGATCACCAGCAAAAGAGGCACAAGGCACTCATACGTGAATCCCCCAAAGAAATCCGAGAGAAAACGCTCGGGAACAAGAAGAACGAAAATCCCCCAAAAATAGCTCCGAAAATACCCACGAAAATAGAAAAAGAAAAGGGAGCTCGGGAAATCAAATCATGGCACAAAGATGAGCAGCACAAACTCAATCACATAACCATGAATTCACCTATACAAACTAGGAATGATTCGAAGTAGTTCTAGGTGGAGAGGATGAAGGGGAAAACAAGTTCAAAGTAAAACCTAAAGAGATAACTAGAGAGATGACAGCCACCAGCCCTGAAGGGGCCTATTAGTAGTCCAAGTGGTGGTGTCCTAAAGACTAAACTACCCCTAAGTGATACATACCCCTCAGGGGCAAATTTGACATTTGGTCTTCAGATATTTTCCGGCTCGGGCACCTTCCACTGCAAGCTAGCTTCCCTCCGACGCAAGCCTTGCAGTCACGCCGCGTGTCCTCCGGATCGAAGCTCCTCGACGCCGTTCTTGGGCCAGCCCAGGGGGGGGCGGTTAAACCGGCCCTGGGGGGCGGTTAAACCGCCCCTGACAGCCCAACCAGGCCCAGCTGCCCAAGTCCGCCTCGTCGAGTCCTCGGTCCTTGGTTTTGAGGCCCAAACCAAGGGAAACCGTCCACCGATGATTTTGTGGCCAAATCACCAAACCCCGCGCGCAAACTTCGGTTGTTAGCCGCCACCTTGCGCCGGCTTCTCGTCCGCGTACGAGCTTCGGTTGTGAGCCGCTACCTCGCACCGGAACCACGTTCCCTTGCTCGTTCTTGCCAGCATGTGAACCGCACTTGATCCACCGGCCACCGGGTCCCTCGAACCAAGCCTACTTGTCTCTCCGCTCCTCGGAGGCCGCCATGGCTAAGACCTTTCGCGCCTGTTCTTCACCTGCACCAATGCAACCAAGCCGCATTCTACACCTGCAATACTTGAGCCAAGGGAAACGTCAATCCACACCACGTTGTCAATCACTCATCACACCAGGAAGCGACCATCCACCGGTCCTCGGACACACCGGGTCCTCAATCTCCCCCTTGATGAGTGCATTGACAACACACACATAGTAACCAATTGATATGAAGAAAATGTAAAAGAATTCGAAAACAAGACTCAAGCAAGTGACTAAAAGCAAGAACAAGCCAAATCAAAAGTCACTTAGCAAGAGAAAGCTCCAGAAACGCCGACCCTTCAAGAAGAAGCGAAAGGGCTCAACACCATCGGCAAAAGAGCAAAAGCACAAAACACAAATCACAAACTTCAAATCCTCCAACTCACTTTTCAGGACTCTCAAAGCACTCCCCCTGCAAAGATGCAACTCCCCCTGAACAAGTGAACTTGTGCGTGCGAAAATCACTCGAAAATGGCTCAAACCATCACAAACCTTGTGCTCTCAGCACAGGGGCGGTTAAACCGCCCAGGGGGGGCGGTTAAACCGCCCCTGGCAGATGACCAAAGTGCAAAATCCCAAAATTGCACAAATCAACTCGCAACGATGCCGTTCCAACTTGAAAACCTTCCAAATATGCCCAGCAAGATATTCCAATGATCAAACTCTCAGAAACTTCGCAAATTTTCAGAAAACCTCATTTGGGCAAAAACTTCAACCTCTCACACAATTTCGACAAATTCTAGAGCAAAAGCTTTCTTCTAAATTCAGCAGCGACTCCCCCTTGCCAAATGAACCTCATTTGGGCAAAAACTTCAACCTCTCACACAATTTCGACAAATTCTAGAGCAAAAGCTTTCTTCTAAATTCAGCAGCGACTCCCCCTTGCCAAATGCTCCAGAAATTCTCCCCCTTGTTGACAATGCACACATCAAGGCAAAATGTACAAAATGCAACTACAAGCTTCTCAAATATACAATGAGCAATACAAAATGCTACAAGTTAGAGAAGAGGCATACAAGCTAGTTCATCATGTCACACGGGCATTGCCATCAAGAAGGTGAAGACATATATCCAATTGACAAAGCCATGAGCAATTTGTGAATTTTTATCAAAAATGTCACCGCATGAGCAAAGTCCTAACCATGGATTGTTTAAGCAAAAATAAACTTCATCTCACCAAAATCATGAAAGGACAAGCATTCTTGACAAAAGATCATCATAAACGCCCAAGTTCTACCTCATGTCATGTCAAAGCACGGAGCCATGTGTTCACTTCTCATGGGAGACTTCTCCGGCAAACAACATGCAACCGCTTAGCACCCATGTGTGCAAGTGTGTGCAATGGTGAAAGCATAGAGACATGAGCATAATTTCCTGCAAATATTTCTTGTTCTCATCCTTTCTTCTTTCATGCATAGACATCTCATTTTTCAAGTTTTTCAAGTTAAGCATGGTACATGAAATGTCTTTGCGACAGAAAGAAGCTTATGCTCCTCCACAAGGTAAAGCATGGGCTAAACATTTACAATGACAAAGGTCTTTGACCCAATTGAAAAGAATATCACACCCTAACATGATCTTAAGCAAGATATAGCCATTTCGGCTCAGACAAGACATGCAAAGGCATTTACTCATGGGTGTAGAAGTTTAAGTTCAGTTTGTCATTTTAATTCAAAAAGAAGCTATCTCAACAGAATATATATCAAGACCATCAAGAGCATAGCCATCCATCCAATCAATCCCTAGCCAGCCTGCCTAAACTCTAAAATGTAGCAGGTTGTACCAATCACTGCATATAGGAGAAGCTCATCCTAAGATATGATACAAAAGATGAAATCAAGATACAAAAGCAAGAAAAACTATACATCAAGATACAAAGATGGTACACAAATATACATATGCTACAAGAGAAGCCTCCAAAACTCAGCTCAGAAAACCGCACACACACCAAGTTCCCCTCGCAAGCGGGTGAAGGTGACTTGGTCAAGTGGCTTAGTGAAAATGTCTGCAAGCTGGTTTTGGGTAGAAACGTGGGCAAGCTCAATATCTCCTTTCTCCACATGATCTCTCAGAAAGTGGTACCTCACTTCTATGTGTTTGGTTTTGGAATGAAGCACGGGATTTTTGGCTACGCTTATGGCACTGGTGCTATCACAAAGAAGTGGAACATGGGACATATCTAAGCCAAAGTCTCTCAAGGTGTATGTGATCCAAAGCAACTGAGAACAACAGCTAGCAGCAGCAACATACTCGGCTTCAGTGGTGGATTGGGCTACGCTAGACTGCTTGCGAGAAGACCAAGACACAAGAGACGATCCAAGAAACTGACACTGACCAGAAGTAGACTTGCGATCAACACGACATCCAGCAAAATCCGCATCAGAAAAACCATGAAGTGCAAGAGTGGAATCGGCAGAATACCAAAGACCCAGCTCAGGAGTAAACTTGAGATACCTGAAAATCCTCTTGACGGCCTGACGATGTGACGTCCTCGGTGAAGCCTGAAAACGAGCGCACAGACACACGCTGAACTGTATGTCTGGCCTCGTCGCCGTCAAGTAGAGGAGGGAGCCGATCATGCTCCGGTACTCCTTCTGGTCCACTGGTTCTCCGTCCTCATCCGCATCCAAAGCTGTAGTCGTACTCATCGGCGTAGTCATCGGCTTGGAGTCGCTCATGTCGAATTTCTTGAGAATGTCCTTGGTGTACTTGCTTTGGTGCACAAATGTCCCATCCTTGGTTTGCTTGATCTGCAGCCCGAGAAAGAACTGCAACTCTCCCATCATTGACATCTCAAATTCCCTGCTCATATCATCTGCAAACTTGGCAACAAGATCATGAGAAGAGCCACCAAAAATGATATCATCCACGTAAATCTGAACGATTAAAAGATCTTTGCCATTTCTGAGCAAGAAGAGCGTCTTATCAACCTTCCCCATCACAAACCCCTTGCTAAGCAAGAACCCTCTCAATCTACCATACCACGCTCTGGGTGCTTGCTTTAGGCCATATAAAGCTCGGTGGAGTTTGTACACTCGGTGTGGGTATCTCTCACTCTCAAAACCCGGGGGCTGCCTCACATACACTTCTTCCTCGATCACCCCATTCAAGAAGGCACTCTTTACATCCATTTGGTACAATTTGAACCCTTTAGCAACTGCAAATGCTAGAAGGATCCGAATTGCCTCCAAACGGGCAACAGGAGCAAATGTCTCCTCATAATCTATCCCCTCCTGCTGCGAAAACCCCTGAGCAACCAACCTCGCTTTGTTTCTCACAATCTCACCACTCTCATCCCTCTTGTTCTTGAATACCCACTTGGTTCCTATGGGATGACAATTTGGAGGTGGTTCTACTAACTTCCACACCTGATTTCTCTCAAAGTTTTCTAGCTCTTCATGCATGGCATTGACCCAATCGGAATCAGATAAAGCGTGTCCAACATTTTTGGGCTCAAAAGACGCGACAAAAGCAGAATGAGCATAATGAGAGATGTTCTGTGACCTCGACCGTGTAGTGCGTTCATCCAAGTTCCCGATGATCTTCGAAGGTGGATGATCCCTCTGTACCAGCCGGGGAGCTTCTCGCCTCGAGATTGCCTCCCCCTCAACATCAGCTTCCACTTGAACTCGATCTGGTGCGCGACTCGACGAAGGTGTAGCAGAGGGGCCGTCGTCGAACGTCGTGGTAGTAGTGGAAGTAGAAGGTACACGATCTCCACACGGTGCCTGAAATTCCTCATCATCTTCATCATCAGGCTGTTCTTCCTCAAAGATGAGCTGTCCCAAGTCATCATCACCTGCACACTCAAAAGCAGAAGAGCTACACGGAATGGTCTCGTCGAAGGTGACTTCGCAAGTCTCCATGATTTGGTTAGTTTCAACATTGAGCACACGATATGCTCGAGAATGATTAGCATAACCAAGAAAAATTCCATCCATCGAACGAGACTCAAACTTG
Organism: Urochloa ruziziensis; assembly: GCA_015476505.1. Classification (NCBI taxonomy): domain Eukaryota; kingdom Viridiplantae; phylum Streptophyta; class Magnoliopsida; order Poales; family Poaceae; genus Urochloa; species Urochloa ruziziensis. Next base: position 26,181,392 of record CM027123.1, on the reverse strand, counting down.
TCCAAATTTCCTTTCTTCAAGATGAAGCACTTGCAACCAAATACCCGAAAGTGACTCACACGGGGGAACGACCATGAAACAGCTCATAGCAAGTTTTCTTCTTGAAAGCACGAAGGAAAATCCGATTTGACACATAGCAAGCCGTGTTCACCGCTTCTGCCCAATACTTCCTAGGAGTCCTATGCTCATCTAGCATCGTCCTAGCCATCTCACAAAGTGTTCTGTTCTTTCTCTCAACAACACCATTCTGACAAGCAACATATGGCGACGAGTATTGATGTTCAAGACCAAGATCACGACAGAAGGCATCAAAACGAGTGTTCTTAAATTCCGTACCATTGTCACTACGAATAGCTCTCATGGCACCACCATTACTCTCGTTTTTCAACCTCAAAATCAGATCTCGAACAAAATCAAAAGTCTCATCCTTCGACGCCAGAAAGAACACCCACGCATATCGAGAAAAGTCATCAACAACCACAAGAACATACCACTTCCCACCAACTGAACGAACTCGAGCGGGGCCAACCAAATCCATGTGCAAAAGCTCCCCTGGACGCTCAGTCATAACATCTGTCAAAGGTGGGTGAGAAGCAGCAACCATTTTTCCATGTCTACAAGGTGCGCAAACCAAATCTTTCTCGAACTTGAGCTTGGGCAATCCTCGGATAAGGTCAAGAGCACTCAAGCGTGTGAGTAAATCAAAGCTCACATGACCCAATCTCCTATGCCACTTCCAAAGCTCAGAAGAAGTACCAGCGATCAAACAACGTGAAGGACCAAAAGATCGAGAAAAATCAGCACGAAAAATCTGTCCCTCAGGAATGATCATACACACAAGGTCACCTCGAGAATCAAGAATTTTCGAATCACCACGTTTGAAACGAACCTCATAACCCTCATCAAGAAGCTGAGAAACTGAAAGCAAATTGAAACCGAGATTCTAGACAAGAGCAACTCGCTTCAACACTCTACCTCTACCCTTATCCCCGAAAGTGATGTACTGCCTGGACACCACCGGGGTGAGACTGGAGAACCACTTACCATTACCTGTCATGTGTCTCGAGCAGCCAGAATCCATCAACCAAAAGTTCTCCAAGCCTCCCACCTCATCCTCGGAGTCGGAGTCGGAGTCGTCCTTGCCCTTCACGGAGTCGTGCGCCATGGTGCAGTAGTCGACGGCGGCGAAGGAGATGCCGTTGAAGTTGCGGTTCAAGCTCTTCTTCTCCTTGCGGCGGCCGCGGTCTTCATCTTCACTGCTTGAGCTTGACGACGTGTTGGTGGAGCTTGTGTCGATGTCGCTCGCATCAGCCACCATCGCTCGAGATCTGTGCTTCTTGTGTCCACCGTGCTTGTTCTTGGATCTTCTCTCGTCCTTGTTCTTGTTCTTGGCGCGGTACTCGTCCTTGGGCCGGTGCTTGTGGTCGTCTCGCGGGCGGTGCTTGCGGTTGTAGTCGTTCTTGATCTCCTCGGGGCACTCGGCGATGAAGTGGCCCATCTTCCCGCATCTGTAGCACGTACTCCCGGCACGCCTCGAACCCTTGCGGTTCTGGTACATCCTCTCGAACCTCCTCGTGAGCAACGCGAGATCCTCCTCGCTCAGCACCTCATACTCTTCATCTGGAAGGGACACAAGAGAAGACAAAGCAAAGTGTCTAGGAGTGTTAGCATGTCCATATCCAGAGCCACCGACTAGAGCCAGACTATGGGGATCAGTCGGACTCTTAGCCTTGGCAAGCAACTGCCTGTCAACCTCAGAAGACTTCAACTTCGAGAAAAGCTCATCAACAGAAAGAGTCTCATAGTTTGCCGACTCCATGATCGCCTCAACCTTGGCACCCCACACGGATCTATCAAGTGCTTGCAGGAGCTTGATAGCTCGGTCATGATCCGAGTATGGGAGCACGGTAATGTTGGCTTTCATGTTGTTGACAATCGAAGTGAAACGCTGAAACAAAGCATCAACAGACTCTCCAGGCAGATGAGCAAAATTCTCATACTCTCTCCTGTACATCAAAAAAAGCCTAGCCTTGACATGGCTATCACCACCGTGGGCTACCTTGAGCTTTTGCCAGATCTGGCAAGCTAGGTCCTCGCCCAAAACACGCTCAAACTCCTCCGCAGACAAAGAACGGAACAAGTAGTCAACAGCTCTAGCGTTTGCCTCAAACCTATCCTTTGCATCCTGGGCATCTAAGTTGGTGGGATTGATATAGTTCTCATCTTTGGTCACATCCCACAACAACTTTCCTTTGCCTCGCAAGAAAGCGCCCATGCGCGCAACCCAGTTCGGGTAGTTCTTCCCATCGAAGTGCGGAGGCCCGGAACCCCGATCTTGGTACGCCATCTTTGGATCTTAGACTGGTTAGAGTCGCAAAGACCCGTAACCGGCTCTGATACCAATTGAGGGACCGAAACGGCGACCAGAGAGGGGGGGAGTGAATGGGAGCCGATAAAAAATCTTTCCAAACAATCCGGCTATTCTCCCAAACCAACTCCGAAACCTCCGAGAGCGATCTTGCCAAGATCACGTAGCCACTGTCAAGCTACTGACCCTAGGAACAAGAAACGAGCAGTGGAACTCGAACCAATCGAATCGAACACCAAAACGACCCGAAACTCGGCTCGATCTAGCACACCCAGGGGGGGGCGGTTAAACCGGCCAGGGGGGGCGGTTAAACCGCCCGGGCCTGGGAGCCTCGGGTAAAAGTCAAAACAAAAGTGGATCTCCCAAACCGCTTGAGCTCTTGAGGCGAGATTTTGGTCAGATGATCTAGACCTCCAGTGGAGTGTTTTCCCAAAAGATCTCGGCCTCTAACTCAGTAAAACTCCCGGAATCGCAGATCTCGCGAAGAACACCATGACCTCGAGTTCATCCCGAAAATCTCAAATCCAGAGCGATTCTCGGCGTTTGGGGGCAAAGGATCACCAGCAAAAGAGGCACAAGGCACTCATACGTGAATCCCCCAAAGAAATCCGAGAGAAAACGCTCGGGAACAAGAAGAACGAAAATCCCCAAAAATAGCTCCGAAAATACCCACGAAAATAGAAAAAGAAAAGGGAGCTCGGGAAATCAAATCATGGCACAAAGATGAGCAGCACAAACTCAATCACATAACCATGAATTCACCTATACAAACTAGGAATGATTCGAAGTAGTTCTAGGTGGAGAGGATGAAGGGGAAAAACAAGTTCAAAGTAAAACCTAAAGAGATAACTAGAGAGATGACAGCCACCAGCCCTGAAGGGGCCTATTAGTAGTCCAAGTGGTGGTGTCCTAAAGACTAAACTACCCCTAAGTGATACATACCCCTCAGGGGCAAATTTGACATTTGGTCTTCAGATATTTTCCGGCTCGGGCACCTTCCACTGCAAGCTAGCTTCCCTCCGACGCAAGCCTTGCAGTCACGCCGCGTGTCCTCCGGATCGAAGCTCCTCGACGCCGTTCTTGGGCCAGCCCAGGGGGGGGGCGGTTAAACCGGCCCTGGGGGGCGGTTAAACCGCCCCTGACAGCCCAACCAGGCCCAGCTGCCCAAGTCCGCCTCGTCGAGTCCTCGGTCCTTGGTTTTGAGGCCCAAACCAAGGGAAACCGTCCACCGATGATTTTGTGGCCAAATCACCAAACCCCGCGCGCAAACTTCGGTTGTTAGCCGCCACCTTGCGCCGGCTTCTCGTCCGCGTATGAGCTTCGGTTGTGAGCCACTACCTCGCACCGGAACCACGTTCCCTTGTTCGTTCTTGCCAGCATGTGAACCGCACTTGATCCACCGGCCACCGGGTCCCTCGAACCAAGCCTACTTGTCTCTCCGCTCCTCGGAGGCCGCCATGGCTAAGACCTTTCGCGCCTGTTCTTCACCTGCACCAATGCAACCAAGCCGCATTCTACACCTGCAATACTTGAGCCAAGGGAAACGTCAATCCACACCACGTTGTCAATCACTCATCACACCAGGAAGCGACCATCCACCGGTCCTCGGACACACCGGGTCCTCAGCGGTTCACTATGTGGCGAAGTGAAGGGAAGTCACTTCCGGCCACGATCTACCTGATCCCATGATGTAGACCCCTATGGAACCAGAATTGCTTCTTCTCCTCAGTGTTGGTATCTTCGGGAGCATAGCGCATCATCCTGGTGAAGTGACGCTCATACTCCTCCACTTTCATCGTTCCCTGGGTCATCGTACAGAACTCCTGAGCCTTCTGCACTATGATCCACCTCGGAATATGCTGGTCACGAAATGCCCTGCAGAACTCCTCCCATGTGATAGCAGCTGGGTTCTGGTGCATGGCACTGTAGCTGTCCCACCATGCTCTAGCTGGCCCCTCAAGCTGATGGATGGCTATGGCGACGCACTCTTCATCAGTGTAGTCGGAAAGGTCTAGCTTGGTCTCAATGGTCCTCAACCAATCATCTGCATCGATAGGGTCCTCGGAGTAGCTGAAGGTAGGTGCCTTGAGTCGGATGAACCTCTCAATCTTGCGCGGTAGGTCTTCGACAGGAAGTCCTTGGCGGTGTCCTCCTCCCTGTGGGTGAATAATGGCGTTCGCCATCCTCTCCATGACCTGAGTCTGGCGGTCCAACACCTGAGCCAGGGTGGCCACAGGTGGCACGGGCTGGTTCTGCTGCGGCTGTGGTGGTACACCGCGACCACGGCCTCGCCCTGCTGGAACTGGGTCGATGTGGATCACTTCATCGATGGCTTCCTCTTCTTCTTCCGCCTCTAGCTGCGCATCATGTCCGAAGGGCGCCGGGTTGGGATTGGCGGCTCCTCCACGTCCTCCTCCGCGGCCACGGCCAACAGCTGGCTCAGGCATGGGCTCGGGGGCTGGTAGAGGGGCAGCACGACCCCGTCCACGGCCACGGCCATGGCCACGACCACGGGCGGCGGCTTCGGTTTCTTCCTGCACCTGCAAGCGACCTGAGCGTCGGATCAACATCCTGAGAAAAGGTTGGAGAGAGGCCGTTAGCGTCTTTCTATATGGTGTCATTCTAAATAAACCAGAGTCAATACAATCACAAATATTTCTTATATGCATATATAAACTCTAACACACAAGAGGAAAATCATCATGAAAACTCATTAATTCATTAAGATCCAAACATACATCCATGCAGTACAAAACACTAGGTGCTACCTCGAGGCTGACTCACATGCCTTGGAGGTCTCGCACACACATGCACTCGGTACATCGTGAAAAAGATCTCAAAAGGGTGCTCCTACTACAAGGGTGTATGCTACCATCGCGTACCGGAACAGGCTCACGGCTGACGCGGAATTACTATACGTTATTCTAGCTACCTGACCATTTCAGAACAGTCAGGGCTTCTTGTACTCAAAGATGGTGCGGTCTTCCCAGCCTGTTCTTGTCGGTAAAAAGGGGCTTCATCATAGCTTCAGCACGCTGTGTCTCTGGGGTCGCGATAGTCTCGATGCTACGGAAGGGAAGCTTGTGAAGTCTCAGCGAACTAGGTCCAATCTTGAAATCCTCCTTGCGGATCTGGCGCTGCTTCTCTGGGGGTAGTAGGTCGTTGAGCTCCTATAGCTCGTCCACTCTGATAGAATCGGCATCCTTCCAAGTCTGTAGAAGGATCTTGTTCTTCTCCTTGAGGTAGAGGCAGGTCCGCGTGAGCGCGGCGAGGTTGTTGATGTTACGCGCGCTCCGCTGCTCAAGCTGGGTGATCCTCAATCCCATAGCACCGGGGGTAGCATCATTCTTGAGGTCTGCCAACTTCTCGTCTGTACGCTTCAGCTGGTACTATAGGAGCCCTATGCTCATCTCCTTAAGCCTGCTACATCCATCAAGGCGCTTGATTTCCTCCTCGAGCTTCTGCTTCTCGGTAAAGTCGTCAGCAACCATCTGCTTCAACTTGTCTGTCTCTGCGTGTGCTAAGGTGACCGCGGCGTCCCTGTGACTTAGCTCGTCCGTTAGGTGATGAACCTGCTCCTTCAAGGTCTCCACCTCCCTCTCAGTAGTGAGGGCGCGGAGGACCCGGTCCGTAGTGGTGGGGGCTCTGCTCTGTAGGTTGTTGAGGAAGTGCACGGTCTTCGACTCCAACTCAGTCGTGTAGTGGTCTAGGTCGCCAAGGTACTCTCCCGCCACCACAACTACGGGGTCCTCGGTGGCTGCGAACGCAACTCTGTGTTGGCACTCCTTAGCCTAACTAAATCCGCAAGCACACGGAGACCGATGTAGCCTTTCACCAGGGGAGTAAAAACCTGGATATCGAATCCAAGGAACGGTAGACGCGACTAGCCTCGAACTTTTCTAACCGGACCCACCAGGGAGCAAAAGGGTAAATGGGTAGAGAGCTTGACTTTAGTTAGCTACTCGTTACCCCCGACAAACTATCTATATCTAATCTGATCTGCTTCGACGGCTAGAATGGGAAGAACTCAGAACGGGATGAGAGAGGGGTTCTTTCGGGCTCAGCACTACTGTTATGAGTACACCCGAACGTGGTGGAGTACAAAGGACGGACAGGGCTGTCACCACCTGCCGCCTACCACTGCAGTTCCGTGGGGTGCAACACAACCTGAGGTGACTAGCTAGCACAGGCCCCACGCCTAAGCTTTCAGCCACTGACCTCCACCCAACGCGAAGGGCTATAAATAAGATAACTTGCTGAAAGTAAGTTGTAAACTAGCGAGGTACTAAAGGCAAGAGACCGAGTACTTACTAAAGATAACTCTTGAATATATTCCTCGGGGGCGGAAATGTTGAGACGAGACCGAGGAAGAAATCCCGGACTCTCTCTACAAAGCTCGGCTGTCACCCGAGCAACTCACCCACTCTCCCCCTACTCTAACTCTAAAGATGAGAGCAAAACCCACTAAGCTACTTGAGGACCCAGTGTGTCCGAGGACCGGTGGATGGTCGCTTCCTGGTGTGATGAGTGATTGACAACGTGGTGTGGATTGACGTTTCCCTTGGCTTAAGTATTGCAGGTGTAGAATGCGGCTTGGTTGCATTGGTGCAGGTGAAGAACAGGCGCGAAAGGTCTTAGCCATGGCGGCCTCCGAGGAGCGGAGAGACAAGTAGGCTTGGTTCGAGGGACCCGATGGCCGGTGGATCAAGTGCGGTTCACATGCTGGCAAGAACGAGCAAGGGGACGTGGTTCCGGTGCGAGGTAGCGGCTCACAACCGAAGCTCGTACGCGGACGAGAAGCCGGCGCAAGGTGGCGGCTAACAACCGAAGTTTGCGCGCGGGGTTTGGTGATTTGGCCACAAAATCATCGGTGGACGGTTTCCCTTGGTTTGGGCCTCAAAACCAAGGACCGAGGACTCGACGAGGCGGATTTGGGCAGCTGGGCCTGGCTGGGCTGTCAGGGGCGGTTTAACCGCCCCCCAGGGCTGGTTTAACCGCCCCCCCTGGGCTGGCCCAAAACCGGCGTCGAGGAGCTTCGATCCGGAGGACACGCGGCGTGACTGCAAGGCTTGCGTCGGAGGGAAGCTAGCTTGCAGTGGAAGGTGCCCGAGCCGGAAAATATCTGAAGACCAAATGTCAAATTTGCCCCTGAGGGGTATGTATCACTTAGGGGTAGTTTAGTCTTTAGGACACCACCACTTGGACTACTAATAGGCCCCTTCAGGGCTGGTGGCTGTTATCTCTCTAGTTATCTCTTTAGGTTTTACTTTGAACTTGTTTTCCCTTCATCCCCTCCACCTAGAACTACTTCGAATCATTCCTAGTTTGTATAGGTGAATTCATGGTTATGTGATTGAGTTTGTGCTGCTCATCTTTGTGCCATGATTTGATTTCCCGAGCTCCCTTTCCTTTTTCTATTTTCGTGGGTATTTTCGGAGCTATTTTTGGGGGATTTTCGTTCTTCTTGTTCCCGAGCGTTTTCTCTCGGATTTCTTTGGGGGATTCACGTATGAGTGCCTTGTGCCTCTTTTGCTGGTGATCCTTTGCCCCCAAACGCCGAGAATCGCTCTGGATTTAAGATTTTCGGGATGAACTCGAGCTCATGGTGTTCTTCGCGAGATCTGCGATTCCGGGAGTTGTACTGAGTTAGAGGCCGAGATCTTTTGGGAAAACACTCCACTGGGGGTCTAGATCATCTGACCAAAATCTCGCCTCAAGAGCTCAAGCGGTTTGGGAGATCCACTTTTGTTTTGACTTTTACCCGAGGCTCCCAGGCCCGGGCGGTTTAACCGCCCCCCCTGGCCGGTTTAACCGCCCCCCCTGGGTGTGTTAGATCGAGCCGAGTTTCGGGTCGTTTTGGTGTTCGATTCGATTGGTTCGAGTTCCGCTGCTCGTTTCTTGTTCCTAGGGTCAGTAGCTTGACAGTGGCTACGTGATCTTGGCAAGATTGTTCTCGGAGGTTTCGGAGTTGTTTTGGGAGAATAGCCGGATTGTTTGGAAAGATTTTTTATCGGCTCCCATTCACTCCCCCCCTCTCTGGTCGCCGTTTCGGTCCTTCAATTGGTATCAGAGCCGGTTACGGGTCTTTGCGACTCTAACCAGTCTAAGATCCAAAGATGGCGTACCAAGATCGGGGTTCCGGGCCTCCGCACTTCGATGGGAAGAACTACCCGAACTGGGTTGCGCGTATGGGCGCTTTCTTGCGAGGCAAAGGAAAGTTGCTGTGGGATGTGACGAAAGATGAAAACTATGTCAATCCCACCAACTTAGATGCCCAGGATGCAAAGGATAGATTTGAGGCGAATGCCCGAGCTGTTGACTACTTGTTCCGTGCTTTGTCCGCCGAGGAGTTTGAGCGTGTTTTGGGCGAGGACCTAGCTTGCCAGATCTGGCAGAAGCTCAAGGTAGCCCACGGTGGTGATAGCCATGTCAAGGCTAGGCTGTTCTCGATGTACAGGAGAGAGTATGAAAACTTTGCTCATTTGCCAGGAGAGTCTGTTGATGCTTTGTTTCAGCGTTTCACTTCGATTGTCAACAACATGAAAGCCAACATTACCGTGCTCCCATACTCGGATCATGACCGAGCTATCAAGCTCCTGCAAGCACTTGATAGATCCGTGTAGGGTGCCAAGGTTGAGGCGATCATGGAGTCGGCAAACTATGAGACTCTTTCTGTTGACGAGCTTTTCTCGAAATTGAAGTCTTCCGAGGTTGACAGGCAGTTGCTTGCCAAGGCTAAGAGTCCGACTGATCCTCATAGTCTGGCTCTAGTCGGTGGCTCTGGATATGGACATGCTAACACTCCTAGACACTTTGCTTTGTCTTCTCTTGTGTCCCTTCCAGATGAAGAGTATGAGGTGCTGAGCGAGGAGGATCTCGCGTTGCTCACGAGGAGGTTCAAGAGGATGTACCAGAACCGCAAGGGTTCGAGGCGCGCCGGGAGTACGTGCTACAGATGCGGGAAGATGGGCCACTTCATCGCCGAGTGCCCCGAGGAGATCAAGAACGACTACAACCGCAAGCACCGCCCGCGAGACGACCACAAGCACCGTCCCAAGGACGAGTACCGCGCCAAGAACAAGAACAAGGAAGAGAGAAGATCCAAGAACAAGCACGGTGGACACAAGAAGAACAGATCTCGAGCGATGGTGGCTGATGCGAGCGACATCGACACAAGCTCCACCAACACGTCGTCAAGCTCAAGCAGTGAAGATGAAGACCGCGGCCGCCGCAAGGAGAAGAAGAGCTTGAACCGCAACTTCAACGGCATCTCCTTCGCCGCCGTCGACTACTGCACCATGGCGCACGACTCCGTGAAGGGCAAGGACGACTCCGACTCTGACTCCGAGGATGAGGTATTGACAGATCCCACCTCTTTGCGTCAGGAGATTGCTAGGCTAGAGCAGTTGGTCGATAACCGCGATGATGTGCTTAGAAAGACCAACAAAGAGAAGAGGGAGTTTAGGTCCTTGCTAGGAGAGTCTAAGGATAGAGTGGCTGAGCTTGAGACCTTGCTTTCTGAGACTGGAAAGAAGGCCATGGAGTTTGAGTCTTTGCTTTGCGAGTCTAGGGAGAGAGCAGCTTCGCTTGAGTCTGAGATTGCTGTTTTGAAAGATGCTCCTCTTGTGTCTGATGAGGTTGAATGCTCGTTCTGTGATGTGCATATTGCTGATCTGGTTGTGCTTAAGGAGAAACACATGACTTGCTTGGATGAACTAGAGAGTGCTAGGGTTGAGCTTGCTGAGTTGAAGTCTAGGTCATCTTTGCTAGGTGCTTGTACTTCTTGTCCTGCTTTGCATGCTCAGTTGCTTGAATCACGCACCATGATTAGTTCACTTGAAGCACAACTGAAATCTCCCATTGCAAATTCATGCTCTGCTTGTGATGTTGTCGCATTGAAGAATGTTGAGTTAGAGCAGTGTGTGAATCGCTTGCAAGATGAGAATGATGAGCTAAGACAGTGTTTGGGTTGGTTGTCTGGTCGTGAGCCTCAGCTCAAGATGTTGATTGCGAGCTTCAAGAGAGCTGATGGTTGTGGGCTTGGTTCTGAGAAGGTTGGTGAGAGTAGTGGTGAGAGAGAGAGAGATCCAGAGAGCTCCACCGCAAACATTCCCACAAACCCACCAAAAACCATTCTCAAGAACACCTTTACACCCAAACCAAACCACCTGCTGAACAAGCTTGACACCACTCCAGATCCTCCCAAGTTTCCACCTAAGTCAGAGAACTTTCAGAGGAGAGTGACCTTTGTGAGGAGTGGGGTTTACCAGCCGAGAGAGAGGGCACAGCCGAGAGAAACCCCAAAGCCAAAGCCAGTCCGCTTCCATTGTGAGCATTGTGGAAGGGATGGTCACCTTGAGGAGTTTTGTTGGAGGAAGAAGAGGGAGGTGAGAAGAGAGAAGGAGGTGGGGAACAGGGACAGGTACTACTCTTCTCGTAGTGTGCCTGTGTCTCGTTGACCCTGGCCGAGAGGCGACGCATTTGTGCGTACAGTTCCTGTAGTTGCTAGTCGTGGTGTTCCTGTTGTTCGTGAGTTTGCTAGGCGGCCTCCGTTTCGCGGTCAGTTTGGTTCAGGGAGGTTCGACCGTAGCTTTGAGGTTAGGAGAGAGTCTAGGCCACGTTTTCCCTCGCGTGGTGCTAGAGGTCCGATGGTAAGAGACGAGAGGGTGTCACGCGGTACAGCTGATTTTGCTAACCCTTCTTTTGAGCAGATGGCCCGACACTGGTTTGACTCGTTCTGTGCTAACCCCAGTGTCGAGTCATTTGCTCATTCTCGTTCTCGGTTCTGATTGTGCAGGTGGGAGGCTTGGAGAACTTTTGGTTGATGGATTCTGGCTGCTCGAGACACATGACAGGTAATGGTAAGTGGTTCTCCAGTCTCACCCCGGTGGTGTCCAGGCAGTACATCACTTTCGGGGATAAGGGTAGAGGTAGATTTTTGTCAGAGGGTGCTATTCAGGTGAGCGATACTTTCATGTTGAAGCGAGTTGCTCTTGTCAAGAATCTTGGTTTCAATTTGCTCTCAGTTTCTCAGCTTCTTGATGAGGGTTATGAGGTTCGCTTTAAACGTGGTGATTCGAAAATTCTTGATTCTCGAGGTGACCTTGTGTGTATGATCATTCCTGAGGGACAGATTTTTCGTGCTGATTTTTCTCGATCTTTTGGTCCTTCACGTTGTTTGATCGCTGGTACTTCTTCTGAGCTTTGGAAGTGGCATAGGAGATTGGGTCATGTGAGCTTTGATTTACTCACACGCTTGAGTGCTCTTGACCTTATCCGAGGATTGCCCAAGCTCAAGTTCGAGAAAGATTTGGTTTGTGCACCTTGTAGGCATGGTAAAATGGTTGCTGCTTCTCACCCACCTTTGACAGATGTTATGACTGAACGTCCAGGGGAGCTTTTGCACATGGATTTGGTTGGCCCCGCTCGAGTTCGTTCAGTTGGTGGGAAGTGGTATGTTCTTGTGGTTGTTGATGACTTTTCTCGGTATGCGTGGGTGTTCTTTCTGGCGTCGAAGGATGAGACTTTTGATTTTGTTCAAGATCTGATTTTGAGGTTGAAAAACGAGATTAATGGTGGTGCCATGAGAGCTATTCGTAGCGACAATGGTACGGAATTTAAGAACACTCGTTTTGATGCCTTCTGTCGTGATCTTGGTCTTGAACATCAGTACTCGTCGCCATATGTTGCTTGTCAGAATGGTGTTGTTGAAAGAAAGAATAGAACACTTTGTGAGATGGCTAGGACGATGCTAGATGAGCATAGGACTCCTAGGAAGTATTGGGCAGAAGCGGTGAACACAGCTTGCTATGTTTCAAATCGGATTTTCCTTCGTGCTTTCAAGAAGAAAACTTGCTATGAGCTTTTCCATGGTCGTTCCCCCCGTGTGAGTCACTTTCGGGTTTTTGGTTGCAAGTGTTTCATCTTGAAGAAAGGAAATTTGGACAAGTTTGAGTCTCGTTCGATGGATGGAATTTTTCTTGGTTATGCTAATCATTCTCAAGCATATCGTGTGCTCAATCTTGAAACTAACCAAATCATGGAGACTTGCGAAGTCACCTTCGACGAGACCATTCCGTGTAGCTCTTCTGCTTTTGAGTGTGCAGGTGATGATGACTTGGGACAACCCATCTTTGAGGAAGAACAGCCTGATGATGAAGATGATGAGGAATTTCAGGCACCGTGTGGAGATCGTGTACCTTCTACTTCCACTACTACCACAACGTTCGACGACGGCCCCTCTGCTACACCTTCGTCGAGTCGCGCACCAGATCGAGTTCAAGTGGAAGCTGATGTTGAGGGGGAGGCAATCTCGAGGCGAGAAGCTCCCCGGCTGGTACAGAGGGATCATCCACCTTCAAAGATCATCGGGAACATGGATGAACGCACTACACGGTCGAGGTCACAGAACATCTCTCATTATGCTCATTCTGCTTTTGTCGCGTCTTTTGAGCCCAAAAATGTTGGACACGCTTTATCTGATTCCGATTGGGTCAATGCCATGCATGAAGAGCTAGAAAACTTTGAGAGAAATCAGGTGTGGAAGTTAGTAGAACCACCTCCAAATTGCCATCCCATAGGAACCAAGTGGGTGTTTAAGAACAAGAGGGATGAGAGTGGTGAGATTGTGAGAAACAAAGCGAGGTTGGTTGCTCAGGGGTTTTCGCAGCAGGAGGGGATAGATTATGAGGAGACATTTGCTCCTGTTGCCCGTTTGGAGGCAATTCGGATCCTTCTAGCATTTGCAGTTGCTAAAGGGTTCAAATTGTACCAAATGGATGTGAAGAGTGCCTTCTTGAATGGGGTGATCGAGGAAGAAGTGTATGTGAGGCAGCCCCCGGGTTTTGAGAGTGAGAGATACCCACACCGAGTGTACAAACTCCACCGAGCTTTATATGGCCTAAAGCAAGCACCCAGAGCGTGGTATGGTAGATTGAGAGGGTTCTTGCTTAGCAAGGGGTTTGAGATGGGGAAGGTTGATAAGACGCTCTTCTTGCTGAGAAATGGCAAAGATCTTTTAATCGTTCAGATTTACGTGGATGATATCATTTTGGTGGCTCTTCTCATGATCTTGTTGCCAAGTTTGCAGATGATATGAGCAGGGAATTTGAGATGTCGATGATGGGAGAGTTGCAGTTCTTTCTCGGGCTGCAGATCAAGCAAACCAAGGATGGGACATTTGTGCACCAAAGCAAGTACACCAAGGACATTCTCAAGAAATTTGACATGAGCGACTCCAAGCCGATGACTACGCCGATGAGTACGACTACAGCTTTGGATGCGGATGAGGACGGAGAACCAGTGGACCAGAAGGAGTACCAGAGCATGATCGGCTCCCTCCTCTACTTGACGGCGACGAGGCCAGACATACAGTTCAGCGTGTGTCTGTGCGCTCGTTTTCAGGCTTCACCGAGGACGTCACATCGTCAGGCCGTCAAGAGGATTTTCAGGTATCTCAAGTTTACTCCTGAGCTGGGTCTTTGGTATTCTGCCGATTCCACTCTTGCACTTCATGGATTTTCTGATGCCGATTTTGCTGGATGTCGTGTTGATCGCAAGTCTACTTCTGGTCAGTGTCAGTTTCTCGGTTCGTCTCTTGTGTCTTGGTCTTCTCGCAAGCAGTCTAGCGTAGCCCAATCCACCACTGAAGCCGAGTATGTTGCTGCTGCTAGCTGTTGTTCTCAGTTGCTTTGGATCACATACACCTTGAGAGACTTTGGCTTAGACATGTCCCATGTTCCACTTCTTTGTGATAGCACCAGTGCCATAAGCGTAGCCAAAAATCCCGTGCTTCATTCCAAAACCAAACACATAGAAGTGAGGTACCACTTTCTGAGAGATCATGTGGAGAAAGGAGATATTGAGCTTGCCCACGTTTCTACCCAAAACCAGCTTGCAGACATTTTCACTAAGCCACTTGACCAAGTCACCTTCACCCGCTTGCGAGGGGAACTTGGTGTGTGTGCGGTTTTCTGAGCTGAGTTTTGGAGGCTTCTCTTGTAGCATATGTATATTTGTGTACCATCTTTGTATCTTGATGTATATTTTGCTGGCTGTTGTATCTTGATTTCATCTTTTGTATTATATCTTAGGATGAGCTTCTCCTATATGCAGTGATTGGTACAACTTGCTACATTTTAGAGTTTAGGCAGGCTGGCTAGGGATTGATTGGATGGATGGCTATGCTCTTGATGGTCTTGATATATATTATGTTGAGATAGCTTCTTTTTGAATTAAAATGACAAACTGAACTTAATTCCTACACCCATGAGTAAATGCCTTTGCATGTCTTGTTTGAGCCGAAATGGCTATATCTTGTTTAAGATCATGTTAGGGTGTGATATTCTTTTCAATTGGGTCAAAGACCTTTGTCATTGTAAATGTTTAGCCCATGCTTTATCTTGTGGAGGAGCATAAGCTTCTTTCTGTCGCAAAGACATTTCATGTACCATGCTTAACTTGAAAAACTTGAAAAATTGAGATGTCTATGCATGAAAGAAGAAAGATGAGAAAAAGAAATATTTGCAGAAATTTATGCTCATGTCTCTATGCTTTCACCATTGCACACACTTGCACACATGGGTGCTAAGCGGTTGCATGTTGTTTGCCGGAGAAGTCTCCCATGAGAAGTGAACACATGGCTCCGTGCTTTGACATGACATGAGGTAGAACTTGGGCGTTTATGATAATCTTTTGTCAAGAATGCTTGTCCTTTCATGATTTTGGTGAGATGAAGTTTATTTTTGCTTAAACAATCCATGGTTAGGACTTTGCTCATGCGGTGACCTTTTTGATAAAAATCCACAATTTGCTCATGGCTTTGTCAATTGGATATATGTCTTCACCTTCTTGATGGCAATGCCCGTGTGAAATGATGAACTAGCTTGTATGCCTCTTCTCTACCTTGTAGCATTTTGTATTGCTCATTGTATATTTGAGAAGCTTGTAGTTGCATTTTGTACATTTTGCCTTGATGTGTGCATTGTCAACAAGGGGGAGAATTTCTGGAGCATTTGGCAAGGGAGAAAGATTTTGCTCTAGATTTTGTCGAAATTGTGTGAGAGGTTGAAGTTTTTGCCCAAATGAGGTTTTCTGGAAATTTGCGAAGTTTCTGAGAGTTTGATCATTGGAATATCTTGCTGGGCATATTTGGAAGGTTTTCAAGTTGGAACGGCATCGTTGCGAGTTGGTTTGTGCAAATTTGGGTTTTTGCACTTTGGTCATCTGCCAGGGGCGGTTAAACCGCCCCCCCTGGGCGGTTTAACCGCCCCTGTGCTGAGAGCACAAGGTTTGTGATGGTTTGAGCCATTTTCGAGTGATTTTCGCACGCACAAGTTCACTTGTTCAGGGGGAGTTGCATCTTTGCAGGGGGAGTGCTTTGAGAGTCCTGAAAAGTGAGTTGGAGGATTTGAAGTTTGTGATTTGTGCTTTGTGCTTTTGCTCTTTTGCCGATGGTGTTGAGCCCTTTCGCTTCTTCTTGAAGGGTCGGCGTTTCTGGAGCTTTCTCTTGCTAAGTGACTTTTGATTTGGCTTGTTCTTGCTTTTAGTCACTTGCTTGAGTCTTGTTTTCGATTTCTTTTACATTTTCTTTATATCAATTGGTTACTATGTGTGTGTTGTCAATGCACTCATCAAGGGGGAGATTGAGGACCCAGTGTGTCCGAGGACCGGTGGATGGTCGCTTCCTGGTGTGATGAGTGATTGACAACGTGGTGTGGATTGACGTTTCCCTTGGCTTAAGTATTGCAGGTGTAGAATGCGGCTTGGTTGCATTGGTGCAGGTGAAGAACAGGCGCGAAAGGTCTTAGCCATGGCGGCCTCCGAGGAGCGGAGAGACAAGTAGGCTTGGTTCGAGGGACCCGATGGCCGGTGGATCAAGTGCGGTTCACATGCTGGCAAGAACGAGCAAGGGGACGTGGTTCCGGTGCGAGGTAGCGGCTCACAACCGAAGCTCGTACGCGGACGAGAAGCCGGCGCAAGGTGGCGGCTAACAACCGAAGTTTGCGCGCGGGGTTTGGTGATTTGGCCACAAAATCATCGGTGGACGGTTTCCCTTGGTTTGGGCCTCAAAACCAAGGACCGAGGACTCGACGAGGCGGATTTGGGCAGCTGGGCCTGGCTGGGCTGTCAGGGGCGGTTTAACCGCCCCCCAGGGCCGGTTTAACCGCCCCCCCTGGGCTGGCCCAAAACCGGCGTCGAGGAGCTTCGATCCGGAGGACACGCGGCGTGACTGCAAGGCTTGCGTCGGAGGGAAGCTAGCTTGCAGTGGAAGGTGCCCGAGCCGGAAAATATCTGAAGACCAAATGTCAAATTTGCCCCTGAGGGGTATGTATCACTTAGGGGTAGTTTAGTCTTTAGGACACCACCACTTGGACTACTAATAGGCCCCTTCAGGGCTGGTGGCTGTTATCTCTCTAGTTATCTCTTTAGGTTTTACTTTGAACTTGTTTTCCCTTCATCCCCTCCACCTAGAACTACTTCGAATCATTCCTAGTTTGTATAGGTGAATTCATGGTTATGTGATTGAGTTTGTGCTGCTCATCTTTGTGCCATGATTTGATTTCCCGAGCTCCCTTTCCTTTTTCTATTTTCGTGGGTATTTTCGGAGCTATTTTTGGGGGATTTTCGTTCTTCTTGTTCCCGAGCGTTTTCTCTCGGATTTCTTTGGGGGATTCACGTATGAGTGCCTTGTGCCTCTTTTGCTGGTGATCCTTTGCCCCCAAACGCCGAGAATCGCTCTGGATTTAAGATTTTCGGGATGAACTCGAGCTCATGGTGTTCTTCGCGAGATCTGCGATTCCGGGAGTTGTACTGAGTTAGAGGCCGAGATCTTTTGGGAAAACACTCCACTGGGGGTCTAGATCATCTGACCAAAATCTCGCCTCAAGAGCTCAAGCGGTTTGGGAGATCCACTTTTGTTTTGACTTTTACCCGAGGCTCCCAGGCCCGGGCGGTTTAACCGCCCCCCCTGGCCGGTTTAACCGCCCCCCCTGGGTGTGTTAGATCGAGCCGAGTTTCGGGTCGTTTTGGTGTTCGATTCGATTGGTTCGAGTTCCGCTGCTCGTTTCTTGTTCCTAGGGTCAGTAGCTTGACAGTGGCTACGTGATCTTGGCAAGATTGTTCTCGGAGGTTTCGGAGTTGTTTTGGGAGAATAGCCGGATTGTTTGGAAAGATTTTTTATCGGCTCCCATTCACTCCCCCCCTCTCTGGTCGCCGTTTCGGTCCTTCACTACTCTTTCTCTCCCTTGGATGGTGTGTCTTCTCAAGGTGAAGGGGGGTCCCTTTTATAGTCTTCAAGGGCGGTTGCCGGCGTCAAGCTCAAGCTAAGCTCTTGCTTAACTGTCACGCGAAGGGGGACACGTGCCGGCCTAGGCCAGGCCGATCGGCCTGGTCTGGCTGCCCCTTGGCACCGCCGTCTTCAGGGACGCTCTGGATTGATCACTGAGGTCGGTAACCGTTGCTTCGGATCAAAGTTGTCTGAGAATCCAATGTTGGTGGGCCCTTCAATCCATGCAAGTGTAGCTTAGGCCTTTCGGGTCCTTGGATCAAAGTGACGTTGATCGCACGTCTCAGGATCATTTGTGTTGTGTTTGTGATCTCCTGGATCAGTGACATGGCAAGGGGCCACAGAAGGGGGCCGGTCGGCCTATCATAGGCCGGCCGGCCTGGCTTTGTGCCCAGAGTGCTTCATCTTTTGCTTGCTTTCTCCTGCACTCACAATTTATAGCAAACTTGTGGAACTCATTAGAAATAACCAATTTCACTTTGTTATGAGCAAGATGAGCCTGAAATGTGACGGAATGTTGGTGGTGAAACCATATCGTAACGACCACCAACACGCCCCCGTACCTGAACTTTGCTAGTCCCTTAGCAAAGAATGAATTAAATCACCGGGACTCAGCAAGATCAGGGTCATGAGCTCAAGGTATACACAAGTCATATCTCTAAGTTTTCTTTCATACCTTGGATTCTGGTGGCTAACACCCTCATCTTCATCAATTGAGTCTTAGAACAACTCATTGATTGGTCGAGCACTTCTTCCTCTTGGTATTTGGAGTTTTTGATAATTTTATAAAGAAAGCGAGGCATTCCCTTGTTATTTCTCAACATCTCTCGATCACTCATAGTGTTTGGATCCTCACCTGGGCTTAGAATCAAGCCTCTCTACGTTATAAGGTGGAGCTTTTGAGATGTTGCTCACTCTTCTTTATTTATTTTGCAAGATCAAAGAGCTTGTCTAATCATTCATACTACTCATACATCTTGACCAAGTGCATGTGTACTTTGATGTTGGAGTCCTTGTTCAAGCATCTTTCATCTTTCCCCTTTCTCTTTCTCTTTTTTTTTCTTCTGAAGATAAGGAGTGTATCATTCCTTTCTTCATTTTTTTCTTCTCTTTTTTTTCAGGGGGATGCAGAGCTTTCGACAATTTGGACTTTATTGATGCTCATGTACGTGGATGGCCATGATGAATAAGACAGCATGAACGTGAAGGCAAGTAATTCGAGCAAGCTCAAAACTTAGAAGGTAGCTATGTGGACACTTCAACTTGAATTTGTTCGATTTTTTTAGTGCTGCTTTGATCTAGTTCCTAGGGTCAGTAGCTTCTCAGCAGCTGATCTTGGCTAGATCGTTTGGTTGGCTTGGAGTTGATTTGGGAAAAGCCGGATTTGGGAAAGAAATTTTATCGGCTCCCATTCACTCCCCCCCCCTCTCTGGTCGCCTAATCGGTCCTTCATTTCCCCTTTCTCTCTCTTTTTTTTACTGAAGATATGGTATGTACCATTCTCTTCTTTTCATATATTTTTTTTCAGGGGGATGAAGAGCTTTGATTGTGGACTTTGTTGATGCATGTGTACGTGAATGGCCATGATACACAAGATAGCATAAATGTAAAGGCAAACGATTTGAGCGAGCTCAAATTTTAGAAGATGGCTATGCTGAAACTGAAACTTGAATTTGTCATGTGGCTTTGGATAGGACATTTCGAGTTGATGATAACAAGGGCTGCCTTAAGTTTTATTTTCAAAAACAATCTCCAAAGTCTTGAATCAGAAGGTTCAACTTCTCAAATCATCATATCGTAAGGATCAATTAACAAGAATCAGATACTCCTATTAAAAGTTCCAAGGCAATAAAATACTTGCTCAAGAAATATCACAGGTATATCCAAGGTGTCATGCGAAGGGGTTCACTTTCATGAATTTTGATCAAGTTTTAAAATTGTTTAGCCAGGAATTTTATATGAATCAAAATCATGCAAGGATCAAATTTAGGGGTCGCAAACCGTGTCCTGGAGTCGAGCCGGCGGAGTTGGCCACAGGCCCAGGCCTATCGGCCCAGTGTAGGTCGGCTGGCCTGGCCTTGTTGCCAGGCGCCCCGGTTCAGGTTCCTCGCGTCTGTGATTCACGAGATTACGCAACGGGCACGGGATCTCCTCGAGGTGCAGCAGCAGGGGGCCGGTCGGCCTGGCCTAGGCCGGCCGGCCTGGCATTGTGCCAGGTTGCGTCCCGCTTCATCCAGTGACAAGTAGACCTCCTGTGCATCTTAGTTTCTGCGTGCTTCACTAGAAATTTAGTCCGAGGGTTTGGTTGGCACACAAGTGTGCACCAACCATTGATTTCATTTTTTTGTGAGTCATTTCTTTCAAATAAATTTATTTTATTCAATTCAACTGAAACAAATGTGGGGGTCCAGCATACAAGGGAAAATTGAAAAGAAACAAATTGAAGGGAAATTCAAACTAAGCACCCAAACTAAAAACTAGCCTATCTACTCCTCCTTCGGGTGGTAGAGATGCTCATTGCTGGTCGCCTTCGTGAGGCGCTTGACCTTAGAGGCCATTGCCTTGCGAAAGACCTCGATCTTTTCATCTGCCTCCATCTGCCCGATCACCGCCTCCCCCACTCGCTCGTCCATGTTGTTGACCTTAAGCTGCAGCGTGGCGAGCTTCCTCCTCAGCTCCTCCACGTCCTCCTCCTCCTCTTCCTCGGACCACTCCATCTGCCCGGGAGGTCCTTGGATGGGTGGAGGCACCATGAAGCGCTTCCTCCCCTCATCGGGCTTCTTAGGGGCTGAGAAGAGCCCCTTCCCGATGCCTGGCCCATTCCGGCATGGAGGGCTAGGACTCCTCGGAGTGTACTACGGAGAGTACTCCGGTGAGGTGGAGATGAAGAGCGGCACGATCTTCTTCTCAGACGGCGAGGCGACGAGCCGCTTCCCGATGGCCTTCTTTGGGGACAAAAGTCCCTTAGTCGGCCTTCGGGGTGTCTTCGGGCGCGGACTCCCACTGCCCTCCTCCATAGGATTTAGGAGGGAGGCTCTGCCTAAAGTCGAGCCAGAACGGCGACGAGGGGAGGCCGGCCGGCCTGCCATAGGCCGATCGGCCTGGGCGGACGGCCGTCGGGCCTCCGGCTTCGCGACCACGGCTTCGACGAACGCTGCCCTTTCGATGATCCTGACGTTGCTGGCATTGGAGGAGCTAGGCATCCCTTTCAAGGACTTGGATGGAGAATGGCTGCCTCGGGACACCGAGTTTGAGTCTTGGTGGCTGGATTGGGAGGCCATGGCTCGGATTCTCAAAGGTGGGAGTGTTTCTGGAGAAGGGAGGCTCGAGAGTTCTGAGCGCGAAGAAGAGAGGGGAGCCTTTCGATTTAAAACGACGCTCCTCTCCCAAAACCCTACAGATTCTCGGAAGGGATAACGGGAAGACTTTTTCAAAAGAGGAGCGTCCCGAGATGAGCCCGGGCTGGGCCGATCGGCCTGAAGGAGGCCGGCCGACCTGGCCCTGTCCCGGGAGCCTCTAAAAGTTTCTTAGGATTTGGCTAGAAAAAGTTTAAGGAAAAGGAAAAGAAAATAGAAAAGGGAAATCTATCCTAGATAAGGGTCATTTTTAGGTCCCGCCCGGACCTGGACTAGGTGTCTCGGTTAGCTCATAGACGCCCATCTCTTTGAGCCCTGGCATTTCGGATTCGAGAAATATTTTCAACCTTTGGCCATTGGCCTTGAAAGTATTTCCATCATTATCCTGGAGGGTTATCGTGCCATGATCGGCGGCATCTAAGACTTTAAAAGGACCTTCCCACTTACTTCTAAGCTTACCATGACCAAACAAACGAATACAGGAATTAAAGTGCAATACCTGATCTCCCGCTTTGAAATGCTTGATCTTGATGCGCTTGTCGTGCCATCTCTTTGTCTTTTTCTTGTAGAGCTTGGCGTTGTGGTAGGCCTTCTCCTCCATTCATCCAGCCCAGCCAAGTGCATTCTTCTTTTGAGTTCGGCTGTCTGGAGATCCATATTCCACCTCTTGATCACCCAATGGGATTTGAATTCGAGCTCAACTGGTAAGTGACATGTCTTGCCGTATACCAGTTGGTAGGGAGTCATCCCTATTGGTGTCTTGAGTGCTGTTCTATATGCCCATAGTGCTTCTGGTAGCTTTCGCTTCCACCCTGTTCCCATTGCATTGACCGTCTTTTGCAGAATGTTCTTGATTTGTTTGTTTGATGTTTCTGCTTGCCCGCTGGTCTGGGGTGATAAGGTGTAGCCACACGATGGTTTACTCCTAAGTAACTTAGGCACTTCTGGAACATCTTGTCGATGAAGTGTGATCCTTCATCACTGATCACGACTCGGTGTACTCCAAAACGGGGAAAGATGACTTCTTCAAACATCTTTCTTGAATTCTTCGAGTCGGCGGCCGTGCAAGGAAGTGCCTCCTCCCATTTGGAAACATAGTCAACTGCCACCAGGATATATTCGCACTGGTCGGATGCAGGGAAAGGACCCATGAAGTCTATTCCCCATACGTCGAAAATCTCCAATTGGAGGTTATTTTGCAGTGGCATAGCATCACGGGCATTGATATTCCCGTGTTTCTGACACCTGGCACATCTCCGTACGAATTCCTTAGCGTCTCCATAAATAGTCGGCCAGAAGAATCCGCTCTGCCAGACCTATGCATGGGTTCAGAAGATTCCGTAGTGTTCTCCGTACGGTGATGAGTGGCAGCGATCAAGGATCTTGTGTGTTTCCTCGTGAGGGATGCATCGTCGGAGTAATCGATCAGCACAAACTTTGAACAGATAGGGGTCATCCCATAGGTGAAATCTGCTGAGGTAGATCAGTTTCCTCTTGTCTTCTCCTGGAGGCACATACCCAGTCACCATGAAATTTACCAAATTCGCATACCATGGACTGGATGTGGTGACCTTGAGGGGAGTGTCATCTCTGAGATAATCATTGATCGGAAGGTCCGACCCTTAAACTTGCATTCTTGAGAGATGATCTGCCACACAATTATCTGTCCCCTTCTTGTCTTGTATTTCTAAATCAAACTCTTGAAGGAGCAGAATCCAACGGATGAGTCGTGGCTTAGCGTCTTTCTTGGTCAAGAGGTACTGTTGGCGTTCCTTAGCCTAACAGATAAATCTGCAAGCGTACGGATGCTGATGTAGCTTTCACCTAGGAGTATTCCAGGGTATCGAATCCACGAGGAACGAGAAGTGTACTAGAAACAGCTCTGGTTTATCCAGGGACGACGGGAGTGAAGTAGAACAGATAAGTTGGGTAGAGGTAATCTAATGTCGAATTGCTAACCTCCTATCAGGAATACTTGATTCCTCTAGTCGCTTCGACGACTAGTACGAGAGAACCTCAGAACAGGGTGAGAGAGGGGGTTCTCCGGGCTCAGCACTACTGTTATGAGTACACCCGAACGTGGTGGACTACGAAGGATGGATAGGGCTGTCACCACCTGCCGCCTACCACTGCAGTTCCTTGGGGTGCAACACAATCTGAGGTAGCTAGCCAGCACAGGCACCACGCCTAAGCTTTCAGCTACTGACCTCCACCCAACGCGAAGGGCTATAGAGGAAACCCCAAACAAGAGTCGCTGTCAGTCGCGCAGACTCAGGTACCCGCAACTAGAGAAAGCATTCAAGAACTACTAATGTAAGGAGAGAAAGCAGTAAAGACAAAAGAAAAGGAACTTTACTCGAACCGAAGCTTCATTCCTCGGAGGCACAAGTTGGAGAGAGGCCGACACTTCGGCTCCTCTCCGGACTCTCACCTCACCACTCTCCCTATTTTCTAAGATAGATAGGTAGCACTACACTACACTTGGACTTCTCCCTTTCACCGTGGTCTGTTGAGTGGGGGTGGAGGTTGCCTTTTATAGCCTTCCAAGGGCGGTATCACGCGTAGGGATGACGCCAAGGACTTGCTTAGCTTCCACGCCAAAGCGGAGGAGTAACGGGCATGGTCATAGGCTGGCCGGCCTCCTTCACGCCGTTCATCCTGGAGATGGTGCCATTTGGCACCGTCTTTCTCGTGGACGGTCCTAATGCTCTCCTAACGACGGTTACAGTGGCGTTCGATCCACGCTTGGCAGTTTGAGGCCGGTCGGCCTAGGGTAGGCCAGCCGGCCTAGCTCTGGCCCCTCTTGGCCCTCCGTTGCACCGACACGCTCATGGACGGTTGCTTGTTGTTTGAAGAGTCGGTTCCGATCGAAAAGTTTGGTTTAGTCACTGCATGTGGGCCTTCCGCTCCATATCTTAGGCCTTTCGGTCTCAACTTCACTCATCCTTGTCAATTCCATGCTTGGGGTCCTTTGGTGACACCCTAAGGCCATCTTGCAAAGGTTGAGGTGGTTTGGTGGAGGTCCAGGGCCGGCCGGACAGGTTTCGCCGGCGATTTTCCCGGAGGCGTAACTTTCTCGTCCGTACTCCGAATTGGGTCATCCAAATATCCATTTCGATCATCTCGGAGAGCTCTTCAACATGGTGCTATCAAATATGTGATTTGGGTTACTTTTGCACCATGTACAAGTCTCCTTTGTCTCGAGATGAACCTTAACTTGTATGGCTTCACCAATGTCGATATTTATGCACCATATTATCTGTATTTCCTTGAAAACATATTGGTACACAAAACTTGTGGAACTCATTAGTTTAAATAAAATATTATATGAGCATCACTTAGTTCCTTTATTAAGTTGGGAAGGTTGATGGTCAAAAGTGGCATATAGTGGCCGTCAACAGGTACTTCAGTGCAGCATGGTCTGTGTATACTATCACCTTAGCACCAACCAAGTAAGATCTGAACTTGTCCATGGCAAACACCACTGCCAGGAGTTCCTTCTCCGTTGTTGCATAGTTCAACTGAGCTCCGGTCAATGTCTTGTTTGCATAAGATATGGCATAATGCTGTTTATCCTTGCATTGACCGAGCACTGCCCCAACTACATAGTCGCTAGCGTCGCACATTATCTCGAATGGGAGATTCCAATCGGGGGGTTGTATGATGGGAGCCGAGATAAGTGCCTTCTTGAGGGTGTAGAAGGCGAGAAGGCAATCATCGTCGAAGTTAAATGGTACTTGTTTAGCCAGAAGGCTTGTAAGAGGTTTGGCTACCCGAGAGAAATCTTTGATGAATCTTCGGTAAAAGCCAGCATGACCTAGAAAACTTCGCACACCTTTGACATTCGTCGGGGGTGGTAGTTGCTTGATAACTTCTATTTTTGCCTTGTCAACTTCTATCCCTCATTCCGACACCTTGTGTCCCAGCACAATTCCTTCTCTGACCATGAAGTGACACTTTTCCCAATTTAGGATAAGGTGATGCTCTTCGCACCTCTCGAGGACACTTTCCAAGTTCTCGGGACAGTTGTCGAAGGTTTTGCCATAGATGGTGAAGTCGTCCATGAACACTTCATGATCTGTTCAATCAAGTCAGAGAATATCGCCATCATACACCGCTGGAATGAAGCAGGTGCATTGCATAGGCCGAAAGACATCCGCCAATAGGCGAACGTTCCGTAGGGGCAGGTGAAGGTAGTCTTGCTCTGGTCATCAGGATGAATATGGAATTTGATGATAACTAGAGTATCCGTCAAGGAAGCAGAAAAATGAGTGGTTTGCCAACCGCTCAAGCATCTCGTCAATGAAGGGGAGAGGGAAGTGATCTTTATGTGTTGCTTTCTTAAGCTTCCTGTAATTGATGCACATCCTCCATCTAGTAACGGTCCTTTGAGGAATAAGCTCATTCTTCTCGTTCTGGATAACTGTCATTCCGCCCTTCTTTAGCACTACTTGAACTGGGCTGACCCACTCACTGTCTTTCTTTCACGGGGTAGATTATACCTACGTGCAGAGCTTCAACACTTCTTTCTTGACTACCTCCCTCATCGCATCATTCAGCCATCTTTGATGTTCTCTAGACGGCGTATGGTCCGGCTCCATAGGTATGCGATGGGTGCATAAACTGGGGTTGATCCCCTTCAAGTCCTGTAGAGAATACCCGAAGACAGACCGGTGTTTCTCTAGGACTGTGATAAGCTGCCGAGTCT
Organism: Urochloa ruziziensis; assembly: GCA_015476505.1. Classification (NCBI taxonomy): domain Eukaryota; kingdom Viridiplantae; phylum Streptophyta; class Magnoliopsida; order Poales; family Poaceae; genus Urochloa; species Urochloa ruziziensis. Next base: position 26,155,674 of record CM027123.1, on the reverse strand, counting down.
CATTCTCTGTCAGTTTGTCACTGATGAAGACTGGCGAGCGTCGGTCATTGTGGAGGAAAGCGTATCTAAGTCCAGGAGGCAGCGGCTTTAACTCAGGAGGGGGGTGTTTTGGCTTTTCTTCCTCGTTGAGTTTCATAAAGCCGTCCGTTTCTGCCTCTTGGATGAAATGGTTAGCATCTTCAGCCTGAATGAGTGAGCTTGCTCTTCTTGAGCTGAGCTAACTGCTTCTTCCACTAGGTCTATCTCGGATCGAGCCTCTACAATGGTGTTAACTGCGCGCACAAGGCTGACCAGGATGATCTCTTTACCAACTTCGAATTGTATCGTTGCTCGATCGTGGTTCGGGTTGGCAAGGTGCTCTATTGGCTGTCCAATCAGGAAGAAGTTGTCACCACTAGGGACATTGAAAATGTGGAAGTCTAGGAAAATCCTGTTGCATCCCATGTGTACGGGCACAACACAGATGATTCCCTCGCATTCCATCATTTGGCCGTCGATCCACTTGAGGTACTTACAGGAGAAGGACCGGGGTTCGTCTGGTTGCACTCGTGCTGCGAGTGCACTTGATATAATATTACTCCCGACCTTTGGATCGTAGGCAACTTCCTGAGTGTCAGTTCCCTCAATAGCGCAATGGAGTACTCTGAAGTTGCGGGTGGTTCGGATAATATCTTCGCAACTTTCAATTTCCTCCGTCCATTCCTTGCTCATGATCGCAGATAAACCCTCGATCTGCGATACGGCTTCTGGAATGAACGCTTTAGACCTTGAACTTGCGCACACTTGTTCCATAGGCATACATGATGTATTACCGATCTCCAAGTACTCTTCTTCTGTAAAGAGCTCGGGAATGAAGTGCGGCAGATCGTCAAGAATAGTTTCTTGGTCTGAGGACTTGTGTTCGAGCACTTCCTCTATGATCGGAGGAGGCGGATCGAATGTAAGGGCGAGGAGTGGCTGCTTGTCTGTGGGGGTTTTTGGTGGTGTTGGTGGGTCGTCGAAAACACCTGTGTACTCGGTAGAGTTGAGAACCTTTTCCAAGATCTCTTGTACCTCGTCCACTGTCTTGTATAGAACTGACCCTGCGGAAGTGATGTTCAAGAACTGTGCACTTTCCTGACTTCAATCCACCAACAAAATGCTGCATAAGCATTTCCTTTGAAATGTTATGCGATGGCCCTGAGTTGGCCAATTTTATGAACCGCTCCCATGTGGCTCCAAGTGACTCATCGCCTTGTTGATATGTCATCAGCTCCACTCTGAGCTTCAAGATCTTGGAGACAGGGTAAAAGAACAGACAAAACTCGTCCTTCAATTTGATCCAATCTCCGCTAAATCTCCTTGCAGTCCAGTCGTACCAAGATTTTGCATTTCCCATCAGAGAAAATGGGAAATGTTTCCATCGTATAGTATCTTGGTTGACGCTGGGTATAATAAGAAGAGAGCAGTTCTCTTCAAAAACCTGCAAGTGAGCATAGGGACTTTTGTCTTTCGTTCCACCGAAAGACTGTGCATGAACCATGGCAACGAGACTGGGACAGATCTCGAAGCCATGAGGTGGTATGGGGTGGCAAGATGAAGGCGGTTCCAAATACTCGCTAGATGGAACCGTCGGATAACGAGGAGAAGACTCCATGTGGTAGATGGTTATGGGGGTAAAGTGTACGGCTAAAAAGATCCTACACTAGTGTTGCTACCGAGTCCCCGGCAACGGCGCCAGAAAAGCTAGTTGGCACTCCTTAGCCTAACTAAATCCGCAAGCGCACAGAGTACGATGTAGCCTTTCACCAGTGGAGTAAGAACCTGGATATCGAATCCAAGGAACGGTAGACGCGACTAGCCTAGAACTTTCCAAACCGGACCCACCAGGGAGCACAAGGTGAGCGAGTAAGAGCTTGACTTTAGTTAGCTACTCGTTACCCCAGACAAACTATCTATACCTAATCTGATCTGCTTCGACGGCTAGAACAAGAAGAACTCAGAACGGGATGAGAGAGCGGGGTTCTTCCGGGCTCAGCACTACTGTTATGAGTACACCCGAACGTGGTGGAGTACAAAGGACGGACAGGGCTGTCACCACCTGCCGCCTACCACTGCAGTTTCGTGGGGTGCAACACAACTTGAGGTGGCTAGCCAGCACAGGCACCACGCCTAAGCTTTCAGCCACTGACCTCCACCCAACGCGAAGGGCTATAGAGAAAACCCCAAACAAGAGTCGCTGTCACTCGCTCAGACTCAGGTACCCGCATATCAAATAGATAAGATAACTTGCTAAAAGTAAATTGTAAACTAGCGAGGCACTAAAGGCAAGAGACCGAGGACTTACTGAAGATGACTCTTGAATATATTCCTCGAGGGCGGAAATGTTGAGACGAGACCGAGGAAGAAATCTCGGACTCTCTCTACAAAGCTCGGCTGTCACCCGAGCAACTCACCCACTCTCCCCCTACTCTAACTCTAAAGATGAGAGCACTATCACTAAGCTTGTCTTCTGTCCTATGGATGGTGTCTTCACAAGGTGAAGGAGGGTCCCTTTTATAGTCTTCAGAGGCGGTTCCTGGCGTCAAGCTTAAGCTACGCTTCTGCTTAACTGCCACACGAAGGGGGGCACGTGGCGGCCTCAGGGGGAGGCCGGCCGGCCTAGGCCAGGCCGATCGGCCTGCTCTGGCTGCCCCGTGGCACCGCCTTCTTCAGGGACGCTCTGGATTGATCCCTGAGATTAGTAACAGGTTCCTATGGATCAAAGCTGTTTGAGAATCCAAGGTTGGTGGGCCCTTCAATCCATGCAAGTGTAGCTTAGGCCTTTCAGGTCCTTGGATCAAACCGACGTTGATCTCACATCTCAGGATCATTGGTGTTGTGTTTAGGATCTCCTAGATCAATGACGTGGCAAGAGGCCACAGAAGGGGGCCGGTCGGCCTATGCTAGGCCGGCCGGCCTGGCCCTGTGCCCAAAGTGGCTCCTCTTTTGCTTGGTTGCTCCTGCACTCACAAATTATACAAAACTTGTGGAACTCATTAGAAATAACCAATTTCACTTTCTTATGAGCAAGATGAGGCTAAAATATGATGGAATGTTGGGGTGAAATCGTATCGTAACGACCACCAACAGCCAAATGCTATGGTGGCCATATCTATCTCTTCCAATATACCAAGGTGCTTGAATCTGCAATCATATAAGCCAAATAGTAGCCTTGCTAATGGAAAAGAATATGACATGGATTTAAGCATAGCTTTCACCTTGTATGGATGTTCAAATGAAAGCATAAATGTTGATAGACTGATAGGATCCGTATCATCACGGGAGTGGGGTGGGGGCTAGAGGAAGCCGGTGTGCGAGCTCGACCAGACTCAGGGTCAGAGGGAAGAATGAATGTGTATGACACGTGGGTGCTGGCGTTCCTTAGCCTAACAGATAAATCCACAAGCGTACGGATGCTGATGTAGCTTTCACCTAGGAGTATTCCAGGGTATCGAATCCACGAGGAACGAGAAGTGTACTAGAAACGGCTCTGGTTTATCCAGGGACGACGGGAGTGAAGAAGAACAGATAAGTCGGGTAGAGGTAATCTAATGTCTACTTGCTAACCTCCTACCAGGAATACTTGATTCCTCTAGTTGCTTCGACGGCTAGAACGGGAGAACTCAGAACGGGGTAAGAGAGGGGGTTCTCCGGGCTCAGCACTACTGTTATGAGTACACACTGAACGTGGAGGACTACGAAGGATGGACTAGGGCTATCACCACCTGCCGCCTACCACTGCAGTTCCGTGGGGTGCAACACAACCTGAGGTAGCTAGCCAGCACAGGCACCCCGCCTAAGCTTTCAGCTACTGACCTCCCCTCCCGCGAGTAGGGGAGGAAACCCCAAACAAGAGTCGCTGTCACTCACGCAGACTCAGGTACCCGCAACTAGAGAAAGCATTCAAGAACTACTAATGTAAGGAGAGAAAGCAGTAAAGACAAAAGAAGAGGAACTGTACTCGAACTGAAGCTTCATTCCTCGGAGGCACAAAGTTGGAGAGGGGCCGGCACTTCGGCTCCTCTCCGGACTCTAACCTCACCACTCTCCCTATTTTCTAAGCTAGATAGGTAGCACTACACTACACTTGGACTTCTCCCTTTCACCGTGGTGTGTAGAATGGGGGTGGAGGTCTCCTTTTATAGCCTTCCAAGGTCGGTATCACGCGTAGGGATGACGCCAAGGACCTGCTTAGCTTCCACGCCAAAGGGGAGGAGTAACGGCCACGGTCATAGGCCGGCCGGCTTCATCAAGGCCGTTCGGCCTGGGTTGGTCGCCATCTGGCACCGCCTTTCTTGTGGATGCTCCTGATGCTGTCTTGATGACGGTTTGGTGGCGTTCACCTCAAGCTTGACAGTTGGGGGCCGCCCGGCCTAGTGGAGGCTGTTCGGCCTGGCCCTGGCGCCTCTCGGCCCTCCGGTGCACCGACTCGCTCATCAACGGTTGTAGGTTGTCCCTTGAGGCGGTTTTGGTTGCGTTGAGTTGAAGTTGTCCGAGAATCCTAGGTGGGTGGACCTTTCAATCCATGGCCTAGGCCTTTCGGGCTTAACTTCATTTATTCTTGTCAATTCTTGCTTGGGGGTCCATTGGTGACTCCCTAGGGTCCTTGTGCAAAGTTTGGAGCATTTTGGGGATGATTGTAGGCCGGTCGGCCTTGTCCAGGCCGATCGGCCTAAGTCAGGCCGACCGGCCTGGCAGGGTTCTGTCGGCGATCTTCCCGGACGCGTAACTTTAACATCCAGACTCCGAATTGGGTCATCCAAATATCCATTTCGATCATCTCGGAAAGCTCTTAGACATGGTGCTGTCAAATATGTAATTTGGGTCACTTTTATACCATGTCCAAGTCTCCTTTGTCTCGAGATGAACCTTCACTTGTATGGCTTAGCCAATGTTGATATTTATGCACCATATTATCTGTATTTCCTTGCAAAACATATTGGTGCACAAAACTCGTGGAACTCATTAGTTTAAATAAATATTATATGAGCATCACTTAGTTCCTTCATTAAGTTGGGAATGTTGACGGTCAAAAGTGGCATATAGTGGCCATCAACACACCCCCACGCTTAGATCTTTGCTCGTCCCGAGCAATGGGTAGGATTGAAGAACGTCAGGCCGAGCAAGAGGTAAGGTGGACTTCGATGCACAACTTCTCAAGGTAATAGCTAGCATAAATGTTATTCCAAAACATTTCTTATACCTGTGGGGTTTGAAGTGGCTATGACACCTGCCTTGAGTGGTTGAAAAGTGGAACAACTCGAATGAAGATATAACTTCCCTCTTCATCAACCATACTTGGAGTTTTTTTTTAGAGAAGAATACCTTAGCTCATAAGATCCTCAGATGGCACTCTCGAGTCGCTCATGTGGTATTTTCATTCCACACTGAGGCAAGTAGCCAGCCTCTCCCTACAATCTATAGGCTTATGTGGAGCTCGGGTAGGGGAAATGTAGGCCCACCTATGTTGTGTATATTGTTAAGTCAAAAATTGGTCCTAGTGGAAGTTGTGACACTTCATATTGCAATCATTGAGAAATAGATAATCAAGGATGGGGGAGAAAATGGACACAACACAAGCACAATGGATTGTGATGAACAAACCATAAATTATGCTTTTGAAAGAATATGGCCTTGAGCGGTACTCTTTATTTTGCATGGATCCCTATTAGGACTTTGGAGACTTGAAACTATCGAGCTCTCTATCTCTTCTTTTTTTTTCTTTGCCCATGACTAGGCTTTTTTTTTTTTCCTCGATAGCTCCATGTCTTCTCTCAAATTGGGGGAGGGATGACTAGAGTATTGATTTTTAAAGGCCATATTTGTGGATAGGATTTGGTCAAGGGTATATGGATGAAATGATTTTGGTTTGGTTTGATGGAGGAATGTCTGATGAAAGTAGATGCACGAATCCATTTGGGAATCAGCATCTCCAGACATGGAAAGGCTAGCACTAAAGGATAGACACAAAGGAAGAAATGATCGGTATTGAAATGTCACTTTCCCATAAGGACACAAAATTTGACAAAACTCAACACAACTATATAGATGGCATATGTATAGGTTTGAGCATGTGAAATATTTGGCTCTGGTAGGAATTTTCAACCACTGAGGAATTCTGAGCCTAAGGGTTTTCATGATTTTTTTTTCAATGAAAAGTCTCCAAGTAAGAATTAATAAAGAAGAAAGAAGCACTTCTATCTCATTATCTCACACTCGTCAACAACTTAGGCAAGATCCCCCTAAATTTTTGATCCCACAAGCATAGAGTACTAGTTAAGGAATAAAGCTTGTGCTTGCCGACATGTGAGATGCAAAGTTGTGATCAAGATAACTTGTTGCATGTGGATCGTCATTCTTTTTTTTTATATGAACAAGAGGCTCAATCCAAAGATGTGAACATTATGAAATAACCTCAAGTGGGGGGATAAAAGTGCAAACCAGCGTTGAAGGATTGACCATGCTTTGCTTCGTGCTTAAATTATGTCCTCCCCCACGCTAAGATTTTGCGACACTTGGTGCCAAAAACTGAGCGTCTGAGGCTAGAGCCTTTTGCCCAACTCTTCGTTTATTTGGGTCTCAACCTGAAAGGTTAGTGAAAAAAAAATACCCGAAGGAAGCGAGTCCTAAAATTATGTCATGAAACTTTGTTCGGTTTTATTTTAATAAAGAATTTTTTTATGATGGAATTTTGAAGAAACAAAGAAAAAAATGAATGAAAAGACGGGTTACCTCCCGGCAGTGCTTGTTTATGGTCAAAAGCTCGACCTTGGGAGCCTCTTTTCGAAGTAGCAGCTAGCTTGGTGTTGTGGCTCCCTCCATCACCAATCTTCGGATGTCGTTTCTCTAGCTGCAAGGTTAGCACAACATACCACGACGAGATTTGCAATACTTATGATAAACAAAATCATCCATAACCACCCTTTTGAAATTGTTTTGATGGGGCATGTGATGGTTGGAGTCATCGTGTGTGCTAATGGTGGGAGTAGATGGAGTATCCACAGGGAAACATGGATCTTTGGGTTTCTCAAAGAAGAAATATCCATGCTCATCATTTTCTTCCGAACCCGACATGGAATTTGCTACATCAGGAATATCTACAGAGCAAACATTTTCAGAATCAAGCCTGTAGTATTCTTGAGGCGTATCTTTCTCTTCGATATGGAAGTCCTTTGATTTTTCTAGATCAAGAAGGAAAGCATTCTCCTCAAAATCACAAAATTGATATGATCTTGGGAATTCTGAGGGGTTTGACGAGATAGGGGCTTTGAACTCCTCATCGGAAAATTCAAATTCATCTTCCGAGAATTGAAACTCCGGATCGAGGGATGGTGAATCCTCCTTAGGAGCTTTGAACTCCTCATCGGAAAATTTGATTTCATCTTCCGAGAATTGAAACTCCGGCTCGAGGGATGGTGAATCCTCCTTAGGGGATTCAGACTTGTCCCTTGAGTATTGGAGACCCGGGAGTGTTGAGAATCGGGATGCCGTCTTAAAGAATGGAACATACTGCTGGGCATCGGTCCAGGTTTCTTCTTGTGGGTCGGAGGTCACTACCTCAGATTTTCTATAAGCATCATCTTCTTTTCCTGGTGATGATGGGACATCACCGTATGCTATCGATTCATCGTCATCGAACATGGAATAAAAGAAAGGTTGATGATGATCATAGGAGGGCTTAGGATCTGAGGTAGGGGGTTTTGGTTCGGCAACTTTCTGTGGGCAAGGTGATGGAGAATGACCAAAAGCATTCATTCTGTCAGCAGGCTCTTGAGATTTTTCAGGCAGATCTTCATATACTCCGGTGCGCTCAGTATTCTTGAGCATCTTATCTAGGATGGCTCTCCCCTCATTTACGGTTAAGAAGAAGAAAGAACCTTTAGAAGCTGCATCCAACTGGAGTGCACTCTCTTTTCTAAGACCACCAGCAAAGTGTTGTAAGCACATAGCCTCGGGCATGATCAAATCTGGCCCTGAAGATAAAAGTTCGGCGAAACGAGCCCAAGCTGCTCCCAAATATTCTCCCTCTCGTTGCTTGAAAGAGAGGGCTTCTGTACGAAGGGCAACGACCTTCGATACGGGGAAGAATTTGAGACAAAACTCATCTTTGAGGGTATTCCAATCACCTTTTACGGTCCCTATGGTCATATAATACCATTCTTTGGCAACATCAGTCAGGGAGAATGAGAAGAGCTTCCATTTCACTGTTTCATGATGCATGCCTGGTATTGAGATGAGGGAGCAGTTCTGCTCGAATTCTTGTAGGTGGGTGTAAGGATTTTCATCCTTGTGCCCAGAGAAAGATTGTGATCGAACCAAGGCCGCAAGACTAGGGCGGATCTCGAAGCTTGAGGTATGGATGGGTGTGATGAAGGTGGAGGCACCCAATGATTATGCCCTGGTGCCGAGAACTTATGGAGGGTGAGGGACTCCATGGGGAAGATAGGATGGTAGATTTTTTCTGTTTTTTTATATAACAAGGGATGGTATGGTAGTTGGAGTGATACAAGGGTAAACTAGGACGATACTAGTACAGCTACCGTTCCCCGGCAATGGGGCCAGAAAGCTTGTTGGCGTTCCTTAGCCTAATAGATAAATCCGCAAGCGTACGGATGCCGATGTAGCTTTCACCTAGGAGTATTCCAGGGTATCGAATCCACGAGGAACGAGAAGTGTACTAGAAACGGCTCTGGTTTATCCAGGGACGACGGGAGTGAAGAAGAACAGATAAGTCGGGTAGAGGTAATCTAATGTCTACTTGCTAACCTCCTATCAGGAATACTTGATTCCTCTAGTTGCTTCGACGGCTAGAACGGGAGAACCTCAGAACGGGGTGAGAGAGGGGGTTCTTCGGGCTTAGCACTACTGTTATGAGTACACCCGAATGTGGTGGACTACGAAGGACGGACAGGGCTGTCACCACCTGCCGCCTACCACTGCAGTTCTGTGGGGTGCAACACAACCTGAGGTAGCTAGCCAGCACAGGCACCACGCCTAAGCTTTCAGCTACTGACCTCCCCTCCCGCGAGTAGGGGAGGAAACCCGAAACAAGAGTCGCTGTCACTCACAAAGACTCAGGTACCCACAACTAGAGAAAGCATTCAAGAACTACTAATGTAAGGAGAGAAAGCAGTAAAGACAAAAGAAGAGGAACTTTACTCGAACTGAAGCTTCATTCCTCGGAGGCACAAAGTTGGAGAGGGGCCGGCACTTCGGCTCCTCTCCGGACTCTCACCTCACCACTCTCCCTATTTTCTAAGCTAGATAGGTAACACTACGCTACACTTGGACTTCTCCCTTTCACCGTGGTGTGTAGAATGGGGCTGGAGGTCGCCTTTTATAGCCTTCCAAGGTCGGTATCACGCGTAGGGATGACGCCAAGGACCTGCTTAGCTTCCACGCCAGAGGGGAGGAGTAACGGCCATGGTCATAGGCCGGCCGGCCTCATCAAGTCCGTTCGGCCTGGGTTGGTCGCCATCTGGCACCGCCTTTCTTGTGGACGCTCCTGATGCTGTTTTGTCGACGGTTGTGGTGGCGTTCACCTCAAGCTTGACAGTTGGGGGCCGTCCGGCCTATGGGAGGCCGCTCGGCCTGGCCCTGGCGCCTCTCGGCCCTCCATTGCACCGACTCGCTCATCAACGGTTGCATGTTGTCCCTTGAGGCGGTTTTGGTTGCGTTGAGTTGAAGTTGTCCGAGAATCCTAGGTGGGTGGACCTTTCAATCCATGGCCTAGGCCTTTCGGTCTTAACTTCATTTATTCTTGCCAATTCTTGCTTGGGGTCCATTGGTGACTCCCTAGGGTCCTTGTGCAATGTTTGGAGCATTTTGGGGATCATTGTAGGCCGGCCGGCCTTGTCCAGGCCGATCGGCCTAAGTCAGGCCGACCGGCCTAGCAGGGTTCTCCCGGCGATCTTCCCGGACGCGTAACTTTCACGTCCGGACTCCGAATTGGGTCATCCAAATATCCATTTCGATCATCTCGGAAAGCTCTTTGACATGGTGCTATCAAATATGTAATTTGGGTCTCTTTTGTACCATGTCCAAGTCTCCTTTGTCTCGAGATGAACCTTCACTTGTATGGCTTCACCAATGTTGATATTTATGCACCATATTATCTGTATTTCCTTGCAAAACATATTGGTGCATAAACTCGTGGAACTCATTAGTTTAAATAAAATATTATATGAGCATCACTTAGTTCCTTCATTAAGTTGGGAATGTTGACGGTCAAAAGTGGCATATAGTGGCCGTCAACAGTGGGGCCGACTAGTACTGTGCAAAAAGGACGACAAAACCCCTCTCAAAACCGCCCAAGGTTGAAAAATAACGTTTTTTCATATTTTAGGGCAAACACCTGGTTTTAAAGATGAGGAGGCAAATCAAACTCGGGCAATAGTTAAGGGAGTTCAAAAGGACTCCTTCCATAGTAAAACAGTGATGGGCCGTAATCTTGGGCTCCCAACAAAATAAAAGAAGCGAGCAGGCCCATAAGAGGGGAGCTCCTCTGCGACACGGTCGATATGCGCATCATCGAGGATATAGGTCAAAAACGCCAGCATGTGACAAACGTGATCTAGACTCTTCTGTGATCATTTGTACTCTTTTGAACAAGATCAACTTGTAAACAATAACTCTGCTTTTTCTTTAGATTTGACTTTTCACATCTCATTTATGACATGCATGAATTCCTGACCGATCTTCCGGTCTCCACATTATATCTCTAAATTGTATTTATTCTTGCCTGACACGTAAGCTTGCCAAATTGTCACCGTGTATTAACTCTTCACCAGCTTTACCTACTCCAATGTTATTTAAGGAAATCATAAGTTCTCATGCCAATCGCCTTCTATAAATAGAACCACTTGCCAATTCTTCTTTCTCCATCACAAACCCTAAAATTGCAAGTAGTAAATGCGAGTATAAGATATTGTTTTGTTTGATGTGTATATCCCTCTTACAACCCTCAAGGCTTATATTTATACCCTGGAATTACAATGACTACGGCAAATATATGACTTGATACGAAAGAAAAACTTCAAGATTCATAACAGACTTGGACTCAAACACTAAAGAAAACTATATGTGGCCCGTCAACGACCCATCTTAAGCATCAACAAGCAATCGAATAAGTTCTCCGATTCTGCAACTTCGTCGCCTTGTCCGATTCTGATTCAAGAACACCTTCTCCTTCCCTTTTGACGTCGGCTCTGACACATGTCAAAAGACGGTGTTCATGTGACATCTCCAATGTCTAATCACCTCATTAAGGCTTGATGGACAATTAAGCTTGTGGTTATGACCAAAGTCAACGCATGAAATAATGGTTTTAAATTCCATGCACCGAACCTTTAGAGTTTGAATTGATTTAAATTCAAACTTTCACTTAATAACCTGAAAATCTTTCAATGTGAAAATTGTTCCAAATTTTATAAGGAACAACTTTGTCAATTGGTGGTTTTCAAAATTTTGAGTGGAAGATGCTCTGAATCATGGTCAAACAGCAGTCAAACCTGTTTTCAGCCAAGGTCGAAATTTTTCCAAGTCTGGAAAGCTGAGATTCTTCCCTAAAGTGGAAGCTTTCCATTTGGTATTTCATGTATAACATTTCATGAACTTTGCCCTAGGCTGGATATTTGATGTTTGGACTTGCCCTGGGTCATGTTTTCCATCAACAATTCATACTCTAAGAATTTTAACTTTGCTTGAAAAGAGGGCTAAGTTGGATGAGCTTTCAGCCTCTCAGAATCAACTCAGAGCCCAAGTCTGGAAGCAGTTTCAAGTAGCTGTCTTTCGAGCGCTGTATCTCCCAAACTAATTCGAATCTCTCTAGGCAGCAATTACCAAACTTCAACCTCGAGCAATACTCTACAACTTTTGTATTGGAAGATTTGAAAGTTGCTATAGAAAATTTGGAGAAAATCGCGCTCGAACATGTCAACTCAGCATGAACTCAAAGAGCGCCGAAGTTCACCAAAAGTTCATGATGACTTTGTCGCGCATTCAAGCCCAAACCAGATAGTTTTCATATGGTCGTCCTTTATGAAAGTTGTAGAGCGTAATAAGGCACACAACTTTCGTATTTGGAGATATTGAAGTTCTATTCAAGATTTTGGAGAAATACGTGCTGGAACAGACGCACAGCATGTGTTCGATGAAATGTCGTTCTCGGCTGGCACTTAAGAGCGCGCTCGCGTTCACCCGTCATGCGTGCCACGTGACTCCTTGCACCTGATCGACCGCCTGGCCTTGACGTCCACGTGTCCCTCGATGTCTGTGCACCGTCGCGCTGCCCAATCCCCGCGTCCGCCCTCCCTTCACCTCCACGCCATGACGCACGCACTGTGACGTAGGCGCTTGCGCTCGCAGCACCCTCTACGTCCACGCGGACGTCGTCGTCTACGTGCCGCGCCAACCGCCAGTCTGCGCGCTCGAGCCAGTCGTGACCCGCAAGCCATCGTCGTTTGTCGCGCCACGTCACAGCCACCCGCTCGACCGCCCGCCGGCGAATGCTGCGCCACTGCCCGGCTGCCTGCCGCGCTGCCCGCCCTGAGGCTTTGCCTCGACGCCTTGCCCCCTCCCGTGCCTATAAAAGGGCCTCCATGGCATCGCCACGAGCTGCTCGCGATCGCCTTGCCGTTCTGCCGCCAGGCTGCCGGAGCTCCCCGCGTCCGCGCCTTCTCCTCGCCGCCAGAGCCCACCCTCGCGTTTCCCTAGTGCTACTCCGCCTCTCCAAGCGCCCAGCCGAGTGCCACCACCCCTCCTCTTGCCGAGCCAAAGCAGAGAAGGCTGAGCTCCGCCCCCTTCCGCGGCGTGCCTCCTCCGGGCCGTCTCCCGCCCCGATCCCTACATCAAACCGACGTGTTGTGAGCCCCTCTATCTCCCCGTGCCCTTCCCCAATCGAATCGAGCCTCATCCTCGCCGGAATCGAAGCCCCTTGATCTCAGCCCACCCAAGGACGTCACTGTTAGAATTAGATGAACGTCAGCGGTGTTCGTGTAAGTTTTAGGGACCTGTTCGCGATACTTTAGAAAGTTCAAGGGGGTTATCCGCAAAACCAAAACTTCAAGTTTAGATCCAAATCTGTGAACTTCTAAAATCAATTAAAAATCATAGAAACATCAGAAAAATGCAAACAAAATTTGTAGCACTCCTGGTGTTGAGATTTACCTTTTATAGAAATCATGTATAGGTGTTTTGTGCTTAGATTTCAAACTAGGTTCAAATCTGTTCAAACACGAATTTGTAAATAGTTTGAAATATGTAGCTTTGTTTGTGCTAAATTTTGGATATGTTGTAGTTGATGAAATGATTAGGCTCCTGCAAAAAGATGGCACAATTTTGCAGTCTAGATTTCGAGTTATGAATTGTTTAGGACGGCAGCACACTGTTAGATCTATAATTTTAATAATTAATCTGTTCAGTAATTAAATCTCAACTTTTTGCAGAGGCTTGATAACTTCACGATGTGCTTGTGGTAAATAGTAGAGCTTAGTGTGAGCTTGCTAACATGCTGTTAGTTAATAAACTCCATGCTCGGCCGAAATTGATGGCTGTTTATAAAACTAATTTTCTAGGAAGATCCTTGGGTCTTTTGAAGCTGATGTTGGCACGATAGCTTGTATTAGCTAGGTGTAGCTCTGGTAATGTTTTTAGGATTAATTTCTGTTAGTGTGATTTTATAGGATTTATTCTTGATGCTAGTGTGCTAAGCTTGCTTGATTTTTCATGGTAGATGTATAAATGCCTTTGAGCTGGTTTGTGGTCAGTAAATTTGTTGATATAAATAAAGCACTGTAATTTTCTCAACTGCAAAACATGTATATATCTACCAGAATAAATTAACCAAGTTTGCTAGGTTAAATAAGTTACATGAAATGATGAGGATCAAATCTTAAGCTTGTTGCAAACTAAATGAACCAACCCCAGTCCTAACTTGTTTAATGAATAAATCAAGTTAAGTAATCTTAGACGTGTACACAAACCCCATCACAAAACCAAGTTTCTTTTATGAGAAATCACACCCTTAATTAAAGAAACAGAAGGTTAGACAAGTTGCCTAGGTGAATGTGGCCGATCGATACACCCTGGGTTTGTCGTGTGAAACGCGATGCTCGATATAACATCATTCTCTTATGCATATGCATCTCGTATAGAAACGACTCTCGCCGACAATAGCTACAGGTGAATTCCGACGCAAGAACAAGAAGTATCGCCCGAGAAGAAGTTGAACTTCGTCACAAGCAAGCCAAGATCCAAACCAAGTTCGGAAGAGCCAATACTAACTTAGCTCAGGATTAAGGCAAGCCCCGGAGCATGACCTATGTTTCTAAATTATGCAACTATGTTTGTTACATATGCTTGTGCGTTTACATTTTAAGAATTGAATTGAAACCTTAGTCCTAGGTTCCTATGCTTTGCAATACTAGTATGTTAGGTCAATAGCTGCCATGCTATAAAGACCTGGTAAAAGTCGAGTGATTACCAGTCACTCGCGAGATATAGGAGTCACCAGCTTTACTTATGTTGGAATCATAAGGATGACGGGCGGGTATTTTTGTCATGTAGATGCCCCATCTGTGTAAGCTAAAATTGGTTAAGATCGAATGGTGACGATACCGCTGGTTAAGTGTTTGAAAGCACTAAGCACTTATTTGGGACATGGGACCGCTAAGTTTAGTACCTATTCGGAATGGGGCGTGGCCTTGTCCTACTTGCCCTGGGATTCAGCCCCCCATATGGCGCACATGTGGCTCAAGTCCGAATCCGGCCGACACGGCCGCGAAGTATCAACCGAATAGGCTTGTGTACAAGGGGAGTAGGCTCGGATTAACAAGCCAAGAAGACATGGGAACGGCCTGGTTAGTGTCAGCCTTTGTGGTTGAGCTTTTCCGTGTGTTTAGTATCCACCTTGCAAGGTTATAAAATCGGTTCGAACTGTCTGTTTCTCGTAGCTAATGAGACTACTTAACCTCGCTGTCGCATTGAGTAAGAAAGTGAAAAATGACGATGAAGATAAACTTGATGCTTGCTTAATTGCTCGCTCAACTTGTTTGATTAGTATAGGTTTGCTTACCTAGACTGGTTAACTAGAACTAAAACTTGATGCTAAAACATTGAAAGTAAGGTTCCACTTTTAGACGCTTTTTGGCAAAACAAACCCACCAGTCAAAAGCCTTTCATGTCTAGGAGTCGGTGATGTAGTTTTCACCCGACGGGTAAGTCTTGTTGAGTATTAGTATACTCAGCCTTGCTTGTTGAATTATTTTCAGGTAGTGCCCTTGAGGAGATGGTGGCAGGTCTTACCTGGACGACCACCCTTCCTCCTAGTTGGACCGTTGTCTGGGACGAAGATGCTTCCGAATGACGTCATGACGGCTTCACATGATGTCGCTATCGTTCGAATAATTAGTTTATTTCCGCTGCAATTTGAACTCTGAACTACCTTTATTTTATGCATGAACTCAGTTTATAATAAAGTACCACAATGGGACCTTTAAATATTTATGGATTGTTGTAATCCCTAGGAATCACTTTCGCGTGAGTAATTGCATTACTTGTTTCGATCGAGGTAACTGTTCGTGGTTGTATCGGACTTGACCCGATAGACTGTCACTTTTGTTCGGTTTAAGTGTCTGATCGCGTTTAATGCGATGTTTAGCACACTTACACCTGATTAATTTGAGCAGTTCTGCCACAACACATGCCCCCCAGATTCGGGATAAGATGCACATATTGTCCCAAAATTCTTGCCTCCTTTTTGATCTGTTGCCTTTCAAAACAAACCCTGGCTTGCTTGACGGCCACGCAAAATTCCACTTCTACCCTCCAGGGCAAGACTATAAATGTGCCGCCCCTCACAGCCGCCGTCTTCGACCCACAGGACCTCTCTCCCTCTTGGAGCTCAAGCATCTCCGGCGAACTTTCACGGCGATCTCCTTCAAATACGCAAGCCGTCTCGGAATCTGAGCCTTCATCTCCGTCGCAGATTCGAATGGCTTTCAACACATCCGCACCTGGGGTAAGAAACTTTCAATCTATTCTATGTTCACTGTTCCTTTGTTCTTCTCCATCCTTTTCTTTTATTTTAATTTTCTTTTATATCAAGTTTCTAGGAGACGCAAAGCAACATTGCCATCCCTCTTTTAGATACCCTGGGCCTCTTTATCCTAGGTCCAGTTGGCACAGAGGACCCGATAGATTTCATCAATCTGGAAACCAATCGCCTTCCTTTCAGATCTCTATCTAATTCCCCTTCCGATTGGAAAGATGCCTTTAGATCTTAGCCCACTTCAATTTCAGGATGGAAGAACTGGTACCTCAGGATGAACAACAAGCGCGTCGATTGGGACACATATGAAATCGATCAATGCATCAATATGTCTTTAGCCGATATGGAGCGGAACGAACCAGTGTTAGTTTATGCCTCTTATTTTTGGTCTGATGCATTGAACGCATTCTTATTTGACCATGGTCCGATGTCACCTTCTTTAGCCGATGTGGTCATGCTCACTACACTCAACATTACCTCACCGGTTACCCCATGTAGTCTCATAGCCAAGCCTTCTAATCGGATCGAAACTTCGAGAATCGATGGATGGAAGAAATACATCTCTCTTCACTCCAAAACATCGGGCAACATAGACCAGAAAGAGCACAATGCTTTCCTTCTTATGTGGTTAGAGAAATTTGTCTTTTGTGGAAAATTGGTCGACCCATCATCAAAATACCAAAGGCTATCTGAATACCTAGCAACAGGAAACCTTTTCCCCCTAGGAAAACACCTCCTCGGATGGGTATATCAGTTGATGCATGAAGTATCAGTCCGATTGAGAAAGAATGAACCGATTACCAACCTTGGTGGCCCTTGGTGGTTTCTGAATTTATGGTTAAACCTCCATATGCAACGCATTTTGGAAGTTAATATCTTCAAAAGACAATTTCCATCAGACCAATCAGAAGAAAAGAAATCGTGTTCCGCTGATGTATGTCTTTGGGTGAGGTTGCTTCCTCTTTCGATGGAGATCGGCTACCACCAGATCACTGCCTAATCCCCAAATTGTGAATAGATCTCTCTGAGGTCCCCTACTGTGTGCTTTACGATTGGCAGTTCGGTTGTGTCGTCTTGTGTGGATTAGTCCTGGATTGTGGTTCTACGGTCGTTCGGAGATCGAGTCAAAGTCCTCAAGGTTTCGGTGCCTCTCTCCCTAGCGCTTGGTCGCATCCAACCTTGGTCAGGTATAAAGCTAGTTATCCCCCCAGCTTGTAGTAATCAACCTTGGTCTGGCCATCTCTGGAGCAGTTTTGAATCGGTCCCTATCATTTCTAGCCGTCGGATCATCGATCGGACGGCTGGAATCATTTTCGCTGATGTGGACATGCTGGTTGCCCGTTGCATCTGCCTCGTTGAATATAGGTAGATAGTACATCCGCACAGGGGCCACGATCATCATCTGAGTTTTTAGTGAACTAATTGTTTCTTTTAAGCATGTGCCTGTGGCACTTGTACTTTTACTATTTAGTAGATAATAATTATAATTTTTAGCCTACGGATAACATCTTGAATTCTTGATTGAAAAATAGTCATGCACGTGTGCCGCTAGCAGGCGTGCACAAATTAAGTCCCGTTTGGATCTACCAACTAAACTTTAGCGAGCTAAATTTAGCTAAGATTGATCCAAACACTCTAACTAAAACACCAGCTAAACTTCTCCTAGATAATGTGAAAGGTCATTTTTTTAGCCAGTTGGGAGTAGCTAAACCCAGCTAAAATTGTTTACAGACTGAGATTCCCTCAATGGTTTGACAAAATTACATCCACTGCCACCACAATCTCCGTCTCCTCTTACACCTAGGAGGGTATTATAGTCAATAAACTAGCATTTAGCTAGGGGATCCAAACATCCCCAGCTAACGTTTAGCTAGATAAAAAAGTCATTACATTTTAGCTAGCTAAACATTAGTTAGGGTGGATTCAAACAGGGCCTTAGTTGGACAGCTAATAGCCCACGCTACTAGCTCACAAGTAACGACTGTTGACAGCTATTATGAATTTCAAATTGGACAGCCAACTCATGTTGCCAGGCTACGTTTCATTTCCAAACAAGCTAAGGGTTCGAAACAGAGCACCCCCAGCCCCCACGCTGCCAACCCGCTGCCACCGGTGAGGACCCGGTGTGTCCGAGGACCGGTGGATGGTCGCTTCCTGGTGTGATGAGTGATTGACAACGTGGTGTGGATTGACGTTTCCCTTGGCTCAAGTATTGCAGGTGTAGAATGCGGCTTGGTTGCATTGGTGCAGGTGAAGAACAGGCGCGAAAGGTCTTAGCCATGGCGGCCTCCGAGGAGCGGAGAGACAAGTAGGCTTGGTTCGAGGGACCCGGTGGCCGGATGGATCAAGTGCGGTTCACACGCTGGCAAGGACGAGCAAGGGGACGTGGTTCCGGTGCGAGGTAGCGGCTCACAACCGAAGCTCGTACGCGGACGAGAAGCCGGCGCAAGGTGGCGGCTAACAACCAAAGTTTGCGCGCGGGGTTTGGTGATTTGACCACAAAATCATCGGTGGACGGTTTCCCTTGGTTTGGGCCTCAAAACCAAGGACCGAGGACTCGATGTGGCGAAGATGGGCTGCTGGGCCGAGTGTGGCTGGCAGGGGCGGTTTAACCGCCCCCCAGGGCCGGTTTAACCGCCCCCCTTGGGCAGGCCCAAAACCGGCGTTGAGGAGCTTCGATCTGGAGGACACGCGGCGTGACTGCAAGGCTTGCGTCGGGGGGAAGCTAGCTTGCGGTGGAAGGTGTCCCAGCCGGAAAATATCTGAGAACCAAATGTCAAATTTGCCCCTGAGGGGTATGTATCACTTACGGGTAGTTTAGTCTTTAGAGCACCACCACTTGGACTACTAATAGCCCCTCCCAGGGCTGGTGGCTGCTATCTCATCTAGTTATCTCTTTAGTTTTTCCTTTGAACTAGTTTTCCCCTTCATCCCCTCCACCTAGAACTATTTCGAATCATTCCTAGTTTGTATAGGTGAATTCATGGTTATGTGATGGAGTTTGTGCTGCTCATCTTTGTGCCATGATTTGATTTCCCGAGCTCCCTTTTCTTTTTCTATTTTTGTGGGTATTTTCGTTCTTCTCTTTCTAGGGCATTTTCTCTCGGATTTCTTTGGGGGATTCACGTATGAGTGCCTTGTGCCTCTTTTGCTGGTGATCCTTTGCCCCCAAACGCCGGGAATCGCTTTGGATTTGAGATTTTCGGGATGAACTCGAGGTCATGGAGTTCTTCACGTGATCTGAGATTCCAGGAGTTGTAGTGAGTTAGAGGCCAAGATCTTTTGGGAAAACACTCCACTGGAGGCCTAGATCATCTGACCAAAATCTCGCCTCAAGAGCTCAAGCGGTTTGGGAGATCCACTTTCGATTTTTTCCCGAGCTTCCCAGGCCTGGGCGGTTTAACCTCCCCCCTGACCCGGTTTAACCGCCCCCTGGGTGTGTTGGATCGAGTCGTGTTTCGGGTCGTTTTGGTGTTCGTTTCGATTGATTCAAGTTCCGCTGCGTATTTCTTGTTCCTAGGGTCAGTAGCTTGACAGTGGCTACATGATCTTGGCAAGATCGCTTTCGGAGGTTTCGGAGTTGAGTTGGGAAAATAGCCGGATCGGTTGGAAAGAATTTTTATCGGCTCCCATTCACTCCGCCCCTCTCTGGTCGCCGTTTCGGTCCTTCAATTGGTATCAGAGCCGGTTACGGGTCTTTGCGACTCTAACCAGTCTAAGATCCAAAGATGGCGTACCAAGATCGGGGTTCCGGGCCTCCGCACTTCGATGGGAAGAACTACCCGAACTGGGTTGCGCGTATGGGCGCTTTCTTGCGAGGCAAAGGAAAGTTGTTGTGGGATGTGACCAAAGATAAAAACTATGTCAATCCCACCAACTTAGATGCCCAGGATGCAAAGGATAAGTTTGAGGCGAATGCTAGACCTGTTGACTACTTGTTCCGTGCTTTGTCTGCCGAGGAGTTTGAGCATGTTTTGGGCGAGGACCTAGCTAGCCAGATCTGGCAGAAGCTCAAGGTAGCCCACGGTGGTGATAGCCATGTGAAGGCTAGGCTTTTCTCGATGTATCAGAGAGAATACGAAAATTTCGCTCATTTGCCTAGAGAGTCTGTTGATGCCTTGTTTCAGCGTTTCACTTCTATTGTCAACAACATGAAAGCCAACATTACTCTACTCCCATACTCGGATCATGACCGAGCTATCAAGCTCCTGCAAGCACTTGATAGATCCGTGTGGGGTGCCAAGGTTGAGGCGATCATGGAGTCGGCAAACTATGAAACTTTGTGTGTCGATGAGCTTTTCTCGAAGTTGAAGTCTTCTAAGGTTGACGGACAGCTGCTTGCCAAGGCTAAGAGTCCGACTGATCCCCATAGTCTGGCTCTAGTCGGTGGCTCTGTATATGGACATGCTAACACTCCTAGACACTTTGCTTTGTCTTCTCTTGTGTCTCTTCCAGATGAAGAATATGAGGTGCTGAGCGAGGAGGATCTCGCGTTGCTCATGAGGAGGTTCGAGCGGATGTACCAGAACCAGAAGGGTTCGAGGCGTGCCGGGAGTACGTGCTACAGATGCGGGAAGATGGGCCACTTCATCGCCGAGTGCCCCGAGGAGATCAAGAACGACTACAACCGCAAGCACCGCCCGCGAGACGACCACAAGCACCGTCCCAAGGACGAGTACCGCTCCAAGCACAAGAACATGGAGGAGAGAAGGTCGAAGAACAAGCCCGGTGGACACAAGAAGCATAGATCTCGAGCGATGGTGGCAGATGCGAGCGACATCGACACAAGCTCCACCAACACATCGTCAAGCTCAAGCAGTGAAGATGAAGACCGCGACCACCGCAAGGAGAAGAAGAGCTTGAACCGCAACTTCAACGGCATATCCTTCGCCGCCGTCGACTACTGCACCATGGCGCACGACTCCGTGAAGAGCCAGGACGACTCCGACTCTGACTCCGACTCTGAGGATGAGGTATTGACCGATCCCACCTCTTTGCGTCAGGAGATTGCTAGATTAGAGCAGTTGGTCGATAACCGCGATGATGTGCTTAGAAAGACAAACAAGGAGAAGAGGGAGGTTAGGTCTTTGCTAGGAGAGTCCAAGGATAGAGTGGCTGAGCTTGAGACCTTGCTTTCTGAGACTGGAAAGAAGGCTATGGAGTTTGAGTCTTTGGTTTGCGAGTCTAGGGAGAGAGCAGCTAAGCTAGAGTCTGAGATTGCTGTTTTGAAAGATGCTCCTCTTGTGTGTGATGAAGTTGAATGCTCGTTCTGTGATGTGCATATTGCTGATCTAGTTGTGCTTAAGGTGAAACACATGACTTGCTTAGATGAACTGGAGGGTGCTAGGGTTGAGCTTGCTGAGTTGAAGTCTAGATCATCTTTGCTAGGTGCTTGTACTTCTTGTCCTACTTTGCATGCTCAGTTGCTTGAATCACGCACCATGATTAGTTCACTTGAAGCACAACTGAAATCTCCCATTGCAAATTCATGTTCTGCTTGTGATGTTGTTGCATTGAAGAATGTTGAGCTAGAGCAGTGTGTGAATCGTTTGCAAGATGAGAATGATGAGTTGCGACAGTGTTTGGGTTGGTGGTCGGGTCGTGAGCCTCAGCTTAAGATGTTGATTGCTGGTTTTAAGAGAGCTGATGGTCGTGGTCTGGGTTCTGAGAAGGTTGGTGAGAGTAGTGGTGTGGGGGATATAGTACCCGGGAACCTCACGAGCAAGCCTGGCAGCCCACCAATAGGGGGCGGCCTGACCCACCGTTCTGGACCTGATGACGTGCGGGACAAGTCGGCGCACGAAGGAAGGATCTGGAAGGAGGAGTTCTAGTTAGAATAGGCGTTTTTGTAAAGAAGGAAAGGATCCTTAGAGATAGGATCGGCTACAAACCGACTTGTAACCCTGCCCCCCGGTATATAAGGCGGGCAGGGACCCCCTCAAAAACATCGAACCACAACAACTCAACTCACATCGACATACAATCCATGCAATACAACACCCCAAAACAGGACGTAGGGTATTACGTCGAGTCGACGGCCCGAACCTGTCTAAACCCTTGTGTCTGTCCATCCTAACCATCTTGCTTCCGATCTTTGCGATCTTCCCTACATACAAATCACTTCCGTGGGCTACCCCGTGGAAGACTGCCGGAGAATATATCACCGACAGTGGCGCGCCAGGTAGGGGGTATCGCCGAGATCAATCTGGTGAGCCTGATGGATCGCGTCAAGATCTTGGACAGCTGTAACCTCCCGAACGTCGACGGATTCGAGATCCAGTTCGGGAACATCACCGTTGCCGTCTTGGATACCCAAGCGGCAGAAACTGCAACTGCCATGGAGGTTTCCTCTCTGGCGCCGACTTCGGCCATCACGGCCCAATCCGGTCCGATCGCACCTGATCGCGCTGTTTCTGCCCCACCGAGTCCATCGCAAAACGCGAGGCCCAACCAGTCGGGAGCAGATCAACAACCACTCGGATCCGATCCGGCTCTTGAGAGTCGCGTCGCCGAGTCCTCTCAGAGCGTAAACGCTCAGCCGACGCGCGTCTCGAGCCCTGAGGTCATCACCATCCAGACCCCCGGCTTCCGCGCACTTACCCAGAAGCAGAAGATGAAGGACATCGTCCAGGCGGATGATTCCCCCTCTGAGAGCGACTCCTACGAGTCAAACCCACGGGGACCCTCAATCCTGGACGACCTGCAAGAGGGTTACACCGCGCCCGACTCCTCTACGGAGCCGGAACTGCTAGGATCACCCGGAGGATTAACTCCGAGTAGCCTGGAGCGTTACACGCCCACAACCGACCTCTCCGAGTCCGAGGAAGATTACCTCGCACAAGAAGGAGCCGGGTCATACTGCTACATGGTGGCACCAGCGACGCCACCTAACCCCGTGTCAGAGGACGAGGTCACCCCGGCCGAAGAGACGACTGAAGCCAGGGACCAGCGCCGAGGACGCAACGCTAATCGGGCGACTCGCAGAGCCGCTCGACCACACGGGGCCACCGCATCAGGATCTGGCACCGCTCGACTTCAAGAACCACCTTCGGAGGATCACCGTCGTCATCGGGATCGGCGCGACAGGAGAAGCAGCCGGAACCTGATGCGCGACGGCATGTTCGAGTACAACGGATTCGACGTCTACGAGACGCCGGTCCAGAACCTCGTCACCATCGACGAGGAAATCAGTCGGCTGCCACCCAGCACTCCAGGCCTGGAAAAGGTAAGGGCTTTCGTGCAGGCCGCCTCCGTCCAGGTCCACCAGATGCAGGGCAGAACACGTACGGCCGCCGCTGAGCCCGGGCCGTCTCGACGCCGGACCAGCGGTGGATCGGATCGTGATGAAGATCTTCGCACCACGATCAACAGAGATCGAGACGCGAGGGACGTCATCCGCAGCAGCACTAAGGAGCGTCATCGCGAGGAGATACGACGTCGCGAAGAGTACGATCGGGATCATGGGAATCCCCGTCGTAACTCCAACAGGAGCGGCTACTCGACAGAGTCAGACTACTCTGATCCCTCCGGTAGCCCAAAGCACGGCAACGACGGCGGTCGTACTCCACCGCGAGGACGAGCGGCTCCCCCACGCAGGCGGTCGACCCCGCCAAGGGAGCAAACTCCACCGCGCAGCAGAACCTACCGACGGGACCGAACTCCACCCAGGACTCGGACCTATCGGAGGACCCGTTCCCTGCTCAGGGATCAGGATCGCAGGAGGGAGAGCACTCCCCCAAGAACAACAGACGGCTCGGGTCCAAGTGGTTCCCGCCCCAGAGGTCGGATCGGCGGATTCCAGTCGTTCACCGAGCGCTTGAGGAGCGTAACATGGCCCAGAGGCTTCAAGCTGTCGGATATCGACAAGTACGACGGGAAGTCTGATCCATCCCAATGGCTTCAGATCTACTACACCGCCGTACAAGCGGCCGGCGGCGACGAGGACGTGATGGCAAACTACCTTCCCATCATGCTCACCAAGGACTGCCGCAACTGGCTGCCAGGACTCCCGCAGGACGTCATCGACAACTGGGATCAGCTTACCGCACTCTTCGTCGGTAACTATCCCGGAACCTGGGAGAGGCCCGGGAGCAAACGGCTCCTCGGCCAGATACGACAGCACAAGAGCGAGACCCTGCATGACTTCGTTCGCAGGTTCTCGGAGAAGTGCAACTCCATTACGGACGTGACGGATGAGGAGGTGATGACCGCCTTCCAGAACGGCATCTCCGACGGAAGATTGATCCACAAGTGGACTCGGAAGCCACCCGCGACTGTCAATGACATGTTCCTGGTCGCTAGCACGTGGGCAGACGCGGAGATCGCGGAGAAGGAACAACTCAGCGAGCTCAAGAATCGCTGGGAGGAGGAGAACAAGACGACCCGCAAGCGCGACCGCCGCGAGGACGAAGATCGTCACGACGACCATCGTCGCAGCGACAGTCACCCTAGCAAAAAGAAGAGCGAGGGTGATATGGTCGCCACTCTGGACCGGCCCAGAGGCCGGGTAACTCCAGAGGATTTCCAGCGCATGCTCGATGAGCAATGTCCATACCACAAACACAAGCACTCGGCACGAGAGTGCTACGGGCTCAAGCGAGCTTTCACTGGGGGCAACAGAGGCCCTCCCTACAGAAAGAGGAACAATGGTTCCCCAAGGGAGGACAGGCAGACTGAGGAGCCCGGCGACGAGTTTCAGGAGGCCGACCGAGTGGTCCGCATGATCTACGGCGGACCAGAAGGATTCGAGACCAAGCGCCAGCAGAAGCACACCCACCGCCAGGTCATGCATGCGAGGGAGCCATCGGTACCAGAGTACCTCAAGTGGTCGGAAGTTCCGATCACCTTCACTCGGGAAGATCAACCGAGCTTCATACCGAAGCCCGGATCCCACGCCTTGGTAGTAGCTCCGACGATCCGCAACGTTCAGCTCACCAAGGTGCTAGTCGACGGTGGTAGTGGCCTAAACATCCTCTTTGCTAACACATTGAAGAAGCTCGGCCTGACCACTCTCGACCTGCATCCCCCCAATCCGCGTTTTACGGTCTGATACCGGGAGATGGGGCAGAACCACTGGGGCACATCACATTGCCCGTTACCTTTGGAGACCGGAACAACTACCGGACCGAGCATATGCAGTTCACAGTGGCGAACATTGAGACTGCATATCACGCCATCCTCGGGAGACCGGCCCTCACTACGTCTACTTGCAGGTCAAGATGCCAGGACCCAAGGGCGTAATCACCGTCTTGGGGGACATCCGAGTTGCTTACACATGCGAACAGGAGACCCTCAACGCGGCAGCTGCCCTGGACATGTCGAAGCGCATGATGCAAGTACTGGCTGCATCGCAGGAGGTGGACAAGGACTCTCTGGAGATCCCCGCCAAGAGGCCAGCAAGAGAAGCCATTGCGCCAAGCAAGGAGACGGAGCTGAAGAGGATCTCGCTGGACTTGGACGACCCGAAGAAGACGGCCATCATCGGGGCAGAGTTAGACCCCAAATAGGAAAAAGTGCTCGTCAGATTCCTAAGGGAAAACGCCGACATATTCGCGTGGAAACCATCCGATATGCCAGGTGTCCCAAGGAAACTTGCCGAGCACTCCTTGAAGGTCAATCCGACTGCAAAACCGATCAAGCAGAGGCTTCGTCGATTCGCGCAGGACCACAAGGAGGCGATTAGGGTAGAGATTACAAAGCTGCTAGCTGCTGGTTTTATTCAGGAGGTGTTTCACCCCGACTGGTTAGCTAACCCAGTTCTTGTAAGAAAAAAGAATAATAATGATTGGAGAATGTGCGTTGACTACACAGATCTCAACAAAGCTTGCCCTAAAGACCCCTTCGTCCCCCCCCCCCCTCCCGCATCGATCAAGTCGTTGATTCCACGGCAGGCTCCGCCCTGCTCTGTTTTCTCGATTGCTACTCAGGCTATCACCAGATAGGCCTGGAAGACCAGATTAAGACCGCGTTCATCACGCCGTTCGGCGCCTATTGTTACAATACAATGGCCTTCAGTCTGAAGAACGCAGGCGCAACTTACCAGAGGACAATTCAAGCATGTCTGGATCAATTGATTCCAGACATAGTAGAAGCCTACATCGACGACATCGTGGTCAAGATCAGGAACCCCGAGGACATGATAGAGAATCTGACAAAGGTCTTCGAACGCCTACGTAAATTCCGGTGGAAGCTCAACCCGGAAAAGTGTGTCTTCGGAGTCCCCTCAGGTAAGCTACTCGGCTTCATGGTCAGCAACCGCGGCATCGAGGCAAACCGCGAGAACATCACGGCCATCACCAAGATGCTACCACCAACCTGTCAGAAGGATGTGCAGAAGCTTACTGGATGCATGGCAGCGCTCGGTCGTTTCATATCACGACTCGGCGTCTGCGGGTTGCCGTTTTTCAAACTGCTCAAGAAGCAGGATAAGTTCGTGTGGGATGACGAGGCGAAGCAATCTTTCCAGGAACTCAAAGATTACCTACAGAGGCTGCCCATCCTCGTCCCACCTCAACCAAGAGAACAGCTTTACCTCTACATCTCTGCTACCCCCCGAGTGGTTAGCACGGTACTAGTGGTCGAGCGTCCTGAAGAAGGGCACGCATGTGGAGTTCAGCGACCAGTCTACTTCGTCAGCGAGGTCCTGACTGTATCCAAGCTACACTATCCCCATGTGCAGAAGTTACTCTACAGAGTTCTCATCTCAGCAAGAAAGCTGAAACATTACTTTGAGGCCCATCCAATCTCGGTTGTGAGCGAAAATCCTTTAGGAGAAATGCTCCATAACCGAGACGCCAGCGGCCGAATCGTCAAGTGGTCAATAGAATTGGCCGCTCACCAAATAACCTTTGTTCCACGTACTGCTATCAAGTCTCAGGTTTTGGCCGACTTCGTAGCAGACTGGACAGAGAACCAAGCTCCGGCTGACGACGAGATAGTTGAGTACTGGGAGATGTACTTTGATGGCTCCCTCCAGATCAAAGGGGGCGGCGCAGGCGTACTCCTGATCTCCCCAAGTGGACAGGAATTAAAATACGTCCTTCAAATCATGTTCCCAGTATCCAACAATGCAGCCGAGTATGAAGCAGCCTTGCACGGTCTCCGCATCGCCGTATCTTTAGGCATCAAACGCCTGATGGTACGTGGGGACTCTGCCCTGGTCATAAACCAGGTAAACAAGGATTGGTCCAGGACCAACGAGAAGATGGATGCTTACTGCGAAGAAATAAGAAAACTGGAAGGGAAATTCTATGGCTTAGAGTTCCATCACGTTGTGCGCGACCATAACAAGGCAGCTGATGAGCTTGCCAAGATGGGGTCCACCCGTGAAGGCGTCCCATCCGGAGTTTTCATCCAAGATCTTGTCAAACCATCTATCAAGATAAACCCGGATGGCACTGTCGCGGAGCAACAAGTCGGAGAATCCCTAGAGTCAGCCACATTAGTGGTAGACGAAGCGTTGGACTGGACGACCCAAATCATCGACTATCTTGACAGCGGCATATTGCCAACAAAGGCCGCAGAAAATAAGGAACTGAAGTCGCTCCATGAACAAATCGTGCAGCGCAGTAAAAGCTACGTCATCATCGGAGACAAGCTGTATCGTCGATCTGGAGCCTCTCAAATTCTCCAGAAGTGCGTGAGTCGCGCAGAGGGTATTGAGCTCTTGACAGACATACACAAAGGAATCTGTGGTAATCACGCCGGGGCTAGAACTATCGTTGGTAAAGCCTTCCGGTCTGGTTTCTACTGGCCGACTGCTATAGCAGACGCAGAAAATATTGTGCGGCACTATAAAGGGTGTCAGTATTTTGCAAGGCAAATACACGCACCAGCACAACAGCTGCAGACTATACCAATGTCCTGGCCCTTCGCTTGTTGGTGCTTGGACATGATTGGTCCGTTCAAGAAGGCGACTGGTGGTTTTGACCATGTCTTAGTGGCTATTGACAAGTTCACCAAGTGGATCGAGGTGAAACCAGTCAGCAAGCACACGGCAGCCAAGACCATCGAGTTCGTCACCGACATCACCCACCGCTTCGGAGTCCCAAATCGTATCATTACAGATAATGGTACGAACTTCGTGGCACAGGAGTTTAAAGATTGGTGCAGCGAGAGGAGCATCAAGCTATGCCCCGTATCTGTGGCGCACCCAAGGGCCAATGGCCAGGTTGAAAGAGCCAATGGCGAAATAATCAAGGCACTCAGGGCCCGTATATTCAAGAAGCTGAAGCAATACTGATGGACGATGGATCAAGGAGTTACCGGCTGTAGTCTGGGGGCTGCGGACCCAGCCGAGTCGTGCCACGACGCAAACCCCGTTCTTTCTGGTTTACGGCTCGGAAGCTATCCTACCAATGGACATCGCATACGGCTCACCCCGAGTGGAGTTCTATGATGAATACAACGCGCAAGTGGCGCGCATTGAAGACCTCGATAGCATCGAGGAGAAGAGATTGGCTGCCCAGATCCAAGCCGCGCGTTACGCTCAAGTCCTTCGACGGTATCATGATCGAACCGTCAAGCAGAGGTCTTTTGAAGCAGGCGACTTGGTTTTGAGGAGGAAGCAAGACACTAAGGGCGCGCACAAGCTTGCGTCCCCTTGGGAGGGACCATACATCATCAAGTCACTGAGTCGCCCAGGCTCATATCGCCTCATGATGGAAGACGGCGTAGACATTCCAAATCCATGGAACATCGAGCACCTACAGCGTTTCTACGCCTGATTCAGTTATGTATTCATCTTTTTTATTCATTAAGATATGTTTTCCCGAGTGTTTTTTGTGGATAATCATCCACAGTCTCGACTCGGCAGAATTATAATATGAGTTATCAATAAAGTTGATTTCATCTCCCATCTATATCTACTACTCGAATTTCCTCTTTCGCGTCACGCACATAAAGTATGAGTGGAACAAACTTTAAATCGTGGGGGAAAGTACTCGCCAAGTCAAAGCTCTACACGCACGACAAAGCTCGGCGGCATGAGACTAAGACCAACGAGGCTAATCTACTCCGTAACAGGTCAACCACTCAGAAATTAAGGCCAGCGCAGAAAGAAAGGGAGTAGTAGTTCCATAAAACTTATATACAATAACAAAGGCTTAAAACATTGTTCAAAAATATTACTTCTGTCACATACTACAGAGATTCTATCAAATTTAAACTGCAGGGTCACCAACACCAGAAGGGGCCGCATCATCAGAGTCATCGACAACGTCCTTAGACAGGACATTGGCGATCGGCTCCACTTCAAGAAGCAGTCTGCTCACATCATCTTCGGAGGTGCCAGCAGCGTACCCGCTGCCGAGTGGCTCCAGATCTGACGCTGGGAACAGAGACTTCAGGACCGCCAAGACATGCCCGCAGCTGGCTTGGCTGATGGAGCAAAGCTGGCGCCGAAAGAAGCGTGGAAGCGCCTGAGTGCGGTCGAGGATAGAAGCTGAAGATGACGCTGCCTCCGGCTTGATCTCCTCCGCTACCACTCGGACAACATCTTCCAGCGCGCTCTTCTCGGTACGCAGTGCTTCCGCCTCGCCCTCCAGCCGAGTCACCTTGGCAGTGAGCTCTGCAAATTGGGTCATAATTCGGTACCGATAATCTACAGAAAGTCAGATCTGGATAGTATATTCACGTCCGACATAAAAAAAAGACTAACATACCTCTAAGATCCTGTGCGGCCTGAGCTTCGTTGAGCTTAGCCTGCTCCACCTCTCCGCGAAGATCGCGATTGGTGCGTCAGGCTTCCTCCAACTCGGCCTGGTGTTGGGACGCAGCGGCTTCGAGCTCAACCACTCGGGCCACCAAGGAGTCGGCCTTTGCGGCTGCAGAAGCAAGCTCTTGAATCTCCGAGGTTTTTGCCTCGGCATCAGCAGCTATGTCCTGCAAAAGACAGTCAGATGACACAATAAATAAGTGTACCACTCGGTACTCAACCTAAACAAGAAAGATGGCTCAGGAATACCTCGGCTATCTGTCCCATACGACGATGGAGCGACCTGAACTCCGCCAGAGGAGTCATAGGAGCACCACCACCCGGAGCCATGACCGCTGCAGGAGCGACTCCGACCTCTGCAGTCTGGGGCTCCTCCATCACCGCAGTCTGCTCAATCACAGGAGTAGGCTGGGGGCTACCCAGGGGAGCTGGCAGTACGGTCGGCGACGCTGGAGCAGGACTCGGTGGAGCTGGGGTTGGTGCTCGCGGTGATTCCGGTGGCGGCTCCACAGGCTGATCGCGAGAAGGATCAGCCGAGTGGGAGGATACTTCTGACACTTGGATTGTAGGGATCTCTGTCTCGCCGACTAGCTGCGGCACAGAACCCGCAAAGGGAATCTCAGACGGTGTGTTGCAGGATAAAGCAAATAAGGAGCAATTACAGGAAAACATAAAAGTCAATCAAAGTTTGACAATATTTCTTACCGAGTAGATACGCGCATTCTCGGGCGCTTTCCTTTCCGAGTGGGGGAAGGAAGGTCCCTCGGACTTGCAGTACGCAAAGGTACTATGGCAAGGGGCGATTGCTCTGAGCTCATAATTGGGGGCGGGATTAAAGACCCGGCACCACCATCTTCGTCATCATCCGAGTCTGATGACACGGTGAGGATGAGTTGGCGACGGCTCGGCGCATCCCCAATCACGATCCCCGTTAAAACAGAAATCTTCCGCTTCTTCGGGACGACGGCAGCCTTGCCACCACTCGGCGACAACACGTCCGGAGAAGGTGAGGATGACAGACTGATATCTGAGTCATGCAAGTCACTCTCGCCTCCTTCGAGTGCTTCTTCAGCAGCACCGGCTCTGCGCGGCGCCGGCTGGTCCACTCCCTTCGGCATCTCAGGCAGAGGAGGGATAAAAACAAAAGCAGCTCGACCCTGCAAAAGTTGGGTTCAGTTCTTTACTGAGATTACACCCAATGGGTGGAATTGAAAACATAAAACAGCAACAAATTAATTCAGTACCTCAGGGCGAGGATTGGACAAGTTGTACGCCGGAGGACCATCAGAAGTCCTCAGGGAAGTCCATGTCGC
Organism: Urochloa ruziziensis; assembly: GCA_015476505.1. Taxonomy (NCBI): domain Eukaryota; kingdom Viridiplantae; phylum Streptophyta; class Magnoliopsida; order Poales; family Poaceae; genus Urochloa; species Urochloa ruziziensis. The sequence goes on along the minus strand of CM027123.1, from coordinate 26,124,578 downwards.
AAAAAATTTGCCAAGCCGAGCTGCAGCTTGGCCCTTATCAACACGCTCGGGGGCTTCACGCGTGTTGTCCCCCTCGGCGTAGTACTCATACGCCGGATGAGCCCGCTGCTTGAGGGGCTGGATTCAGCGCAGCACGAAGTTGGCTGCCACTCCTACGGCAGTCAACCCTCTGTCCTTCAGCTTGGCTATGAAGCCCAGCAACTCCCGAACCTCGTCCATCTCGCTATCTTTGGGAAGAGAAATCCAGGACTTGGAGGGGACAGGACGGGAATCAATTTCAGGAGAGATGGCAGGCGAGTGGTTTCCTATGTAAAACCACTCGGACTGCCACCCTTTGTTAGAAGTAGGAAAAGGGATGTCAAAGTACTCCTGGGTTCGACCCTCACGGAGCTGGAGCCCGGCGCCTCCGACTACTCGCGGGCACTCGGTCCCTGGATAAGGCTTCAGCAAGAAGAGGTGAAGAAAGAGATTGAAGTGAGGCTCTATCCCAAGATAGGCCTCACAAAGATTGATGAAGATAGCAATGTGAAGAATGGACTTTGGGTTCAGTGCGCAGAGACTGATCCCATAGAAATGGAGTAGGCCGCGGAGAAAAGGGTGCGCAGGAACGCCAAATCCGCGCAGAAGAAAAGACTCAAACACCACCAAATCAGAGGAATTTGGGGTGGGGAAAGACTCACCGGAGGCTGCGCGCCACTCGGCGGTTTGCTGGTCTGGGAGGATGCCGTCGATGACGTGCTGCTCGAGGCACCTGGTGGTGGTGGTGGAATCCCTCCACTCGGTGGCACGGTCCACGGTGACATCGATGGCGGTCTTGGCCCTGACTGACCGAGTCCTCCCTGGCGACTTCTCCTTCCGCTTCGGGGCTTCCTTCCTCTTCGGCGCCATGGCTGCAGCAAGCAGGGGTTGAGGATTGAAGATTGGAGGTTATGAAAGTGGATCTAGGGTTTGCGCTCGAGCGAGGAGGAGAACTTGGGTGCTGAGAAGGCGAATGGCGAGGAAAGGAAGAAGGTTGCAGCGAGGATGGCTTATAATGGAATGAACCGTTCCTCCCACGTACAGCGCGATGCTTGTCTCTGGAACTCAACCGACGCAGGCACGTCCCGTCGCTTTGAATTCAAAGATGCGGTATGGAGTCGCGATATCTCGCGATATTCTGGCTTCATGAAGCAACCGTTAGTTTCCCTAGGAAGTAATGGGCTTAGCAAGATTAATGGGCTTAAATGGGCCGAAGTATGGCACGACCTTTCGGTTCTGTTAATTAACAAATATGTGGGTTCCTGAGCTAGTGTTCAGGGGCATAAACCACTCGGTCGTGAGGCTAAAATTAGTCGACGGCCAGGCTTATTTTTGCAATTAATATTGCAACCTTGCAATTGATTTTTACGTAAGGCATGCGATACTATCGCTAAATTCGCTCAGAAGTCTGGGTCAAGTGCTGACAAGTATAAATCTTGTGAGAAGGTGATTTACCATATGGTCAAGCTGGGTCGTGGGACACGATTCGGGAGTCACGCCGAGTTCAAAGAACTTGAGAAAAGATTCCTTAAGAAGGGGAAATAAAAATGCCCTAAAAGGAGAAAATTATCCAAAATCCATGCCCAGAGGCATGGGGGCTGAAAAATTCAGTCAGGATCCACAGCTTTTAGAGTCTTGACACGATCGTACCGAGTCGAATCAAGACTCAGGGGCTACACCCAATGGGTGCACCTGGAGGTGCACACCATTGATGGATTAAGTTCAAAAGGAGCATTACAATATTTTATTTTTGACCCTCGACCAGAATATTCTATTCTGCTCAAGGCTCGGGGGCTACACCCAATGGGTGCACCTGGAGGTGCACACCATTGAAGGTCAAGATTTAGACGGAGAAAAGTTGAAAACCCTTGGCCAATTTCATACTAAAATTGCCCAAGGCTCGGGGGCTAAGTGTATACACTTCGCTTTTGCGTCGTGAAAAAGAGCACTTCTTCCCCTCACTATGGCTACAATTGAAGAATTGTTTTCAGGAACGTTTGAGCATGCACTCGGATCTTCCTCGAAACCACTCGGATCTTCTTCGAAATCACTCGGATGAGGTCCTAGACAACTTGAGAGCACTCGGATCATGCAAGAAAAAGACAGATCAATTACAGCCAACGATCGGCCAAGAAGTGCTCGGGGGCTACTGTGGGGATATAGTACCCGGGTACCTCACGAGCAAGCCTGGCAGCCCACCAATAGGGGGCGGCCCGGCCCACCGTTCTGGACCTGATGACGTGCGGGACAAGTCGGCGCACGAAGGAAGGATCTGGAAGGAGGAGTTCTAGTTAGAATAGGAGTTTTTGTAAAGAAGGAAAGGATCCTTAGAGATAGGATCGGCTACAAACCGACTTGTAACCCTGCCCCCCGGTATATAAGGCGGGCAGGGACCCCCTCAAAAACATCGAACCACAACAACTCAACTCACATCGACATACAATCCACGCAATACAACACCCCAAAACAGGACGTAGGGTATTACGTCGAGTCGACGGCCCGAACCTGTCTAAACCCTTGTGCCTGTCCATCCTAACCATCTTGCTTCCGATCTTTGCGATCTTCCCTACATACAAATCACTTCCGTGGGCTACCCCGTGGAAGACTGCCGGAGAATATATCACCGACAAGTGGTGAGAGAGAGAGAGATCCTGAGAGCTCCACCGCAAACATTCCCACAAACCCACCAAAAACCATTCTCAAGAACACCTTCACACCCAAACCCAACCACCTGCTAGACAAGCTTGACACCACTCCAGATCCTCCCAAGTTTCCACCGAAGACAGATAACTTCCAGAGGAGAGTGACCTTTGTGAGGAGTGGGGTTTACCAGCCAAGAGAGAGGGCACAGCCGAGAGAAACCCCAAAGCCAAAGCCAGTCCGCTTCCATTGTGAGCATTGTGGAAGGGATGGACACCTTGAGGAGTTCTGTTGGAGGAAGAAGAGGGAGGTGAGAAGAGAGAAGGAGGTGGGGAACAGGGACAGGTACTACTCTTCCCGTAGTGTGCCTGTGTCTCGTTCACCCTGGCCGAGAGGCGATGCCTTTGTGCGCACAGTTCCTGTGGTTGCCAGTCGTGGTGTTCCAGCTAGTCGTGAGTTTGCTAGGCGGCCTCCGTTTCGTGGTCAGTTTAGTTCAGGGAGGTTCGACCGTAGCTTTGAGGCTAGGAGAGAGTCTAGGCCACGTTTTCCCCCGCGTGGTGCTAGAGGTCCGATGGTGAGAGACGAGAGGGTTTCACGTGGTAGAGTTGATTTTGCTAACCCCTCTTTTGAGCAGATGGCCCGACACTGGTTTGACTCGTTTTGTGCTAACCCCAGTGTCGAGTCATTCGCTCATTCTCGTTCTCGTTTCTGAATGTGCAGGTGGGAGGCTTGGAGAACTTTTGGTTGATGGATTCTGGCTGCTCGAGACACATGGCAGGTAATGGGAAGTGGTTCTCCAGTCTCACCTCGGTGTTGTCCAGGCAGATACATCACTTTCGGGGATAAGGGTAGAGGTAGAGTGTTGTCTGAGGGTGCTATTCAGGTGAGCGATACTTTCATGTTGAAGCGGGTTGCTCTTGTCAAGAATCTTGGTTTCAATTTGCTTTCAGTTTCTCAGCTTCTTGATGAGGGTTATGAGGTTCGATTTAAGCGTGGTGATTCTAGAATTCTTGATTCTCGAGGTGACCTTGTGTGTATGATCATTCCCGAGGGACAGATTTTTCGTGCTGATTTTTCTCGATCCTTTGGTCCTTCACGGTGTTTGATCGCTGGTACTTCTTCTGAGCTTTGGAAGTGGCATAGGAGATTGGGTCATGTGAGCTTTGATTTACTCACACGCTTGAGTGCTCTTGACCTTATCCGAGGATTGCCCAAGCTCAAGTTCGAGAAAGATTTGGTTTGTGCACCTTGTAGGCATAGTAAAATGGTTGCTGCTTCCCACCCACCTTTGACAGATGTTATGACTAAGCGTCCAGGGGAGCTTTTGCATATGGACTTGGTTGGCCCCACTCGCGTTCGTTCAGTTGGTGGGAAGTGGTATGTTCTTGTGGTTGTGGATGATTTTTCTCGATATGCTTGGGTGTTCTTTCTGGCGTCGAAGGATGAGACATTTCATTTTGTTCGAGATCTGATCTTGAGGTTGAAAAACGAGAGTAATGGTGGTGCCATGAGAGCTATACGTAGTGACAATGGTACGGAATTTAAGAAAACTCGTTTTGATGCCTTCTGTCGTGATCTTGGTCTCGAACATCAATACTCTTCGCCATATGTTGCTTGTCAGAATGGTGTTGTTGAAAGAAAGAATCGAACACTTTGTGAGATGACTAGGACGATGCTAGATGAGCATAGGACTCCTAGGAAGTATTGGGCAGAAGCGGTGAACACAGCTTGCTATGTTTCAAATCGAATTTTCCTTTGTGCTTTCAAGAAGAAAACTTGCTATGAGCTTTTCCATGGTCATTCCCCCGTGTGAGTCACTTTCGGGTCTTTGGTTGCAAGTGTTTTATTCTGAAGAAAGGAAATTTGGACAAGCTTGAGTCTCGTTCGATGGATGGAATTTTTCTTGGTTATGCTAATCATTCTCGAGCATATCGTGTGCTCAATCTTGAGACTAACCAAATCATGGAGACTTGCGAAGTCACCTTCGACGAGACCATTCCGTGTAGCTCTTCTGCTTTTGAGTGTGTAGGTGATGATGATTTGGGACAGCCCATCTTTGAGGAAGAACAGCCTGATGATGAAGATGATGAAGAGATTCATGCACCATGTGGAGATCGTGTACCTTCTACTTCCACTACTACCACGACGTTCGACGACGGCCCCTCTGCTACACCTTCGTCGAGTCGCGCTCCAGATCGAGTTCAAGTGGAAGCTGATGTTGAGGGGGAGGCAATCTCGAGGCGAGAAGCCCCCTGGCTGGTACAGAGGGATCATCCACCTTCGAAGATCATCAGGAACTTGGACGAACGCACTACACGGTCGAGGTCACAGAACATCTCTCATTATGCTCATTCTGCTTTTGTTGCATCTTTTGAGCCCAAAAATGTTGGACACGCTTTATCTGATTCTGATTGGGTCAATGCCATGCATGAAGAGCCTGAAAACTTTGAGAGAAATCAAGTGTGGAAGTTAGTAGAACCACCTCCAAATTGCCATCCAATAGGAACCAAGTCGATGTTCAAGAACAAGAGGGATGAGAGTGGTGAGATTGTGAGAAACAAAGCGAGGTTGGTTGCTCAGGGGTTTTCGCAGCAGGAGGGGATAGATTATGAGGAGACATTTGTTCCTGTTGCCCGTTTGGAGGCAATTCGGATCCTTCTAGCATTTGCAGTTGCTAAAGGGTTCAAATTATACCAAATGGACGTGAAGAGTGCCTTCTTGAATGGGGTAATCGAGGAAGAAGTGTATGTGAGGCAGCCCCCGGGTTTTGAAAGTGAGAGATTCCCACACCGAGTGTACAAACTCCACCGAGCTTTATATGGCCTAAAGCAAGCACCTAGAGCGTGGTATGGCAGGTTGAGAGGGTTCTTGCTTAGCAAGGGGTTTGTGATGGGAAAGGTTGATAAGACGCTCTTCTTGTTGAGAAATGGCAATGATCTTTTAATCGTTCAGATTTACGTGGATGATATCATTTTTGGTGGCTCTTCTCATGACCTTGTTGCCAAGTTTGCAGACGATATGAGCAGGGAATTTGAGATGTCGATGATGGGAGAGTTGCAGTTCTTTCTCGGGCTGCAGATCAAGCAAACCAAGGATGGGACATTCGTGCACCAAAGCAAGTACACCAAGGACATTCTCAAGAAATTCGACATGAGCGACTCCAAGCCGATGACTACGCCGATGAGTATGACTACAGCTTTGGATGCGGATGAGGACGGAGAACCAGTGGACCAGAAGGAGTACCGGAGCATGATCGGCTCCCTTCTTTACTTGACGGCGACGAGGCCGGATGTACAGTTCAGCGTGTGTCTGTGCGCTCGTTTTCAGGCTTCACCGAGGACTTCACATCGTCAGGCCGTCAAGCGGATTTTCAGGTATCTCAAGTTTACTCCTGAGCTGGGTCTTTGGTATTCTGCCGATTCCACTCTTGCACTTCATGGTTTTTCTGATGCGGATTTTGCTGGATGTCGTGTTGATCGCAAGTCTACTTCTGGTCAGTGTCAGTTTCTTGGTTCGTCTCTTGTGTCTTGGTCTTCTCGCAAGCAGTCTAGTGTAGCCCAATCCACCACTGAAGCCGAGTATGTTGCTGCTGCTAGCTGTTGTTCCCAGTTGCTTTGGATCACCTACACCTTGAGAGATTTTGGCTTAGACATGTCCCATGTTCCACTTCTTTGTGATAGCACCAGTGCCATAAGCGTAGCCAAAAATCCCGTGCTTCATTCCAAAACCAAACACATAGAAGTGAGGTACCACTTTCTGAGAGATCATGTGGAGAAAGGAGATATTGAGCTTGCCCATGTTTCTACACAAAACCAGCTTGCAGACATTTTCACTAAACCACTTGACCAAGCTACCTTCACCCGCTTGCGAGGGGAACTTGGTGTGTGTGCATTTTTCTGAGCTGAGTTTTGGAGGCTTCTCTTGTAGCATATGTATACTATTGTACCATCTTTGTATCTTGATGTACATTTTTCTTGCTTTTGTATCTTGATTTCATCTTTTGTATCATATCTTAGGATGAGCTTCTCCTATATGCAGTGATTGGTACAACTTGTGACATTTTAGAGTTTAGGCAGGCTGGCTAGGGATTGATTGTATGGATGGCTATGCTCTTGATGGTTTTGATATATATTCTATTGAGATAGTCTCTTTTTGAATTAAAATGATAAACTGAACTTAAACTCTTTCACCCATGAGTAAATGCCTTTGCATGTCTTCTTTGAGCCGAAATGGCTACTTGCTTAAGAACATGCTAGGATGTGATATTCTTTTCAATTGGGTCAAAGACCTTTGTCATTGTGAATGTTTAGCCCATGCTTTATCTTGTGGAGGAGTATAAGCTTCTTTTTGTCGCAAAGACATTTCATGTACCATGCTTAACTTGAAAACTTGATAAATGAGATGTCTATGCATGAAAGAAGAAAGAATAGAAAAAGATATATTTGCAAAAAATTATGCTCATGTCTCTATGCTTTCACCATTGCACACACTTGCACACATGGGTGCTAAGCGGTTGCATGTTGTTTGCCGGAGAAGTCTCCCATGAGAAGTGAACACATGGCTCCGTGCTTTGACATGACATGAGGTAGAACTTGGGCGTTTATGATGATCTTTTGTCAAGAATGCTTGTCCTTCCATGTTTTTGGTGAGATGAAGTTCATTTTTGCTTGAACAATCCATGGTTAGGACTTTGCTCATGTGGTGACATTTTTGATAAAACTTCACAACTTGCTCATGGCTTTGTCAATTGGATATATGTCTTCACCTTCTTGATGGCAATGCCCATGTGACATGATGAACTATCTTGTTTGCCCCTTCTCTAACTTGTAGCATTTTTTATTGCTCATTGTATATTTGAGAAGCTTGTAGTTGCATTTTGTACATTTTTCCTTGATTTGTGCATTGTCAACAAGGGGGAGAATTTCTGGAGCATTTTGCAAGGGGGGAGATGTTGCTGAATTTATAAGAAAGCTTTTGCTCTAGAAGTTGTTGGTTTTGTGTGAGAGATTGAGAGTTTTGCTCAAGTGAGAGTTTTTGAAAATTTCTGAAGTTTCTGAGAGTTTGAGCATTAGAATATCTTGCTGGGCATATTTGGAAGGTTTTCAAGTTGGAACGGCATCGTTGCGAGTTTGTTTGTGCAATTTTGGCACTTTTGGCCTTGGTCATCTGCTAGGGGCGGTTTAACCGCCCCCCTGGGCGGTTTAACCGCCCATGTGCTGAATGCACACGAGTTGTGAAGATTTGAGCCATTTTCGAGTGATTTTCGCACGTACAAGTTTACTTGTTCAGGGGGAGTTGCATCTTTGCAGGGGGAGTGCTTTGAGAGTACTGAAAAGTGAATTGGAAATTTGTGATTTGTGCTTTGTTGTTTTGCTCTTTTGCCGATGGTGTTGAGCCCTTTCGCTTCTTCTTGAAGGGCCGGCGTATCTGGAGCTTTCTCTTGCGAAGTGACTTTGTTCTCGGCTTGTTCTTGCTTTTAGTCACTTGCTTGAGTCTTGGTTTCGATTTCTTTTATATTTTCTTTATCTCAATGGTTACTATGTGTGTGTTGTCAATGCACTCATCAAGGGGGAGATTGAGGACCCGATGTGTCCGAGGGCCGGTGGATGGTCGCTTCCTGGTGTGATGAGTGATTGACAACGTGGTGTGGATTGACGTTTCCCTTGGCTCAAGTATTGCAGGTGTAGAATGCGGCTTGGTTGCATTGGTGCAGGTGAAGAACAGGCGCGAAAGGTCTTAGCCATGGCGGCCTCCGAGGAGCGGAGAGACAAGTAGGCTTGGTTCGAGGGACCCGGTGGCCGGATGGATCAAGTGCGGTTCACACGCTGGCAAGGACGAGCAAGGGGACGTGGTTCCGGTGCGAGGTAGCGGCTCACAACCGAAGCTCGTACGCGGACGAGAAGCCGGCGCAAGGTGGCGGCTAACAACCGAAGTTTGCGCGCGGGGTTTGGTGATTTGGCCACAAAATCATCGGTGGACGGTTTCCCTTGGTTTGGGCCTCAAAACCAAGGACCGAGAACTCGATGTGGCGGAGATGGGCTGCTGGGCCGAGTGTGGCTGGCAGGAGCGGTTTAACCGCCCCCAGGGCCGGTTTAACCGCCCCCCTGGGCAGGCCCAAAACCGGCGTCGAGGAGCTTCGATCCGGAGGACACGCGGCGTGACTGCAAGGCTTGCGTCGGAGGGAAGCTAGCTTGCGGTGGAAGGTGTCCCAGCCGGAAAATATCTGAAAACCAAATGTCAAATTTGCCCCTGAGGGGTATGTATCACTTAGGGGTAGTTTATCCTTTAGAGCACCACCACTTGGACTACTAATAGCCCCTCCTAGGGTTGGTGGCTGCTATCTCATCTAGTTATCTCTTTAGTTTTTCCTTTGAACTAGTTTTCCCCTTCATCCCCTCCACCTAGAACTATTTCGAATCATTCCTAGTTTGTATAGGTGAATTCATGGTTATGTGATGGAGTTTGTGCTGCTCATCTTTGCGCCATGATTTGATTTCCTGAGCTCCCTTTTCTTTTTCTATTTTCGTGGGTAATTTCGGAGCTATTTTTGAGGGATTTTCGTTCTTCTCTTTCTAGGGCGTTTTCTCTCAGATTTCTTTGGGGGATTCACGTATGAGTGCCTTGTGCCTCTTTTGCTGGTGATCCTTTGCCCCCAAACGCCGGGAATCGCTTTGGATTTGAGATTTTCGGGATGAACTTGAGGTCATGGAGTTCTTCACGTGATCTGAGATTCTGGGAGTTGTAGTGAGTTAGAGGCCGAGATCTTTTAGGAAAACACTCCACTGGAGGTCTAGATCATCTGACCAAAATCTCGCCTCAAGAGCTCAAGCGGTTTGGGAGATCCACTTTCGATTTGACTTTTTCCCGAGCTTCCCAGGCCTGGGCGGTTTAACTGCCCCCCTGACCTGGTTTAACCGCCCCCCCGGGGTGTGTTGGATCGAGTCGTGTTTCGGGTCGTTTTGGTGTTCGTTTCGATTGATTCAAGTTCCGCTGTGTATTTCTTGTTCCTAGGGTCAGTAGCTTGATAGTGGCTACGTGATCTTGGCAAGATCGCTTTCGGAGGTTTCGAAGTTGAGTTGGGAAAATAGCCAGATCGGTTGGAAAGAATTTTTATCGGCTCCCATTCACTCCCCCCCTCTCTGGTCGCCGTTTCGGTCCTTCAACCGGCCGATCTCCCGGCTCCGGCCACCTCCACTCACGCCGTTGCAGATCCCATGACTCCTCCCCGCGCTCGTTCTGCTCGTCCTGGAAGCCCCTCCCCTCGTGGCGCGTATAGGGAGATCGACCATGACCTAGCTCCGCCCCCATCCTCCTCCCCCACCGCCGAACGCCACTCCGGCGCCGGCGTCCAGAGCCCCCGCCGGCATCCACTCCGGCGCCGTCGGCCACCTCACTCGCAACCCCCGACGCCAACCCTGCCTGCACTCCTCCCTCCCTCTTCCCCAGCGCCAGGAACAGTTCCGCCCGTGCCACTCCTCCGGCGCCGGTGATAGCTCCGTCGCACTCCTCCACTTCCCCGGCGATAGCTCCGTCCAATCATCTCCTTCCCCGGCGTCACTCCCCCATGGACGGCCGAGCCCCGCTCTCTCCCGGTAGCCCTGCTCCCGCCGGTGACGGGACGCCGTGTCTCCCAGCGGAGTCGGGGTACCTCGGAGGCTGGCCCCTCCATCCCCTCCGCAGGGGAGCTCTAGGAGTACCCCGCATCGGGCTCTAACTCCCCTGCCTCACCTTGCTTGGCAGACCGTGTGGAGGAGCACGGCCCTCACTCCCCTACCTTCAGTGAGGTGCTCCAGGGGATGGGGATTCCGTCTCCAGCTCGGACCCCTTAGCCATCGCCGCTTCTACTCCGACGAACTGGGCCTCCTTCACCGTGTGAGCTGCCTCCACCAACACCTCGGTTTGGGTGCTTCCCGGCCGCGCCAGCTCGCAAGGTCGCTCAAGTGGTCGGTCCGCTTCGGTTTGGTCGCTTTCCATCTCCGCCGCTCACCTCGCACCTCGGTGACGGGGCTTCGTGCTCCAAGGTCGTCGCCCCGACCCCCGCCCCGGCCACCATCTTGCCTCCTGCACCGGCGAGGGGTTTCATGGTGGATGCTAGGCGCGGCCAGCCACGGGCTGCCCTGGTGGAGCTGATGGATGACGAGGGGTGCATGGAGGTCGCGTCGGGGTTCCAGGTCGCCATCACACTCGCCGCCTCCTCCCCCTCCCTGCACTGTGCCGGCTGATCTGGTGGGGTTGTGCTTCAACTGCTTCAGTGGCGACCACATGGCTGCGCGCTGCCCCACTGCTGTGAGGTGCTTCAACTATGACCGGCTCGACCACCGCTTCCACGAGTGCCCACGACCGCGGGTTTCCCGGGCGCCTCCGAGGACTGGCAGCCAGGATGCCCCCTCCTCTTCGTGGCTCCACCGGTCGTGGTGTGGTTGGTGGCGGTCGTCCTCTCCAGGCCACCGGTCTTGTACCTCGGGTCGATGGTCGCGCTCCTCTGCCTACGGAGGGTGGCCCTCAGGCCACTGCACAGCGTGCCGCCGACCTCGCTACGGTCGCTCGTGGGGGCGCTACGGGAGGTCGCGGTGTGGGACCCTCACGCCACGGCGGCACGACTATGCACTGCGGCCCTCGTCCCGCTCCCCAGGCTCCTGGCACCCTGGCCACAGCCAGTCGTCGTTCAAGGTCATAACACCCAGAGGCAGCGGCGGAGGCGACCCACGGCTGCACGGGGCGCCGGTTCAGTGATACCGACGGGCTCTGACGCTGAGGGCCCCACTCCCTCGCCCCCACCTTCCCCTGGTCGTTTGTTGGGGCACGTGGCAGCTGCCACGCCCCCACCCCCACCACCGCTACCGCTGGGTGACCCTGGTCGTCGTCTGAAGATGGAGGTGTGCATCGTTCTGTGCACGTCGGAGGTTGACTCCAACGAGGTCGCTCTTGAGAGGGCTTTAGTCGCGGAGGTCGCAGGCACTCGACCGGACACTTCACCGACCGAGCTCAAGGACTTCCTAGAGGGTCACTTGGGGGTGGCACGGGGCACCTTCCTAGTGTTCCCCTACTACCCAGAGGAGTTCCTGGTCGTGTTCAGGGATGGTGACACTATGCTACGTGTTCTCCATGCTCCGATGCCGGTTGATGGTCTCCGGCTCGGATTTCGCCGGTGACGTCGTCAGGCATGGGCCACGGAGGGTACTTTGGACTACAAGCTCAAGATTCAAATCAGGGGGATCCCGACGCATCTCTGGACGAGGGACGCCGCTCAGGTTGTCCTCGGCTCTTCCTGTGGGGTTGTCAGTTTGGCTCCTCAGACGGAGTCGAAGGCCAACCTGAGAGAATTTTTGGTTACGATCGGTTGTATGCATCCGGATCTTGTGCCAAACGAGAAGCTTTTGGTCGCGCCTTTGCCTTGCACCACACCAGATATCTTCCCTTGCCTGCGCTATAAGGCGTTCATCGACATCCTTGAGGTGATTGAGCTACGTGCCGGTGGTGGCTCGGTCGCGGGTGGTGGCGGCGCGTTTCAGGCGGCTGACGCCACTAGCAGTGCTCGGGGAGCAACGGTGGCTCCCGCGGTGGTGGTAGTGCCCCCGCGCGCTCGGACTCGGGGACGGTCGCTTACTCGGGGACGGCGTTTGGCGCTCCGGTCAACAGACAGGCCGCCGAGCCACGACCGGGGACGTACCCTGCCTGGGGACTACAGGGGATCCACAGCCCGGCCCCCTTCCCGGTTCTGCAGTCGAGGCGGTCGCACCTCTTTGCCACGGCTTCACCGTTCGTGCCTTCCACACCACCTGCTCCGGTCGCCTCTGGGTCTGCGCCCACCTCCACCTCCACGCCGGGCGGTAGGGATGCAGGAGCGACGTCACGCATGATTCGGTTCTAGGAGCCTGACCTCTTCGGCGACTGGGGACCGCAGGTCTCCCGTGGCCTTATCCCATGCACTGGGAGGCCCAGCTCCGTGGCCCGCTGCTACGTCGGTCGGTCGGCGTCACGGTTAGCACGGTCTTTCGCCGCCTGACGGACCAGCTATGCAGGGTGACAATTGCTCCTACACCACTCCGGACCCCCGTGATGGTGGTGCCGGTCCCGACAAACACGACGGGGGAGGAGTTTGCCCCCACCCCTTCACCGGTTAGGGGGCGGGCTCCCTCTCCGTCACTGGCGCCGCAGGTGGGTGATGGATCCCCACCCGTCCCTCACGCGTGCCCCGGTGAGGACTTGGTCGCACCGGTTGACACAAGCTTGGTCGCTTCAGTCGTCCCTCACGCGTGCCCCGGTGAGGACTTGGTCACACCAGGTTGACATAGGCTTGGTCGCTTCGGTCGCAGAGTTTCGGGCTTCAGTGACGAGGGCGGTACCTGAACCCGTCATCACTAGGAAACCGAGAGCCCGGCGGGCTAAGCCGCCTCCTCCCGAGCAGTTGCGTAGGAGTGGTCGCATTGCTGCTCTCTCCAAGAACCGTGGACCGAACCCGGTTACAGCAGGCCAGAACGTGATCATGCGCAAGCTTGGGCTGGTTACAGAGAACCAGGCTCCAGATGCGACGTCGTTTTTAGAGTATGTCCGCATCTTTTCAGAGGGGCTCTCCGATGAGCATTGCAAGGCTGTTGGCACTCCTTAGCCTAACTAAATTCGCAAGCGCACGGAGTACGATGTAGCCTTTCACCAGGGGAGTAAGAACCTGGATATCGAATCCAAGGAACGGTAGACGCGACTAGCCTAGAACTTTCCTAACCGGACCCACCAGGGAGCACAAGGTAAGCGGGTAGAGAGCTTGACTTTAGTTAACTACTCGTTACCCCAGACAAACTATCTATACCTAATCTGATCTGCTTCGACGGCTAGAATGGGAAGAACTCAGAACGGGATGAGAGAGGGGTTCTTCCGGGCTCAGCACTACTGTTATGAGTACACCCGAACATGGTGGAGTACAAAGGACGGACAGGGCTGTCACCACCTGTCGCCTACCACTGCAGTTCCGTGGGGTGCAACACAACCTGAGGTGGCTAGCCAGCACAGGCACCACACCTAAGCTTTAAGCCACTGACCTCCACCCAATGCGAAGGGCTATAGAGGAAACCTCAAACAAGAGTCGTTGTCACTCGCGCAGACTCAGGTACCCGCAGATCAAATAGATAAGATAACTTGCTAAAAAGTAAGTTGTAAACTAGCTAGGTACTAAAGGCAAGAGACCGAGGACTTACTGAAGATAACTCTTGAATATATTCCTCGGGGGCGGAAATGTTGAGACGAGACCGAGGAAGAAATCCCGGACTCTCTCTACAAAGCTCGGCTGTCACCCGATCAACTCACCCACTCTCTCCCTAGTCTAACTCTAAAGATGAGAGCAAAATCACTAAGCTACTCTTCTCTCCTTTGGATGGTGTCTCTTGAATGGGGGTGAAAGGTGCCTTTTATAGCCTCCCAAGGGAAGAAGCCGGCGTAGTTGTCACGCACACCTCCTGCTTAGCATCCATGCGAAAGGGGAAGCGTGGAAGCTACGGTTGTAGGCCAGTCGGCCTCCTCTAGTCCGGCCGACCTGGTCCTGGTGCCAAGTGGCCCCGACCTTTGCAGGGACGGCCTGGATGATGTCCTGAAGTCGGTAGTTGTTGCGTTCGGTTAAAGCTGTCCAAGAATCCTAGGTTGTGGGCCCTTCAATCCATGTTAATCCCACTCTAGGCCTTCCGGGTCTTTTGATCAAACCGACATCAAATCCACGGCTCATGTTCATCCTTGATAAGTTAGTGACCTTGTGGAGCAATGACATGGCCAGAAGAGGGGGAAGGGGCCGGTCGGCCTAGCCTAGGCCGGCTGGCCTGGCCCTGTGCCCAATTTGCTTCATCTTTTGGTTGATTGCTCCTGCACTCACAAATTATACAAAACTTGTGGAACTCATTAGAAATAACCAATTTTACTTTGTTGTGAGCAAGGTGAGCCTAAATATGACAGAATGTTGGTGGTGAAATCGTATCGTAACGACCACCAACACGCCCCCCCCCCCCCCAACCTGAACTTTGCTAGTCCCTTAGCAAAGAATGAATTAAATCATGAGGACTTAGCAAGATCAGGGTCATGAACTCAAGGCATACACAAGTCATATGTCTGAGTTTTCTTTCATACCTTGGATTCCGGTGGCTAACACCCTCAGCTTCATCGATTGAGCCTTAGAACAACTCATTGATTGGTCGAACACTTCTTCTTCAGGACATTTGGAGTTTTTGATAATTTTTATAAAGAAAGCGAGGCATACCCTTGTTATTTCTCAACATCTCTCGATCACTTATAGTGTTTGGATCCTCACCTCGGCTTAGAAGCAAGCCTCTCCTATTTTCTATATTATAAGGTGGAGCTTTTGGGATTGGTGTTGCTCACTCTTCTTTATTTATTTTGCAAGATCGAAAAGTTTGTCTAATTATTCATGCCACTCATAAATCTAGGCCAAGTGCATGTGTACTTTGATGTTGGAGTCCTTGTTCAAGCATCTTTCATCTTTCCCCTTTCTCTCACTTTTTTTTACTGAAGATATGGTATCTACCATTCTCTTCTTTTCATATATTTTTTCAGGGGGATGAAGAGCTTTGATTGTGGACTTTGTTGATGCCTGTGTACGTGAATGACCATGATACACAAGATAGCATAAATGTAAAGGCAAACGATTCGAGTGAGCTCAAAATTTAGAAGATGGCTATGCTGAAACTGAAACTTGAATTTGTCATGTGGCTTTGGATAGGACATTTCGAGTTGATGATAACAAGGGTTGCCTTAAGTTTTATTTTCAAAAACAATCTCCAAAGTCTTGAATTGGAAGTTCAACTTCTCAAATCATCATATCGTAAGGATCAATTAACAAGAATCAGATACTCCTATTAAAAGTTCCAAGGCAATGAAATACTTGCTCAAGAAATATCACAGGTATATCCAAGGTGTCATGCGCAGGGGTTCACTTTCATGAATTTTGATCAAGTTTTAAAAATTATTTAGCCAGGAATTTTATATGGGTCAAAATCATGAAAGGGTCAAATGTAGGGGTCGCAAACTGTGTCATGGAGTCAAGAAGGCGGAGTTGGCCACAGGCCCAGGGCGATCGGCCCAGTGTAGGCCGGGCGGCCTGGCCTTGTTGCCAGGCACCCCGGTTCAGGTTCCTCGCGTCTAAGATTCGTGAGATTACGCAGCGGGCATGGGATCTCTTCGAAATGCAGCAGCAGGAGGCCGGCCGGCCTGGCATTGTGCCAGGTTGCGTCCTGCTTCATCCAGTGACCAGTAGACCTTCTGTGCATCTTAGTTTCTACGTGCTTCACCAGAAATTTAGACCGAGGGTTTGGTTGGCACACAAGTGTGCACCAACCATTATTTTATTTATTTTTATTTTTTATGAGTCACTTCTTTCAAATAAATTTATTTTATTCAAATTAAATGAAGCAAATATGGGGGTGTTGCATACAAAGGAAATTTTTGAAAGAAACTAAACAAAGGAAACTCAAACTAAGCACCCAAAAATCTAAACCTATTCTAGCCTATCTACTCCTCCTTCGGGCGGTAGAGGTGCTCATTGCCGGTCGCCTTCGCGAGGTGCTTGACCTTAGAGGCCATTGCCTTGCGAAGGACCTCAATCTTGTCATCGGCCTCCATTTGCCCGATCACCGCCTCCGCCACGCGCTCGTCCATGTTGTTGACCTTGAGCTGCAGCGCGGCGAGCTTCCTCCTCAACTCCTCCACGTCCTCCTCCTCTTCTTCCTCAGGACCACTCGATCTGCCCGGGAGGTCCTTGGATGGGTAAAGGCACCATGAAGCGCTTCCTCCCCTCATCGGGCTTCTTAGGGGCTAAGAAGAGCCCCTTCCCGATGCCCGGCCCATCCCGGCGTGGAGGGCTAGGACTCCTCGGAGTGTATTGCGGTGAGTACTCCGGCGAGGTGGAGATGAAAAGCGGCACGATCTCCTTCTTGGATGGGAAGGCGATGAGGCGCTTTCCAATGGCCTTCTTTGGGGACAAAAGTCCCGTAGTTGGCCTTCGGGGCGTCTTCGGCAGTGAACTCCCTTGGCCCTCCTCCTTGGGATTCAAGAGGGAGGCTCTGCTCGAAGGCGAGCCAGAGTGGCGACGAGGAGAG
This sequence comes from Urochloa ruziziensis, assembly GCA_015476505.1. Classification (NCBI taxonomy): domain Eukaryota; kingdom Viridiplantae; phylum Streptophyta; class Magnoliopsida; order Poales; family Poaceae; genus Urochloa; species Urochloa ruziziensis. The sequence goes on along the minus strand of CM027123.1, from coordinate 26,107,827 downwards.
GCCGGCCGGCCTGCCATAGGCCGATCGGCCTGGGCAGAGGGCCGCCGGGCCTCCGGCTTCGCGACCACGGCTTCGACGAATGCCGTCCTCTCGATGATCTTGACGCTGCTGGTGTTGGAGGAGTTTGGCATCCCTTTCAAGGACTTGGATGGGGAATGGCTGTCTCGGGACACCGAGTTTGAGTCTTGGTGGCTGGATTGGGAGGCCATGGCTTGGATTCTCAAAAGGGGGGAGTGTTTCTGGAGAAGGGAGGCTCGAGAGTTCTGAGGGGGAAGAAGAGAGGGGAGCCTTTCGATTTAAAACGACGCTCCTCTTTCAAAACCCCACAGATTCTCGGAAGGGATAACGGGGAGACTTTTTCAAACGAAGAGCGTCCCGGGACGAGCCCAAGCTGGGCCGATCAGCCTGAAGGGGGCCGGCCGGCCTGGCCCTGTCCCGAGAGCCTCTGAAAATTTTCGTGCATGCTCCACTCGCTCTTCTTCCAGAAATTTCCTAGGATTTGGCTAGAAAAAAGTTTAAGGAAAAGGAAAAGAAAATAGAAAAGGGAAATCTATCCTAGATAAGGGTCATTTTTAGGTCCCACCCGGACCTGGACTAGGTATCTCGGTTAGCTCGTAGACGTCCATCTCTTTGAGCCCCGGCATTTCGGATTCGAGAAATATTTTCAACCTTTGGCCATTGGCCTTGAAAGTATTTCCTTCATTATCCTGGAGGGTTATCGCGCCATGATCGGTGGCATCTAAGACCTTAAAAGGACCTTCCCACTTACTTCTAAGCTTACCATGACCAAACAAACGAATACGGGAGTTAAAGAGCAATACCTGATCTCCCGCTTTGAAATGCTTGATATTGATGCGCTTGTCGTGCCATCTCTTTGTTCTTTCCTTATAAAGCTTGGCATTGTTGTAGGCCTTCTCCCTCCATTCATCCAGTTCAGCCAATTGCATTCTTCTTTTGAGCCCGGCTGTCTGGAGATCCATATTCCACCTCTTGATCGCCCAATGGGATTTGAACTCGAGCTCAACTGGTAAGTGACATGTCTTGCCATATACCAATTGGTAGGGTGTCATCCCTATCGGTGTCTTGAATGCTGTTCTATATGCCCATAGTGCTTCTGGTAGCTTTCGCTTCCACCCTGTTCCCATTGCATTGACCATCTTTTGCAGAATGTTTTTGATTTGTTTGTTTGATGTTTCTGCTTGCCCGCTGGTCTAGGGGTGATAAGGTGTAGCCACTCGATGGTTCACTCCTAAGTCGCTTAGGCACTTTCGGAATGTCTTGTCGATGAAGTGTGATCCTCCATCATTGATCACGACTCGGGGTACTCCAAAACGGGGAAAGAAGACTTCTTCGAACATCTTTCTAGAATTCTTCGAGTCGGCTGCCGTGCAAGGAAGTGCCTCCACCCATTTGGAAACATAGTCGACTACCACCAGAATATATTCACACTGCTCGGACGCAGGAAAAGGACCCATAAAGTCTATTCCCCATACGTCAAAAATTTCCAATTGGAGGTTATTTTGCAGTGGCATAGCATCACGGGCATTAATATTCCCGTGTTTCTGACACATGGCACATCTCCGTACGAATTCCTTAGCGTCTCCATACATAGTCGGCCAGAAGAATCCACTTTGCCAGACCTTTGCATGAGTTCAGAAAATTCTGTAATGTCCTCCGTACGGTGATGAGTGGCAGCGATCAAGGATCTTGTGTGTTTCCTCATGAGGGATGCATTGTCGGAGCAATCCATCAGCACAAACCTTGAACAGATAGGGGTCATCCCATAGGTGAAATCTGCTGAGGTAGATCAGTTTCCTCTTGTCTTCTCCTGGAGGCACATACCCAGTCACCATGAAATTTACCAAATTCGCATACCATGGACTGGATGTGGTGACCTTGAGGGGAGTGTCATCTCTGAGATAATCATTGATCGGAAGGTCCGACCCTTAAACTTGCATTCTTGAGAGATGATCTGCCACACAATTATCTGTCCCCTTCTTGTCTTGTATTTCTAAATCAAACTCTTGAAGGAGCAGAATCCAACGGATGAGTCGTGGCTTAGCATCTTTCTTGGTCAAGAGGAACTTCAGTGCAATATGGTCTGTGTATACTATCACCTTAGCACCAACCAAGTAAGATCTGAACTTGTCCATGGCAAACACCACTGCCAGGAGTTCCTTCTCCGTTGTTGCGTAGTTCAACTGAGCTCCGGTCAATGTCTTGCTTGCATAAGATATGGCGTAATGCTGTTTATCCTTGCATTGACCAAGCATTGCCCCGACTGCATAATCACTAGCGTCGCACATTATCTCGAATGGAAGATTCCAATCAGGTGGTTGTATGATGGGAGCTGAGACAAGTGCCTTCTTGAGGGTGTAGAAGGCGAGAAGGCAATCATCGTCGAAGTTGAAGGGTACTTCTTTAGCCAGAAGGCTTGTAAGAGGTCTGGCTACCCGAGAGAAATCTTTGATGAATATTCGGTAAAAGCCAGCATGGCCTAGAAAACTTCGCACACCCTTGACATTCGTCGGGGTGGTAGTTGCTCAATAACTTCTATTTTTGCCTTGTCAACTTCTATTCCTCTTTCCGACACCTTGTGTCCCAGCACAATTCCTTCTCTGACCATGAAGTGGCATTTCTCCCAATTTAGGATGAGGTGATGCTCTCCGCACCTCTCGAGGACCCTTTCCAAGTTCTCGAGACAGTTGTCAAAGGTTTTACCATAGACGGTAAAATCGTCCATGAATACTTCCATGATCTTCTCGATTAGTCAGAGAATATCGCCATCATACACCGCTGAAATGAAGCAGGTGCGTTGCATAGGCCGAAAGACATCCGCCGATAGGCGAACATTCCGTAGGGGCAGGTGAAGGTAGTCTTGCTCTGGTCAACAGGATGAATAGGAATTTGATGATAACCAGAGTATCCGTCAAGGAAGTAGAAAAATGAGTGGTTTGCCGACCGCTCAAGCATCTCGTCAATGAAGGGGAGAGGGAAGTGATGTTTACGGGTTGCTTGGTTAAGCTTCCTGTAATCGATGCACATCCTCCATCCAGTAACGGTCCTTTGAGGAATAAGTTCATTCTTCTCGTTCAGGATAACTGTCATTCCGCCCTTCTTTGGCACCACTTGAACTGGGCTGACCCACTCACTGTCTTGCACAGGATAGATTATACCCGCGTGCAGAAGCTTCAACACTTCTTTCTTGACTACCTCCCTCATCGCATCATTCAGCCGTCTTTGATGTTATCTAGACGGCGTATGGTCCGGCTCCATAGGTATGCGATGGGTGCATAAACTGGGGTTGATCCCCTTCAAGTCCTGTAGAGAATACCCAAAGACAGACCGGTGTTTCTCTAGGACTGCGATAAGCTGCCGAGTCTCATTCTCTGTCAGTTTGTCACTGATGACGACTGGCGAGCATCGGTCATTGTGGAGGAAAGCGTATCTGAGTCCAGGAGGCAGTGGCTTCAACTCAGGAGGGGGGTGTTGTGGCTTTTCTTCCTCGTTGAGTTTCATAAATCCGTCCGTTTCTGCCTCTCGAATGAAATGGTTAGCATCTTCAGCCTGTGATGACTGAGCTTGCTCTTCTTGAGCCGAGCTAACTGCTTCTTCCACTAGGTCTGTCTCGGATCAAGCCACTGCGATGGAGTTAACCGCGCGCACACGGCTGACCGGGGTGATCTCTTTACCAACTTTGAACTGCATCGTTGCTCGATCGTGGTTCGGGTTGGCAAGGTGCTCTATTGGCTGTCCAATCAGGAAGAAATTGTCACCTCTAGGGACATCAAAAATGTGGAAGTCTAGGAAAATCCTGTTGCGTCCCATGTGTACGGGCACAACTCGGATGATTCCTTTGTATTCCATCATTTGGCCGTCGATCCACTTGAGGTACTTATGGGAGAAGGACTGGGGTTCGTCTCGTGCTGCGAATGCACTTGATATAATATTACCCCCGACCTTCGGATCGTGGGCAACTTCCTGAGTGTCAGTTCCCTCAATAGCGCAATGGAGTACTCTGAAGTTGCGGGTGGTTCGGATGACATCTTCGCAACTTTCAATTTCCTCTGTCCATTCCTTGCTCATGATCGCAGATAAACCCTCAGTCTGCGGTACGGCTTCTGGAATGAACGCTTTAGACCTTGAACTTGCGCATACTTGTTCCATAGGCATACGTGACGTATTACCGATCTCCAAGTACTCTTCTTGTGTAAAGAGCTCGGGAATTAAGTGCGACAGATCATCAAGAATAGTTTTTTGGTCTGAGGACTTGTGTTCGAGCACTTCCTCTATGATCGGAGGAGGCAGATCGAATGTGAGGGCGAGGAGTGGCTGCTTGTCTGTGGGAGTTGTTGGTGGTGTTGGCGGTGTTGGTGGGTCATCGAAAACGTCAGTGTACTCGGTAGAGTTAAGGACCTTTTCCAAGACCTCTCGTACCTCGTCCACTATCTTGTATAGCACTGACCCTGCGGAAGTGATGTTCAAGAACTGTGCACTTTCCAGCTTCAATCCACCAACAAAATGCTGCATAAGCATTTCCTCTGCAATGTTATGCGGTGGCCCTGAGTTGGCCAATTTTATGAACCACTCCCACGTGGCTCCAAGTGACTCATCGCCTTGCTGATATGTCATCAGCTCAACTCTGAGCTTCAAGATCTTGGAGACAGGGTAAAAGAACAGACAAAACTTGTCCTTCAACTTGATCCAATCTCCGCTAAATCTCCTTGTAGTCCGGTCGTACCAAGATTTTGCATTTCCCATCAGAGAAAATGGGAAAAGTTTCCATCGTATAGTGTCTTGGTTGACGCTAGGTATAATAAGAAGTGAGCAATTCTCTTCGAAAACCTGCAAGTGAGCATAGGGACTTTCGTCTTTCGTTCCACCGAAAGACTGTGCACGAACCATGGCAATGAGACTGGGATGGATCTCGAAGCCATGAGGTGGTATGGGGTGGCAAGATAAAGGCGGTTCCAAATACTCGCTAGATGGAACCGTCGGATAACTAGGAGAAGACTCCATGTGGTAGATGGTTATGGGGGTAAAGTGTACAGCTAAAAAGATCCTACACTAGTGTTGCTACCGCTCCCTGGCAACGGCGCCAGAAAAGCTTGTTGGCACTCCTTAGCCTAACTAAATCCGCAAGCGCACGGAGTACGATGTAGCCTTTCACTAGGGGAGTAAGAACCTGGATATCGAATCCAAGGAACGGTAGACGCGACTAGCCTAGAACTTTCCTAACCGGACCCACCAGGGAGCACAAGGTAAGCGGTAAAGAGCTTGACTTTAGTTAGCTACTCGTTACCCCAGACAAACTATCTATACCTAATCTGATCTGCTTCGACGGCTAGAACGGGAAGAACTCAGAACGGGATGAGAGAGGGGTTCTCCCGGGCTCAGCACTACTGTTATGTGTACACCCGAACGTGGTGGAGTACAAAGGACGGACAGGGCTGTCACCACCTGCCGCCTACCACTGCAGTTCTGTGGGGTGCAACACAACCTGAGGTGGCTAGCCAGCATAGGCACCACGCCTAAGCTTTGAGCCACTGACCTCCACCCAACGCGAAGGGCTATAGAGGAAACTCCAAACAAGAGTCGCTGTCACTCGCGCAGACTCAGGTACCCGCAGATCAAATAGATAAGATAACTTGCTGAAAAGTAAGTTGTAAACTAGCGAGGTACTAAAGGCAAGAGGCCGAGGACTTACTGAAGATAACTCTTGAATATATTCCTCGGGGGCGGAAATGTTGAGACGAGACCGAAGAAGAAATCCCGAACTCTCTCTCTCTACAAAGCTCGGTTGTCACCCGAGCAACTCACCCACTCTCTCCCTACTCTAACTCTAAAGATGAGAGCAAAATCACTAAGTTACTCTTCTCTCCTTTGGATGGTGTCTCTTGAATGGGGTGACGGGTGCCTTTTATAGCCTCCCAAGGGTAGAAGCCGGCTTAGTTCTCACGCACACCTCCTGCTTAGCATCCACGCGAAAGGGGAAGCGTGGAAGCTACGGTTGTAGGCCGGTCGGCCTCCTCTAGGCCGGCCGGCCTGGTCCTGGTGCCAAGTGGCACCGACATTTGCAGGGACGGCCTGGATGATGTCCTGAAGTCGGTAGTTGTTGCGTTCGGTTAAAGCTGTCCAAGAATCCTAGGTTGTGGGCCCTTCAATCCATGTTAATCCCACTCTAGGCCTTCCGGGTCTTTTGATCAAACTGACATCAAATCCACGGCCCGTGTTCATCCTTGATAAGTTAGTGACCTTGTGGAGCAATGACATGGCCAGAAGAGGGGGAAGGGGGCCGGTCGACCTAGCCTAGGCCGGCTGGCCTGGCCCTGTGCCCAATTTGCTTCATCTTTTGCTTGACTGCTCCTGCACTCACAAATTATACAAAACTTGTGGAACTCATTAGAAATAACCAATGTTACTTTGTTGTGAGCAAGGTGAGCCTGAAATATGACGGAATGTTGGTGGCGAAATCGTATCGTAACGACCACCAACAAAGGCCATCCGGGAGCTCTTTGGGAGCTACATTGACTGGTCGGGTCAGACGTGCATCGTGGAGGACGAGGAGCTATCAGCGGCAGCTCAGGAGCTCTTCCAGGAGGACGCGATGGGGGTGGCTGGACAGTAGCGCCCCATCATTTTTTTCTCTTTTGTTGGTCGCCATTGTTGTCAGTATGAATGAACACATTGTATCTTGGAATGTGAGGGGCCTTAATCGGAGAGCTAGACGTAGTGTGGTCGGACAACTTGTAAGGTCGGAAAAAATCTCCTTGATCTGTTTGCAAGAAACTAAACTTGATGATGTAAACAAAGCTTTGATGCTTGATATGCTAGGATTGGATTTTGATTATGTTGCTCTCCCTGCAGTCCATACTCGGGGAGGTATCTTGGTCGCATGGAATGTTAACATTTGGGACATTTCTCAACCTATGCTAGGTTTGCATTCTCTTTCAGTGAAGGTCGCCCAACGTGGAACACAGACTGACCCGTGGTGGCTCACCACGGTGTATGGCCCGCAAGATGATGACAGTAAGGTCATTTTCCTTCAGGAGCTCCGCATGACGAGGGCATCCTTAGTCGGCCCTTGGATGCTATGTGGAGATTTTAACTTGATTTATCAAGCTGCAGACGAGAATAATGACCGTCTATCGAGATGTATGATGGGTCGCTTCAGAAGGTTCCTTAATGATCTTGAACTTAATGAACTTCACCTTCACGGTCGCCTTTACACTTGGAGTAACGAGAGGTTACACCTAACCCTCGAGCGTATTGATCGGATTTTTGTCTCCACTGATTAGGAGCAAGGCTATCCGAGATGCGCACTGCTAACCCTATCGACCCGATGCTCGGACCATGTGCCCCTGCTGCTGCAACTTGACGATGGCTTCCATCCAAAACGTCGCTTTAAATTTGAAGCCATATGGACTCAGTTCGACGGGTGTTTGAAGGCGGTTAAGGAAGCATGGTCGGGGCCGAGGCCGAATGTGGATCCACTTCGTACCATTGACCACCTTTTACATCAAAGTGCCAAGTGTTTGACAAGCTGGAGCGCAAAAAAGGTCGGTAGCATTCGTATGCAAATCCAGGTCGCTAAGGAAGTTATCTTCCATTTGGAAGCAGCGCAAGATCGGCGGTCGCTGTCTTTGGCCGAGCAATCGTTGCGTCGCTTCCTAAAGATCCGCTTTCTCGGCCTCACTTCCCTTGAGCGCACCATTTCTAGACAACGCTCAAGCATGTGATGGCTACATGAGGGGGATGCCAACACAAAATTCTTTCACCTTCATGCTAACCATCGTCGCCGTAGAAATCACATACCATTCCTTGTGGTCGACGGATCTACGTTGGTAGAGGAAGCCGAGAAAGCGGAGGCTGCATTCGATTACTTTGATAAGATTTTGGGTTGCAGCCAAGAAAGGTCGTGCGCTCTTGACTTTGCGGCTCTTGGTCTACCGCGGCTGGACCTTGGATGCTTGGGTTACCCTTTCACCGAAGCTGAGATTTGGGAGGTGATTAAAGATCTGCCCATGGACAAGGCGCCAGGACCAGATGGCTTTACAGGTCGCTTTTATAAAATGGCGTGGCCGGTCATTAAAGAGGATATCATCAGACCTTTCGATGCACTGTCAGCCACGGACTGTCGCAGCTTCTATTTATTAAATGATGCATTCCTGACCCTTCTACCAAAGAAGAATGACCCGAGTGCTCTTGGCGACTACCGCCCGATCAGTCTAATCCATAGCTTCGGGAAAATCTTCTCCAAAGTGATGGCTAACCGGTTCGCTCCGCACTTACACTACCTTATCTCACCTAACCAAAGTGCCTTCATCAAAGGTCGTCAAATCCAGGACAGTTTTAGATATGTGCAAGGGGTCGCGAAAACACTAGCTGCGAGAAAAGCACCGAGGCTAATGTTTAAAATTGATCTGGCTAAAGCTTTTGATTCAGTCAGCTGGGTCTTTTTGCTAGAACTGCTGTCAGCGGTGGGTTGTCTGAGAAGGTGGATGAATTGGGTCGCCACTATCCTATCCATGGCTAGCACTAAAGTTCTCATGAATGGAGTTCCAGGCAGGCGAATATGTCATGGTCACGGTTTAAGGCAAGGGGACCCTCTCTCATCTATGTTGTTCGTACTTGTTATGGAATGCTTTAACGCGTTGATCAAGAAGGCTGAGGAGAGAGGGCTCTTCACTCCTCTGGGCAGAAATGGGTTTAAATACATGGCCTCCCTTTATGCCGATGATGTGGTCGTGTTTCTCTCGCCGGTCGCGCGGGACCTCCTGACGGTCAGGGAAATCCTACATTGCTTCCAGTTGGCTTCTGGGTTGGCCACTAATTATGCAAAGAGTCAGATATATCCTATCAGATGCTTAGCGGACCAGATTCAGTTGGCAAGAGAGGTGCTAAATTGTCAAGTTGCAGATTTCCCATGCGTCTATCTTGGGGTACCGCTATCCCCACGTAGACTCCCCAAGGCGGCTTTGCAGCCGTTGGTCGATAAGGTCGCTGCGCGCCTCCCACCCTGGAAGGGGAGGCTACTGAACCAAAGTGGTCGCCTAATTCTCGCCAAATCCACCCTCTCCGCCATCCCAGTGCACATCTCTATGGCTATTGCGGTCTCCCCATGGGCGATAAAAGCAATTGAAACAATCATTCGGGGTTTCCTTTGGTGCGGATCAGAGGCAGCCTCAGGAGGGAAATGTGCGGTAGCATGGATCAATGTTTGCTGCCCCACGGATTTGGGAGGACTGGGCCTCCCAAATATTCACGTGATGGGCCTGGCTCTAAGACTGCGGTGGCTTTGGCTCGCGCGGGCTGACTCGCGCGTGTGGGATGGGCTACGGTTCGTGTCAGATCGTCACGCGGTGCCTTTCTTTGACGCTTCTATGTCGGTTCAGGTTGGCAACGGAGAAACCACCCTGTTTTGGTTGGACAATTGGATTAATGGATGTAACATCCAATCATTGGCCCCGAATCTTTGGTTAATGGTTTCACCACGAGTCAGGCAATCGAGGACAGTAAGTGAAGGCCTTTCCAATCGGTCGTGGGTTCGAGATATCAAAGGGGCCTTCACTGTCCAGGTCAGTGCTCCAATACTTCCGAGTTTGGGATACCCTAAGGCATTGGTCGCTAACCCACGAGCCAGACAGGTTTACATGGCGCTGGACGAGTTCAGGCAAGTTTTCCTCAGCGTCGGCCTATCATGCGCTCTTCATTGGGCGCATTGAAAGTAGAGCCGCCCGACTCCTCTGGAAGGTACAGGCGCCTGGGAAGTGTCATTTCTTTGGTTGGTTGGTCCTACATGGTCGCTGCTGGACGTCCAACCGTCTTCGACGTCATGGCCTTCGTGACAACGATGAGTGTGCTTTGTGTGCACAAGAAACGGAAACGCTAGATCACTTGCTTACAGGATGTGTGCATACCCGGGAGACTTGGTACCGGGTACTGCTGAAGATTCGTCTCCATGGGCTAACCCCGCAGCAGGAGGAACCATTCTTCGACTGGTGGATGGCCGCAAGGAAAATGACGCCAAAAGCATTGCGCAAAGGATTTGACTCCTTAGCATGGCTGGTCGCTTGGTCACTTTGGAAGGAACGCAATCGGAGGATGCACGAGCGGGCAGCTCTCCAACCGGTCGCTTTGGCTCGCGCGGGTTTCGCGGGCTTGCGGGATTTGCTGTCACTAAGGACACTTCTGTTGTAATTTCTGTTTTCTAGGATTTCATAGCTGCTACTTTGTGTAAAAACTTTGTACCTTCTCTTCCGCTTAATGAAAAACATGCTTTGCACATTCTTAAAAAAAATGTTGCCAGCCTGCAGACACATGGGTAACTAGTCCTCGCTGCCAGCCCGCAAGCTGTTGTTTTGGGCTAACCTATTGCAAATTTGAAGCAGACAACCCACGTTGTTGGCCCATATACATACGCGGTGATATTGTCGCCTTCAGTGACACACAAGACGGGAGAAGATGAGAAGCTGCGTGAGGAAATAAAAGGAAAAGGAAGTCCCTCAACTATTTGTCAAGTTCAATATATCCCCCTCATCTGTGTTGGTGCCCCCTAAAATATGAAACCGGTTATTTTTCAACCCTGCGCGGTTTTGTCCGACATGGCGCCACATCACCTCCACGCGTGCAATGGGTCCCACATATCTCCTGACGAACGCGTCGGCAACATCTGGTGGTGATGCAGGGGGGAGCGAGGCGGGCAGGGCACCGGCCGCCGGGCGATGCCGTGGGGCAATGCGGTGGCGGCGAGCCCCAACCCGGGAGCGGCTGCTAGGCAATAGTTAAGGGGTTTAAAGGAGGAAAAAGTCCAAATTACTCCTCTCAAGTATAAGCAAAGTCCGCATAACCCCTAAAGTATGTTTTGATTCAATTTACCCCCTAAACTATGATATTTGGTCCAACTTACCCCTTAATATAATTTGTCTTTTTTGTTTCTCCATGTACAAGTAGAATTTTGATTTCAAATTTTGTGAGATGATAATAAACATCATAACACATATTTAAAAAATATGTCATGAAATTTTTATCATTATTTTCATACGCTAGGATATTTGATAATAAATTAATGATTGAAATACAATATTATATGAAAAATAATGACAAAAATTAATAATATATTTTTTTTGACAAACATTGTGATGTCAACTACCACCTGATAAATTTTGAACTCAATATTCCACTTACGTATGGAGAAACAAAAAGGACAAATCGTATTAAGGAGTAATTTGAACCAAATGTCATATTTTAGGGGGTAAACTGAACCAAAACATATTTTAAGGGGTTATCTGGACTTTGTTTATACTAAAGGGAGTAATTTGAACTTTTTTCTCTTCCGAAATAAATCAATGCTAGGCCGTAATCTTGGGCCCCCAATAAAATAAAAGAAGCGAGCATGCCCATAAGAGGGCGATTCCTCTGCGACACGGTCGATACGCGCGGAGCACCCTACTATATTACCATAGAACTAGTAATTGACGTGCGCCCATGCGCGCGCGAGTTGAATAAAAGTTGTAGAAGTTACATATAGAGAAGCATACATGTGATTTGAGTATACATCAGGGATATAGTTCCTTTGGAGATAAGTACGTACGATAATACAGAAGTAGTTACATATACTTGATAAGGATACTGGTAATACATAAGTCTAAAGTTGTGTACAATACATATGCCACGGAGAATAAAATAGACATATAGGGATACAGTGGAAGCATGGTTTGCTAAGGGAATAATTATAAAGCAGGCTACAGGTATATACAGGAGGTCATGTTGATGTTTTGTCGCTGATTTCAGTCATATTTGACATATGGGCATATGCATGGTGATATGCAGCTACAATCTTCAGAGTACTGCAATAGAATGAGAGAAGAAGCAACTGAAAAAAAGGAATTAGATTACAATTATATTAGTAAACTTGAGGGTATGAATTTGGAAATTAGTAAAGAGTTGTCTGGTTGAGCTTCGGCCAAAGGATCATTGATGTACAAAGTATCTAACACAATGTTTTGATGCATGTGGAGCAGGAATAAAAAATTTGTTTTGATGCATGTGGAAAACAATATAGGAGTGAGAGGTTGTTATTGATGAAAGCTTAGCGAAGGGAAATTAAATTTCATCATGTCCATAGTAATAAAAAATGGATTGGATTTATTGTTTGTAGGCAATTGTTGATTGGTGAAGTTAATAATAATGGAATTGTATGTACATCTGTACAGTAGAAAAAGGAATTCAGAATACATAACTTCGGTTTTTTAAGCCTTTGTGTACCAAATGGTTAATAAGTATGGAGATATTTGTAATTGATTACACCAGTCTATGTAGAAGGAAAATAAAAGTTGCTGTTGTATCTAAAGTTGTAATGTGCAGTAAAAGAAATTTCGCAATTGTAGTTACTATGATAAAGTACTGTAGATCGAACGGGTTGATATGGCTTTTTATATATTATTCTGCTGCTGGAAAAATATAAAAGAAAGAGGTTCATCAGTTTCAGTGAAGTTTATTCCTTGTGTTTGGAAGTATAACGGTAAGTAAGAGGCGAAATAGGAAAATAGCAGTTATGACAATAAATTTTGTTCCATCTGTAAAAAAAAAATGGAAATGGAACCAATGATTTACAGCTTCTAATGAAGGGAAAAAAAACTAACTTTACAAGCTGAAACAAAGTTGTTGCGCTATTGAATCGATTTTGTGGAGTACATCAATGGCTAAATTGATAAATCAGATGGATCTTTACCAGGAGGATTGGCAAGTGTGGGAATCTTTAGGGGGATTTATCTGTTGGTGAAAGATTGGCACCTGTTTTCGAAGATGCAGATAATTTCTTGGCACTGGAGTAACAGTTGCTGGAACAGTAACCTGGTAACAAATGCAAGTATAATTAGGAGGAGAAAGGAATGGAGTGTATAGAGGAGATGGGGAAATGACTTGAACGAAGCAGCCAATGATCAAGTCCAGGATGATCACTGCATAAATAGTAAGTAATTGTTATATGATGTAAGGTGAACAAAGGGGAAAACTTTGACAGCAAGTGTACATAGGCATGCAGTGACAAGGTGTAGCTGCATAGGTGGCTTCATTTGTTATTGAAACTTCATATATATACAGATATAGGTTTATGTATGCACTATACAGAAGGCACGGCCACCAGACCTTATATAGTTTTTCATTACCACAATGATGCAACATGTATAAATTTAGAACGGGAAAGTCGTGTGCAATGAAAAATGCAAGCGAGGAATGCAGAGGTTGGTTGGGAAATTACCATACCTTCTCACTGTAGGAAGGTCAGATACGGTGAAAAGTCACTAGACAACAACTCCAGAGTGAACGCTGCATAAATGGTTAAAAAGTTGCTATGTCATGCGAGGTGAACAAAAGGGACAAATTGTATCAGCAAGTGTATATGCAATTGTGTGTCCGTTTCTCCCTTTTCATATATTTTTTTAGGCATGAAGTGACAAAAATGCAGCTACATAAGCAATCTCATTTGCCACTGAAAGTACCAATAAAGCATATATCTATTTGAGGTAGCACTACAATATAGTATCCTTTGTATGAGCAAACCAAGTTAATCAGGGGAACACATGACGTATGGAGAAACAACTATGACATCTGATATTACAATTTTAAAGAAGGTAGCATAAACAGGAAATGGAACTCACAATGGCGTCAGTTTTCTTTTCCAAGAATGATGTGCAAGACTAACATTGCAAGGAATCTTTTGGCGCGCCTAACCAGACACGAGGAAGCCTAAATGTTATCACTAAGAAGAACACACACTCCAATATTGACTTAAATGTGATGAATCAATATAGTTGGTAACTAAAAGGGAATTCCCAATGAACCAGTTACACAGCATGAAGCAATATAGTTGGTAACTAAAAGGAAACCCACAAAGGAAGCAACAGCCTGGGGAAAAGTAGATTGTATACTCCTGCACCAGTTGAAGCATAATGTCCAAGACACTTTTAACTTGCTAAAGTTAATGCTTTACAGAAATCCTATTTGAGCTATCACCATTAGCCTAGCCAACGCAAGTAGCATGACTGCATCTTACTGCTCTTCATGCTATGCAGCATCAGTTGTTGCATCTAGCTTTTTGTCCCCGTAAGAGGACCCATGGCTGGTGCCGTTGTGCAGCGCACTGCCCGCCCAGCCCAACACCTCTGATGTCGAGGCCGAGTTCTCCAACCGTGGTGCCACTCTCCCTGGTGTAGCATCCGTGTTGGCTACAGGCCATGTCGATCCTCTCTAAATTAGCAGGAGCCATGGGGACAGACAAGAAAGCATTTAAACCAACCAAATCAATTTGGAAAATTGCGAAGGCGAGACAGACAAGAACATGGAGGCGGCAACCTGCGGGTGTAGACTGCGCAAGGAGGCTGGGATTGAGGCGAAGATGTCACACGCGAGCGTCGGCAACCAGCAGGCCGGGACGACAGGAAGGACGGCGCCGGGACGTGAGGACGCGACCCAACCTCAAGCCACGCCGGTCAAGGACGCGCCTCGGCATGCCACGCACGGTTCCGATGGCCGTGAAAGCGACACGGCCTCCGGGCCTCCGCCATGGTCGCTGCCGCCGCGGCCGCGTCTTGTCCCCACGCGCCCCCGCATGTGTGCTGCCGTTGTCAGGTGGAGAACGGGCCACCGGGCTATGCCATGACCGTTACGCGCGAGGACGCGCTGCGACAGGCCTGGAGCCAGCCCCGCGGCGGATCTGCGCCGCCGGCACCGTCGCAGCCCTGAGCGGCGACGGATTTGGAGCCTCGTGCCTGGCCGTAGGTTTTCTGATGAGGAGAGAGGGGGAAGGAGAGAGAGAGGGAGGAGCAGCCCGCGAGGACGGCGAGCGCGCGCCGACAAGCCGCGCGGGGCCGCGGCGCCGGCCGCCGCCTCAGCCCGAGCCTCGCCCGCCGCTGGAGGCGTGTGGTGGGGAGGAAGAAGGGAGGGTGAAGATATTTCGTGAAGGGACCGCTGGTGTGTTTTTCATAAAACGCAGGGGCTAAATGCAAAAGGTCGGCGGCAACCGTCCATCTCTAGCCGTTGGATCGGCAATCGGACGGCAGAAAACATTTCGCTGACGTGGACCAATTGGACAGCCGGGTATTCCAGCCGGTTTAACGTCGATAGATATAGACATCTGCACGGGGCCGCGAATCTCTTCCCTCTTCCTCTCGAAAAAAAAAAGACTTTCTCCCCCGATCTGGACCTCGATGGGGAAGCGGTCTCTTCCCCCGCCGCCGTCACACGTCAGTTTAGGTGAGCCACCCTCCCGCCGCCGTCTTCTCCCTCGACCATAACCACGCCGGGAGGAATAGGGATCGGGCAATTCGAGTCGACACTTCCTTCCAGAATACCTGCAGTCCAGGCAACTGCATCTGCCTGCCTGCCGCTGGAGCGCCCACGGGCAGGGCGCCACCAGGCCTCCCGCCGCGCCTGGGCGCCTGCGGGATGGCCGCACCTGCCGTCCGCGGCCTCAGCCCCTGGTTCTCGAAGCAGCGTCGGAGAAGCGGGCCGCCTCGGGGGCGTCGGAGGGGAGGCGACAGCAGGGAAGGCGTCGGAGTTAGGCAGTTGGGATAAGTATAGGAAACCCTAAAGCGCATCCTTACCTTGTTCAACCACATGCATTCTTTGGGGGGGGGGGGGGGGGGGGGGGTGGGTGGAGGAGAGATTTGGCGAGGCGATTTTGCGCGCTCATGAAACCTGGATTTTATCTTACAGACCCCAGGATCTATGTTTTTTGTTGGTGGGTGGAGGGTGAGTGGGGTGAGGTTGGGATGAAACCCGAAACGCTTGTCGCGGTTAACTGTTGGGCCGAGACGAGATCCTTCAGCCTCGGATCCGACTATAGGTCTATGAGTATGCACCTTTTTTTTTTCTAATGTAATCTTACACGCTTGAGTATGTCTTCTATGTTTGCAGCTGCCAGTTTGGGGAATGATGGTATTATCATGGTGCTGTTTGAGACGCCCTCTGGTTTCGCCATTTTCTCTTTTGATGGGGTTCGTCTCTTGCTGCCAGATGCCATGGAGGTGCTCTCGGTTCTTCTTTCCTCTGCTGCTGATGTGCTTTGCTCCTGTTAATATCATCATTGATTCATTGTTTCTGGGTTTTGTCTTCCTCCTGCAGAATATCTGGGCAAACTTTGGCAGGAAATACAGGGCAAAATGTGTTAGTGCCCCTTCTTTCCTTTTGATTTCTATTTGCTTATGTAGATTATTGACAATTTAAACGTAGAATCAATCAGCACTGATTGGGACCGCAATTTGTTACTTGCAACTCTGTAGCTAAGGATTGTTGTGTGTGACATGGTTTTTGTACCTGAAAAACATATTTTCAATATAAATTGCATGAACATGAACACAAGTCTGAATTAAACTGCATTGGTTCGAGACACAAGCACTCCTAAAAAGACATGAAGACATGGAACTACGGGACCTCATAAATGAGAGACAGTACATGATTATCTGGAAAGGATGTAGTGAGAAATGTGTATCCCCCAAAGTCGCTGGAATGTGCGTTATTTCTAAGAATCAATTAGTGATTGAGATGCCAATTTTTAACTTGTAACTCTGTAGATGATAGAGCCTAAATTGCATGGCTTTACTACAAGACCTTCCTCCAGTCAAGGATGCATGGCTTTACTACAAGAAAAATACACATTTTAGTATAAAATTGCATGACCTTGACACATGGAACATAAGTGAATAAACTGCATTGGTTTGGGATATGAGTATTTAAAAATGTTAAGGAACTGTGGTACCTCATGAACGAGATTCATTGCATGATCTTTAACTAATTGTTAATTTCTCTCTGAGTGAGATACATTGCATGATCTTTAACTAATTGTAATTTCTCTCTGATAACATGCTTGATGATCAGGTTGTGTGGCGGAAAGAATTTCAGTTTTTTGAGGACAAGTCTGCTGCCATTAACCCTGTAACTGGTGTCAGCAAAGAGCTTAGTGCGATGCTTATGAAGTGGTGCTGCCCTGGGTACAAACTAGCTGTCGCAAAGAATGAATATAAAACAATCATTGAAGCTTCCTTGGTTTGTATAAAGCTCCCTTGTTTGTTTATGTCTCTTGAACAGTTTTGAGTATCATTTTTGCTGCTTCTTTTTCTAGGGAATACCATGCTTGTGTGATGATGCCGTGATGGAGGTGATGTGGGGCCTAAAGAATATCATGCATAGTTTAGTGCCTGAAGAAAAATCAGAGCTGAGTAAAGAGGAACGCCTCCAGATGAGTCAAGGACTTCAAATGCTCCTGAATCGTTATGGTGTTGATGTCAAACCAGAGATGGTGAGCTTACCACTCGCTGTCTTGTATGTCTGGCATTAAAATTTACATGAGATGCTACTTTATTGCTCCTTCATTTATTATTACATTAGCTGATAAACTATCCGGTATGCCATTGAACCCTTTGTTTTCCTGACTAAAATCCATGGTCCAAAGATAAGCTGCTCTTTTGTGTCCAGGTTAGTGACCGTATCATTGGGCTGGCATGCGTCTTGTATGATTGTGATGGTAATGAAAAGGTACATTCGATATCCTTGCACGATGGTGGTAACATCCTTAAGGATGTGTCTGGCATTGACCCTCGTGATTGGAGTCCTATGAAACTTGCAACAGCACTGAAGATGGTGTGTTACCCTGGAGAAGAAATTGTAGGTGGTGATCCTAAAGAGGTAAATCATAACATTCTGCAAATGTCTGCTCAGCTTCTTGCATTGCATTTGTTAGAAACTTGTCAATCAAGTAATCTGATGATGCAGTTTCTTTCAGATGTTTTCAGATGATGTGCTATTGAAGTTTGAGGAGGATGCACATAAATATGAAGGCAAGATGTACAATGCCATTTGCTTGAAGATCTATAATGAACTGTTGTCTTACAATGAAGTTAGGACTGTGAAGGTAGAGCAGTTGCGATCCTCTGTGAAGGAGGCTGAAAAGGTTTATCAAACTGATAAAGACGCTCTGAGAAGCTGGGGGCTAGACCCACCATCCAAGAGGTTCAAAAGCAAGAAGTGATCGTAGAGATGTACTACTGTAAGGGATTAGTGAGGGTTTGGGCGTGCAGATGATTGTAAAAAAAAAGTACCATGTATGCGTTACTTTAGATCACTGGACTATATAAACGCTATCCCGTGTTTAGTGTGTACTATGTACTATGTAAACGCTATCCCGTGTCAGGTGTGTACTCGGTTTGAATGTTGGATAAATTAAACTGGCGCTGCTGTGCCCTGATAGAGTAGTTGTGCAGTCTCGCTGCACTACTAGCAGATACAGCTAAGGACTTTTGAATTTTGATGGCTGTTGTCAAAATATATAGTTTGTCGTGGAAATAGCTGACGGATGTTGGTGAATCACCCGCTCTAAGAAGGCCCACAAATTGTTAGAAATCACAAGACAGCATAGGCCGGCCAACTGAAAGTTGGCAGCTGCCAGCAAGGCAGCAACTGTAAACGGGCTAACTTTGGCTGCTCCGTTTGGGTGGCCTGCTGGTGATTCGTCACTCATGATTCCTATAAATCTTGTAGAAGAAAGTAGTTACCGATTTTCCACTTGCTTTAAGATTCACGTGAGTCATGCCAGCCGCCAATCTGATCTCCATTGTCCCCACTGCGCTACCACCAGCGCCATGGCGCACTGTGACGCCGTCGAGCATCAACGAGAAGGTTGGGCGGAGGGATGCAAGGTCGTTGTCGGTGGTGGGGCATTATGTTTTGGGTCTCGAGGTGGTGGGGCATTAATGTTTCGGGTCTCGGGGAGCGGACAATGTCGCAAGTTCACCGAACCAAGACCTTGTGATTTCTGGCAATGCCCCAAGTTCACCGAACATCGAGGGATGCAAGGTCGCTTTTTGAAGTCATCTCTATAATTTTTTATCAAAGATAAAATAATTTGACTTTTTAAGAAAGTTAGAATGACTTATATTTTAAAACGGATGGAGTAGATGATTTAATGCAGAAATAAGGAGAAATCCACCTTATTGGATCCAAGTGACAACACTCCGACGAATCAAAGGCCGTCACACATGCATCACATTGGTGATTTATTGATTTCTATTTTAGTTTCTCTTCACTAATACTCACATTGGTGATTTATTAATTTCTATTTTAGCCTCTCTTCACTTTTGCAATCTCGTTTGTTTGTTCAGTTGTTTTGTAAGCACAAAGGTTTGAAGGGCTTGTAGTCTATGCCATTGCGAGTCCTAATGTGTTGTGTAAAGGGTCGTAAACTTGGTAAAATTAATTAACTCATCATAATTGAGGTATGGACAAGCAGACATCTATAGCTACAAGCTGCAGAGAATCACCTGCAAGCTAGGTTGCAAATAGAAAGTTAGTTTTGGATAAAAGTTCCGATCAGAGCAATTGGGTAGTGAAATTTCCTTTAGAGTTTTTTATTTTTGTTGCGAAAGGACATTTCCTTTAGAGTTGCAGAACCTATATCTCATCTTGTAATTACATGCCAATTTATCCATTGAACTAATTAGATACAAAATTACCCTAAAATTTCATCTCATGGTGTAAACTGATCAATGGACAATCTACCACTGCCAATCTTTCTCCATAGAGGAAATTCTATATGCCAATTCAACACTCATTTATGTTTATTTTTCTTATTTGCTTCCAACTTTTCACACATCTTCTGAATACCAGTTGTTCCATTTTTAGGTTTTTGATTGGTGAAGGAGCATATAAATGGGCAAAATCTAAAGGAATTGACTTACTTGAATGTACACCAGAGGCTAATAGTGCGAGTCCCTTCTTGTTTTGTTATTTGTGTTGTCTAATCCATCCGTTTATTCCTGACTGGCTGAATGTTTATGTTCTCAAACAGCGGTTGGTGACTGACAATGCAAGAGCACAGCGGGTAAAACACACGTCATTGCTTGTCAATCCTAATAAATTATTAGAGCATCACACTAATTCTGATTCAGAAGTAAAGCTGAAAGCAACAGGTTAAGAACCTCCAGTTTACTTGCTATCTTATTCAAGTTTACTTAGGTCTGTAATCATGGACAGCCATTTAAAGTGGTAAAAAAAAATTAAAGGCTTCCTCTTCTCTTTTTTCCAACCCTTGTATGCTTGTAAGTAATAATAAAGATTGCTCCAACAATTAAATTTTAATAAAGAATTTACCCTATGGTGGTGTTAAAAAATGTATGACAAGTTACAATTTCATAGGATTGTTCATGAAATCAAGCCCTTTTCTTTCAGATTGGGGATGGTTATTGGCTGATAGAACACATAAGTCTCCACAAATGTTGTAGCACTTGTTCCACAGATTTGCAAAATGCATTTATTTTCCATCATTGCCTTTGTTCTATGAAAGACAAAAGCAGCCTCTGATACATGGATTTTTTTTCTTCTAAATCACCAATACTGTGTCTACTTTGCCTGGAGTTTTAGATTTGGGAATCATCTACATATTGTTCTTGGCAATGAGCTCCGTTCATCATCAACATGTTGAATGTACACTCTAAGCTTATTCTCGAGTTTAGGTATAACATGTACACTAATATTTCTACTGATCATGCCCTTCTTGTCTATTTGCAGGTTGCCCGCTAAACAGGGCATACAGACACGGTACTGCATTCAGTTATTTGCCATGGTGACATGTTTTCTCTTCTTTATAATTTGTAAAACTACTATGGTTCAGCATTGTTTTGATTTGGATCAGGAACAAGATTGAGATGATTCCCCTGCTACTCATACTGTCTTCCTCGAAAGATTCTGAATTGTGTTTATGGCTTAACGGATTTGCTGTCATTATGAGAGGTTCAATATTTTTGCTTGAAAATATGATGATCTGTACATTTTACTAACACAAATAAAATGAAGATGATTAGTTTATTTTACCAATGAGCATAAAGGTCCTCAAGCTAAAATTTTAGGTTAGTTACTCAATTTCAGTTTTCATCTTAAAAGTGGAGCACACAAGGATGATTGCCGAGATGGCTTCCACTTGTGAGAGGTCCATCACAAACTTTCAGCAGTAGTGCTGTCATGCTGATACTTTGGTTGTTTGCAGTCAATTTGTTGTTAAAGATTTCAATAATTCAGTTCAACAAAAAAAATGAGTATTCCTTTAGTTATAAAAATGGAAATGTCTTGTATCAAAATATGGGTATTTCTTTACCAATGACAAATGGATGGTGCTATCTGCAAAATGAGGATCAAAGTTAAATTCAACCCCGACCTTTAGCCATGCCAAGGTAACATACAAGCTATATACTCCCTCCGGTTTAGTAAAAGAAGTCGTTTAGGACAGCGACACGGTCTCCAAAGTACAACTTTGACTTCTTATTTTTATAAATATATTTATTAAAAACTAACATATGTATACTTTTATGAAAGTATTTTGCAAGACAAATCTATTCATGTAGTTTTCACATTTCCAAACTCAACGACTTAAAAGTTATTCACGATTTATATTCCCAATGTTTGACTCAAATCTTGTCCAAAACGGCTTCCTTTACCGAACCGGAGGGAGTATAAGCAAAGTTAACTTGGAGCCAAACTGCCAATTAGCAGTTACAGATTCTAGATGAATAACTCTTTGCAAACTTGGTTTAATATTCATCAGGGACGGGATAGTTGTGACTGAAGCTTGGTACTCTTTTCAAAATGGCAGCCTAGCCATCCACTGCCCTGTTCCCCTCCGTCTAGAACCCAGTTATTCTAGGCACCAGGCTCATATAACCATATCTGACCTTTATCTATCTCTGGATTACTGTATGCACTAAATCATGTTGTAAGCAGCACGCACATGCCGTCTGATAGGATACATTGCACTTGCCATTGTCTCTGCATCCTCCAGTTGAAGGTGAAAGGTCTTTGAAAAGGTCAGCCAAATTTGGGCAAATACCACATTATAATTTGTACAGGTAACTTTATGACGACAAGTAACCAAGGTAACATTATGATTCGGACAGTGGTCAATGTAGTGTGTGCAGCCAATTTCTTCTTGGTCTCCAAGATGTTGATCCTAAACAAGCTAAGAGGCAGAGGGATAGAGAATATTCTGCAAGGATGTCAGCTAAACAAAAGGAAGAGAGGAATACCTAAGACTGTGGCATTTGTTGTCAGAGGTACTTTTGCAACCAGAAGTTGAGGACAGCCACATCTGGCAATTCGCAGCAACTGGGAAATACTCAGCTAAGTCCGCTTACGAGGCAATGTTTATTGGATCTGTTCAGTTCAGGACTTGGGAGAGAATTTGGAAAAGTTGGGCGCCCGGAAAATGTAAATTCTTCATATGGCTTGTAGCACACAACAGATGTTGGACAGGTGATAGGCTTAAAAAGAGAGGACTGCCACATCATGAGCATTGTTCATTGTGTGACCAAGAGGAAGAGACGATCGATCACTTGTTGATATCCTGTGTCCTCTCACGCCAAGTATGGTTCAGTGCCTTGCACAGATTGGGGATGCAGGCTCTAGCGCCACAGTTGGATGATGTCTCCTTCGAGGAATGGTGGGACAAGGCGAGCAGCAGGGTGGCTGATCATGCTAAACAGGGCCTGAACTCAACAGTAATCCTAATAGCTTGGGCCATCTAGAATCATAGAAATAGATGTGTATTTGATGGACAGCAACCTAGTGTGAATACTCTTCTCTCATCCATTCATGAAGAAATGTGGCTGTGGGACATGGCTGGGGCTCGGGGAGTCTCTCATCTCCTTGCCTGGGTGCGTGTTGGCCATGATGTTTAGTTTGTGAGGTAGTTTGCTCTGGTCTTGGGTTGTATATAGCTTAGATACAGGTAATTTAGTGTGTCTGTGTGTGTGTGTCAGGGTTTTTTTACAGGTTTTTCTCCATTGAAAAAACCTTTGTACTCGTGACTGGGTGCTTCACCCTTTTTTCTTCTTAATATAGTGATACGCAGTTCTCCTGCGTGTTCGATAAAAAAAAAGTAAGAATCATTGTGGGACGACCTGAGGAGACCAACAAGAAATAGAAACATCGTGAAATATCATATGAAAAGTGAGGCAAACAACAAGAAGCGGCATGATGTGTATAAGATGAATAAAGGATGAGAAGAAAAATGATGTTAATGGGTCTTACATATCCATTCATCAGGTAAATTGTAAAGATTTCAATGAGGAACGCATCAGGTTGCTATGATTGTTGGAAGTTGTTGCTGCTTTACTCCTTTGTAATGTTGTAAACGCAATTTATAGTGGTGGAAGCAGTAACAGGCATGAAGTGGATATTTATTGGCATGTAATAAATAATGTTGTGTTGAAACATAAAATAAATTTTATTTATTATGTACAAGTTGACACAAGCGGAATGAGAATTTTCTATGTGATATGTTATATGCTTGTCTCAAAGAGTATGCTGCTAATAATGTGTTGTTAAGAACATTTCTATCTCGTGTTTCACTCCCGTGCCAATCAAATATTAAGTTTAGGGGATCTAGGACATTATGGAGAAGTCTATATAGTAGAGTTGGTTAGCCAGTGACGTCGTGCTCTCCGTGACTATGTTATTTTTTAAATTAAATGTCACTTTAATAATGATATTTATACAATATTATTATTTTATTATGCGATCTATGTATTTTTAGCACAAAAGTTTTAATGTCCCGTACCAACCCACGGACACAATACTAATGAAGAAAAAAAAACAAATGAAAGGCTTACCTTCAGCCGACCACGCCCATGAAAGAAAACAGCAGCTCTCGTCCCATCGTCATCATGCGGTCGTGTCTTTCACGCACGTGGGCTTGCCGGCCTAGAAAAACAAGACACGAAAGTAGCAGCTCGTCCATCGGTGTCTCTCGCGCGCTGTGGCAGGTGCGGTGAGTGAGTTGGCGCCGCATATAGCATTACCGCCCTGCGCAGCCTCTGGCGGTGTGGTCTGGCTCATGATGGGCTTGGCTCGCGGGATCGTGTGGGCTGCCTGTTGGTTGTCTTGGTCCATGAGAATGTGAGGACGGTGTGGGCTGGCCCTTGGTGCATTACCGATAAGTGCTTCCGTGACTTTTTTTTTCTTTTTTTCAGTTGCATCCTTTATATGATGTGGAGTTCTTTTTTTCTTTTTTTATGACTGTGCTTCTTGTTTATCTCATTTTTCTTATTTTACTTCTTTGTTTCTTTCTTTTTTAATTTATTTTACATTGTACGCTTTTGGTGCAGTGGTAGAGCCTCACCGCCTGACTGGAAGGTCCAGGGTTTAAGCCACATCAACTGCACATTTATGTGTAGTAATGGTTGTACGCTAAACACCTGCCCCCAGATCTCGTATGGTGCAGGAGCCTACGACACTGGGTACGCCCTTTTTGTACGCTATATTCGGAATTTTCTTCTTTTATATTCTCGTGGCATTTAATGGACATTTGCTCTTTTTCTCGTCGAATATATTAGGTATATGTTATACAAGAAAATTCCTTATTTACCATTGGAAAAAAAACTTGGTTCCTTCTATAGCATTGAAAAAAATTCTTCCTTATTTGACACTGAAAATTTTATTGATTCCTTTCTTAGTACTTCTGTTAGATCCGTGAGCTATTTCGTCAAAATCCAATGGAAGGCATATCAGATCTTTGATTTATGGGCCAAAATAGCCCTACCGGACTGATCCCGTTCACCGACGCCCCAACACTCTCTATCTCCCGCATCGTCCCTCTCCTGAGCCCAAGCCCAGATCCACAGGCGGCAGTTCCCAGCGACAAGGCTTGGGCGCCCTGCCCATTTGGCTGCCAGCCGACATGAGGAGGCTTGGATGCGGCTGCAGTGAAGAGGTGGCCGAGGGCAGCGCCGTCGTGCATGTGCTTCTTCGATTTCGTCGGCGACGTCGCCACTGCGGCCGACACCTTCGTGAAGTTCCCGCTCCCGTCCTTCGCTACCACGATGCCCACCGCCGGGGCCTGCAGTAGAGGCCAGTCCCATCAAAGGGAAGACGTCCAGACTCAAGAGAGCGCGAGGATGCTTCGTGCCTCCGTCTCCAATTTTCCATCCGCGCATAGGTTGCCATCGAAGGGAAGTTGTCCACGCAACTGATTTTTGCGTCCACGATGCGTCGTCCCCAACTCCTCCAACCAGCAACCACCACATAGTCTGCACTCTACAGTGCCGCTATTCTCGAGTCCCATTGAAAGTCTACGACCATTAACATCCGACAACAAACGATTATTGTAATAGGCTGTGATTTCTACTATTTGCTTCCTCGAATGGTTCCCTATTTGCTTCCTGGAACGGTTCCTTCGATTTTGGCCACATGCAAATCAATAGACAAATCAGGGGCAAAATTGTCTTTTGAAGTATGACTTAACAGCCAAACTAACAGCGTACTTTCATGGAAACAAATTTCAGTGCCAAATAAGGAAGAACAAAATTTTCAGTGCTATAAAAGGAACCAAGTTTTTCTCTAATGCTAAATAATGAAATTTCTCACGTTATACAATATGTTTGTTCCTTTTTCTAAGTATCTTACATTTGTTCATATTATTTTATGAGATGTTTCACAGTGTAATTTATATTGTTCTATAGTTCTTATTAGATACATTATAGTGAACTCATAATGTTATTTTGATTGTTCTCCTGGTATCAATGATATGTTCCATAATATCATTTGAATTGTTCTCATGGTACCATGATATGTTCCACAACGTTGTTCTGTTTTTGTATTGTCATAGTATCAATGAGATGTTCCATGTTGTGTTTTCAGATTGTTTCCGCAGTGTCAATGACATGTTTCGTAGTGTGATTTGTTTGCTCTCATATTATTAGTGAGGCGCCATATCTATCTTTTGGCTTGACTGATTCTGGCCGTGTAGCGAACAGTGAGGCAGCATGTCGATCATAACTGTGTGGTAGCTAACTAGGAAAGGCAAAACAGGGCTGCAGGACTACAAAGCAAGAGTATAATATCTAGCACAAATGAGTTATATCGAGATAACATCATAGACAAATTCACAAATACAAGTACGTGCTCCTCAATAGATTTAGCTTCAATCATGCTATCATGCATATAAACCAAAGAAGAAATTAGCCAAAAAAACAAAATCATTCTGCAGGGGCTCTGCAATGTAGAGTACCTATATTTAGCATGCCCTTACTGGAAGTCCATATCATTATTTGGTAGTGGGACTAAAACAAAGAAATGTCACTCAAACTTTTTGTTCTAAACTTACCTGTGACTGAACTAAATACTAGCATTGGTTGAATTGAGAAGCAGTTTGTCAATTTAGTTCAGGGAAACGACGACTGTGAACCTAACAATGTGCAAACTAGCGACAACTAGGTACATTGCAACCTAGAAGTGTTTAACTGCAAACTGCATTTTTAATTACTAGCGATAGTCTATGAGTGAACGGATTCACTTAATCCATACATGCAATCACAACCCAATTGGCTTGACAGTGATCTAAACAAATAAAGGCATGAAAAAGGATAGCACGGCGGGTTCTAGGTGCACGCATGAGAATTGAACCGAAAGTATTCGAAGCAATGGATTTGTACTTTAAGACAGTACGCATATCATTCTCTGACAGTTATAGCAAGAAGTAATACTGACAGTTTAAACACGATTTCATTGTCTTCATATAGCAGTAAACATGATGCATTCAAAGTTAGAATATACATATATTATTCTTGAATCAGTAGCAGTTTTTTAGATCAATGGAAGAATAAAAGTGTGCATAAGAACATAACTAGGTCCATCAAACAGAACTGATCAAACAACTGTTTTGTTTGATTGCAAACATGGAAAAACTGTTCTGTTTAAAGACTAAAGAGCTCATAGGACAAATATCAAATTTCATCAGCTAAAAGTCTAAGACAAGAAGCAAACACAGTGGAATGCTATTTAGCTGATGCCATCAGCCCATCACTCATGTATTCTTAGTCTGAATCACATCAGAATCTGCAAGACCAACACCAAAGCAGTAATTTTTGAAGACATACATGACCTTTAAATTAAACAAGAGTTAAATAAATGATTAGCACACTGATTTCCTATTATAGCACTACTGATAATTATAACTTGATATTAAATTATTTCAAGAATACCAGTCATCTGCCAATGCTATACCCATCCAATCATGACACTGAAGCAAGTAAATATATTCCTACAAGCTGGACATCTACAAGATTACACTATGAGATGATAATGCTAACTGAATCCATCAACATATTCAGTAGCTATAGCTGGATGGCTCATAACGAACACATATTCAGAGGCCCCGACAAAAGCTACTAATGTGCCGGTCCTCAACACATTATTCAAGATTGGGATATTCAAAACTAGTTTCTACTAATCCCAAACACCAATTCGAATAAATAAGCAAGTAAGGCTACGAGGCGGTGATTAACAACCAACAAAAACCAAAATAAAAAAAATAATGTTGGTTGCAGCATGGTAAACAGGAACAACGTAACATGAGCTTGGTGATAGAGCTGAAGTGCCCGATCCATATGAAGTCGTGGCGGCCGTTTAAAGCTGACCCTTTTCTGCAGTCCGAAAATCTTTTGGGCCTTCATTCTTCAGTAGCATGACGAAGTTCATCTCTCTCGCACGAGTCCGAGTGATAGGTCCAGCTGAAGGTGGCGCCTGAGATGAAGGTGCTGCTGGTGTAGATGTACTCGTGTGGTCGTTGATGTCCTCATCATCTGGCCAGCCAGAAGCAGCCATGCCTACTTCTGATATCATGCACGAGTAGTTTGGTCTACTATCTCGAGCATATGGCAGGCTTGGCATCCATGAGATGGTTTATTGAGTTGCATAAAAAATTGTTGTCAGAAAAAAATCACTAGAAAGAGTCATGATTCAGTTGAGTAGAATTCGAGTTTTCATTCATTTTTTCCCTTTTAGCAGGGGTCTATTTACTTCTAGTTTCTCAGTAGGTTCATGATCTAGTTGACTAAAATCCTTCATTTCATTTTTAGTCAAGATGTGCTGTAAGGATTAAGAGTATACCTTATGCGTTTTCAATTCTGCTTTGCTTTCATCAGCCTTATTTTGGGTTTGCCTGGGCGCTTCCTTATATTATATTATCTAAGTTCACGATTCAGTCGCCTCCCTTTCTGATTATTCTATTTAATGCAAGAGTAAAGGGTAGACGTCTTATTCTTCAGCGTTGAGATGGAATGACTGTAGGGGAGCATATCAGGTGGAAACCAGGGTACCTATGCAAACATGCAAAGTAATGATCAAGGCCACATGATTTCCATCTAATGGCTCTCTTTAGAGATGACTTTGTTTTGCACTTAAACCCTCCCACCATTAGCCTTTCTAATCTTGATTCTGCAAAACCCTCCTCCCCTAATCCCCTGCGCCCCCTGCCCTGGACGACTCACGAGCAGGGATTTGGGATTCGGTCCGAAATGACCGAATCCCACCGAAATTCGCCCATCTCGGCCCCATCCGAAACGAATTTTGTGCTCCAAAATACGAATATTCCTTAGAATCAATCCGAAAACCGACCGAAATTGTCCGAAATTCGCCCATTTCGGTTGGAACCGAAATTTTTTCGAAATTGAATCCCAAAACCTTGCTCACGAGGCGACGCCGAATCTCTCGACGCAGACGCCGCCGCCCTCGAACACACGGACTCCGCCCTCCCGAGGTCCGCCGCCCCGACGTCCGTAGCCAGCTGGCGGCGTGTCCGTAATCGACGTCCGTGACCCAGCCGCCCTCCGCGTGGACCTCCGCCGCCCGAGACGCATGGGCGTACCAGACGTCGATCGATCGATCTGACAGCAGGCCGTCGCGTCGTGCACGCCGTGCATGACTGCTAGTTGCATCACTACTGCATGGAGTAAGCTGTGTGTGCCTGCCTGTACGTCCTGATAGGATTATCGATCAACCTCACCTATTACAGAGACATCGGGCAAGTGTTGGCGCACAGATTACAGCAGCAGATCAAGAGTGCTCACCAGCGATATGGAATTACGAGAGTCGCGTGCGGTGGGTTCACGAGTCGCGTGCGGGCGGCGGGCTGCTGCAGGCGTGCGGGCGGCGGACTGATGCAGGCGTGTCCGCGGCGGGCTGCTGGAGGCGTGCGACGTCGAGACGTGCGGGGTGGGACGCGATCTGCGAACTCGCGTTGCGGCGGGCACCGGCGGAGCGACGTGCGGACATGGCTACGGACGTCGGGGCGGCGGACCTAATCGCGGGAGGGCGGAGTCCATGCGTTCGAGGGCGGCGGCGGCTGCGTCGAGAGATTCCGCGTCACGTCGTGAGTCGTCCAGGGCTGGGGGCACAGGGGGATTAGGGGAGGGGTGTTTTGCAAAATTGAAATTAGAAAGGCTAAGAGCAACGACTCAACAAGTCAAATAGCCATTGTTTAGCAGTTCGTAGATGTGTCCTCTGCAATCGAATACCAAACTAGGCTTTGATAACATTCCAGACAGATGTAGCAAAAGGGCACATAAAGAAACAATGCTCAATCTTTTCATCTCGACCACAGAAACAACATGTAGGATTAGCTGGAATATGACGCTGCTGTAGGTGATGTCCCGTGGCCAAACAATCATGAGCAAGACGCCACAAAATTATTTTCATTTTATTTGGGGCTTTGATGGACCACAATTTCTTCCAAATTTTCTGCTCACTAGAAGTATCAGACATAATACCAGTTCCTGGCCTACTTCGAAAAGAAGCAAAGGAAGAGGTACGTGCCAAATTATAAGCTGATCTCACTGTATAATCACCACTTAGGCCTCGTCTGGATCAAAGGAAGTTTGTAGGAAAAATGAAGGAAACAGAAACGGAGGAAAGGAAGTGAAGAAGAGCGTTTGGGACAAAGGAAAACTTCAAACCCTTTCCTCCAAAATACTGTAGCGTCTTCACGATTCCACGGGAAACAAAAACTCCACTCCGACCTCTGGTTTTCTCTTCCTTTGTTGGAGCCCGGAGTCAAAAGTGGCTCGTTGCTGTATAGCTTGTGGGCGATTTGGCTGGCGGCGCCCAAAGACATGCTATCAACGTTGTCCCTTTGCCGCAGCAAGAAAGAAGAAATTGATACTGGACGGAAGGCCAATGTGTATGCGCGGAAGAGGAACAAGACTAGAAGAGAATGACTCTGGATGGGAATATCAGATGAGTACATGGACCACGTGTCCCATACGTCGGCGAAACATGGAATCACGTTTGTGCTGTTTAATTGTTTTAATAAACTAGAATAACATGATCCTTCTAAACTTTTGTTTTCCTAAACTTTCCATTCTAATAATCATGTTTGAGTTATATTTACTCAAATATTTTACACCTAATCCTTCTAAACTTTTATTTTCTCATAATACACTATGTGTAGTTTAATAAACTAGGATAACATGATCTATGTGTTATTGATTCCTTCATTCCAAACGGCAAAAGTTTTCCATTCCTCTGTTTTCAATTCCTATGGTTTTCTCGCTTTCACTATTCCTATGTTTTCCTCGTTCCTGCGTGTTTTCTTATTCCTGTGTTTTGCATTCCTGCATTCCAAACAGGGCCTTAGTATGAGGCCAAGAAGCAAAGTCATCTAATACACTACTAGGAAGAGGCATCTACAATATTTTATTTGCCGTCTCTGGTGCAAAGAATGCATTGACAGTGTCTACATCCCATTGACCTGTCTCTGGACTTATCAGGACATCCACAGTCTGCAACTCAGGTATGGGTAACACCGGCTTTACAAGGCCAAAAAGTTCATCAGGCACCCATTTATCATGTTGGATACGTACAGATTTGCCATTCCCAATTTTCCATAGAATGCCTTGGCCCAAAAGCTTTTTACCGTGCATGATACTGTGCCATGTATAAGAAGCTGATCTGGGACAGGTTACATGCCAAAAGTCCGAAAAAGGAAAATATCGACCTTTGAGGACTCTAGCACATAAAGAATTTGGTTCTGTCAGAAGGCGCCATCCTGTTTTCCTAGCATAGCTTGGTTAAAGAGTTGGAGATCTCTGAAGCCCAGACCACCCAAAAATTTTGGTGAAGAAAACCAATCCCAAGAACGCCAATGCATCTTTTTCTTTCCTTGTTCAACCCCCCCACGGCGCATCTGCAATAGATTTTCTCAATTTTTTTTCAACCACAGCCTTCAAAAGAATCTCTTTCCCTGCTCGGGATAAAGGTCTATCAGTCCAGCTATTAATTCGTTTCCACACTCTTTCAGTCAAAAACTTGAAAGCATCATTTGGAGAGCGACCCACATTGTAGATTGGTCGGGAGTGAAAAGTAGACCTGACTTCATAATAAATATCTAAGTTTAGTTATTTTTAGTAATATCTAAGTTTAGTTGTTGTGTAGTCACATCGTCCATGTGGGTCCAGCAATTATTCAATTTTTCTTGCTGAGACAAACAACATTATATAATAGAATGGTGTGTAGGGACCTCTTGGCATTGTAGTGTCATTTGCCGCGGAGAACTGTAATAAGTACCAGATTGATCATTGAAACTTCATTTGTCATTTCATGATTGTTTTTAACGTTTACATCAAATGGAAGTCAAATGCAAGTGCTAAGAAAAGCAGTGCACATTGATTGAGAAATGGAAAAACAATGAAGCATTTCTTTTTTGAGGAAGCAAAACATGTGCCTTGCATTTATGAAACACCACTAAATCATTTCTCCAAATATACATTCTTACATCATAACCACCCTAATTATAACAAACCCCAGCCCTCTCCTTCCTGCAAATTTAAAGAAAGTAGCAAGGAACAAGTTTTAGAAATTCGGTGTTTGCAGATATATAAATTCTCATTTCCCTGTTGAAAGAAAAGTATTTTTCAACCTAGTTGTATATAATGTATTAAGCTCAAAAACAATTTACATCATTGATGTGATGATGGCCCTTTTAAATATTTCTGCATGTTCTATATTGTATTTTAAATATAAGGAAGCAGTTGGCTCTTTGGGACACTTAAGCTAACCAAAGTAATCAATTATTTCTCCAGAAAGAAGAGATGCATCGTCAGACTGAGATGAAGGAAATGGTCGAGACAGCAATCACCCAACTTGATGACATCGTTGGAAGTCCACTCAGCACCATGAGTTACTGAGAGGGTTTTACCAAGCTATACATGCCTCCGTTCCCACAGTAGATCATAAATAATCATGTTCTCCAGTAACAAGAACTCTGCCAACCGTAATGAGGCTTTCAGAATTTAGGTCATGCTGACAAGCAATCCCAGCTGATCCACCCTATACATACTTTTGGCCTCCACATGAATTAACCCCCAATAGTCTGCAAGGAAGAGAATGTATCTAGCGGGTGTTTGGATCCGGTATTAAAGTTTAGCAAGTGTTACATCGAATAATTTTTATACTGATTATAAGGATTAACTTGAGTTAATTATAAAACTAATTACAGAAGTCGTGGCTAATTCGCGAGACAAATCCACTAAGACTAATCAATCCATCATTAGAGCATGTTTACTGTAGCACCATGTTATCAATGTTAGGTTGATCTCCCTCCAGTGGGCCCAACGGCCCACTGGGCCCTAGATCTCGCGCCCTGATTGGGGGCGCTCCAACCCTAGATGTTGGCGGGCCCCTGTCACACTGCGCTATAAAAGAGGTGGGGGCCGGCCGGCTCAAGGCACGAGGTTCACCTGAGCCGCCACCCCCAACCAACATACCCTACCCAATCTGGGAGGCGCAGGGGTGACGGGAAGCTCCTTCACCACCGGCGCTGTAACATCCCGCAGATTTGCAGTCTGTTACTTGTATGAAAAAATTGGGATTTCAAAAATTTTTGTTTGAATTGTTGTGAGCCATGAATTTATTTACAACATAAGTTAAATGCTCTTTCTAAATTCTTAGTAATTAAATTGTGCATAAAATATTCTTCATGATCATGCATGTGTGATTTGGATTTTATCTGGAATTGTTAAATTCCATTTGGGTTTGTTTGAAATTGTTGAGTGGAGTTTATATTTGAAATTCCATTTCAAATATAAACTAAAACCTAACTTCTAACTTGGGCCATGCCAACCCAAACCTAAGTCTAATTGCGCCCCTCTAGCTCCTAACCCAGCTAACCTAAGCCCCCTGCATGGCCCGACCAAACCAGCCTGCCTACCCCTAACCCACCTAGCGTAGCCCGCCTAAGCGTCATGACCCACTCGACCCCGAAGCCCAACCCCGCTTGGCCCAGCAATGCCACCGGCCCGTCACCTACCATCATCTCCACCCTCTCTCACCGACTCGTGGACCCCGCCTGTCAGCGCCCATCCCCCTTTCTCCTACCTCCCTGCCGTAGTGCTCACGCGCCCCGGCGATGGGACACGCTCGCCGCTGCAGCGCCACACATCCCCGCACGTGACCGCGCCCCGCTCCTCCGCTTTTGCGCTGTCGCGCTCGGATGCCGTCTAGCTCGCTTCACGGGTACCCAACGCGCCTCAGCCGCCCGATGTGCCACCGCTGCCACCAACCGACCTCGGCCGCCTACAAAACCCCAAGCCCGCGGCCGCCTCCAACCCTAGCCGCACCTGGGGTTTCTCCCAATCCAGCCGCCACCAGGAAGCAAAGAGGGAGGGAAGAAGAAGGAAGGGAGGGGAAAGAGCAGGAGGAGAAAAAGGAGCGCCGCCTGCTGGAGTCGGACCACGGAGCCGCCGTCGTGTCAAGACCGAAGCGCCGCTCGCACCATCATGCCAAGACGACGCCGTCTGTGACGAGAACCGCGAACCCGCGACGCCGAGCCTGCACAGCATCACGCCGCCACTACACCAACTCCCCCTCCATCGAGCCCCTGGTGAGCACGAACTCCTGCGCCCCTCTTTCCTTCCTGGGACCCCCATGCTGTCCGGCCTGGGCTCTGCCCCGCCGACGAGCCCTCCTAGCTACCGCCGCTGTCCCGTCTCTGTGTCCCGGCCTTCGAGCCGTGGAGAACCTCTGCAGGTACCCGCCAGCGCCGCCATGTTCCGCGCTCTGTAGCCCGCGCACACGCCCCGCTCTTCACCCGCGCGTCTTACCCCGCGCCGCACACCGCGTCTCACTGCCGCACTGCGCGCTTCCGCGCTCGCGCGCAAGCCTGTGCCCCGCCGCCTTGCTTTGGCTCTTGCTCGTCGCACGCTGTGCCACAGCACCACCAGCGCGTCGCCGCGAGCCTAGAGCCCAGGCAAGGCCGCAAGGCCAAGCCTTTAGCCCTTCTAGGCACAGCCATGCACCGCCAGCGCCTACCTCGTGCCACTGGAGCCTCGCCGGGCTTCCCCGTCGAGCTCCGGAGCGTCGCCACCTTCGCCGCACACCGCGCGTCGCCGTCGGTGACCAAAGGCTGGGCCATCGGGCACCCATGCGCCTGCCTTAACCCGAGCGAGCCTCCTGGGCATGAACTAGTCGAGGGCGGGCACGCCTTTGCGTAGCCTCGCACGCTCGCCGGCGCCACCCGTGCGCCGCCCGCGTGGCCTTGCCGTCCGAACCACTTTCGCCCGAGTAGTTCATGACCAACGCCCCGCCATGATGTTTCCAGCCCTGGCGGCGAGTTTGGGGCTGACCCGGACCCTAGCGCCGCCGGGAGAGCCGCCTCCGGCGAATCGCCCCTGTCCCCGCGGCGGAGGGGAGGGGGAAGAAGCCTGTGCGCCGCCGCTCGCAGCCACCACCACGTGTCGCACCACGGGAGAGACCACACGATCTGGCCATGGAGTTTAAACCGCACCAGATCCGGGGCAGCCACAATTGAATCCCGTAGACCCGGCTCTCGTAGACCTCTCTCACGGCTCACTGTGGACCTAGTCCAGGAGGCCGAGACTAGCCCCCCTTTTCAAAGAGACCCCCGACGCTTTACGCTTAAACCCCTGAGCCATCTTTTTCCGTTACAATAACACCCCCGGCTTTCACACTTTGCCCCCTGGACCTTTTTGTTGACCGGCCTTTGACCAGCCGCCGCGTGGGAGCCATGTGGGTGCCACGCGTACGCCACCTCAACCGCCACACAGTGCGCCACGTCAACCCTTGGCCTTGACCGTTGACTGGTCAACGTTGACCAGTCATCGCTGACGTCATCAGCGCCCATGATGACGTCAGCACAGCCCGACCCACTGCACTTTTGCAGTTTGGCACCTGAACTTTTATGAAATTACAAATAGGTCCCTAGAAATTACAAACAGGTCCTAGACTTCTACAAATAGGTCCTTCCACCTCTGTATTTTTGCAAAAAGGTCCCTGGCCAGCCTTTATACAATCAGACCCCTGTCCTTTTTATGTTTAAGCCCCTAACCTTTACCAGATTCGCAACCAGGCTCCGATCTACGCGAAACCAGTTGCGTTAGGTTCCTAAAATCGAGCCCGTCATCCACCTAGCCGAGTGGCGTCCGCGTCTTAGTCACGCGACCGCCACGCAAGCCAAGCCAATCATCCTACGCCTGACACGTGGCGCTGCCTCAGTGCCGAGTCCGCCGCCACATGGCTAACTTGTTAGTGACCCATCGGCCCGCTAGTGGAACCCACTGACTGACAGCCCGGACCCACCTAACCGATGGGGCCCGCATGTTGACATGTGGGACCCGATAGACGTTAACTCGTCAGCCTTGACCCGTCGACCGTGGTTTTGACCCGTTGACCAAGATCTTGACCTTTGACCGTTGACCTAGTCAACTTTGACCAAGTCAACGATGACATCACCAGAGCCCGTGATGATGTCATCAACCCTAGACCGTTGCCTCTGCCTGCTCGTCTCGCGGTTTAACCTCGAGCCGACGACTGACACCTCCGAGCTGCTAACTTGTGTTCTAACTTTTATTCCTTTTTCTAGAATGATTTATCAATCCCAAAAATGGATTTAAACTTCAGAAAATCATAATAAATCAACCGTAGCTTAGAAAAATATGAAACCAGTTTCAGTATTTTTCTAAAAACATGATGAACATGATAGAATAGTGTTTGCTGTTATTTGACTCTCTTTTGGTTCCTATTTGGAGTTTATTGCTAGTAGTGGTCGTTATTTATTTATATATCCGTATAATAGGATCCCCGGAGGACCCGAACTACTTTGACTACTTCGACGACGTCGACTACGCTGAAGTGAAGAGATAAAGGACCATGCTCCAGGTTCACGCCCATCCTAATTCTTTGCCCTATTAGGCATTGCTGAGTAGAATGCTAGCGCTTTGCTTACTACATGATGATTGAGCCATGCATAGCCTATTTATATATCCTGATTCCTTGATTGCCTACTACACTCTATATATGATTGCTATGCTACTGCTTGCATGTGTATGGAATTTTGTGGATTAGGATTCTTGGCATGAGTGGGAATAGAACCGGCAGGAGAAAGTGTTTTTGGGAAACTTGGCGGGGGTGAGCATTTTATAACAACTCGATCTTTGATCGAGGTGCTCACACCATGCTTATGGCGGGCACTTGCCGGGACACCCCTGCTCTTGAGGGGGTCCCACACCGTGCTTATGGCGGGCACATGGACAGATAGGAGCATAGGAGTTGGCGGTAGTACCTATAGTGGGTATTGCGACTGCGTTCTTCTTTGAAGGATACGCCGTTGGGACGATGACGCTCACCCCGGTCTGAAACCGAGCGGGGTAACTTTATTTGGGCCCCACGTACTTACCGCTTACCCATATGAACGGGTTCCAGCCAGCCTAACTAGCGCGATGCCTGCACTGCGAGAAGATCAGGTGGATGGTGTACGAGAACGGGAGAGACCGTTTCCCCGAAGGACTATGGCCCCGACTGGCCCCGAGGGAGAGTTTAGCACAGCTTCCGAAGAATTGGATTGCGAGCCGATGGATCAAGACAGGAAGGGCAGGCAGGCATCGTTGCGGTTAGGGTCTGTGCTGTGGGTTGCGTCTCGAGTTGGCGTTGGTGAGGACCCGGTGTGTCCGAGGACCGGTGGATGGTCGCTTCCTGGTGTGATGAGTGATTGACAACGTGGTGTGGACTGACGTTTCCCTTGGCTCAAGTATTGTAGGTGTAGAATGCGGGTTGATTGCATTGGTGCAGGTGAAGAACAGGCGCGAAAGGTCTTAGCCATGGCGGCCTCCGAGGAGCGGAGAGACAAGTAGGCTTGGTTCGAGGGACCCGGTGGCCAGATGGATCAAGTGCGGTTAACATGGTGCAAGAACGAGCAAGGGGACATGGTTTCGGTGCGAGGTAGCGGCTCACAACCGAAGCTCATACGCGGACGAGAAGCCGGTGCAAGGTAGCGGCTCACAACCGAAGCTTGCACGCGGGGTTTGGTGATTTGGCCACAAAATCATCGGTGGACGATTTCTCTTGGTTTGGGCCTCAAAACCAAGGACGAGGACTCGACGAGGCGAAGTTCGGGCAGCTGGGCCGAGGTGGCCAGCCAGGCCCAAGTTCGGCGTCGAGGAGCTTCGATCTGGAGGACACACGGCGTGACCGCAAGGCTTGCATCGGAGGGAAGCTAGCTTGCGGTGGAAGGTGTCCCAGCCGGAAAATATCTGAAACCAAATGCCAAATTTGCCCCTGAGGGGTATGTATCAGTTAGGGGTAGTTTAGTCTTTAGAGCACCACCTCTTGGACTACTAATAGACCCCCTAGTGGTTGGTGACTGCTCTCTCTTTAGTCATCTCTCTTTGGACTTGTAGTTTTCTCTTCATCTCTTCCACCTAGAACTACTTTGAATCATTCCTAGTTTGTATAGGTGAACTCATGGTTGGTTGATTGAGTTTGTGCTGCTCATCTTTGTGCCATGATTTGAATCCACGAGATCTTTTCTTTTTCCTATTTTCAGAGGTATTTTTGGAGCTATTTTTGGGGGATTTTCGTTCTTCACTTCCTAGGGCGTTTTCTCTCGGATTTCTTTGGGGGATTCACGTATGAGTGCCTTGTGCCTCTTTTGCTGGTGATATCTTGCCCCCAAACGCCGGGAATCGCTTTGGATTTGAAGATTTCGGGATGAACTCGAGTTCTTGGTGTTCTTCGCTAGATCTGAGATTCCTGGAGTTCTAGGAGGTTTGAGACCGAGATCTTTGGGGGCATAGCCTCTCCTTGAGGTGTATATCATCTATCCAAAATCTTGTCTCAAGACTCCAAGTCGTTTGGGAGATCCATTCTCGAGTTGACCTTTTTCGTTGATTCGATCTATTGATCCGATCGGTTCTCTCTAGACTTGATCGGATCAATCGACCGCTAGCGCTCAGTAGCTTTGCAAAGTTTCTGGTAGAAGATCGATATTTTGATTGAAAGCTCCGATCGACCGGTCGGATCATCCGATCGCTCTGTGGGTACTGTGGACCTATCGATCCGACCGGAGCGGCTTGTACAGGTCGGATCAATCGACCGGTGGTTTTTCACTCAGCATTGTTTTTCCTCGACAGCGATCAGAGGATAGGCGATCAATCCGACCGATGCTTTCCATGCTCGGTCGGATCAATCGACCTGTGCATCTTGCGCTGATTTGGTCCATTGTTTTCTTACTGATGCGGTCGGAGCATAGGCTATAAGTCCGACCGATCTTTCTCGCCCGGTCGGATCAATCGACCCGTACAATTTTCGCAGAGCTCTTCCTGTTGAGGCCACGTCTTGTGCTCGATTTGTTTGATTCTTTTTCCGCTGCGTTGATCTAGTTCCTAGGGTCAGTAGCTTCTCACTAGCTACGTGATCTTGGCTAGATTGTTGGATTGGCTTGGAGTTGATTTGGGTAAAGCCGGATTTGAGAAAGAAATTTTTATCGGCTCCCATTCACTCCCTTCCCTCTCTGGTCGCCGTTTCGGTCCTTCAGTTGGCCATCTCGCAGCCCGAGTGGGTCCAGTTGTACAAGCTCTGCAGAGTCTAGAATCTATACGTATTGCCGCGTCCTCGGTATGGCCATTGCCCATTTTCCCTGTTACCTCTCATATTTGGGATCTTCTACCTCCCCCTTTATTAGCCAGATTTGAGAGTGATTAAGGTTCACAGCTACGGACGGGGAGAAGGGAAGCTTGCTCCCTTTCCTTTCAGGATCCGGTCGTAGTTGGTGAGGTGCGAGGGGAGGGAGCTCTCGCATCGACTTAGATGAGTGTGGAGAAGGTGATGTGATGTGAGTTGGGATTTGGATGGTTTTGTGGAGATTATACCTTGATGATGCTTTTGCTGCTGCATAGGAAACCTCTGCCTATCCTTG
Organism: Urochloa ruziziensis; assembly: GCA_015476505.1. NCBI lineage: Eukaryota > Viridiplantae > Streptophyta > Magnoliopsida > Poales > Poaceae > Urochloa > Urochloa ruziziensis. Next base: position 26,068,802 of record CM027123.1, on the reverse strand, counting down.
AACTACTTTTATACCTTTAGATGTATAGTCCACTTAAAGCTTGCATACAGATGGTGACGTGAACCTATCCCACTCCTTGGGGATAGTTTGTGAGCATACAGGATAGAACTTGAAGTCAAATCCGATGTTTGAAGAAGGGTTGCGTGCTTCGCTCGAGTTGCCTGTGGTGTGATCGAAGATGAAGATTTGAAGCCTAGCTACCGCTACGCAGGATTTCCGCTTGTCACTTAGCCCGACGGGCTTGTACTTAATCGTATTTCCACATTGGTATGGATGTAATACTCTCTTTTATGCTTTGTTTTCCACTGTATGGATATGATATTATGCCGAGATGAGTTCTGTATGTGATAGCTACTGATCCAGGGACTATCACAAGGGTACAGAGAGTCGGATTCTATTTATTGAAAATCTGGGTCGTCACAGGCGCCCCGACGACCCCGGCACCGCGTGTCGCTGCCTAGCGCGGACTCCACCACGCGAACGTGATGGCGAGCTCAAGCTCTTCCACCACCGCAGCACCGCGCGGCGAAGGTACGGACCTTCTCTCCCTCTCCCTCTCTCCCTAGCAGTAACTCTAGTGCATGTGCATACTGCTCTTGTTAATCTCCCTATTAGTGAGAAAGTCCCGTTTATTTGTGTATCTAGAGATCCTAGGGGTCTAACAATGGTATCATATGCCTACTAGAAGTAGAAATAGATCAGGAAATGAAGAAAAATCGATTGAAAAATCAAAAAAGAAAAAACACAGAAACCCTAACCCTAGATCTAGATCTAGGGTAAATGAAAAAGAGAAAATGAAGGGGGGAGAGGCCATCACGGCCTTACCTACCTCGCAGCCGGCCGGCCACCGCGGCCGCCGGACAGACCCGAGCCGCCGGCACGGAACTTCACCGCGCGCGTGTGAAAGTGCATCTAGGCACTTAATCTAGTTTTGGTAATTAATGACAATGTAAATTTGGATATGGTGCTTTGCATGAGTTGTGCAGGAATAAAATCAAAAGAAAAGAAAAAAGATGAAAGGAAGGTCCCCAATTCATATTTGTATGGTGATGGTTTCTATCGGAGGATTTAAATTTATTTATGGTTTGAATTTGAGTATAAGATCACCGTACTATCAAGGGGGCGTGCTTGATGAGTTTAGGTCGTTAAAGTGCTTATATTGAGATGACAATCACCCACGAGAGACACAAACACACAAAAATCTACCCTACACAAAGTTCACTGTGTGTCGGAACTTAGGCCGGATGATCCGGCCCACAAGTTCTGGGCGGCTCTGTCTGAAATTCATTTTTCATCAGAAGATCCGAACCATGCGTCAGAATTTCCATGACTTAGCCAGTTTTCAGAGTCCTTGCACAGTCGTTGGAACTTAGGCCGGATGATTTGGCCCACAAGTTCTGGGCGGCTCTGTCTCTAATTAAATTTCCATCGGAAGATCCGACCCTTGCATCGGAACTTCCAACACTTAGACAAATTTCAATTTTCTGTGTCTCTTCCTCTAGTGTTGGAACTTCCATCGGAAGATCCGACCCAAAGTCCCGGGCGGCTCTATCTCTAATATTTTTCCGTTGGATGATCCTAACCTTGTGTCGGAACTTGCATCGGAACTTCCATCGGATCATTCGGACCTTGTGTCGGAACTTGCAAGACTTAGCCTTTTTTCAGTGTTTCTGCCTTATGAAATTCAAATCTCGGAAGATCCGACACACCGTCGGAAGATCCGGTACCCCTTCGTAGAACACATAACGGCTAGTTTTTGGGGGTTGGGTATTTATAGCCCCTCACCCCCTTCATTCATTGCTTGCTGCCTCCACGACCAAACACACTCCAAAAGCATTCATTTCACTCCTCTACTCCTACCGAAAGCTTGATTCTTGCATTGATTCACCTAGGGATTGAGTGAGAGAGAAAGATTTGGTGTGTGACCTTCATGCACTTGTGAGCTTCCACTTGTTCATCTCAAGAAGCACTTGAAGCAAGCTTGATTCGTCGATCCACGTTTGTTACTCTTGGAGCTTTGCTTCTAGACGGTTAGGCGTCGCCGGTAGCTCCCATTCCTTTGTGGTTCGAGCACCGGAAAGTTTGTATTACCCCTCTCTTTGTGAGAGCAATAGTAAGTGACTCAATCCTCCTTTGTGGTTGATTGAGGGAGGCAAGGGGTTAGTGACAACCCGGTTCTTTGTGAACCCCTCAACGGGGACGTAGCTCCTTTGTAGAGTGAACCTCAGGAACAAATCTCGTGTCTCTTTGTTCTTGCTATTGTTCTTGTTGTTCATCACCTTATTTGTGCCCGATCTATGTGCTAGGTGTTGTTCAACCTTAGAGATCATACTTAGGTGCTTAGTTACTTCTTCTATCAGCTTTGTATTCAAATAGAATTTTGAATAGCTTGTTAGTTTTTGAATCTCGAAGTCAGTTATCTCTCTGTGTCGGAAGATCCTACACAGTGTCGGATCATCCGACCATCTGACATTTTTGTGAAGAATTTTCAGGATTTTTAAACAGGCCCTATTCACCCCCTCTAGGCTTAGTGTTGGTCCTTTCAATTGGTATCAGAGCCTGGTCTCTTGCAAAGGTCTAACAACCTAAGAGAAACACTATGGCTCCTTCCGGGGAAGATTCTCGTGTTGGTGGTTCCGACAAATATGACACTCATGAGTTGATTGTATCTAGTGATGATGATTTCGAGATTAGTGATGCTGTTGAGACCTTGGATGAGGTCGAGAAGAACAAGAAAAGAATGGAAAAGCTTAAGAAGAAGTTTGATGAGAAGGTTGAGAGGAGAGCTCTCAAGATGGTTAAATAGAAGATGAAAGAGAAAGAAGTTCTTGCTAGCTTTCACTCCGTGTCTCACAAGTATGATGACACTTCTTCCTCGTCCAAAAAAGATCCCGATTCAATTTCATTTTCATCGGTTCAATTGGGAAAAGTCCCTAACTTTGATGGCAACGACTACTCTCGGTGGAAGGATGACATGAAGATGTATTTGTATGGACTTCATCCTCACCTTTGGACCATGACATGTGTGGGTATTGACAAGAAGGCCAAGCCACCCCTCTGTTGACGGCCATTATAACCTAGTATTGACCATCAACATTTCAGTAAAATGAGGATGATCATACCATGTTCCCTACATAAAAGTGTTTTCACTAATCAATTCCACAAGTTTTGGATGAGTTGTGCTTGCAGGACAAATCAGGAGAAACCAGGGCCAAACCTGGCTAGGCCGACAGGCCTCCCCTGGCCAAGTCTGGCCACGTCACTGATCCACAAGCTGAGCCAAGTATCCAAGATGATCAGGAGATGTGCAATCAACGTCGGTTTGATCCAAGGACCCGAAAGGCCTAGAGTGGGATACACATAGATTGAAGGGCCCACCAACATAGGATTCTCGGACAGCCTCAACTAAACGCAACTAATACCGACTTCAGGAGAGCATCAAGACCGTTGCTGCAAAGGTCGGTGCCAAGTGGCACTAGGACCAGGCCGGCCGGCCTTGATGAGGCCGAATGGCCTCCTTCAGTGGCCGCCGCGCTTCCTCCTTCGCGTGAAGCCTAAGCAGACCCTTAGCTTGCTAGTGACGCTGGGATCCACCCCCTGGAGGCTATAAAAGGAGCGCTCATCCACCTTGTGAAACACACACCACACTTCTCAAGTTCATACTTGAAGGGAGCTCTTGTATCTTTTCCATTTCTTAGATTAGGATTAGAGTTGGGAGTAGAGTCGAGTCGAGCTTAGCTCGGATCTTCGGAGTCTTCGGAGTTCTGTTAAAGCTCTTGTATCCTTTCCTTCATTTGAAGAGTTTATCAAAACAATTACTTTCTATATTTTAGAGCTTAAGTTATCTATTATATTCCTCTCTTGCTCTTCTTTTAGAGTAAAGATCTTGCTCTTTTTAGAGTAAAGTTTATCCCCCTTTAGTTTTAGTGTAGAGTTTAGTTTAGCTCTACCGGGCTTTATCTCGCGGGTTTGCTCGCCTTGACCGGGCCGTAAGACGCCTTAGGGAAGACGGGGATTTCTCTTGATAGGCCTCAAGTGAAATCTTAATCTTCAAGTGCAGACGTGGTGTCTGGCTTGTTGATTAACTAGGAAGTGTGTTGCACCCCACGGAACAGCAGTGGTAGGCGGCAGGTGGTGACAGCCCTGTCCGTCTTTCGGAGTCCACCACGTTCGGGTGTATTCATAATAGTAGTGCTGAGCCCGGAGAACCCCCTCTCTCACCCCGTTCTGAGGTTCTCCCATTCTAGCCGTTGAAGCGAGCTCTGTTCCCGGTATCTAAGCTAGAGTCTAGGCTAAGGTTAGAGTGCCTTTTGCTCTGAGTTAGGAAGTGTCTAGGTCCGTTCTGTCCCAACATCTTTCCTTTTCTATAGAATTAGGTGCTCCTGTGTGTCGCTGGTCTTTTAGACCTTCTATCCGGTCATTTATTTGACCATTATCCCCAAACCTAGAGTTTGTGCCCCTGGGTTTGTGTCTTGATATTTCTGGCAAGATATATCATCTCATTCTTCAATACACTTTAACCATCTGCTTCAATGCGGAAATATAAATACGATACCCTGGGATAACTCCCTAGGCGAAGTGCTACAATGAGATATATTCTGTGCGCTTGCAGAATTCATTTTGCATACAACGACATATATCTGGCTAAAACGTGACGCTAAGGAGTGCCAACAAGCATTTCTGGCTAAAGTTATTGATGAATTATTTGATAATCTTTACAGATTTACCAAACCACTAACCTTAGTGACCTCACCACTGCAAAATTTGTCTATTTTTGATCTGTTTGCAGGGTAGTGCATGACTGGTTTCAACCTACCATCAAACTTTAATCCTAATCCAGAACGCATTGGAAGAGTAGTGCGAAAGAGAGTCGTACCTCCTCAAATTTCACTCAGCTCAAGCAACATATTCGAGTCGTCATCCGACTCTGAGTCCGAACCAGATTCAGGTTCATTGTATTCTTCAGCCCCCAGAATCACCAGAGATATTGGCTCAGCCGAAGAAGACACTTCGTGAGTTGTCAGCCCCATCAAGCAGCAACTTCCCGGGACTGTCGAATGCACAGAAAGGGGCATTTGAGCTGAGATCTAGCCTAGTCAACATGGTTCAGGCTAGCCCTTTCTACGGAAAGGCGATTGAGGATGCCAGCGCTCACCTTCGGAATTTCCTGGAGGTGTGCAGCACTATTAACCCCAATGGCACACCGATCAACAGCATCCGCCTACAACTCTTCCCATTCTCTTTGCTTGGGAAAGCCAAGGAATGGTTCTATGCCAACAAAGCATCCTTTGAAGGATGCTGGCAGACGTGCGCTGACGCATTTCTGACCAAGTACTTTCCGGTGGGCAAGACCAACGCCCTCCGAGGAAAAATTACTAGCTTCCAGCAGCTAGACGGAGAATCAGTCCCAGAAGCTTGGGAGCGACTGCAAGAGTATATTGCAACCTGCCCCCATCATGGTGTGGAAGATTGGTTGATCACTCAAAACTTCTTCCACAGCCTGAGTCGCCGATCGCAAGAGCACTTGGATGCAGCTGCGGGAGGAGCTTTCCGCTTGCTAGATGTAGACGCAGCGAAGGCATTGATTGAGAAGATATCCTCTCACCAGAGTTGGGTGGGAGAGAGACAAGCTCCCCGCACCAAGGGAGTACACCAGATTGACTCTGTCGACATGCTGGCCGCTAAGATGGACCTTCTATTGAAGAAGATAGAATCTCCTGGGAAGGAGATGAATCAGATTGTGGAGGACCGAATCACATGTGAAACATGTGGAGAAGCAGGGCACTCGGGTACTAGTTGCCCGATGACACAAGAGGAAGCATATTTTATCGGGAACAACAACAATTCAGGCTTCTGTCCACAACAAGGTTGGAATTCCAAGCCCAACCTCCCCTTCGGCCAACAGCAAGGTAATAGCTCTAACAACGGTTTTCAGCCGTCGTTAAAGGATATCTGGTACGGCCAAAAACAAATTAACGATAGCATTAGCAAGAAATTTCTTGTTAATGATAAAGTTATGGAGTCGATGGCCTCCCAGATTGAAGCTTTCAATTCTGTTGTTAAGAACCAGCTGAGCTTCAACAAAATGATTGAAACTCAAGTAGCTCAGCTGGCTGCATCTTGTCCTAACCCAAATGCGGGGAAGTTACCCGGGCAACCGGAGGTTCCTTTCAAGGAAAATGTTAGTGCGATAACCACGCGGGCTGGTAAGTCCATGCGGGATCCACACAATCCTCAAGATGCCTGGTACCCAACAGAAGGAAGCTAGTGACACTGAGCCAGCCGCCGAAGAGGAAGACGACAAGGAACCCATCCCTGTCTCAAAGGAGGGGAACGAGGCACCTAAAGCCTCTAGCGACAGCCGTGATCCCACTTTCCTCCCGTTCCCCGAACGGAGAAGAAGACCAGTGGCCGACGAGCAATTTGACAAGTTCATCGAGGTAATCAAGAAGGTATACATCAATATGCCACTTCTTGATGCTTTGCAGGTCCCGACATATGCCAAGTACATCAAGGATATACTTAGCAACAAAAGGACTCTACCCACAAGGGAGACGGTATAGTTAACCGAGGAGTGCAGCTCCGCCATACTCGGGCCCCGCCTTAAGAATAAGGAAGACCCTGGCTGCCCCACAATATCATGCTCAATTGGAGGCCATGATTTCGACAACGCCCTATGTGACTTGGGGGCGAGCGTCAGCGTAATGCCTAAGGTAGTTTTCGACCACCTTAAACACATTTCGCTTGTCTCTACACCCATGTGTTTGCTGCTAGCAGATCGATCGGTCTGCTACCCACACGGAGTCGCAGAAAATGTTCCGGTCAAGATCAGAGATTTCTTCGTCCCTGTGGATTTTATCGTTCTTGACATGGAAGCCAAAGCAAAGAACTCTCTCATTCTTGGGAGACCGTTCTTGAGTACTGTGAATGCAAACATCGACGTGGGGAAAGGGACCATTCAACTTAGGATCAACGGAGAAACTGAAAATTTCTCCTTCCGGCCTAAAGAGACCCCCCAACAAGTCAATATGGTCGGAGAAATCAAGAACCCCAGGATGCCTACCATAGAATCACTCATGAAGATGGTGGAAGCCTTCGCCACCAAAGAAAAGAAAAGGCATGACCGTTATCATGCACGACGAAGGATATCGAGAACCAAAGCGCTGGAAGAGCAAGCAAAGCGCGATAAGGAGGTTGAATCGGAGCCCTATCCGATCCGAAAGGAATGGCGGGTGAAAGCAGTCCCGAACAAGGATTCGGAGAGTTCCGCTCAGGACGTAAAACTCGAGCCCTCGCCATAAGGTATATGGTACGTATCCATGCATTGCATATAGAATAGGTTTATCTTTTCCTTGCATTTCAATTCTTTTTCATTCAACACAGCATGTTTAATTTTCGAAACTCGCATCCATGTTTTATTTGTGCATTGTTTAGCATATAAAAAAAAGAAATTTTTCGGCCAAATGCCAGGCCGGCTGGCCCCACCTATCATCCATTTTGGCCAGAACACCGCAGCAAGGAGCAAGCAATCATGCATGGGCATGACACAAAGGAAATGGAGAAAATTGGGCAGCAGCCCAGGCCGTTCGGCTCCACCCAGGCCGGCCGGCCTCCCTCCACTGTTGATGTCCCGTCATCACCTACAAGAGCACGTTACACAGCAATGTGACCACCGACGCACAAGATGGGCACCAGCCGTGCCAGATGGGGGCCAATCGGCCCCATCCAGGCCGGCCAGCCTGCCCCCGGCGCCCCTCTATAAATTCCAGAGTCCAACATGCTGAGAAACTCGCCCCAAGTGCAGGTATGCAAGCATCCTGAGCACTTCACTTCTATCTTGTTCTAAATTCTGAAAATCTCCAAGCAAGACTAGAGTGCAACCATAAGAAAAATTCTGCAAAATTCATCTCTAAAATCTTTAGTGAACAAACCCCTCCCGGCTGAACGAGAACGTTTGTGGTGGTTCTTACCCCACAAGAATGACTAACCGAGTTGTGGTGATTAATCTCCCGCAAGAACGCCTAACTGCTGATTTCCTAACCCTTGATTTCCTTCGGGTATTGCAAAACTAATCTTTTGCAGGAATCATGTGGACTAAGGCAAGGGAGAAGGCACGTGGAGTAGTGACCAAGTTCAGCTCCTCAGGTTCCCGATGCTCTGAAGGATCATCTGCTTCCCGGGAAACGATGTCTGTTGATTCAACTCAACAGGACACAGTTTCCCAGGAGAGCGAGAGGCAAGAGGTGCCCCGGAGCAGGCTCCGTATCCGGATCATGACCCGGGTCGAGCACATTATTGCCAGGTCCGAAGAAGAGAGGGTTGTGCTCGACAAGCTCCAGTGTCGCACCTTCACTCATGCCAAGTACTTCGACGCCATGCTGCTAATCAGGACCGGTCTCGCGGGAGACATGGAACGGGCATTCAACAATGCCGGATGGCAAAACTTCTACCCCGTCTCAGAAACAAGTTCGCATTTTCTAACTATGGAGTTTCTGATGAGTTTGAAAGTTGAGGTTCTTCCCAATGAGATGAACATTCGTTTTCGGTTTTTCAACGAGGATTTCGTTTTGAGCCCAAAACAGCTCAGTGAGGCTCTTGGTTTCCACAAGAGATGCATCATTGACTGCTGAACTTTTGGTGACTAACCACCGGTACAATCATGTCCAATGGTGGGATAGCATCACAAGTGAGCCTCTCTCTGGGAAAAACAGCATCAATTCTATCCATAACCCCACGCTTCGCTTTCTGGCGAAGTGGATTGCCATGGTGGTTCATCCACACGCTGATTTGCGTCTTTGCCTTTTGCCTGATTTGGAGTGCCTTTATGCCATGCTAAAGAAAATTTGTTTTTCTCCTGTCATGAGCATGCTTCATGACTGGCAGAGGTTAGTCACTGGCCGAACCACAATTGACATAACCTCGCTAGTCACCCGCATTGCCACACACGTTGGTGCATTGCAGGGCGCCCAAGTTGCCTTCCTGCCCACTTCACATGAGTATCAAGCTTGCATTGGTTTAGACCACTTTACCCAGGGCCACTTGATGCGAGAAGGCCATGGCCATACTCTTTTTATGTGCTACCCCAGTTTCATCGATGAAGTTGAGCTTCCATGCCTGGCTCTCTCGTTGAAATGGGTGAAAAGTCTAACCTTGCAGCTCAGGAGAAGGGAACTCGCTCGCCACAGTGTCGCAGGACCCATGACACGTGGCAGGCGAGCCAGGCATGACAGCGAAGCCGGAACATCTACCGCACCTCAACAAGAGTACCACCAGCAGCAGCAGACAGGACCCACTGCCCATATGAACTTCGACGAGACGTTCGACTTCTACCAGGAGACAGGACTGCAAGTCGGACCATCTGCGTCCGCCAGGTATGACTACGAGAACCCGATCGCTCGGGGAATCTCAGAGCTCAATGCCAGGTTGGAATCGGTGAGCCTTCAGCAGCAACAGATCAGCGACGACCTCGCACACAACACCGACCTCACCCAGCAGAACTGGGGGATGACCACCTCCCTCCAGACCGACCTCGGCGGCTTCTTCAACTATATGCATTACGACCCTGATCAGTACTACCAGTGAGCTTCGCTGAATCTTGGGGGAGTCCCTGGTAAGTTCAGAAATATCCCTGTTACTTTGCCATGATTTGCCTTGCCTTGCTACAGTAATAATAATAAAAAAAAGAACAAAAATTATAAGCATAAAAAAATGTTGAATAAAAAGCCCCTTATGTATGGAAGTATGGTTGATAACCTTGGGAATGATGAATAGTTGCTCTATTTATGCTCTCTAAGTGCCTCGTGCTTAATCTTTTACTCTTGAGTATTTGAGTTTGTTGGCATTTAAGGATCCATCATGATTAAACTGTGGGAGTAGAGCACATGTTCATTGCTTAAGTTGTTGTGAGTTTTTGATATGGTTTGCTTCGAGGTATAACTGCATGCTTAGTAAGGAACCTCTCGGAACTTTTTATAAAAATGTTACATGGTAAATCTTTCCCGATGGTTTAAATGTCCTATCCAAAGCCAAAACATTTATATCTTCTGAGCTACCATATGCTATCTTGAGTTACTTTGAGTCTTGTCGAATGGTGAAGTCCGCTTGCAGAAGGCACTTGTCGTCTACCGGTCTTTCCCATCATACATCCACCTCATTGATAGCCTCAAATGTCCGACTAATCAAATTCCCGCTCCGGGGTTGATGTCCACCGTCGTTGACATACACTCGCAACATCCCCATTACCAAGCTCATCCCAAAGGTCCTCAATTGCTCCATACAAAGTTGAAATCCTCTCTGTTACCAAAATAAGAGAAGAGATGTATTAGAAAAAAAAGAGAAGTTGGAGACAATGCTCCATCCAAAAAAAAGAGAGAAAAGAAACATCTCAAAAATATGAGAGAGAGAATAAGGAGTTCCAAGACCTTTAAGCCTAAACACCTTCTCCCTCTCCATTTGGAAACCCATGAATTCCAAAGACTGGAATTTGACAAGTGCCATCGCTTGCGACCCACTCTTCGACTCGACAACAGAAGTAACCAAGGTATGCCACTCTTACCCTACCTATAACTCCACTTCAGCCTTAGTGTAGGGAAAGTTGGTCACACTTGACCAAAAGTGAGGATTAAACACCTTGAGTGACTCGAGAGTACCATCGGGGAATGATTCAAACCATCTTTTGAAAAAAAATTCATATCTCTGAGATGGAACCTGAAAAGTTGCAGGAAATACTTTGAAAATGACCGTTCAGGCTCTCAACAGCCCAAGGCGTGAACCTTTGCAGCCCCACGTTGAACCATGGTATGAGTTCTCTTTCATGCCAACTTATTCAAATGATTTGTTGAGTTTTGGCTTAAGCACAAGGTACCTAAAGGGTATACACATTGAAGCAACTCCTGACCCGCCGAACCTAGAGCTTAGCCTTGCTCGAGGACGAGCAAGAGTCTAAGCTTGGGGGCATGTTGACAGCCATTATAACCTAGTATTGACATTCAACATTTCGGTAAAATGAGGATGATCATACCATGTTCCATACATAAAAGTGTTTTCACTAATCAATTCCACAAGTTTTGGATGAGTTGTGCTTGCAGGACAAATCCGAAGAAACTAGGGCCAAACCTGGCTCAGAGCCAGGCCGGCCGGCCTAGCCTAGGCCGACCGGCCTCCCCTAGCCAAGTCTGGCTACGTCACTGATCCACAAGCTGTGCCAAGTATCCAAGATGATCAGGAGACGTGCAATCAACGTCGGTTTGATCCAAGGACCCGAAAGGCCTAGAGTGGGATACACATGGATTGAAGGGCCCACCAACATAGGATTCTCGGACAGCCTCAACTAAACGCAACTAATACCGACTTCAAGAGAGCATCAAGACCGTTCCTGCAAAGGTCGGTGCCAAGTGGCACCAGGGCCACGCCGGCCGACCTTGATGAGGCCGACCGGCCTCCTTTAGTGGCCGCCACGCTTCCTCCTTCGCGTGAAGCCTAAGCAGGCCCTTAGCTTGCTAATGATGCTGGGATCCACCCCCTGGAGGCTATAAAAGGAGAGCTCATCCACCTTGTGAAACACACACCACACTTCTCAAGTTCATACTTGAAGGGAGCTCTTGTATCTTTTCCATTTCTTAGATTACGATTAGAGTTGGGAGTAGAGTCGAGTCGAGCTTAGCTTGGATCTTCGGAGTCTTCGGAGTTCTAGTAAAGCTCTTGTATCCTTTCCTTCATTTGAAGAGTTTATCAAAACAATTACTTTCTATATTTCAGAGCTTAAGTTATCTTTTATATTCCTCTCTTGATCTTCTTTTAGAGTAAAGATCTTGCTCATTTTAGAGTAAAGTTTATCCCCCTTTAGTTTTAGTGTAGAGTTTAGTTTAGCTCTATCGGGCTTTATCTCGCGGGTTTGCTTGCCTTGACCGGGCCGTAAGACGCCTTAGGGAAGACGGGATTTCTCTTGACAGGCCTCAAGAGAAATCTTAATCTTCGAGTGCAGACGTGGTGTCCGGCTTGTTGATTAACTAGGAAGTGTGTTGCACCCCACGGAACAGCAGTGGTAGGCAGCAGGTGGTGACAGCCCTGTCCGTCCTTCGGAGCCTACCACGTTCGGGTGTATTCATAACAGTAGTGCTGAGCCTGGAGAACCCCCTCTCTCACCCCGTTCTGAGGTTCTCCCGTTCTAGCCGTCAAAGCGTGCTCTGTTCCCGGTATCTAAGCTAGAGTCTAGGCTAAGGTTAGAGTGCCTTTTGCTCTGAGTTAGGAAGTGTCTAGGCCCATTCTCTCCCAACATATTTCTTTTTCTATAGAATTAGGTGCTCCTGTGTGTCGCTGGTCTTTTAGACCTTCTATCCGGTCATTTATTTGACCATTATCCCCAAACCTAGAGTTTGTGCCCCTGGGTTTGTGGCTTCATATATCTGGCAAGATATATCATCTCATTCTTCAATACACTTTAACCATCTGCTTCCCTGCGGAAATATAAATACGATACCCTGGGATAACTCCCTAGGTGAAGTGCTACAACGAGATATATTCTGTGCGCTTGCAGAATTCATTTTGCATACAACGACATATATCTTCGCGCTCTTGAAGTGTTGCTAAACGTGACGCTAAGGAGTGCCAACACCCTCTCAAGAGAGCAAGAACATGTCAACTTCCGCAATGCACAAGCCGTTATGATTCTTAGAAGTTGTTTGAGCACCTAATAGTATGTTGGCACTCCTTAGCCTAACTAAATCCGCAAGTGCACGGAGTACGATGTAGCCTTTCACCAGGGGAGTAAAACCTGGATGTCAAATCCAAGGAACGGTAGACGCGACTAGCAAAGAAATCTCTTAACCGGACCCACCAGGGGAGAAAATGGTAAAGAGTGTAGAGAGCTTAACCTTAGTTAGCCACTCGTTACCCCAGACAACCTATCTTAATCTAACATGATCTGCTTCGACGGCTAGAACGGGAAGAACTCAGAACGGGGTGAGAGAGGGGTTCTTCCGGGCTCAACACTACTGTTATGAGTACACCCGAACGAGGTGGAGTACAAAGGACGGACAGGGCTGTCACCACCTGCCGCCTACCACTGCAGTTCCGTGGGGTGCAACACAACCTGAGGTGGCTAGCCAGCATAGGCACCACGCCTAAGCTTTCAGCCACTGACCTCCACCCAACGCAAAGGGTATAGAGGAAACCCCAAACAAGAGTCGCTGTCACTCGCGCAGACTCAGGTACCCGCAGATCATATGATAGATAAGATAAATTGCTAAAAGTAAAGAGTAAACTAGCGAGATACTAAGGCAAGAGACCGAGGAACTTACTGAAGATATCTCTGAAGCTTTATTCCTCGGGGGCAGAACTATGTTGAGGGAAGGCCGAGACGACTCCCAAACTCCCTCTACACGCTTGGCTGTCACCCAAGCACTCATCCACTACTCTCCCTACTATACTCTAAGATAGTGAACTACATCTTGAGCCTTCTCTTCTCTCCAATGGATGGTGTGTCTTGAGTGGGGGTGAGGGACGCCTTTTATAGCCTCCCAAGGGTGGAATCCTGCGTAATTGTCACGCCACCATCTTGCCTAGCTTTCACGCGAAAGGGGAGGCGTAACAGCCACGGAAGTAGGCCGGCCGGCCTCATCTAGGCCGTTCGGCCTGGCACTAGTTGCCATCTGGCACCGCCTTTCTTGTGGACGCTCCTGATGATGTCCTGATGACGGTTGTGGTGGCGTTCACCTCAAGCTTGACAGTTGGGGGCCGGCCGGCCTAGGGGAGGCTCTTCGGTCTAGCCCTGGCCCCTCTTGGCCCTCCATTGCACTGACTCGCTCATCAACGGTTGCATGTTGTCCCTTGAGATGGTTTTGGTTGCGTTGAGTTGAAATTGTCCGAGAATCCTAGGTAGGTGGATGTTCCAATCCATGGCCTAGGCCTTTCGGTCTTAACTTCATTTATTCTTGTCACTTCTTGCTTGGGGCTCCATTGGTGACTCCCTAGGGTCCTTATGCAAAGTTTGGAGCATTTTGGGGATGATTGCTGGCCGGCCTGCCTTGTCCAGGCCGACCGGCCGGGCAGGGTTCTGCCGGCGATCTTCCCGGACGCGTAACTTTCTCGTCCGGACTCCGAATTGGGTCATCCAAATATCCATTTCGATCATCTCAGAAAGCTCTTCGACATGGTGCTGTCAAATATGTGATTTGGGTCACTTTTGCACTATGTCCAAGTCTCATTTGTCTCGAGATGAACCTTTACTTGTATGGCTTCACCAATGTTGATATTTATGCACCATATTATCTGTATTTCCTTGCAAAACATATTGGTGCACAAAACTCGTGGAACTCATTAGTATAGATGACATTAGCATGATTATCACTATATGAGCATGAAATATGGAGAAATGTTGGCGGCAAAAGTCATGGATATCGACCGCCAACACGCCCCCACACCTAGACTTTGCTCGTCCCGAGCAAAGGGTTGAGTTAGATCCAAAGGATCAAGCAAAGCCTAGGGTCACGAAATCAAAAGTATGCATAAGAATTATTTCAAAGCTTTTCCTCATACCTTGGATTCCAGGTGGCTAACACCTTCACTTTCACCTATTGAACCTCAGAATAAATCAATGGAGAGCCTGATTCCTCCTTCTTAGTACTTGGAGATTTTGTATTTTTTTCTTCAAAATATGGAGGTATACTCTCATTCTCTCAAGCCACTCAGTAGCTCAAAGTGTTTGATCCTCACTAAGGCTTTTTAAGAAGCCTCACCTACCTCTACAAGGTTATATGTGGGGCTCAAGGCAGGGATCGTTAGAAATGCTTATCTCTTCCATCTATGCAAGATCAAATAACTTGTCTCCGAGAGATCATGTCAACCATGAACTTTGGTCAAGTGTAAGTGAGTGTGTATGATGAATGTCCTTGAGTGGTATTTGATTCTAGCTTCTTCCATCTTACCCCTTCTGCTCTTTTGAGGACCGGGTGTGTCCAAAGACCGGTAGATGGTCGCTTGCTGGTGTGATGAGTGATTGACAGTGCGGACTGTCGTTTGCCTTGGCTTAAGTATTGCAGGTGTAGAATGCGGCTTGATTGCATTGGTGCAGGTGAAGAACATGCACGAAAGGTTTTAGCCATGGCGGCCTCCAGGGAGTGGAGAGACAAGTAGACTTGGTTCGAGGGACCCGGTGGCCAGATGGATCAAGTGCGGTTCACATGGTGGCAAGAACGAGCAAGGCGGCGTGGATCCGGTGCGAGGTAGCGGCTCACAACCGAAGCTCGTACGCGGACGTGAAGCCGGTGCAAGGTGGCGGCTAACAACCGAAGCTTGTACGCGGGGTTTGGTGATTTGGCCACAAAATCATCAGGAGGACGGTTTCTTGGTTTGGACCTCAAAACCAAGCCCGAGGACTTGGCGTGGCGGTAACGGCCCATCAGGTGGAGCCGTGCGCGTCAAGGAGCCTGGACCGGAGGACACGCGGCGTGATCGCAAGGTTTGCGTCGGAGGGAAGCAAGCTTGCGGTGGAAGGTGTCCCAGCCGGAAAAAGATTCGCGAAAATGTCAAATTTGCCCATAAGGGGTATTTTGTTGTATGCTTCATGTAAGGGCGTTCTGGACATTGGAGGGCGCCTATATTTATGAGGAGTGGCTATTGTGGGCAGCCATCCATAGGAGAGAGTAGGTGGTGGACATCTCATTTGTTTGTGAGAGGGTCTTTTTCTAGGGTTTGAGAGGGAGAGAGAGGAGGGCTCTTTGATTTGAGCTTTTTGCCATTCTAGCTTTGTTTGTGCTAGCAAGTGGCTTGTAACCGCACATGGTGAAGTAATCCAAACATCAATTTCGTGCCAAATGATTTGCTCCCGTTTGAATTCGTGATTTATTATTTTCGGTATTTTCGGGTGCATTTTTGGGGATTTTTCGTTCGCCACGATTGGCTGCGAAATTCATGAAATTTGTTGGGGTCTTTTGTTGCTAGGATACTTGTGAGCAATTTTGGTGTGATCCCCCCTCCAATCTCTCACGGATTTAGTCCGAATTTGTGTTTTTCCCTAATCCCGGTTTCTTGTAGGACGTTCGGATTTCTTCTCGATTCGCGATGGATACTTGACCTTTTTCGAATCTTCTTCGTGGATCTATAAGCTCTTTAGGTGGTGCTTCTACAGCTCGGATTTTGGTTCGAATCGTTGAGTATTAAGATGGGAATTTTGGTTTGAAGTTTAGTGTGTTCTTCTCGAGTTGCCTCTATTCTTCTGTTCGTTCTGCAGGGAGAAGCGCTCGTGCTCGCCACCACCCATCCAGCAGCGTCGCAAGGCCCGCACGGCAGCAGGCTCGGCCTCCGCGACGACCGGCCCAGGTCCTCGGTTTCCAGCGCAGCGCAGCAGGCAACGGGCCCAGAACTGCTGCTGTGTACACGCGCGCGCGGTCAGCAGGTAAACCAGGCAGCAGCTCGCTCAGCTCTCCATCACGCGCGTGCAGGCGTGCAGCCCAGAAGAAAACCAGCAGCACACGAGCAGCAGGCCAAGCGACAGCACGCAGAGAGCTCAAGCTTGTTCTTTTCTCTCTGGTACAGAACAGCAGCTCAAGCTCTGTGCTTTTCTTTCTGGTGAGCATTGACGACAATCACTTCCTTACCAATCATTGTCTGTATGCTTAGCTGAATGCTCACTGGCCTTCACGATGGATAGTGCTTGAGCTACTTTGTTTAATCTCTATTGTTGCAAGCTGTATAGTTTAAGCCTTGATTATTGGTTTGTGTAGCCGACAGTTTGGTGCTTCCTTTTTCAGCTCATTTATTTGTGTTCTGCTAGTTAACCTGCTCGGCTTTTTGCTTGCATTGTGTTAAGAGCTCATTCGTTAGACGGCTTTTAGTGTGCAACTCATTTTATTTCGCTTCCGCATCGCTTTGAGCTTATCTAACTTGTTCCTAGAGTGAGCTTGCCACAAGTTGGCTGGTGTCACCTTGACGGTTAGAAGAGAGGCGCATTGGGTTGTAATCGGGACATAGGCCGAGTTTCTTCTTTGAAGGAATTTTTATCGGCTCCCATTCACCCCCTTGGTCGCCCGTTTCGGTCCTACAATTGGTATCAGAGCCGGTTAAGGATCACTCCACCTTTATTGGCTTTGTGATCCACGGGGCGACAAGGGAAAAGGCGATTTTGCTTTCGGATTTGGTTTTCGAGATTTGAGCTTGCTCTTGACTAATCCTAACCGGTGCTTTGAGCTATGGCACCAAACTTTTCTTCTTGTGTGTCTCTGTCCTCAGGTGGAGAGAAGCGTGATGAGCTTAATGAAGGGATGGTGTTTATGCGTCTTTTAGAAGAAGTGCATCAAGAAGACGATCTTCGACGCAAACTTCACAAGATGAGTAGAAGTAAACTCTTCCAAGGTATAATTGACTTGTTTACTCTCCTTTGTGCTGATGGCGAGATCATAGTTGAGCTTAAGAAGAAAATTGACACGTTTGAACTTGATAATTCAAATGCTTCTTCTTCTTCATGCAAATCTTGTGATGCCTTGCATATTAAATTGGAGAAAAGTGTTAAGTTTGGTAATTGGCATGCTCAGGATGGTAGAAAATTACAAGATGAGATTTGTGATTTGGAGTCGGAGATTGTTTTGTTGAAGTCAAATGCTTCTTTACCATGTGCTTTTTGTGAGTCTTTGCATGCTGAAATTAAAGAATTGAAATTGACTCACACCACTTGTTTGGATGAACTTGATCATGCTAAGGCTGAAATTTGTAAGATGAAGTCTATACCTTGTAGCATGTGCTCTTTGGTTCTTGATGATGATGTTTGCCTAACTTTTTTGGATACTCATTATGATTTGCTTAATGTGAATGATGATGTTTGTTCATGTGGTCTCATTTACACATCATGCATTGAATTAGAAAGTGAAGTTTTGGCTTTGAAACAGATGCGCGATGATATGAGCGCCAAGTTGGTTGAGCACAAGGAGATAAGTGCCAACCTTGAGAAAGAAAATGATCTCTTGCGTACCACATATGCCAAGTGCATTAAGGAGGAGATGACTAATTTGAAAAATGCTCCATGTGGTACTTGTGAGCGGCTGAAGTTTGAGAATTGTGTTTTGCTCACCAGATGCAAGAGTGTTTGTGCTAAGTCTTTGGATTCTCATGATTCTCGTCACTCTGACATTTGTGCTTCCAAAATTGATTATTCTCAGTCGGAGTTGACTTCTTGTGATGAGCGTGAGTCTTTAGATATTAGTGCTTGTGTTGGTGCTTTGGATAGCTCTCCCATAGCTATTTCTAAGCTTGTTGGTTCTTCCAGTGTTGTCCAAGATAATTCAAGTGGCAAGGGTGCTTCTCACTTTTTCGGAACTCATGCTCCCAAACCGAAGTTCCTTTGCACCTTTTGTAAGAAAGATGGCCATACCGTTGAGTTTTGCTTTCGTCGTATCAAACATGAGAGACGTGTGCGTGCTAAAGCTTTTAGAAAGCCACGTAGCCTTTCCCATGGCACGTGTGATGCTAATTTGGGCACAAAGTTAGATATTGGAGGTTCTTGCTCTAAGCCTCAAGGGACTTGTCGATTGAATGAGAATGGTGATTTGTCCTCTCGGACCGTGCCTACAGGTAGGCCTTTGTACCATTGCTCTTATTGTGACAAGGATGGGCTCCAAGAGAGCTTTTGTTATAGGCGTGCGAGACGCATGCGGCGAGTTTGAAGGACCGATTAGGCGACCAGAGAGGGGGGGAGTGAATGGGAGCCGATAAAAATTCTTTCCAACCAATCCGGCTATTTTCCCAAAACAACTCCAAAACCTCCGAAAGCGATCTTTCCAAGATCACGTAGCTACTGACCCTAGAAACAAGATACAAGCAGCGGAACTCGAATCGATCGAAACGAACACAAACCGAACCAAAATCAACACAACCCTGATCTGCTAGGAGGGGGAGGTTAAACCGCCTGGGGGGGGGGGGGGGGGCGGTTAAACCGGCCTACCCTGGGAGCCTCGGGAAAAAGTCAACTCGAAAGTGGATCTCCCAAACCGCTTGAGCTCTTGAGACGAGATTTTGGTCAGATGATATACACCTCCAGTGGAGTGTTTTCCCAAAAAAATCTCGGCCTCTAACTCACTAGAACTCCCGGAATCTCAAATCTAAGGAAGAACATCATGACCTCGAGTTCATCCCAAAAACTTCAAATCCAAAGCGATTCCCGGCATTTGGGGGCAAGATATCACCAGCAAAAGAGGCACAAGGCACTCATACGTGAATCCTCCAAAGAAATCCGAGAGAAAACGCCCTAGGAAGTGAAGAACGAAAATCCCCCCAAAAATAGCTCCGAAAATACCTCCGAAAATAGGAAAAAGAAAAGAAGCTCGTGGATTCAAATCATGGCACAAAGATGAACTAAACAAACTCAATCAACAAACCATGAATTCACCTATACAAACTACGAATGATTCGAAATAGTTCTAGGTGGAGGGGATGAAGGGGAAAACTAGTTCAAAGAGAAAACCAAAGAGATAACTAGAGAGATAGCAGCCACCAACCCCTAGGGGGCCTATTAGTAGTTCAAGTGGTGGTGCTCTAAAGACTAAACTACCCCTAAGTGATACATACCCCTCAGGGGCAAATTTGACATTTGGTTTCAGATATTTTCTGGCTGGGACACCTTCCACCGCAAACTAGCTTCCCTCCGACGCAAGCCTTGCAGTCACGCCGCGTGTCCTCCGGATCGAAGCTCCTCGACGCCGATTTTGGGCTGCCCCGGGGGGAGGCAGTTAAACCGCCCCAGGGGGCCGGTTAGACCGCCCCTGGCTGGGTGAGCAGCCCCTCAGCCCATCTTCGCCACGTCGAGTCCTCGCCCTTGGTTTTGAGGCCCAAACCAAGGGAAACCGTCCACCAATGATTTTGTGGCCAAATCACCAAACCCCGCGTACAAGCTTCGGTTGTTAGCTCCTACCTTGCACCAGCTTCTCGTCCGCGTACGAGCTTCAGTTGTGGGCCGCTACCTCGCACCGGAACCATGTCCCCTTGCTCGCTCTTGCCCGCATGTGAACCGCACTTGATCCATCTGGCCACCGGGTCTCTCAAACCAAGCCTATTTGTCTCTCCGCTCCTCGGAGGCCGCCATGGCTAAGACCTTTCGCGTCTGTTCTTCACCAGCACCAATGCAATCAAACAGCATTCTACACCTGCAATACTTGAGCCAAGGGAAACGTCAATCCACACCACGTTGTCAATCACTCATCACACCAGGAAGCGACCATTCACCGGTCCTCGGACACACCGGGTCCTCAATCTCCCCCTTGATGAGTGCATTGAGAACACACACATAGTAACCATTGAGATAAAAAGAAAAAGAAAAGAAATCGAAAAATAATCGCTCAAGCAAGTGACCAAAAGCAAGATCAAGCCAAATCAAAGTCACTCACAAGAGAAAAACTCAGAAAACACCGACCCTTCCATAGGAAGCGAAAAGGGCTCAACACCATCGGCAAAAGAGCAAAAGCACAAAGCACAAAGCACAAATCTCCAAATCTCCAAATCACTTTTCAGGACATACAAAGCACTCCCCCTGCAAAGATGCAACTCCCCCTGAACAAGTAAACTTGTGCGTGCGAAAAACACTCGAAAATGCTCAAAATTCCACAAAGCTTGTGCACACTGCACAGGGGCGGTTAAACCGCCCAGGGGGGCGGTTTAACCGCCCTGCCCAGATCACCACTCAAAATTGCAAGTTTGAACAAAAAGACTCGCAACGATGCCATTTCAACTCGAAAACCTTCCAAATATGCCCAACAATGTTTTCCAATGCTCAAACTCTCCCCCTTGTTGACAATGCACAAATCAAGGCAAAAATGCAAAAGTTTCGACTATGAGCTTCTCAAATAGACAATGAGCGATACAAAATTCTACAAATTAGAGAAAAGGCAAACTAGAAAGGTCATAGCATCATAAGGGCATTGCCGTCAAGAAAGTGAAGATATATAGCCATTTGACAAAGCCATGATCAATTTGTGCAATTTTATCAAAAGTTTCACCTCATGAGTAAAGTCCTAAACATGGATCGTTTAAGCAAAAATAAACTTCATCTCACCAAGATTATGATAGGACAAGCATTCTTGACAAAAGATCATTACAAACGCCCAAAATCTATCTCATGTCATGTCAAAGCATGGAGCCATGTGTTCACTTCTCAAGGGAGACTTCTTCGGCAAACAACATGCAACCGCTTAGCACCCATGTGTGCAAGTGTGTGCAATGGTGAAAGCATAGAGACATGAGCATAAATATCTTCAAATATATCTTTTTCTCATCATCCTTCTTCCATGCATAGACATCTCATTTTTCAAATTTTTCAAATTAAGGATGGTACATGAAATGTCTTTGCGACAAAAAGAAGCTTATGCTCCTCCACAAGATAAAGCATGGGCTAAACATTCACAATGACAAAGGTCTTTGACCCAATTGAAAAGAATATCAAATCCTAGCATGATCTTAAGCAAGATATGGCCATTTCGGCCAAACAAAACATGCAAAGGCATTAACTCATGGATGAAAAGAGTTTAAGTTCAGTTTGTCATTTTAATTCAAAAGGAGACTATCTCAAAAGAATATATATCAAAACCATCAAGAGCATAGCCATCCATACAATCAATCCCTAGCCAGCCTGCCTAAGCTCTAAAAAGTAGCAAATTGTAGCAATCACTGCATATAGGAGAAGCTCATCCTAAGATATGATACAAATGCAGCATGATATATCACAAGATGCAAAGATGAAAACTATACATCAAGATACAAAGATGGATAAAGGCAAATCAAATACAATAGTATACATATGCTACAACAGAAGCCTCCAAAACTCAGCTCAGAAAAATGCACACATACCAAGTTCTCCTCGCAAGCGGATGAAGGTAACTTGGTCAAGTGATTTTGTGAAAATGTCTGCAAGCTGGTTTTGGGTAGAAACAAGGGCAAGCTCAAACTCAATACACAAGCGTGATCAAGCACAACCATAAAGCTCCCCCTGGAATGTGCAACCAAAATGCAAATCCAAGGTTCAAGTTCAAACTACAAGCACCCCTTGGAATGTGCAACTGAAATGCAAATGCAAGGTTCAGAATCAATCACAAGCTCTCCTTGGAATGTGCAACTGAAATGCAAATCCAAGGTTCAGGTTCAAATTTCAAACTTCCCATGATATGCACAACCAAAGTGCCAACACGGCAAACTCACAAACTCATGCAATCCAAAAGCTATAAGCAAGGTCCTCTCCTTTTCAAATCATCTTGAGCAAATTCTCCCCTTAAGTACAGCCAAGCTCCCCCTCAACCAGAGACACCTAGTAACTAGAAAAAGGTGTACAAAAGCAAATGGAGAGCTCCAACACAAAACAAAAAGAAGAGAAATCTCAAACGAGCAAAATTCAACAAAAGATACCAACTAAAAGGATACCAAATGAACAACATGCCATGCACTAAATGAGACATATGAGAAAACATGACAGAGCGTTCACGTGGATCACACACTATCATACAAAGGTGACTAGTCCACCAACATATATCACAAAGCTAGCATGTCAAGATATACACATGAAGATTATACATGCTAACAAGAAAAGTGGCTAGCCTACCATGGTATATACACATCCAACAAGGATACAGGATAAGCAAATGTACAATATGCTACACAAATCATAAAAGCATGATACAAGCACAAAACAAGCCAAAGATACACAGGTGAACACAAGAGTGTACAAAGGATATACTCACAATACATAGTGTACAAGGGCCACATCGGGGCCATCCAAAAAGGTGTGGAGAACCATCAAACCTTGATCAGGCAAAAGACCAAGAGTCACCAAGCTCATGTTCTCCATACCTCCCACCTGCACAATCAAAAGCGAGAATGAGAAAGAGCGAACGACTCGACACTGGGGTTAGCACAGAAGGAATTAAACCAGTGTCGGGCCATCTGCTCAAAAGAGGGGTTAGCAAAATCAACACTACTATGGTCAAACCCTCTCATCTCTCACCGTCGGACCTCTAGCACCACGCGGGGGAAAACGCGGCCTAGACTCTCTCCTCACCTCAAAGCTATGGTCAAACCTCCCTGCACCAAACTGACCACGAGCAGCAGGCCGCCTAGCAAAATCACTACGAGCTGGAACACCACGACTACCCAAAGAAGGAACTGTACGCACAAAAGCCTCTCTCCTAGGTAAGGGTGAACGTGACACAGGCACACTACAGGAAGAGTAGTACCTGTCCCTGTTACCCAACTCCTTCTCTGGTAACCCCCACTCCTCACAAAGGTCACTCTCCTTTGGAAGTTGTTTGTCTTTGGTCGAAACTTGGGAGGATCTGGAGTGGTGTCAAGCTTGTTCAGTAGGTGGTTGGGTTTGGGCGTGAAGTTGTTCTTTGGAGAAGCTTTCTGTGGTGTTGGGATGTTTGTGGTGGGGTTAGCTTGCTCTCTCTCTTTCTCACCACTACTCTCACCAATCTTCTCAAAACCCAGACCACGACCATCAGCACTCTTAAACCCAGCAATCAACATCTTAAGCTAAGGCTCGCGACCCGACAACCAACCCAAACACTGACGCAACTCATCATTTTCATCCTGCAGACGAACAACATATTGTGCAAGTTCCACATTCTTCAAAGCAACAACATCGCATGCAGAGCAAGAGTTTGCAACAGGTGTTTTTTAATTCAGCCTCAAGAGAACTAATCATGGTATGAGCTTCAAGCAACTGAGCATGCAAAGTAGGACAAGAAGTACAAGCACCTAGCAAAGAAGGTCTAGACTTCAACTCAGCAAGCTCAACCCTAGCACCTTCTAGTTCATCAAGGCATGTCATGTGTTTATCCTTGAGAGCAACCAAATCAGCAAGATGCACATCACACACAGAGCATTCAAGTTCATCAGAAACAGTAGGAGCATCTTTCAGCACACCTATCTCAGCTCTAGCACTTGCCAACTCAGATTCAAACTCAGCCACTTTCTTGCTAGACCCACTAAGCAAAGACTCAAAATCCATCGCCTTCTTTCTAGTCTCAGAAAGTAAGGCCTCAAGCTCAGCTACTCTTTCCTTTGACTCTCCTAGCAAAGACCTAAACTCTCTCTTCTCCTTGTTGGTCTTCCTAAGCACATCATCACGGTTATCGACCAACTGCTCTAGCCTAGCAATCTCCTTACGCAAAGAGGCAGGATCGGTCAATACCTCATCCTCGGAGTCGGATTCGAAGTCGTAGTCGGAGATGTTCTTGTTGTTGGAGTCATGCGCCATGGTGTAGAAGTTCATAGCGGCGCAGGTAAGCCCGTTGAGGTTGCGATTCATGTGCTTCTTCTCCTTGCGGTGACCGCGGTCTTCCTCCTCGCTGCTTGAGCTTGACGAGGTGTCGGTGTTCTCGTCCTTGTTCTTGTGCTTGGAGTGGTACTTGTCCTTGGAGCGGTGCTTCTGCTCATCTCGCGGGCGGTGTTTGCGTTTCTTGATTTCCTCCGGGCACTCCGCGATCAAGTGGCCCTTCTTCCCACATCTATAGCACGTACTCCCCACGCGCCTTGAACCTTTCCGGTTCTGGTACATGCGCTCGAACCTCCTCGTGAGCAATGCGAGATCCTCCTCGCTCAGCACCTCAAACTCCTCATCTGGAAGAGACACAAGAGAAGACAAAGCAAAATGTCTGGAAGTATTAGCATGTCCATTACCAAAGCCACCGACTAGAGCCAGACTATGAGAATCAGTCGGACTCTTAGCCTTAGCAAGAAACCGTCTATCAACCTCAGAAGATTTCAACTTGGAGAAAAGCTCATCAACCACCAATGTCTCATAGTTAGCCGACTCCATGATAGCCTCAACCTTCGCTCCCCACACGGTCCGATCAAGTGATTGCAAGAGCTTGATAGCTCTGTCATGATCCGTGTAAGGGAGGACGGTGATGTTGGCCTTCATATTGTTGACTATAGACGTGAAGCGCTGAAACATAGCATCAACCGACTCGCTAGGCAACTGCTCAAAATTCTCATACTCTCGATGGTACATAGAGAAAAGCCTAGCCTTCACATGGCTATCACCACCGTGGGCTACCTCGAACTTGTGCCAGATCTGGCAAGCTAGGTCCTCGCCCAAAACCCGCTCAAACTCTTCAGGGGACAAAGCTTGAAACAAGTAGTCGACGGCCCTTGCGTTGGCCTCGAATTTATCTTTTGCGATCTGGGCATCCAAGTTGGTAGGATTGACATAGTTCTCATCTTTCGTCACATCCCTGTTGGCGCACCGAACGCGCACCAAGATCCACCGCAAGCGCATGGATCAGTTGTAGCTCTTCCCTCAAGAGAGTACTCCCCCAAGGTTATCAATCCACGGAACAAGTGGGTTATTACGCTTAACTAAGCACTAATCGAGTTGGTAAAGACTTAGATATGAATTGGATCTAATCTAAAAAGGTTAGAAGATCAATCTAGTCTAGATTAGCAAGAACAGTTGATGATGAGCACAAGATATGAGGAACGGATGTTCACAGGGTTTAGGGTCACTTATAGATGCATCGTATAACATGAAAGAACTGATCTAATCTATCAACGATGAACATGAACCAAGCTCAGCAGTTTTCCCTCCCACAAGCTGTCACCAAACAGGGGTAATCTGCTACTGAGCTACGAGGATCAAACTCATGGCTAAATGATCTGAGGTGCGCAGAGCAGCTGTGCAAACCAAATCAAGGCCTAGCTAGGGCATAAGATAGATGAAGAACATAGCCAAAAGAATATGATAGATCAATAATCATAACAAGGATTCAACAGGTACATCTCAAGATCACCATACAACCCCATGAACATATGAAGGATTTACCCCATGTAGATCGGTGTTGAAGTGCTAATCATGGTAGTAAACTCCTTGTGAAGACGACCTCCTTGCTGTCCTCTAGGGTTCAACATCGCCGGCGACTCCGCTAGGGTTCCCGACTCCGCTTCCTCCACGTGGACGTCTTCTAGATTTGATCTTAATCAATCCCTGGGTGTAGCTTGATGTCTTCGTCTCCTCTGGTGTGGCTCTCCTCGTCTCTGGCGAATGGCGGCACATATATACGCTAGGGTTGACGAATGCTTAGCCTCGAAGAAATGGGAGCACGTTTGGGCCCAGGAATGGGCTGGGCCGGCCGGCCAGGGGGCTCCTGGGCCGCGTGGCCTGGCCCTTTCCTGGCCCTGATCCACTTCATCTTTTGTGTGTTGATCCTTCTCCACTGTCATCAGCCTATGTATGCTTTAAGCCCATCGTCAAATCACCAAAACTAGCCCAAATGTGTCGAGTTTCCTACAAAATCACAATATACTCCAAAATACAAGACACAAGTGGAAACGAGGTTATTTCAGTGCCAAGTGGCGGGGTTAGCATTAGAATAAGCATGAAATTGATGTATAAACAACACTAAAATGGTGTCATTTAACAGCGCCAGCAATTCCCCCCCCTCTTAGCTCTTGCTTGTCCTCGAGCAAGTCAAACTCCAACGGGTTGCAAACGATCTTGAGTTTAATCTTTACACATGATGCAAGTGAAATCATTCAAGTCCTTTAAACAAAATATCAGCGGAGCAGCAAGAATAATCAAAGCATGGACGTTCAATCATTTACTCTAGCCAAATCATCTCCACAGCTTTTTCCTTTCGCTAAAGAACTCGAAACTCACCAGCACATCGCTTTCTCACTTTTCCTTGGAGGGTTTTTCTTCTCTTTAATCAAAACAAATCATCCTGCAACAAAAGTTAGACCAATATTCTTTTCCAAGTCCTCACAAGTCTCTCATTTATAAAGTGGCTATCCTATCTTGTTTTTCAAATCCTTTCCTCTCGAAATTCTCTCTCAATATGGTAGAGCTATAGGAAGGCTAGCCAAGTTAATGCAAATATTATCAAGCTAAGAAAATCCTCTAAAGGTGTTCACCTTCCGAGCCAATGATCATGAGAGTATAACCATAATGTGAGGGGTTCAAGGATGAGAAGTTATAGAATGGTGGACATGTGCAAGAGCAAATAAAATAAATGACTTTGAGGCACTAAAGCCGTCCTCATCGTCGGATTGCACATAGGTTGGAATTGAGGATATATCTTTGATGAAAGGTCGGTCTTCTCTTGCACTTCAAATGATCTCTAACATGTAGAACAGTCCCTCCTTAATTTATTATATTTTTTTCTTTATATTTTCTTTCTTTTCTTTCTTTCTTTTTCTTTTTCTTCTTTCTCTGAATTTACAACTCTTTTCCGAACATCTTCTGAACCCAATCTTTTGCATACGAGATAAATATTTATAACAACTCCACAATTTTTCTGCACTCCAGGGGATCCAGGAACAGACCTGGCCAGTCGGCCAGAGGCCCTCTGGGCGGCGCGGCCAGGCCCCTTTTTGGCCCAGTTGAGTCTCATCTTTTACGCACATCTTCCAAATATTCTCCAGAGTCTGTGTTCCTTCGATCTTGCCCAGAAACAGAATATATCCTCGTATACTTAGGCTGTGTTCAAGGGATAGATATAAAATAAAGAATTTTGGTTCGGTTTTTGGAATCCGGTAGATCGTATGATCGTTCTAATGAAGAACTCTCATTACTGAATAATGTCGAGGCTAGCATGAAGGGTTGAGAACAAGGACATGATCATTGCTCGAAATTAGAACTCCCAAGAGAGAAAAATCCTAACTTAATGCATCACATCATCTTGGCTTTTGGTGGAACGAATATTATTGAATTTTAAGCTTTGGATAGGTAAAAATCTCTCGACCTGGAAAATCATATAGTCGTTCTTTGTGCAAGGTTTTTCTAGAATTTACTTAAACAAAATCTCCTCCAATTAATGTGTTACTTGCATGTGCTAAGCAAAGTTCCAAGTTCTCGCTAAAGATCAAGCATGGGTATAGCGAGAATAAATTCTTTAATAAGCACCACAACCATGATTTAAATTTCAAGACAATGCTCATGATAAATCGCTTATAAGAACAAAAATAAAACTTACAAAGTGCACGATCCAAGCAATTTATTCAAGACTCTATTTATTTATTTTTTTAAGACTCACACTAATTTATCAAGACTCTCAAACGACTAGCACACCGATAGAAAAATAAATCTCACGACTCTCACACACACCGACGAAACTTGACTCTCACAAAAGACATGATACGAGCTCGCTCTCCCCCACGCTCAAACCTTACGACGTCCTCGTCGTAGACAAAATGGGAGAAACATGTGACACCCCAGTGTCACTTTTGCAATTATTTTCATGCACAAGTACATCATGGACAAGATTGTATGGTGCTCATCATGTTTCTGTATTGAGTATCATGTTTGTTTGGACTCTCAAAAGTCAAATTTTGTATTTGAACTCATTTGGTTCAAATTTGACTAAGTTATAGTCCTTTACTTTTTAACCCTTTTGGGGGCTTGTTTAAAATTAGAAATGTTTAAACAAGTGGCTTTTAGCCAATTTAAAAATCTCTTAGTGAAGTATCTACTTTCAGCTAGAAGTTTTGGTTTTGAGCAAAGACATCTTTTACTTGCTCAAATTCTTGGTCAAATGTTGGTCAAACTGCTGATTTCAGCACTTCTGAAAATGGCTAAGTCCTTTTCCTGACAGCAGCCATTAGCTAACTTTAGGGCTCCATAATTTTTATTTTTCAATCAGCCCAAACCAAAACAAGTTCTTGGGTTGGAAGCTGGTAGTTTGAACTCTTCAAAAATCATGAACAACTCCAGGATCTCAATCTCTAGCTATTTCTTTTTCAAGCTCAAAGTCAGCTAAGTCCATTGCAATTCTGGGACTTAGAAATTTTTTTGAACTCGAGATTTTGGCCAAAGTTTGATCGATCATATCTTCCAAACTAAATCTTTTTGAACCATATGACTTTAACGAAAGTTGTTCATCTTGGTACCCTCTACAACTTTTGTATAGGAGTTTTGGAAAGTTTCTACACGAAATCTCGAGTTTGAATCAAATTTTTGGGGTGAGCTTCGGCGGTCACTGTAGCGTCTGAATCGAAATGTTCGATTCAGACTTCGAACAGCAGAGGGGTGAGCGCTCGTGCGCTGGCGCCGCCCGTGCCACGCGCCGTGCCCGCTGTCCCTTGCCGCGTGCCGTCGCTCCGCATTGCCAGTTGCTCACCAAGCCATGCAGACCGCTTCGCTGTCGAGTCACGCAGGCGACACCATCGCCGGCCGTCAGTGACCACCAAAGCAAAGGCCGCCAGTGAGTGCCACGCGGAATTCACCGCTCTCGTTTCACCTCACTCCAATTCATCGGCCCAGTAACTCCACGACCTCGTCCACTCCACCCTCGACCACTCCGCTCGCTCCGCCGTCCCTTCCTAGCCGGCAATTCCCAGAGACTCCGGCCGCCATTGCCGCCGCCCCACCTCACCGTGGAACTCCACTTTCCCATCCTCCTCCGCCTCTCCAAACTGCCCAAATGGATCCTCCTTGATCTACTGAAGCCGTGCACCATCTTCTCGTGAACTCCGAAGCACTGGTGAGCCTTAGCGCCGGCCGTTTTTCCGGCCGTCCGCCGCCGGCCATGGGCAAGGACCGTGCCGCCTCTAATCCTCGGGTTTTTCCTCCTCAGGTGGTGCGGCTTGGAATTCCGTGGCCGTGGGTCATCTCCGGCGGGTCTCCGGCCTTCTTCTCCGGCGAGCCCGGCCGGTCAACCGAGCGGCGGCGCTCTGTGCAAGAGAAGAGGCTCCAGGGGCCTTTAATTAGAAGAGGAAGTTTTTCTAGGGGGTTATCTGTTAAAATCTGGGAGTTAAGTGTTGAAGTGGAAAAGATCCAGGGGGTTTTCTGGAAGTTCCAGGGGCTATTTTGTAAAGAAAGGACTGGTTGGTTTAGAATTTTTCTTTCCAGGGACCCAACTGCAAAAGAGTTTTTGGTTTTTCTGTTAAAACTATTGCTGCATGCATGTTTTTCATGCAAAATGCATAGTAACTCATAGAAAAGTGATAAAAATGTGAAACCAATTTTGTTGAGTTTGTTACATTTTTTGTCACAGGAGAAAAATATAAAATCATGTTGTTAGTTTAATGTTTTCTGTGTTAAAGTTTTAATTAACTCTATAGCTTGGTGTCAAAATAAATGGTTCTGCATATCTAAAAATTTTGAGAAAATCACAGTAGCTCTAGTATGTGTTTTTATGATCATAATAAATTTCTTGGATGCATGTTGTCTGCATAGTTAAGTTAATGTAATGTTTCCTAGATATTTGTTGGTGAGCTCAGTTTAAGTTTGCATCTGTTGTTATCTTTACCTTCTTACCGGAAGCATTCAACCTTTTTAACGCAGCCGCACTTTAATCATTTACTTTACAAAGTTTTACTTTATGCATTTAAGTTTTCATAGGAGTTGATTGAAACCATAGTTGCATATTCCATAGGAAACCCAGAGTTTTTACTAGTATGTGTAGGTCGATAGAATTGCTAGGCTGGTTAAACAGTAGAAGTCGAGTAATTGTCTGTTACTCGCGAGAAGCTAGGTTGGTTACTTTAAACAAGTTTTGTTCAGCATATCAGTTATCTGGAAAAGTTTAGACCGGGCGGGGAGTTTTTGGTAGGGAAAAGAATGGAATGGTGTAGCTCCGCCTGTGTCAGTTATGGCCCGTTCGTTGTTGGCTCTGGGATCAAGTTTGAATTGTACTACCTCACATGCTGGGAGTAAGAGGTAGTTGAAACTGGTAACTTATGTACTTTAGCTCGCACTGGTATGTTGAACTACGCCTGACTTCCTATTCATGTACCGGTTAGAGAAATAACTCATGGCTGACCCGTCGTTGGTATCGGTGAGGACTGGTACTTGAGGGTCGCAGGGTATGTCAAGTGCTTAGTGTTGGCTAAAGGAACGGCTGGCATGAGCGACTCGACGGGGTATGCTTATGCCGTGTGGGTAGGTTAACCTTGCAAGGTATAAAAACCGAATCGATTCGCCGTACTCACGGTATTGAGCCCTTGATCCCTGGGTTGCATCGCTAGTTAAGAACATGAATGTGATGGTGATATTTATACATGCTGTATGATTTTAATCAAGTGCTTGCTCTCTTTGAAAAAGTTTTTATAAATGCTTACTTAGAATAAATAGCCCAACTAAAACTTGGATGCTAAAATTTGAAAGTAAGGATCTACTTAGTGGCTTCTTTTTGGCAAAACAAAAACCCAGCCAAAAGCTTTGCATACTAGAGGTCTTAGTAAACTTAAAGTCGGGTAAGTCTTGCTGAGTATTAAATTACTCAACCCTGCTTGTGTTATCCTTTTCCAGAGTCAGAGTATAGTGTAGTCGAGCAGGTCGCTGAAGCTTTTCCGTTCGGTGTGCCTGAGGGTTTTCAGTTGCAGTTCGTTCCGGCTTCGCAGGGTGTGGAGCCGAAGGAGTAATAATGCTGGCTGGGCTACCTGTGCATTATTATGTTTCGTTGAAGTGCGAGTGTGCTGTACTGCTTGCATTAGCTAAGGGACAATGCACTTGAGCTGACATAATTTGAGGTGGTTCTGCCACAGCTGGTACCAGAGCCGAAAATACTTGGCGGATGGTTTAACTTGTCTTAAAAAATGTGTTTTCCGGAATAAAAATTTTTCTGGTTTGCGAAAATACGTTGGTCACGTTAAGGAATTAATTTTTAGAACGTAAGCCCTAGGGAATTATGGGTATGTGATTCAGGTGGCTAACTAATACTTCAACTGACTTCCAGCACATTACTTTTTCTGTCAAAACTTACTTTCTTGTACAATCGACCTTTAAATTTTGTAACGACGCACTCATCGACTAGGTAAGAGGGTAAGTACATCCGGTCAAGGGGATGCGCTTGACACCTCGGTCGGTACGGGATAAATCCGAACGCTGTGCTCAAGCAGTGGCTTCCTTGAGCTGCGGCCAATATACCCATGCACTGTTGTGGATTATATTGGGCGTAAAGTGGGCTTATGTGCTGTCCATACGGCGCGGGATGTATGGATACTGTTACTACAGAGAACGGTAATGTATGGGGACGCTTTCATGAGTGCTGGCATGAAAGGTTCAATTTATACACTGTGTTTTTCTGTAGGTACACTAACATGCGTTGCGTAAGTTAAGGCGTGTACAATACGACTAGCTAATATAGAGAGAGCCGTATATGTATGCCACCGATGCTAACCACGTAAGACCAAGAATACTTGGCAATTGTTTTTCTTTGTGAGGGCGATTAGGACGAGCATGCATCATGAATTTAAAAATCTGTTGAAATCCTTAAAAATTTTGTTGGGGTGCCTTGGGGTTCTACACCACCATCTAATTTACTTTGCACCTAAGGTGGATCTAGCTGGATTTTTGGACGTCTGCTGTTGGTCGAATTTTTTTCGCCTAGCACATGATGTTTTCTGCAGAGTAGAGTTAAAGAAAAGTTGCTCAGAATTTGGTTAGCTTGTTGCTGTAAAAATTTCACATTTATATCTTCAGTGTAGCTTGAGCTATGCATGTTTTAGTGAGCCCCTGTTTCTTGGAATTTTTTTCTGGAGGACAGCAATGAGTCTTTGAATTTTTACCCTATCTTAACATCTGAGCCAAGTCTTTCACTTCATAAGAAAGTTGTAGAGAGCTATCTAACAGAATTTCTGGCAAAGTTTGAGCATTTTTGCATACATCAGCTGAGAGTTGTGAATTTTTTTTTCTTTGCTTGCCAGGAAGCTGTCCAATTCTGTTTTTAGCAAGATCTTTTCCGAATCATGTGCTAAACCTTATTTGCTTTTCATTTCAGATGAGTTTTCCAAATAACAACCCTCACATCACTACTGATATTGATGGTCGCCTCTTCTCCAATGGATTGTATCGAGAGGGGTTTCCTTCCCAGCTTTGGGAGACCATGCAAACTCTGGGGTACATGGTTGCACCTCAGTATGTGGGGAGATATATCACTGAAACGGGGATAAACCGTTGTGAGGTTTCACTGGTTATACCCAATTTACCTCCAATAGTGGGTGAAGAGATTCGGATTGTTGTCACAGGGGGGAATTATGAGGAGGCTAGCGACATTGCCGCTTGGAGAGCCTTGCAGCAGTTAAGTTTTAAGCATCAATTAAAAACTTTTGGAGCTCCAGCGGGTGTCTTTATGTCCTCTAAAACTGAAGTGGGTGAGTCAAGCTCTAGTGTTAAGCAGGAAAGCTCTAGTGACATGCAGCATATGACTCGCTACATGGATAATGTAAACCGTCTGATTGAGAGCATGGCTTTCAGTTATGGCGCTATGTTAAATGCTGCTAATTCCCAAGCCCAAGAAAGAGAGGCAATGCAAGGGCAGGTAAACCAACACATGGCTGTGATTGGAAGCCTGGAGGAACGTGTATATGAATTAGAAGTGGAAAATGACAACCTTCAGCAAGAGCAGGAGGGAGTCTGGGCTGAAGGGCCCCAAGTTCCTAATCCACCAGAAGAGTTGCCTGATCAAGGTGATTCTGGTTTGGATGACTCACCTGGACCACCCATAGAACCGCAGCTATCCGATCAGGAAGAACCGGTTGATCCAGCTCCACAAGTCCCTGGTCCTGCATATGGGTGGATCAGTGAGGAAGAGGATACGGAAGAAGAGCTAGATGAAATGAATGGGGAGGAGGAAATAGGTGATGAAGAAGAAGCTGAAGAAGAAGAAGAACCAGAGGAACGCATCTTTTACACTGATAACGAGGAATCCGATTGATTTATGTTTACCTTCGGAAAATTCCCGTTCTCATGTGTTGTATTTTAAGTTTCCCTCTTGTAATAAGTTGTGTTGTGGAGTACCTTTCAGTTGAACTATTTTCTTGGTGATGTAATAATCAGGATGTATGGATGTAAAGTGGAACCTATTTTCCTTTCCAATGCAGCACTTTGGTTTGTTCTGAAAGTTTTCGCAGCAGAATTGTATCAGAATTTTTACACCTTGATAATTACTTTTCTAGGCAGATTTATGAATACCAAAGTTGTTGCAAATTTCATTAGTGAGCTGCTGGAAAAATTTCAAATCCTTTGGATCAGTAGTTTGGGAGAAACATGCGAAACAATACGACTCTGTCTGCTGGAAAAACAGATTTGACAGAGAGGCAAAGGACGAATTTTTCACCCTTCCTAACGTGTGATCTAGATCTGGAGTTGAATACGAAAGTTGTGGACTATAAAATTCTGAATCTACTAGAAAAATTTGAGCATTTTTGGTTTAGTAGTTTGCGAGATACAAATTTTACACTAAACCCGTGCAATCTGTCCAAAGCTGAGAATTGGCAAAGTGATAATATCACGTTTGATGGACGAGTGGATCTAACTTCCGGGACTAACTCTCTTTTAGATTAATTATGTCATGCACTGTGCTATAATGTTTTCATTCTTGAGTATTGATTTTATTTATCATTGCTCATTGAGAAATTATTGCGACGTTGTATGACTAATCTGCACCTGGTGGCTTATGCAGAATGCCTGACACTCCGGATGATGCTGGGGGTGGTGATGGTGGAAATTTGCCTGGACCTCCTGATATCAGGGAATTCATGGCCCATCAAATGGCTCAGCACACTGAACTCATGCGTGTATTGATCCAAATGCAGCAAAACCAGCCACGTCAGGAGCCACATCATGATTTGCCGCGTGAAGCTTCATATCCGGATTTCTTTGGCACACAACCACCACAGTTCTTCAAGGCAAAGGAGCCTTTTGATGCTGATGTCTGGCTCAATATTATTGAGTCAAAATTTGCACTATTGGTGAATCCATGTTCAGAAGCGAATAAAGCTCGGTTTGCAGCTCAGCAACTTAGAGATGATGCCCGTCTGTGGTGGGATAATTATTGTGCTACACTTCCTGCTGATCATGTTGTGTCCTGGAATGAATTCAAGACTGCTTTCCGCTCACATCATATTCCAGATGGCCTCATGGATAGGAAACTCAATGAGTTCTTGGCTCTTACTAAGGGTAATCAGGGTGTGTTACAGTATTCTCAGACTTTTAATCATTTATCCCAGTATGCTGGTCATCATGTTGATACTGATGCTAAGAAACAAGATCGTTTCCGTCGCGGACTTAACACTAAGTTGAAGAAAGTTTGGTCCTTATTAAGCCTGCTAGTTTTAATGAGTTGGTGAACATGGCTATCACTCAGGAGGATAGTAATCTGGCGCATCAGGCTGATAAGAAGAGGAAAGCCCCAGCTGCATCATCTAGTACTCCTAGTCAGAGGTTCAGAGTTGAGCAAAGGGCCCCACAGAAGGCTCCTCAAGCTGCTCAGCAAAAGAAAAATCAGCAAGGTTATTGGGTTATCCGCCCAAATCAATCTCAGGGGCAGTCTCAAGGCCAAGGATTCCGTGCACCTCCTCCTCAACAACAGGGACGTGCCCATAATTTTCCATGTTATAATTGCGGGAAGCTGGGACATTTTGCCAAGGAATGCAGGGCACCACCCAAAGGTGGAAATAATGCACCAAGACATCAGCCTAATAATCGCCAGAATAAAAAGCAAATGGTGGTTAAGCAAGGCCGTGTGAATTTCACTACCATTGATGCTATTCCAGAGGGTACTCCAGTTATGGCGGGTACGTTTCAAGTTCGAAATCAACCTGTTGTTGTTTTATTTGATTCTGGAGCATCACATAGTTTTGTCAGTATGGCATGCATAGAAAAATGTGGATTTCAAATTGCACAATTAAATTGTAACTATGTGATCTCTAGTCCCGGAGGAAAGATAGCTACCAATCATGTGATCAAACCAATTCCTCTCCAAATAGGCAGCAAAGTATTTGATACTGAGCTCATATGTCTAGATAACCAAGGGATAGATATTATTTTGGGTATGAACTGGATGAAAAGGCACAGAGTTGTCTTAGATATATCAGCTCGAGGTATTGAAATAAATTCCCCTAGTCATGGTGTTTCCACACTTTATTTACCATCCAGGCAAAGCAAATGTAGTTGCAGATGCACTCAGTCGCAGGGGTAATTGTCAGTTTATATCTTTGAGACCCCATAATACCACTCTTGCTAGAGAGATGGACAAATTGAGTTTGGAAATTATTCCACAAGGTACCTTGAATCACCTTTTGATTCAGCCTACTTTGCAAGATCAGATTGTCGCGGCTCAATCTAAAGCTAAAGGAGTGCAGATCATTAAACAAAGGCTAGCTGAGAATGATGGAAAGTATAAATGTTTTCGCCAAGACAAGGATGGAGTTCTAAGGTTCAATGATCGTCTAGTAGTTCCTAAAGATCATGAGCTTAGGAAGAAAATTCTCGATGAAGCACATCTTTCTAAATTCTTGATTCATCCAGGAAGCAGTAAAATGTACCAAGATTTGAGAGAAAATTTTTGGTGGACCAGAATGAAAAGGGAAATTGCTAAATATGTAGCAGAGTGTGATACTTGCCAAAGAGTGAAGGCTAGTCATTTGAAAGCCAGTGGAACTTTGCAGCCATTGCCTATACCTTCATGGAAATGGGAAGACATAAGCATGGATTTTATTGTGGGTTTGCCATTGACCCCTCAGAAACATGATTCTATATGGGTCATTGTTGATAGACTCACAAAGTCAGCACATTTCATTCCTGTCAACAATGCTTTTTCAGCAACTCAATATGCTGAGATCTATTTAGATCAAATTGTATGTCTACATGGAGTTCCAAAGACTATCATTTCAGATCGAGGTTCACCTTTTATAGCTCGCTTTTGGAAACAACTGCATGAACTATTAGGCACTAAGCTCATTCGAAGTTCAACTTATCATCCTCAAACCGATGGACAAACTGAAAGAGTGAATCAAATTTTGGAGGATATGCTTAGAGCTTGTGTCATTCATTACAACAAAAGTTGGGACAAAAGTTTATCCTTAGCTGAATTTTCTTACAATAACAGTTATCAATCCAGTTTGAAAATGGCGCCATTTGAAGCTCTATATGGCCGTAGGTGTCGAACACCATTAAATTGGTCGGGAACTAGCGAGAGAAAAATCTTCGGTCCAGATTTGGTTAAGGAGGCCGAGGATAAAGTAAAAATCATTCAGCAAAATCTTAAGACCGCTCAGTCGCGGCAAAAGAGTTATTCTGACAGGAGAAGGAGACCTTTAGTTTTCAAGGTTGGGGATCATGTTTATCTTCGTGTATCGCCAACTAAAGGTGTTCAGAGATTTGGGGTCAAAGGAAAATTAGCTCCTCGTTTTATTGGACCTTTTGAAATCATTAATCAATGTGGTCCACTTGCTTATCAGATACAACTGTCGTCCAAACTTGCAGCTATTCATAATATCTTTCATGTATCTCAACTCAAGAAATGTCTCAGAGTTCCTATTGAAAATGTCGCTTATGAGGAAATTGAATTTGAGCCCGATCTTTCTTATGAAGAGCAACCTTTCAAGATTCTTGATCAGAAGGAAAGAGTCACTAGACGTCGTTCTATCAAGTTTTATAAAATTCAATGGACTCATCATTTGGAAGATGAAGCAACATGGGAACAAGAATCTTATCTCAATTCTAAGTATCCAGGTTTTGTTGAATCCACTCTAAGGTAATCATCTTTTTATTACTTTCTCTCTCAATCCGAAATCTCGGGGCGAGATTCTTTTAAGGGGGGAGGGCTGTGACACCCCAGTGTCACTTTTGCAATTATTTTCATGCACAAGTACATCATGGACAAGATTGTATGGTGCTCATCATGTTTCTGTATTGAGTATCATGTTTGTTTGGACTCTCAAAAGTCAAATTTCGTATTTGAAGTCATTTGGTTCAAATTTGACTAAGTTATAGTCTTTTACTTTTTAACCCTTTTGGGGGCTTGTTTAAAATTAGAAATGTTTAAACAAGTGGCTTTTGGCCAATTTAAAAATCTCTTAGTGAAGTATCTACTTTCAGCTAGAAGTTTTGGTTTTGAGCAAAGACATCTTTTACTTGCTCAAATTCTTGGTCAAATGTTGGTCAAACTGCTGATTTCAGCACTTCTGAAAATGGCTAAGTCCTTTTCCTGACAGCAGCCATTAGCTAACTTTAGGGCTCCATAATTTTTATTTTTCAATCAGCCCAAACCAAAACAAATTCTTGGGTTGGAAGCTGGTAGTTTGAACTCTTCAAAAATCATGAACAACTCCAGGATCTCAATCTCTAGCTATTTCTTTTTCAAGCTCAAAGTCAGCTAAGTCCATTGCAATTCTGGGACTTAGAAATTTTTTTGAACTCGAGATTTTGGCCAAAGTTTGATCGATCATATCTTCCAAACTAAATCTTTTTGAACCATATGACTTTAACGAAAGTTGTTCATCTTGGTACCCTCTACAACTTTTGTATAGGAGTTTTGGAAAGTTTCTACACGAAATCTCGAGTTTGAATCAAATTTTTGGGGTGAGCTTCGGCGGTCACTGTAGCGTCTGAATCGAAATGTTCGATTCAGACTTCGAACAGCAGAGGGGTGAGCGCTCGTGCGCTGGCGCCGCCCGTGCCACGCGCCGTGCCCACTGTCCCTTGCCGCGTGCCGTCGCTCCGCATTGCCAGTTGCTCACCAAGCCATGCAGACCGCTTCGCTGTCGAGTCACGCAGGCGACACCATCGCCGGCCGTCAGTGACCACCAAAGCAAAGGCCGCCAGTGAGTGCCACGCGGAATTCACCGCTCTCGTTTCACCTCACTCCAATTCATCGGCCCAGTAACTCCACGACCTCGTCCACTCCACCCTCGACCACTCCGCTCGCTCCGCCGTCCCTTCCTAGCCGGCAATTCCCAGAGACTCCGGCCGCCATTGCCGCCGCCCCACCTCACCGTGGAACTCCACTTTCCCATCCTCCTCCGCCTCTCCAAACTGCCCAAATGGATCCTCCTTGATCTACTAAAGCCGTGCACCATCTTCTCGTGAACTCCGAAGCACTGGTGAGCCTTAGCGCCGGCCGTTTTTCCGGCCGTCCGCCGCCGGCCATGGGCAAGGACCGTGCCGCCTCTAATCCTCGGGTTTTTCCTCCTCAGGTGGTGCGGCTTGGAATTCCGTGGCCGTGGGTCATCTCCGGCGGGTCTCCGGCCTTCTTCTCCGGCGAGCCCGGCCGGTCAACCGAGCGGCGGCGCTCTGTGCAAGAGAAGAGGCTCCAGGGGCCTTTAATTAGAAGAGGAAGTTTTTCTAGGGGGTTATCTGTTAAAATCTGGGAGTTAAGTGTTGAAGTGGAAAAGATCCAGGTGGTTTTCTGGAAGTTCCAGGGGCTATTTTGTAAAGAAAGGACTGGTTGGTTTAGAATTTTTCTTTCCAGGGACCCAACTGCAAAAGAGTTTTTGGTTTTTCTGTTAAAACTATTGCTGCATGCATGTTTTTCTTGCAAAATGCATAGTAAATCATAGAAAAGTGATAAAAATGTGAAACCAATTTTGTTGAGTTTGTTACATTTTTTGTCACAGGAGAAAAATATAAAATCATGTTGTTAGTTTAATGTTTTCTGTGTTAAAGTTTTAATTAACTCTATAGCTTGGTGTCAAAATAAATGGTTCTGCATATCTAAAAATTTTGAGAAAATCACAGTAGCTCTAGTATGTGTTTTTATGATCATAATAAATTTCTTGGATGCATGTTGTCTGCATAGTTAAGTTAATGTAATGTTTCCTAGATATTTGTTGGTGAGCTCAGTTTAAGTTTGCATCTGTTGTTATCTTTACCTTCTTAATGATAGGTTAATCTTGTTTAAAGAGATATGCACATACTCTATAAAATTCTAATAATGGTTTTAACAGCTTAATTTGTGCTTTTTTGTGAATATCTGTGTTTGTACTTAAGCTGTATAATCGAGTTGCTGCAAGTTAGTTATTGCATCTTTTCCAATTGTTGTTCTAAACTCACACATATGCATCTTCATGTAGAGAACGTTCTAGCTGACGGGGTTTACAATCTGGTGCCCGAGTCTGAGGTCGAGCTGCAGGAAACTGAACTTGTGGTTTCTGAAGTTGAACAAGACCCGAGCCAAGACTCGGAAGGGCCCAAGGCCAGTGAATGCAAGCACCGGAAGCATTCAACCTTTTTAACGCAGCCGCACTTTAATCATTTACTTTACAAAGTTTTACTTTATGCATTTAAGTTTTCATAGGAGTTGATTGAAACCATAGTTGCATATTCCATAGGAAACCCAGAGTTTTTACTAGTATGTGTAGGTCGATAGAATTGCTAGGCTGGTTAAACGGTAGAAGTCGAGTAATTGTCTGTTACTCGCGAGAAGCTAGGTTGGTTACTTTAAACAAGTTTTGTTCAGCATATCAGTTATCTGGAAAAGTTTAGACCGGGCGGGGAGTTTTTGGTAGGGAAAAGAATGGAATGGTGTAGCTCCGCCTGTGTCAGTTAAGGCCCGTTCGTTGTTGGCTCTGGGATCAAGTTTGAATTGTACTACCTCACATGCTGGGAGTAAGAGGTAGTTGAAACTGGTAACTTATGTACTTTAGCTCGCACTGGTATGTTGAACTACGCCTGACTTCCTATTCATGTACCGGTTAGAGAAATAACTCATGGCTGACCCGTCGTTGGTATCGGTGAGGACTGGTACTTGAGGGTCGCAGGGTATGTCAAGTGCTTAGTGTTGGCTAAAGGAACGGCTGGCATGAGCTACTCGACGGGGTATGCTTATGCCGTGTGGGTAGGTTAACCTTGCAAGGTATAAAAACCGAATCGATTCGCCGTACTCACGGTATTGAGCCCTTGATCCCTGGGTTGCATCGCTAGTTAAGAACATGAATGTGATGGTGATATTTATACATGCTGTATGATTTTAATCAAGTGCTTGCTCTCTTTGAAAAAGTTTTTATAAATGCTTACTTAGAATAAATAGCCCAACTAAAACTTGGATGCTAAAATTTGAAAGTAAGGATCTACTTAGTGGCTTCTTTTTGGCAAAACAAAAACCCAGCCAAAAGCTTTGCATACTAGAGGTCTTAGTAAACTTAAAGTCGGGTAAGTCTTGCTGAGTATTAAATTACTCAACCCTGCTTGTGTTATCCTTTTCCAGAGTCAGAGTATAGTGTAGTCGAGCAGGTCGCTGAAGCTTTTCCGTTCGGTGTGCCTGAGGGTTTTCAGTTGCAGTTCGTTCCGGCTTCGCAGGGTGTGGAGCCGAAGGAGTAATAATGCTGGCTGGGCTACCTGTGCATTATTATGTTTCGTCGTAGACTCGTGATGTTTAAAACTTCCGCTGCATTTTAAACTCTGTGTTGTAATAACTTTTATCCTGTAATATTTTTGTAATTACATCCACGTGTACTGTGTTGTAAAATTTGCGACTCGTTAATCATCTGTGCTCATCGTGCAGTGAGACTTGCCTCGTATTGGTTTCGACAATGTGATCAGTGGTGTAATCGGGAGTTACCCGACAGTAACTACACGGTTATGTCAGTTGAAGTGCGAGTGTGCTGTACTACTTGCATTAGCTAAGGGACAATGCACTTGAGCTGACATAATTTGAGGTGGTTCTGCCACAGCTGGTACCAGAGCCGAAAATACTTGGCGGATGGTTTAACTTGTCTTAAAAAATGTGTTTTCCGGAATAAAAATTTTTCTGGTTTGCGAAAATACGTTGGTCACGTTAAGGAATTAATTTTTAGAACGTAAGCCCTAGGGAATTATGGGTATGTGATTCAGGTGGCTAACTAATACTTCAACTGACTTCCAGCACATTACTTTTTCTGTCAAAACTTACTTTCTTGTACAATCGACCTTTAAATTTTGTAACGACGCACTCATC
Organism: Urochloa ruziziensis; assembly: GCA_015476505.1. Taxonomy (NCBI): domain Eukaryota; kingdom Viridiplantae; phylum Streptophyta; class Magnoliopsida; order Poales; family Poaceae; genus Urochloa; species Urochloa ruziziensis. Next base: position 26,027,178 of record CM027123.1, on the reverse strand, counting down.
GACTAGGTAAGAGGGTAAGTACATCCGGTCAAGGGGATGCGCTTGACACCTCAGTCGGTACGGGATAAATCCGAACGCTGTGCTCAAGCAGTGGCTTCCTTGAGCTGCGGCCAATATACCCATGCACTGTTGTGGATTATATTGGGCGTAAAGTGGGCTTATGTGCTGTCCATACGGCGCGGGATGTATGGATACCGTTACTATAGAGAACGGTAATGTATGGGGACGCTTTCATGAGTGCTGGCATGAAAGGTTCAATTTATACACTGTGTTTTTCTGCAGGTACACTAACATGCGTTGCGTAAGTTAAGGCGTGTACAATACGACTAGCTAATATAGAGAGAGCCGTATATGTATGCCACCGATGCTAACCACGTAAGACCAAGAATACTTGGCAATTGTTTTTCTTTGTGAGGGCGATTAGGACGAGCATGCATCATGAATTTAAAAATCTGTTGAAATCCTTAAAAATTTTGTTGGGGTGCCTTGGGGTTCTACACCACCATCTAATTTACTTTGCACCTAAGGTGGATCTAGCTGGATTTTTGGACGTCTGCTGTTGGTCGAATTTTTTTCGCCTAGCACATGATGTTTTCTGCAGAGTAGAGTTAAAGAAAAGTTGCTCAGAGTTCGGTTAGCTTGTTGCTGTAAAAATTTCACATTTATATCTTCAGTGTAGCTTGAGCTATGCATGTTTTAGTGAGCCCCTGTTTCTTGGAATTTTTTTTCTGGAGGACAGCAATGAGTCTTTGAATTTTTACCCTATCTTAACATCTGAGCCAAGTCTTCCACTTCATAAGAAAGTTGTAGAGAGCTATCTAACAGAATTTCTGGCAAAGTTTGAGCATTTTTGCATACATCAGCTGAGAGTTGTGAATTTTTTTTTCTTTGCTTGCCAGGAAGCTGTCCAATTCTGTTTTTAGCAAGATCTTTTCCGAATCAAGTGCTAAACCTTATTTGCTTTTCATTTTAGATGAGTTTTCCAAATAACAACCCTCACATCACTACTGATATTGATGGTCGCCTCTTCTCCAATGGATTGTATCGAGAGGGGTTTCCTTCCCAGCTTTGGGAGACCATGCAAACTCTGGGGTACATGGTTGCACCTCAGTATGTGGGGAGATATATCACTGAAACGGGGATAAACCGTTGTGAGGTTTCACTGGTTATACCCAATTTACCTCCAATAGTGGGTGAAGAGATTCAGATTGTTGTCACAGGGGGGAATTATGAGGAGGCTAGCGACACTGCCGCTTAGAGAGCCTTGCAGCAGTTAAGTTTTAAGCATCAATTAAAAACTTTTGGAGCTCCAGCGGGTGTCTTTATGTCCTCTAAAACTGAAGTGGGTGAGTCAAGCTCTAGTGTTAAGCAGGAAAGCTCTAGTGACATGCAGCATATGACTCGCTACATGGATAATGTAAACCGTCTGATTGAGAGCATGGCTTTCAGTTATGGCGCTATGTTAAATGCTGCTAATTCCCAAGCCCAAGAAAGAGAGGCAATTCAAGGGCAGGTAAACCAACACATGGCTCTTTTTCAGTAGTAGCATAATTAACCTGAGCTTCATTGAGTGTCTTACTCACATAATAAATTGCGTACACTTTCCCTTCTTTTCTCTGCCCAAGAACTGCTCCAATGGCATAGTCACTTGCATCACACATAATCTCGAACGGGAGGTTCCAATCTGGAGGTTGAATGATAGGGGCACTTATGAGCGACTCTTTCAAAGTTCTAAATGCTCTAAGGCATTCATCATTGAAATCAAAGGTCACGTCCTTCTGCAGAAGTTGTGTCAACGGCTTGGTGATCTTAGAAAAGTCTCTAATAAATCTTCTATAAAATCCGGCATGTCCGAGAAAGCTTCTCAATGATTTAATATCAGTTGGAGGTGGTAGTCTTTCAACTGTCTCAATCTTTGCTTTATCCACCTCTATACCTCTCTCAGAAATCACATGACCCAAAACTATTCCTTGTCTCACCATAAAGTGGCACTTCTCCCAATTAAGAACAAGATCAACCTCTCCACATCTTTTTAGAACTTTGTCCAAATTTTCTAAGCAATCTTCAAAGCTTGTGCCATGCACTGAGAAGTCATCCATGAACACCTCCATAATTTCTTCAATAAAATCAGAAAATATAGCCATCATGCACCTCTGGAATGAAGCCGGTGCATTGCATAAACCAAAAGGCATTCTTCTATAGGCGAAGGTACCATACGGGCATGTAAATGTGGTCTTATGTTGATCATCTGGGTGTATAGGGATTTGAAAGAATCCAGAGAACCCATCTAGATAGCAAAAATGTGAATGTTTAGCTAATCTTTCAAGCATCTCATCGATGAATGACAACGGGAAGTGATCCTTCTTCGTTGCTTTATTCAGCTTCCTATAGTCGACACACATACACCATCCCGTTACAGTTCGTTGTGGAATTAGTTCATTCTTCTCATTCTTCACCACTGTCAGTCCTCCTTTCTTTGGTACACAATGTACAGGGCTCACCCACTCGCTATTAGGCACTGGATAGATGATTCCAGCGTTCAACAGCTTAATCACTTCTTTCTTTACAACCTCACGCATATCATGGCTTAGTCTTCTCTTGAAGGACCGAAACGGCGACCAGAGAGGGGGGGAGTGAATGGGAGCCGATAAAATTTTCTTCTCCAAATCAATTCGGCTTTCACCCCAAAATCACTTCCGGACTTCGTATCACAATCTTGCCAAGATCACGTAGCAACTGAGATGCTACTGACCCTAGGAACAAGAAACATGCAGCGGAAACACAGAAAGAATCCTCGATCCAAAAACTTCACCGAAACAGCCACTGGGTGTGTGTACTCGGCACTGCCGGTTTTCAGAACTCGGCACTGCCGAATACACACTGCACAAAAGCACCCCTCGAGTCTATGTACTCGGCAGTGCCGGTTTTCACAACTCGGCAGTGCCGGGTACACGCAAACAGCACAGCCCCAAAGTCAACTCGAGGATGGATCTCCCAAACGGCTTGAGCTCTTGAGGCGAGATTTTGGTCAGATGATCTAGACCTCCAGTGGAGTGTTTTCCCAAAAGATCTCGGCCTCTAACTCAGTACAACTCCCGGAAACTCAGATCTCGTGATGAACACCATGACATCAAGTTCATCCCGAAAATCTCAAATCTGAAGCGATTCTCGGCGCTTGGGGGCAAAGGATCACCAGCAAAAGAGGCACAAGGCACTCATACGTGAATCCCCCAAAGAAATCCGAGAGAAAACGCCCTAGATAGAGAAGAACGAAAATCCCCCAAAAATAGCTCCGAAAATACCCACGAAAATAGAAAAGGAGAAGGAGCTCGGGAAATCAAATCATGGCACAAAGATGAACAGCACAAACTCAATCACATAACCATGAATTCACCTATACAAACTAGGAATGATTCGAAGTAGTTCTAGGTGGAGGGGATGAAGGGAAGAGGAAAACTAAACAAGCCAAATAAAGATAACTAAAGAGATGACAGCCACCAGCCCTGAAGGGGCCTATTAGTAGTCCAAGTGGTGGTGTCCTAAAGACTAAACTACCCCTAAGTGATACATACCCCTCAGGGGCAAATTTGACATTTTGATCTCAGATATTTTCCGGCTCGGGCACCTTCCACTGCAAGCTAGCTTCCCTCCGACGCAAGCCTTGCAGTCACGCCGCGTGTCCTCCGGATCGAAGCTCCTCGACGCCGTTCTTGGGCCAGCCCAGTCGGGTGCATGTACTCGGCACTGCCGAGTTGTTCAACTCGGCACTGCCGGGTACATACAGCCCAGCAGCCCAACGGCCCATCTTCGCCACGTCGAGTCCTCGGTCCTTGGTTTTGAGGCCCAAACCAAGGGAAACCGTCCACCGATGATTTTGTGGCCAAATCACCAAACCCCGCGCGCAAACTTCGGTTGTTAGCCGCCACCTTGCGCCGGCTTCTCGTCCGCGTACGAGCTTCGGTTGTGAGCCGCTACCTCGCACCGGAACCACGTCCCCTTGCTCGTTCTTGCCAGCATGTGAACCGCACTTGATCCACCGGCCACCGGGTCCCTCGAACCAAGCCTACTTGTCTCTCCGCTCCTCGGAGGCCGCCATGGCTAAGACCTTTCGCGCCTGTTCTTCACCTGCACCAATGCAACCAAGCCGCATTCTACACCTGCAATACTTGAGCCAAGGGAAACGTCAATCCACACCACGTTGTCAATCACTCATCACACCAGGAAGCGACCATCCACCGGTCCTCGGACACACCGGGTCCTCAATCTCCCCCTTGATGAGTGCATTGACAACACACACATAGTAACCAATTGATATAAAGAAAATGTAAAAGAAATCGAAAACAAGACTCAAGCAAGTGACTAAAAGCAAGAACAAGCCAAATCAAAGTCACTTAGCAAGAGAAAGCTCCAGAAACGCCGACCCTTCAAGAAGAAGCGAAAGGGCTCAACACCATCGGCAAAAGAGCAAAAGCACAAAACAAGTCACGAATCTCCAAATCACTTCTCAGAATACTCAAACACTCCCCCTGCATTGATGCAACTCCCCCTGAACAAGTGAACTTGTGCGTGCTAAAAACACTCAAAAATGACTCACATGTGCTTCTCTTTTAGAAAATGCAATCTTGCACAAACTTTCAAAATCTTTCCAGAAAATTGTCCCTCTTCTTTAGAAATGCTCAAGATATTCTCCCCCTTGTTGACAATGCATGAATCAAGGTCAGAAAAAGCCAAAGTGCACAAAACCGACGCTGAGTTGCGTGTACTCGGCACTGCCGAGTTGTCAAAACCGGCACTGCCGAGTATACACAGCCAGCACAACGAAAATGCAAAAATGGAACTATAAGCACAAGAACCGGCACTGCCGAGTTGCTCCTGTCGGCATTGCCGAGTATGTACAGGCAGCACAGCAAAAATGCAAAAATGCAACTACAAGCTTCTCAAATATACAATGAGCAATACAAAGTGCTACAAGTTAGAGAAGAGGCATACAAGCTAGTTCATCATGTCACACGGGCATTGCCATCAAGAAGGTGAAGACATATATCCAATTGACAAAGCCATGAGCAAATTGTGGATTTTTATCAAAAATGTCACCGCATGAGCAAAGTCCTAACCATGGATTGTTTAAGCAAAAATAAACTTCATCTCACCAAAATCATGAAAGGACAAGCATTCTTGACAAAAGATCATCATAAACGCCCAAGTTCTACCTCATGTCATGTCAAAGCACGGAGCCATGTGTTCACTTCTCATGGGAGACTTCTCCGGCAAACAACATGCAACCGCTTAGCACCCATGTGTGCAAGTGTGTGCAATGGTGAAAGCATAGAGACATGAGCATAATTTCTGCAAATATATCTTTTTCTCAACTTTCTTCTTTCATGCATAGACATCTCATTTTTCAAGTTTTTCAAGTTAAGCATGGTACATGAAATGTCTTTGCGACAGAAAGAAGCTTATGCTCCTCCACAAGATAAAGCATGGGCTAAACATTTACAATGACAAAGGTCTTTGACCCAATTGAAAAGAATATCACACCCTAACATGATCTTAAGCAAGATATAGCCATTTCGGCTCAAACAAGACATGCAAAGGCATTTACTCATGGGTGTAGGAATTAAGTTCAGTTTGTCATTTTAATTCGAAAAGAAGCTATCTCAATAGAATATATATCAAGACCATCAAGAGCATAGCCATCCATCCAATCAATCCCTAGCCAGCCTGCCTAAACTCTAAAATGTAGCAAGTTGTACCAATCACTGCATATAGGAGAAGCTCATCCTAAGATATGATACAAAAGATGAAATCAAGATACAAAAGCAAGAGAAATATACATCAAGATACAAAGATGGTACACAAATATACATATGCTACAAGAGAAGCCTCCAAAACTCAGCTCAGAAAACCGCACACACACCAAGTTCCCCTCGCAAGCGGGTGAAGGTAACTTGGTCAAGTGGCTTAGTGAAAATGTCTGCAAGCTGGTTTTGGGTAGAAACGTGGGCAAGCTCAATATCTCCTTTCTCCACATGATCTCTCAGAAAGTGGTACCTCACTTCTATGTGTTTGGTTTTGGAATGAAGCACGGGATTTTTGGCTACGCTTATGGCACTGGTGCTATCACAAAGAAGTGGAACATGGGACATGTCTAAGCCAAAGTCTCTCAAGGTGTATGTGATCCAAAGCAACTGAGAACAACAGCTAGCAGCAGCAACATACTCGGCTTCAGTGGTGGATTGGGCTACGCTAGACTGCTTGCGAGAAGACCAAGACACAAGAGACGATCCAAGAAACTGACACTGACCAGAAGTAGACTTGCGATCAACACGACATCCAGCAAAATCCGCATCAGAAAAACCATGAAGTGCAAGAGTGGAATCGGCAGAATACCAAAGACCCAGCTCAGGAGTAAACTTGAGATACCTGAAAATCCTCTTGACGGCCTGACGATGTGACGTCCTCGGTGAAGCCTGAAAACGAGCGCACAGACACACGCTGAACTGTATGTCTGGCCTCGTCGCCGTCAAGTAGAGGAGGGAGCCGATCATGCTCCGGTACTCCTTCTGGTCCACTGGTTCTCCGTCCTCATCCGCATCCAAAGCTGTAGTCGTACTCATCGGCGTAGTCATCGGCTTGGAGTCGCTCATGTCGAATTTCTTGAGAATGTCCTTGGTGTACTTGCTTTGGTGCACAAATGTTCCATCCTTGGTTTGCTTGATCTCGACCGTGTAGTGCGTTCATCCATGTTTCCGATGATCTTCGAAGGTGGATGATCCCTCTGTACCAGCCGGGGAGCTTCTCGCCTCGAGATTGCCTCCCCCTCAACATCAGCTTCCACTTGAACTCGATCTGGTGCGCGACTCGACGAAGGTGTAGCAGAGGGGCCGTCGTCGAACGTCGTGGTAGTAGTGGAAGTAGAAGGTACACGATCTCCGCACGGTGCCTGAAATTCCTCATCATCTTCATCATCAGGCTGTTCTTCCTCAAAGATGGGCTGTCCCAAGTCATCATCACCTGCACACTCAAAAGCAGAAGAGCTACACGGAATGGTCTCGTCGAAGGTGACTTCGCAAGTCTCCATGATTTGGTTAGTTTCAAGATTGAGCACACGATATGCTCGAGAATGATTAGCATAACCAAGAAAAATTCCATCCATCGAACGAGACTCAAACTTGTCCAAATTTCCTTTCTTCAAGATGAAACACTTGCAACCAAAGACCCGAAAGTGACTCACACGGGGGGAACGACCATGAAAAAGCTCATAGCAAGTTTTCTTCTTGAAAGCACGAAGGAAAATCCGATTTGAAACATAGCAAGCTGTGTTCACCGCTTCTGCCCAATACTTCCTAGGAGTCCTATGCTCATCTAGCATCGTCCTAGCCATCTCACAAAGTGTTCTGTTCTTTCTCTCAACAACACCATTCTGACAAGCAACATATGGCGAAGAGTATTGATGTTCAAGACCAAGATCACGACAGAAGGCATCAAAACGAGTGTTCTTAAATTCCGTACCATTGTCGCTACGAATAGCTCTCATGGCACCACCATTACTCTCGTTTTTCAACCTCAAAATCAGATCTCGAACAAAATCAAAAGTCTCATCCTTCGACGCCAGAAAGAACACCCACGCATACCGAGAAAAGTCATCAACAACCACAAGAACATACCACTTCCCACCAACTGAACGAACTCGAGCGGGGCCAACCAAATCCATGTGCAAAAGCTCCCCTGGACGCTCAGTCATAACATCTGTCAAAGGTGGGTGAGAAGCAGCAACCATTTTACCATGCCTACAAGGTGCACAAACCAAATCTTTCTCGAACTTGAGCTTGGGCAATCCTCGGATAAGGTCAAGAGCACTCAAGCGTGTGAGTAAATCAAAGCTCACATGACCCAATCTCCTATGCCACTTCCAAAGCTCAGAAGAAGTACCAGCGATCAAACACCGTGAAGGACCAAAAGATCGAGAAAAATCAGCACGAAAAATCTGTCCCTCAGGAATGATCATACACACAAGGTCACCTCGAGAATCAAGAATTTTCGAATCACCACGTTTAAAGCGAACCTCATAACCCTCATCAAGAAGCTGAGAAACTGAGAGCAAATTGAAACCAAGATTCTTGACAAGAGCAACTCGCTTCAACATGAAAGTGTCGCTCACCTGAATAGCACCCTCTGACAATACTCTACCTCTACCCTTATCCCCGAAAGTGATGTACTGCCTGGACACCACCGGGGTGAGACTGGAGAACCACTTACCATTACCTGTCATGTGTCTCGAGCAGCCAGAATCCATCAACCAAAAGTTCTCCAAGCCTCCCACCTGCACAATCAGAACCGAGAACGAGAATGAGCAAATGACTCGACACTGGGGTTAGCACAGAACGAGTCAAACCAGTGTCGGGCCATCTGCTCAAAAGAAGGGTTAGCAAAATCAACTCTACCGCGTGACACCCTCTCGTCTCTCACCATCGGACCTCTAGCACCACGCGGGGGAAAACGTGGCCTAGACTCTCTCCTAGCCTCAAAGCTACGGTCGAACCTCCCTGAACCAAACTGACCGCGAAACGGAGGCCGCCTAGCAAACTCACGAACAACAGGAACACCACGACTAGCAACCACAGGAACTGTACGCACAACAGCGTCGCCTCTCGGCCAGGGTGAACGAGACACAGGCACACTACGAGAAGAGTAGTACCTGTCCCTGTTCCCCACCTCCTTCTCTCTTCTCACCTCCCTCTTCTTCCTCCAACAGAACTCCTCAAGGTGACCATCCCTTCCACAATGCTCACAATGGAAGCGGACTGGCTTTGGCTTTGGGGTTTCTCTCGGCTGTGCCCTCTCTCTCGGCTGGTAAACCCCACTCCTCACAAAGGTCACTCTCCTCTGAAAGTTCTCTGACTTAGGTGGAAACTTGGGAGGATCTGGAGTGGTGTCAAGCTTGTTCAGCAGGTGGTTTGGTTTGGGTGTGAAGGTGTTCTTGAGAATGGTTTTTGGTGGGTTTGTGGGAATGTTTGCGGTGGAGCTCTCTGGATCTCTCTCTCTCTCACCACTACTCTCACCAACCTTCTCAGAACCAAGCCCACAACCATCAGCTCTCTTGAAACTCGCAATCAACATCTTGAGCTGAGGCTCACGACCAGACAACCAACCCAAACACTGTCTCAGCTCATCATTCTCATCTTCCAATCTATTCACACACTGTTCTAGCTCAACATTCTTTAAAGCAACAACATCACAAGCAGAACAGGAATTTGCAATGGGTGATTTAAGTTGTGCTTCAAGTGAACTAATCATGGTGCGTGATTCAAGCAACTGAGCATGCAAAGCAGGACAAGAAGTACAAGCACCTAGCAAAGATGACCTAGACTTCAACTCAGCAAGCTCAACTCTAGCACTCTCTAGTTCATCCAAGCAGTTCATGTGTTTTTCCTTAAGCACAACAAGATCAGCAATATGCACATCACAGAACGAGCATTCTACCTCATCAGACACAAGAGGAGCATCTTTCAAAACAGCAATCTCAGACTCAAGCGAAGCTGCTCTCTCCCTAGACTCGCAAAGCAAAGACTCAAACTCCATGGCCTTCTTTCCAGTCTCAGAAAGCAAGGTCTCAAGCTCAGCCACTCTATCCTTGGACTCTCCTAGCAAAGACCTAAACTCCCTCTTCTCTTTGTTGGTCTTCCTAAGCACATCATCGCGGTTATCGACCAACTGCTCTAACCTAGCAATCTCCTGACGCAAAGAGGTGGGATCTGTCAATACCTCATCCTCGGAGTCGGAGTCGGAGTCGTCCTTGCTCTTCACGGAGTCGTGCGCCATGGTGCAGTAGTCGACGGCGGCGAAGGAGATGCCGTTGAAGTTGCGGTTCAAGCTCTTCTTCTCCTTGCGGCGGCCGCGGTCTTCATCTTCACTGCTTGAGCTTGACGACGTGTTGGTGGAGCTTGTGTCGATGTCGCTCGCATCAGCCACCATCGCTCGAGATCTGTGCTTCTTGTGTCCACCGTGCTTGTTCTTGGATCTTCTCTCGTCCTTGTTCTTGTTCTTGGCGCGGTACTCGTCCTTGGGACGGTGCTTGTGGTCGTCTCGCGGGCGGTGCTTGCGGTTGTAGTCGTTCTTGATCTCCTCGGGGCACTCGGCGATGAAGTGGCCCATCTTCCCGCATCTGTAGCACGTACTCCCGGCACGCCTCGAACCCTTGCGGTTCTGGTACATCCGCTCGAACCTCCTCGTGAGCAACGCGAGATCCTCCTCGCTCAGCACCTCATACTCTTCATCTGGAAGGGACACAAGAGAAGACAAAGCAAAGTGTCTAGGAGTGTTAGCATGTCCATATCCAGAGCCACCGACTAGAGCCAGACTATGGGGATCAGTCGGACTCTTAGCCTTGGCAAGCAACTGCCTGTCAACCTCAGAAGACTTCAACTTCGAGAAAAGCTCATCAACAGAAAGAGTCTCATAGTTTGCCGACTCCATGATCGCCTCAACCTTGGCACCCCACACGGATCTATCAAGTGCTTGCAGGAGCTTGATAGCTCGGTCATGATCCGAGTATGGGAGCACGGTAATGTTGGCTTTCATGTTGTTGACAATCGAAGTGAAACGCTGAAACAAAGCATCAACCGACTCTCCAGGCAAATGAGCAAAGTTCTCATACTCCCTCCTGTACATCGAGAAAAGCCTAGCCTTGACATGGCTATCACCACCGTGGGCTACCTTGAGCTTCTGCCAGATCTGGCAAGCTAGGTCCTCGCCCAAAACACGCTCAAACTCCTCGGCAGACAAAGAACGGAACAAGTAGTCAACAGCTCGGGCATTCGCCTCAAATCTATCCTTTGCATCCTGGGCATCTAAGTTGGTGGGATTGACATAGTTCTCATCTTTGGTCACATCCCACAGCAACTTTCCTTTGCCTCGCAAGAAAGCGCCCATACGCGCAACCCAGTTCGGGTAGTTCTTCCCATCGAAGTGCGGAGGCCCGGAACCCCGATCTTGGTACGCCATCTTTGGATCTTAGACTGGTTAGAGTCGCAAAGACCCGTAACCTGGCTCTGATACCAATTGAAGGACCGAAACGGCGACCAGAGAGGGGGGGAGTGAATGGGAGCCGATAAAATTTTCTTCTCCAAATCAATTCGGCTTTCACCCCAAAATCACTTCCGGACTTCGTATCACAATCTTGCCAAGATCACGTAGCAACTGAGATGCTACTGACCCTAGGAACAAGAAACATGCAGCGGAAACACAGAAAGAATCCTCGATCCAAAAACTTCACCGAAACAGCCACTGGGTGTGTGTACTCGGCACTGCCGGTTTTCAGAACTCGGCACTGCCGAATACACACTGCACAAAAGCACCCCTCGAGTCTATGTACTCGGCAGTGCCGGTTTTCACAACTCGGCAGTGCCGGGTACACGCAAACAGCACAGCCCCAAAGTCAACTCGAGGATGGATCTCCCAAACGGCTTGAGCTCTTGAGGCGAGATTTTGGTCAGATGATCTAGACCTCCAGTGGAGTGTTTTCCCAAAAGATCTCGGCCTCTAACTCAGTACAACTCCCGGAAACTCAGATCTCGTGATGAACACCATGACATCAAGTTCATCCCGAAAATCTCAAATCTGAAGCGATTCTCGGCGCTTGGGGGCAAAGGATCACCAGCAAAAGAGGCACAAGGCACTCATACGTGAATCCCCCAAAGAAATCCGAGAGAAAACGCCCTAGATAGAGAAGAACGAAAATCCCCCAAAAATAGCTCCAAAAATACCCACGAAAATAGAAAAGGGAAAAGGAGCTCGGGAAATCAAATCATGGCACAAAGATGAACAGCACAATCTCAATCACATAACCATGAATTCACCTATACAAACTAGGAATGATTCGAAGTAGTTCTAGGTGGAGGGGATGAAGGGAAGAGGAAAACTAAACAAGCCAAATAAAGATAACTAAAGAGATGACAGCCACCAGCCCTGAAGGGGCCTATTAGTAGTCCAAGTGGTGGTGTCCTAAAGACTAAGCTACCCCTAAGTGATACATACCCCTCAGGGGCAAATTTGACATTTTGATCTCAGATATTTTCCGGCTCGGGCACCTTCCACTGCAAGCTAGCTTCCCTCCGACGCAAGCCTTGCAGTCACGCCGCGTGTCCTCCGGATCGAAGCTCCTCGACGCCGTTCTTGGGCCAGCCCAGTCGGGTGCATGTACTCGGCACTGCCGAGTTGTTCAACTCGGCACTGCCGGGTACATACAGCCCAGCAGCCCAACGGCCCATCTTCGCCACGTCGAGTCCTCGGTCCTTGGTTTTGAGGCCCAAACCAAGGGAAACCGTCCACCGATGATTTTGTGGCCAAATCACCAAACCCCGCGCGCAAACTTCGGTTGTTAGCCGCCACCTTGCGCCGGCTTCTCGTCCGCGTACGAGCTTCGGTTGTGAGCCGCTACCTCGCACCGGAACCACGTCCCCTTGCTCGTTCTTGCCAGCATGTGAACCGCACTTGATCCACCGGCCATCGGGTCCCTCGAACCAAGCCTACTTGTCTCTCCGCTCCTCGGAGGCCGCCATGGCTAAGACCTTTCGCGCCTGTTCTTCACCTGCACCAATGCAACCAAGCCGCATTCTACACCTGCAATACTTGAGCCAAGGGAAACGTCAATCCACACCACGTTGTCAATCACTCATCACACCAGGAAGCGACCATCCACCGGTCCTCGGACACACCGGGTCCTCATCTCTGATGCTCAACCACTGGCTTGTATTCATCCTCCAATTGTATACGGTGTGTGCAAAATGCTGGACTAGTGCCTTTCAAGTCCTTGATAGTGTAACCAATCACTTTCTTGTGTTTCTTAATAAATTCAGCAACTTCTCTGTCTCTTCTGAGCTTAAATCTTCACTTACAATCACCGGATATGTCTACTCATTACCCAAAAATGCATATTTCAATCCTTTAGGGAGTGGCTTTAGCTCAACATCAGGCACTTCTTCTTGTTCTTGAAACAGGCTTCCAATCTCCTCAAACGAATTCTCACAACTTCCATCTTGCGGTTCCAATGCTTCCTTTGCCTCTTCTAACTCTTCATCTTGCTCGTGGGCGAGTGACTCGCCCTCTATCGCTCATTGAAGTGTGTCTCTAAGGTTTTCAACAAAGCAAATACTCTCTACCTCTTCGTTGTCAAGAGGGAGAGGTGAAGGAATTCGGGAAGCGGGTAGAAAGTTGTATGTGTATTTAGTTCCATCAAGATTAATGGTTACTTTACCCTTCCCAGCATCAAGAACAGCATCAACCAACTTTAGAAAAGGTCTACCAAGAATTATATCATCATGCTCTTTGTTGTAGACATCAATCACAATGAAGTTGGTTGGAATTGATTTACCAGACATGGCAACGTCTAAATCTTTAATCATACCCAAAGGTTTTATAGTTCTACCATCTCCCATAATCAATCTTGTAGAAGTTGGAGCTAAGTCTAAGGTCTTGTTGTAGCCTAGAAGTCGGTTGTTATAGAGCTCATCATAAATTTTAGAAGATATGACACTTACCTGGGCTCCGATGTCACATAAAGCGTCGCAGATTAATTCTCCATTGATCATACAGCGGATGTGTGGTGTAGGTAGTGGTCTTTCCTCCGTATCTTCTCCTTTTATTACATAAATCTTGGCCAAGCATGCGAAGGGAGAAGACTCTGGCTTTGCTCCCATTATCCTCTTCACTTCTGCAACATAGTCAGGATCCACCTCTTCTTCTTCTTTGAATAATTTTTGAATAATTTCTCCAGCTGATTCCTTGTCCGAGACATATCCCGTGTGTTTATCTGGCAGAAAATCCACTTCTATAGCTTGCACTGAACCTTGTTGTATTGGAAACGGTCTTCTTTTGTTGAATATCTCTCCAAAGTCTATAGGAATCCAATCCAATTGCTCGAACTCTCGCAATGACTTCGCATTTGCTAAACTTCTGGCCTCCGATGTCTCTGGTTTATCATTTTTATCGCTTCGAAATGACTCTTCTTCATCATGTAGAGGTTCTTTCATCTTCTCCAATGTTAATTCCTTGATTGGTTCCTCTTTCTTCACTTCCGGGGCTATAGTTCTAAAAATTCCAGCAAGTACTCCTCCTCGAGTTCCTTGTTCTACGTTGCCCGAAAGCCTTGATTCCCAGTCTCTTTGTGTTGCTGCTCCTTTACTAATTTTCTGAAGGATCTGAGCAGCTTCCGTGAGTGTTCTATCCATGAGATCTCCTCCTGAATACATACGAACAAATTGCATGCACTCGGGGGTTAGGGAAAAATAAAAAGTATGCAATAATATATCACCGGTGAATCCGAGCTTCGGTCCTTGCTCAATTACTCCGTTAAAACGATCCCAGGCTTGATCAATTCCTTCTTCTTCTCCTTGCTTGAAATTAATCACTTGCTTCCTCAGGTCTTGCACCTTGCTTATGGGAAAGAGCTTCCCGCAGAATTTTTGCATTAATAGATCAAAGTTTCCTCTCGCTTCAAAGGATGCAAGCGCATACCATCTCTTTGCTTCATCTGCAAGTGAATAAGGGAAAAGATTCCACCTGAACCAAGCTAATGGAACACCTTCTTGTTGTATTGTATTGCATAGCATCGTGAAACGCGCAACGTGTCCATATGGGTTGTCAGTCTCCACCCCTTTGAATGGATTTGCAGCCGCCATCCTGATAATTTCCATGCTAATCTCATACTTGGTTGCTTCGAGCGTCGAATCTGATTTTTGCACATCGAAGTCCTCCATTCGCGGGCTTGCATAATCTCTGAGTGATTTCTCTGGTTCTCCAACAGGTTGGATGATTGACCCCATCTAGACAACGAAAAATAAAACAAAAACAAAAAGATTTCTACAGAAAAAGTTAGGTATTAGTAGCCAACAAAATTAATACAAAGTTAAACGTAAATAACTAGCTTGTTCCCTGGCAACGGCACCAGAAAAGCTTGTTGGCGCGCTGAACGCGCACCAAGATCCACCGCAAGTGCACGGATCAGTTGTAGCTCTTCCCTCAAGAGAGTACTCCCCCAAGGTTATCAATCCACGGAACAAGTGGGTTATTACGCTTAACTAAGCACTAATCGAGTTGGTAAAGACTTAGATATGAATTGGATCTAATCTAAAAAGGTTAGAAGATCAATCTAGTCTAGATTAGCAAGAACAGTTGATGATGAGCACAAGATATGAGGAACGGATGTTCACAGGGTTTAGGGTCACTTATTGATGCATCGTATAACATGAAAGAACTGATCTAATCTATCAACGATGAACATGAACCAAGCTCAGCAGTTTTCCCTCCCACAAGCTGTCACCAAACAGGGGTAATCTGCTACTGAGCTACAAGGATCAAACTCATGGCTAAATGATCTGAGGTGAGCAGAGCAGCTGTGCAAACCAAATCAAGGCCTAGCTAGGGCATAAGATAGATGAAGAACATAGCCAAAAGAATATGATAGATCAATAATCATAACAAGGATTCAACGGGTACATCTCAAGATCACCATACAACCCCATGAACATACGAAGGATTTATCCCATGTAGATCGGTGTTGAAGCGCTAATCATGGTAGTAAACTCCTTGTGAAGACGACCTCCTTGCTATCCTCTAGGGTTCAACGTCGCCGGCGCCTCCGCTAGGGTTCCCGGCTCCGCTTCCTCCACGTGGATGGCTTCTAGATTTGATCTTAATCAATCCCTGGGTGTAGCTTGATGTCTTTGTCTCCTCTGGTGTGGCTCTCCTCATCTCTGGTGAATGGCGGCTCATATATACGCTAGGGTTGACGAATGCTTAGCCTCGAATAAATGGGAGCACGTTTGGGCCCAGGAATGGGCTGGGCCGGCTGGCCAGGGGGCTCCTGGGCCGCGCGGCCTGGCCCTTTCCTGGCCCTGATCCACTTCATCTTTTGCGTGTTGATCCTTCTCCACGTCATCAGCCTATGTATGCTTTAAGCCCATCGTCAAATCACCAGAACTAGCCCAAATGTGTCGAGTTTCCTACAAAATCACAATATACTCCAAAATACAAGACACAAGTGGAAACGGGGTTATTTCAGTGCCAAGTGGCGGGGTTAGCATTAGAATAAGCATGAAATTGATGTATAAACAACACTAAAATGGTGTCATTTAACAGCGTCAACAATCCCACAACAACTTTCCTTTGCCTCACAAGAAAGCGCCAATACGCGCGACCCAATTCAGATAGTTCTTCCCATCGAAGTGCGGAGGCCTGGAACCCCGATCTTGGTACGCCATCTTTGGATCTTAGACTGGTTAGAGTCGCAAAGACCCGTAACCGGCTCTGATACCAATTGAAGGACCGATTAGGCGACCAGAGAGGGGGGAGGGGGAGGGGGGAGGGGGAGTGAATGAGAGCCGATAAAAATTCTTTCCAACCAATCCGGCTATTTTCCCAAAACAACTCCAAAACCTCCGAAAGCGATCTTGCCAAGATCACGTAGCTACTATCAAGCTACTGACCCTAGGAACAAGATAGAAGCAGCAGAACTCGAATCGATCAAAACGAACACAAACCGAACCAAAATCAACACAACCCTGATCTGCCAGGAGGGGGCGGTTAAACCGCCTGGGGGGGGGGGGCGGTTAAACCGGCCTACCCTGGGAGCCTCGGGAAAAAGTCAACTCGAAAGTGGATCTCCCAAACCGCTTGAGCTCTTGAGACGAGATTTTGGTCAGATGATATACACCTCCAGTGGAGTGTTTTCCCAAAAAATCTCGGCCTCTAACTCACTAGAACTCCCGGAATCTCAAATCTAATGAAGAACACCATGACCTCGAGTTCATCCCGAAAACTTCAAATCCAAAGCGATTCCCGGCATTTGGGGGCAAGATATCACCAGCAAAAGAGGCACAAGGCACTCATACGTGAATCCCCCAAAGAAATCTGAGAGAAAACGCCCTAGGAAGTGAAGAACGAAAATCCCCCAAAAATAGCTCCGAAAATACCTCTGAAAATAGAAAAAAGAAAAGGAGCTCGTGGATTCAAATCATGGCACAAAGATGAACTGAACAAACTCAATCAACAAACCATGAATTCACCTATACAAACTACGAATGATTCAAAATAGTTCTAGGTGGAGGGGATAAGGGGAAAACTAGTTCAAAGAGAAAACCAAAGAGATAACTAGAGAGATAGCAGCCACAAACCCCTAGGGGGCCTATTAGTAGTCCAAGTGGTGGTGCTCTAAAGACTAAACTACCCCTAAGTGATACATACCCCTCAGGGGAAAATATGACATTTGGTATTAGATATTTTCCGGCTGGGACACCTTCCACCGCAAGCTAGCTTCCCTCCGACGCAAGCCTTGCAGTCACGCCGCATGTCCTCCGGATCGAAGCTCCTCGACGCCGATTTTGGGCCGCCCTGGGGGGAGGCGGTTAAACCGCCCCAGGGGGGCGGTTAGACCGCCCCTGGCTGGGTGAGCAGCCCCTCGCCCCATCTTCGCCACGTCGAGTCCACGCCCTTGGTTTTGAGGCCCAAACCAAGGGAAACCGTCCACCGATGATTTTGTGGCCAAATCACCAAACCCCGCGTACAAGCTTCGGTTGTTTACCGCTACCTTGCACCGGCTTCTCGTCCATCTACGAGCTTCGGTAGTGAGCCGCTACCTCGCACCGGAACCATGTCCCCTTGCTCGTTCTTGCCCGCATGTGAACCGCACTTGATCCATCTGGCCACCGGGTCCCTCGAACCAAGCCTACTTGTCTCTCCGTTCCTCGGAGGCCGCCATGGCTAAGATCTTTCGCGCCTGTTCTTCACCTGCACCAATGCAATCAAGCCGCATTCTACACCTACAATACTTGAGCCAAGGGAAACGTCAATCCACACCACGTTGTCAATTACTCATCACACCAGGAAGCGACCATTCACCGGTCCTCGGACACACCGGGTCCTCAGAGTTCATGCTTCTAGGCCTTTGGTTGTTCATAGCCCACCTCATGGCATGAACACTTGTGTGCCTAGTCAGAAGCCGCATTTTGTTGATGGGTTTTATGACTCTTTTTCTAATGGGGTAGTTCGCGATCGTGGACATGTTTCTAGTGTTTCTCGTGTTGGTCCACGACATGATTTTCATGGTGCTTCTGCTGGCTCTTCTTCAAACACCTCGAGGGATCGTTGCCTTTTTGCTAGTAGTAGCACTCGTTCTTCTTCTCGAGTTTCTACTTTGAGGCATGGTTCCAAGTGTGTTCCAAAGCATTCTCATTTGAACCGGCATTTGCATCATGCTAACCCATGTGATAAGTTGAGTACATATTTTACCCGTGTGACCAAGTCTTGGGTTCCCAAGTATATGCTTGCTAACCCTTCGGGATCCAAGACTCGGGTTTGTTTGTCCTCTCATGTGTAGGTACGAGGACACGGGATGGAGAACATGAGCTCAATTATTCTTGGTCTTTTGCATGATCAAGCGTTGATGGTTCTCCACACCCTTTGGATGGCCCCGATGTGGCCTTTGTACACTTTGTATAGTGAGTATCTCTTTTGTACACTCTTGTGCTCAGTTGCGTATCTTTGGCATGTTTTGTGCTTGTATCATGCCTTCTTTATTTGTGTAGCATTTTGTATATTTGCTCTGGTTGTTGGATATGTATATACCATGGTAGGCTAGCCACCTTTCTTGTTAGCATGTATAATCTTCATGTGTATATGCTTTCATGCTAGCTTTGTGATATATGTTGGTGGATTAGTCACCTTTGTATGATAGTGTGTGTGATCCATATGAACTCATTATCATGTTTCACCATTTGATTCAAATTGCTCATGACATGTTGTTCATTTGGTATCCTTTTAGTTGGTATCTTTTGTGTAGATCCTTTGCACCTTATTAACATGTCGTTAGCCCGAGTTTTTATTCATATAATCGATATCGTGTTGCAATGCTTTAATTCCTCACATTTGTATCATCATTGCTTCTTGTAGCACGAGTTGTGGTTTATCTTGTTTTGGGCTTGCCTTCTCTTTGGGTTGCATTTTTCTCCTTTTATATTTCTCTTCCTTTTGTTTTGTGTTGGAGCTTTCCACTTGCTTTTTGTACACCTTTTTCTAGTTTTCTTTTGCTAGGTGTCTTTGGTTGAGGGGGAGCTCGGCTTTATTTGAGGGAGAGTTGGACCAAGGATTTGCTTTGTGATTTGGTATCCGCTTTTAAGCTTTTATTTGGTATCACATTTTGAGCTTTCAATTGGACATCATCTTATTCGTGTGGTATCAAGTTTGATCCTTCAGTTGGTATCTTTTCTATGGTACTCAATTGGAATTCTTGGCGGTTCTTCGTTGGCTATGGAGCTTTTCTTGGTTGGTTCGACCCTCATGTGCGTTCTTGATATTGAGTTGAGTCCTCATTCTTTTAGAGTTGCATTTGCATCATGTATCATATTGAGGACCCGGTGTGTCCGAGGACCGGTGGATGGTCGCTTCCTGGTGTGATGAGTGATTGACAACGTGGTGTGGACTGACGTTTCCCTTGGCTCAAGTATTGCAGGTGTAGAATGTGGCTTGATTGCATTGGTGCAGGTGAAGAACAGGCGCGAAAGGTCTTAGCCATGGCGGCCTCCGAGGAGCGGAGAGACAAGTAGGTTTGGTTCGAGGGACCTGATGGCCAGATGGATCAAGTGCGGTTCACATGGTGGCCAGAACGAGCGAGGGGACGTGGTTCCGGTGTGAGATAGTGGCTCACAACCGAAGTTCGTACGCGGACGTGAAGCCGGTGCAAGGTGGCGGCTAACAACCGAAGCTTGTACGCGGGGTTTGGTGATTTGGCCACAAAATCATCAGGAGGACAGTTTCTTGGTTTGGGCCTCAAAACCAAGCCTAAGGACTTGGCGTGGCGGTAGCGGCCCATCGGGAGGAGCCGTGCACGTCAAGGAGCCTGGACCGGAGGACACGCGGCGTGGCCGCAAAGCTTGCGTCGGAGGGAAGCAAGGTTGCGACGGATGCGGTTCCAGCCGGAGGAATATTCGTGACTATGACAAATTTGCCCCTGAGGGGTATGTATCGCTTAGGGATAGTTTAGTACTTAGGACTCCACCACTTGGACTACATATAGGGGTGGTAGTCATCCTTTCATGATATCTCTCTTGGCTTGTTTATGTCCCCTCCCCTTTCATCCTCTCCACTGAGAACTATTTTCTTTAATCCTTTGTAGTTTGTATAGGTGAATTCATGGTTGGTTGACGGAGTTTAATCTATTCAAGTTTGTGCCATGATTTGAATCCCCGAGCTCTTTTTCTTTTTCCCATTTTCGGAGCTATTTTCGGAGCCATTTTTGGGAGATTTTCGTTCTTCAATTTCTAGGGAGTTTTCTCTCGGATTTCTTTGGGGGAATCACACATGAGTGCCTTGTGCCTCTTTTCTTGGTGATCTCTTGCCCCCAAACGCCGGGAATCGCTCTAGATTTGAAGATTTCGGGATGAACTCGTGGTGGGTGTGTTCTTCGTGAGATTTGAGATTCTGGGAGTTCTAGGGAGTTAGAGGCCGAGATTTTTGGGGCATACCCTCTACTTGAGGTATACATGATCTCCCCAAAGTTTCGTCTCAAGAGCTCAAGCCGTTTGGGAGATCCATTCACGAGATTGAAGAGTTGACTTTCGGGCTGGGCTGTTTTGCATGTACTAGGCAGTGCCGAGTTTGTAACCCGGCAGTGCCGAGTACATACACTCGAGGGCTGGACTTTTTTGCATGTACTATGTAGTGCTGAGTTTGTAACCTGGCAGTGCCGAGTACATACACTCGAGGGCTGGCTGATTTGCATGTAATCGGCAGTGCTGAGTTTGGTAACCCGGCAGTGCCGAGTACATACATCCAGTGACAGATTTGCCAAGTGTTTTGGATCGAGGTTCTTTCTGTTTTTCTGCTGCTTGTTTCTTGTTCCTAGGGTCAGTAGTATCTCAGTTGCTACGTGATCTTGGCAAGATAGTGTTGCGAAGGTCGAAAGTGATATTTTGGGGTGAAAGCCGGATTCGGGAAAGAAATTCTTATCGGCTTCCATTCACTACCCCCCCTCTCTGGTCGCCTGATCGGTCCTTCAATTGGTATCAGAGCCGGTTACGGGTCTTTGTGACTCTAACCAGTCTAAGATCCAAAGATGGTGTACCAAGATCGGGGTTTCGGGCCTCCACACTTCGATGGGAAGAACTATCCAATTGGGTCGCGCGTATAGGCGCTTTCTTGCGAGGCAAAGGAAAGTTGTTGTGGGATGTGACCAAAGATGAACACTATGTCAATCCCACCAACTTAGATGCCCAGGATGCGAGAGATAAGTTTGAGGCAAACGCTAGAGCTGTCGATTACTTGTTCCGTGCTTTGTCGACTGAGGAGTTTGAGCAAGTTTTGGGCGAGGACCTAGCTAGCTAGATCTGGCAGAAGCTCAAGGTAGCCCATGGTGGTGATAGCCATGTGAAGGCTAGGCTTTTTTTCGATGTATTGAAGAGAGTATGAGAACTTTGAGCAATTGTAGGGTGAGTCAGTTGATGCTATGTTTCAGCGTTTTACTGCCATAGTCAACAACATGAAAGCCAACATCACCCAGCTCCCATACTCGGATCATGACAGAGCTATCAAGCTCTTGCAATCACTTGATAGATCCGTGTGGGGTGCCAAGGTTGAGGCGATCATGGAGTCGGCTAACTATGAAACTGTGAAAGTCGACGAGCTTTTCTCCAAGTTGAAGTCTTCTAAGGTTGATCGCTGTTGGCACTCCTTAGCCTAACTAAATCCACAAGCGCATGGAGTACGATGTAGCCTTTCACCAGGGGAGTAAGAACCTGGATATCGAATCCAAGGAATGGTATACGCGACTAGCCTAGAAATTTCTTAACCGGACCCACCAGGGGAGAAAAGGGTAAAGGGTGTAGAGAGCTTAACCTTAGTTAGCCACTCGTTACCCCAGACAAACTATCTATACCTAATCTGATCTGCTTCGACGGCTAGAACGGGAAGAACTCAGAACGGGGTGAGAGATGGGTTCTTCCGGGCTCAGCACTACTGTTATGAGTACACCCGAACGTGGTGCAGTACAAAGAACTGACAGGGCTGTCACCACCTGCCGCCTACCACTGCAGTTCCGTGGGGTGCAACACAACCTGAGTTGGCTATCTAGCACAGACACCACACCTAAGCTTTCAGCCACTGACCTCCACCCAACGCGAAGGGCTATAGAGGAAACCCCAAACAAGAGTGCTGTCACTCGCGCAGACTCAGGTACCCGCAGATCAAATAGATTAAGATAACATGCTGAAAGTAAGGAGTAAACTAGCGAGGTACTAAGGCAAGAGACCGAGGAACTTAATGAAGATATCTCCAAAGCTTTATTCCTCGGGGGCGGAACAATGTTGAGGGAAGGCCGAGATTGCTCCCGAACTCCCTCTACACGCTTGGCTATCACCCAAGCACTCACCCACTACTCTCTCTACTCTACTCTAAGATAATAGTGGACTACATCTTGAGCCTTCTCTTCTCTCCAATGGATGGTGTGTCTTGTGTGGAGGTGAAGGGTGCCTTTTATAGCCCTCCAAGGGTGAAATCCTGCTTAGGAGTGACGCCAACTACTTGCTTAAGTTCCATGCGAAAGAGGAAGCGTAGAGGCCACGGTGGGAGGCCGGTCGGCCTCATCTAGGCCTGCCGGCCTGGCCCTGGTGCCAAGTGGCACCGACTTTTGCAGGGACGGCTTGGATGATGTCTTGAAGTCGGTAACGGTTGCACTCCGGGTCTTCAATCCATGTTTATCCCATCCTAGGCCTTCCGGGTCCTTTGATCAAAGCGACATCAAACTCACGGCTCATGATCATCCTTGGTGTGTTAGATAGCCTGTGGATCAAAACCGTGGCCAGAAGAGGCAGAAGGGGGCCGGTCAGCCTAGGCTAGGCCGGCCGGCCTGGCCCTGTGCCATTTTGGCCTCCTGTTTTTCCTGTTTGCTCCTTTGCTCACAAATTGCAAAAAACTTGTGGAACTCATTAGTATAAATGATATTAGCATGATTATCACTATATGAGCATGAAATCCGGAGAAATGTTGGCGGTAAAAGTCATGGATATCGACCGCCAACAATCGCCAGCTTATTGCCAAGGCTAAGGGTCCGACTGATTCTCATAGTCTAGCTCTAGTCGGTGGCTCAAGATATGGACAGGCTAATACTTCCAAAACTTTTGCTTTGTCTTCTCTTGTGTCTCTTCCAGATGAGGAGTATGAGGTGCTGAGTGAGGAGGATCTCGTGTTGCTCATGAGGAGGTTCGAGTGCATGTACCAGAACCGGAAGGGTTCGAGGCGTGCTGGGAGTATGTGCCACAGGTGCGGCAAGAAGGGCCACTTCATTGCCGAGTGCCCGAATGAGATAAAAAACGACAACAAACGCAAGCACCGCCCGCGAGACGAGCACAAGCGCCGCTCTAAGGACGAGTACCACTCCAAGCACAAGAACAAGGAGGAGAACACCGACACCTCATTGAGCTCGAGTAGCGAGGATGAAGACCGTGGCCACAACAAGGAGAAGAAGCACATGAACCACAACTTCAACGGGCTTTCCGGCGTCACTATGAACTTCTGCACCATGGCGCATGACTCCAACAACAAGAACGACTGCGACTATGACTCCGACTCCGACTCCAACGATGAGGTATTGACCGATCCCATCTCTTTGCGTAAGGAGATCGCTAGGCTTGAGGAGTTAGTCGATAATCGTGATGATGTGCTTAGGAAGACCAACAAGGAGAAGAGAGAGTTTAGGTCTTTGCTAGGAGAGTCTAAGGAAAGGGTTGTGGAGCTTGAGGCCTTACTTTCTGAGACTGGAAAGAAGACAACGGATTTTGAGTCTTTGCTTAGTGAGTCTAGCAAGAAAGTGGCTGAGCTTGAAACTCGAGTAGGACCTCCCACTCATCATTTTTTTCTTCTTCTTTTTTTTTCTGGGGGATGGAGAGCTGCTTGAGAACCACTTCTGATGGACTTTTATTCTATGATGGACTTTATTTGATGAATCGTGTACGTGAATGACCAAAGTGCTAGGAAGAACATGCATGTCTCAGAAGGCACGATGTTTGATCAAGCTCAAAATGTAAAGATCGCTATGTGGAGTTTCAAAACTGTGTGATGTATGATATGGCTCTGGATAGGACTCAATAAAGTTGAGCATGAATGAGAGTTGCCTCATTTTTTTCAAAATGAAATTCTCCAAGACTTTGAATTAGAAAAGAACAAGCCTCTCATGTCATTATATCGTAAGAGTCAATAAGCGAAAGATCAAGTGATCCTATCATAAAGTTCCAAAGGCACATCGGTACATGCAAAGAAAATAAAGCTTATGCACCTTTGATAAACATGTAGGATTCCCATCTCTTTCTAGGTGTTTCATTCAAATTTTAATTGTCATGAACTCATGCTCGTATTTGAATTAAAACCAAGAAAGGAAATGGAAGAAAGGGTTTCAAACCTCCGTGCGTAGTTGAATCTCAGCAGATGGCTGCCATGTGGTTATTTGGGCATGGGTGAAGACTGCTCGTTGATGTGTTGCTCGTCCTGTTTTCTGCGCACTTAGTGTAGAGTTAGAGCAGGGGTGTGGTTGGCACACAAGTGTGCACCAACCACCAAAAGCATGGCAAGAACAAAGCAACATTTTATTCAAAAGGGAAATATGGGGGTGCTACTAGAAAAACAAACTTTGGAAAATCAAAATGAAAAGGGAAATTTCAGCACCCAAACCTATACTAGGATAATCGCACATTTTAGGTCTGGCCATGACCATCGACTATGGTTGTAACTCGGATACTCGTAGCAGTCCATAACTTCGAGTTCCGGGATGTCGGGCTCGAGGAATATTTTCAACTGAAAGCATTCCTGTCATTGTCCTGGAGAGGAAGCATAAAGGAAAACCTTCCTTCTCCATCCTCCAATTCAGCCATTTGACTTCATCATTTTGACTCTGGCTGATTGGGGGTCTCTGTTTCACCTTTTTGTTCTCCTAATGGGAATGATGTTCTGTGTGCACAAAGTGTCTGTTGGTGGTCGTTACGATACGGTTTCACCACCAACATTCCGTCACATTTCAGGCTCATCTTGCTCATAACAAAGTGAAATTGGTTATTTCTAATGAGTTCCACAAGTTTTGTATAATTTGTGAGTGCAGGAGCAAGCAATCAAAAGATGAGCCACATTGAGCACAAAGCCAGGCCGGCCAGCCTATGCTAGGCCGACCGGCCCCCTCCTGTGGGCCCTTGCCACGTCCCTGATCCAGGAGATCACAAACACAACACTAATGATCCTGAGACGTGCAATCAACTTCGGTTTGATCCAAGGACCCGAAAGGCCTAGAGTGCAAGACACATGGATTAGAGGGCCCACAACTTCGGATTCTTGGACAGCCTCAACTGAACGCAACCGTTACCGACCTCAGGAGGCAATCAGGAGCGTTCGCGAGGAAGTCGGTGGCCAGAGGTGCCAGGTGTAGGCCGATCGGCCTACACCAGGCCGGCCGGCCTGCTGCTGCTTCCTCACGCGACCCTCTTCAGCGTGGAAGTTAAGCATGATGGTGGCGTGACAGTTACGGGTGTTACCGACCATGGGAGGCTATAAAAGGTTGCCCTCTCTTCCATCCAAGACACCATCCAAAGGAGAGAAGAGTAGCTTAGTGGTTTTTGTTCTCATCTTTAGAGTTAGAGTAGGGAGAGAGTGGGTGAGTTGCTCGGGTGACAGCCGAGCTTTGTAGAGAGAGTCCGGGATTTCTTCCTCGGTCTCGTCTCAACATTTTCGCCCCCGAGGAATATATTCAAGAGTTATCTTCAGTAAGTCCTCGGTCTCTTGCCTTTAGTACCTCGCTAGTTTACAACTTACTTTCAGCAAGTTATCTTATTTATCTTGATCTGCGGGTACCTGAGTCTGCGCGAGTGACAGCGACTCTTGTTTGGGGTTTCCTCTATAGCCCTTCGCGTTGGGGTGGAGGTCAGTGACTGAAAGCTTAGGCGTGGTGCCTGTGCTGGCTAGTCACCTCAGGTTGTGTTGCACCCCACGGAACTGCAGTGGTAGGCGGCAGGTGGTGACAGCCCTGTCCATCCTTTGTACTCCACCACGTTCGGGTGTACTCATAGCAGTAGTGCTTAGCCCGGAAGAACCCCTCTCTCATCCCGTTCTGAGTTCTTCCCGTTCTAGCCGTCGAAGCAGGTCAGGTTAGATATAGATAGTTTGTCTGGGGTAATGAGTAGCTAACTAAAGTCAAGCTCTCTACCCGTTTATCCTTTTGCTCCCTGGTGGGTCCGGTTAGAAAAGTTCGAGGCTAGTCGCGTCTACAGTTCCTTGGATTCGATATCCAGGTTCTTACTCCCCTGGTGAAAGGCTACATCGGATTCCGTGCACTTGTAGATTTTAGTTAGGCTAAGGAGTGCCAACAAGCTTTTCTGGCGCCGTTGCCGGGGAACGGTAGCAACACTAGTGTAGGATCTTTTTAGCCGTACACCTTTACCCCCATAACCATCTACCACATGGAGTTTTCTCCTAGTTAACCGACGGTTCCATCTAGCGAGTATTTTGGAACTGCCTTCATCTTGCCATCCCATACCACCTCATGGCTTCGAGATCCGTCCCAGTCTCGTTGCCATGGTTCGTGCACAGTCTTTTGGTGGAACGAAGGACGAAAGTCCCTATGCTCACTTGGAGGTTTTTGAAGAGAATTGCTCTCTTCTTATTATACCCGGCGTAAACCAAGACACTATACGATGGAAACTTTTCCCATTTTCTCTGATGGGAAATGCAAAATCTTGGTACGACCGGACTGCAAGGGGATTTAGCGGAGATTGGATCAAGTTGAAGGACGAGTTTTGTCTGTTCTTCTACCCTGTCTCCAAGATCTTGAAGCTCAGAGTTGAGCTGATGACATATCAGCAAGGCGATGAGTCACTTGGAGCCACGTGGGAGCGGTTCATAAAATTGGCCAACTCAGGGCCACCGCATAACATTCCAGAGGAAATGCTTATGCAGCATTTTGTTGGTGGATTGAAGCCGGAGAGTGCACAGTTCTTGAACATCACCTTCGCAGGGTCAGTGCTATACAAGACAGTGGACGAGGTACGAGAGATCTTGGAAAAGGTTCTCAACTCTACCGAGTACACTGGCATTTTCGACGACCCACCAACACCACCAACAACCCCCACAGACAAACAGCCACTCCTCGCCCTCACATTGGATCCGCCTCCTCCGATCATAGAGGAAGTGCTCGAACACCCCAAGTCCTCAGACCACAAAATTATTCTTGACGATCTGCCGCACTTCATTCCCGAGCTCTTTACAGAAGAAGAGTACTTGGAGATCGGCAATACATCACGTATGCCCATGGAACAAGTGTGCGCAAGTTCAAGGTCTAAGGCGTTCATTCCAGAGGCCGTACCGCAGATCGAGGGTTTATCTGCGATCATGAGTAAGGAATGGACGGAGGAAATTGAAAGTTGCGAAGATATCATCCGAACCACCCGCAACTTCAGAGTACTCCATTGCGCTATTGAGGGAACTGACTCTCAGGAAGTTGCCTACGACCCGAAGGTTGGGAGTAATATCATATCAAGTGCACTCGCAGCACGAGTGCAACCAGACGAACCCCGGTCCTTCTCCCGTAAGCACCTCAAGTGGATCGACGGCCAAATGATGGAATGCAGAGGAATCATCCGTGTTGTGCCCGTACACATGGGACGCAACAAGATTTTCCTAGACTTCCACATTTTCGATATCCCTAGAGGTGACAACTTCTTCCTGATTGGACAGCCAATAGAGCACCTTGCCAACCCGAACCATGATCGAGCAACGATACAGTTCAAGGTTGGTAAAGAGATCATCCCGGTCAGCCTTGTGCGGTTAGTGAACACTATCGCAGAGGCCCGATCCGAGACAGACCCAGTGGAAAAAGCAGTTAGCTCGGCTCAAGAAGAGCAAGCTCGGTCATCACAGGCTGAAGAGGCTAACCATTTCATCCAAGAGGCAGAAACAGACGGTTTTCTAAAACTCAACGAGGAAGAAAAGCCACAACACCCCCCTCCTGAGTTGAAGCCACTGCCTCTTGGACTCAGATATGCTTTCCTCCACAACGACCGACGCTCGCCAGTCGTCATCAGTGACAAACTGACAGAGAATGAGACTCGGCAGCTTATCACAGTCCTAGAGAAACACCGGTCTGTCTTCGGGTATTCTCTACAGGACTTGAAGGGGATCAACCCCAGCTTATGCACCCATCGCATACCTATGGAGCCGGACCATACGCCGTCTAGAGAACATCAAAGACGGCTGAATGATGCGATGAGGGAGGTAGTCAAGAAAGAAGTGTTGAAGCTTCTGCACGTGGGTATAATCTACCCCGTGCAAGACAGTGAATGGGTCCGCCCAGTTCAAGTTGTGCCGAAGAAGGGTGGAATGACAGTTATCCAGAACGAGAAGAACGAACTTATCCCTCAGAGGACCGTTACTGGATGGAGGATGTGCATCGATTACAGGAAGCTTAACAAAGCTACCCGTAAAGATCACTTTCCTCTCCCCTTCATCGACGAGATGCTTGAGCGGTTGGCAAACCACTCATTTTTCTGCTTCCTTGATGGATACTCTGGTTATCATCAAATTCCTATTCATCCCGATGACCAGAGCAAGACTACCTTCACCTGCCCCTACAGAATGTTCGCTTACCGGCGGATGTCTTTCGGCCTATGCAATGCACCTGCTTCATTTCAGCGATGTATGATGGCGATATTCTCTGACTTGATCGAAAAGATCATGGAAGTATTCATGGATGACTTTACCGTCTATGGTAAAACCTTTGACAACTGTCTCGAGCACTTGGAAAGAGTCCTCGAGAGGTGTGAAGAGCATCACCTTATCCTAAATTGGGAGAAGTGCCACTTCATGGTCAGAGAAGGAATTGTGCTGGGACACAAGGTGTCAGAAAGAGGAATAGAAGTTGATAAGGCAAAAATAGAAGTTATTGAGCAACTACCACCCCCGACGAATGTCAAGGGTGTGCGAAGTTTTCTGGGCCATGCTGGCTTTTACCGAAAATTCATCAAAGATTTCTCTCGGGTAGCCAGACCTCTTACAAGCCTTCTGGCTAATGAAGCACCCTTCAACTTCGACAATGATTGCCTTCTCGCCTTCTACACCCTCAAGAAGGCACTTATCTCAGCTCCCATCATACAACCGCCCGATTGGAATCTTCCATTCGAGATCATGTGCGACGCTAGCGACTATGCAGTCGGGGTAGTGCTCGGTCAATGCAAGGATAAACAGCATTACGCTGTATCTTATGCAAGCAAGACATTGACCGGAGCTCAGTTAAACTATGCGACAACGGAGAAGGAACTCCTGGCAGTGGTGTTTGCCATGGACAAGTTCAGATCTTACTTGGTTGGTGCCAAAGTGATAGTATACACAGACCATGCTGCACTAAAGTACCTCTTGACCAAGAAAGATGCCAAGCCACGGCTCATCCGTTGGATTCTACTCCTTCAAGAGTTTGATTTAGAAATACGAGACAAGAAGGGGACAGATAATTGTGTGGCGGATCATCTCTCAAGAATGCAAGTTCAAGGGTCGGATCTTCCGATCAATGATTATCTCAGAGATGATACTCTCCTCAAGGTCACCACATCCAGTCCATGGTACGCAAATTTGGTAAACTTCGTGGTGACTGGGTATGTGCCTCCAGGAGAAGACAAGAAAAAGTTAATCTACCTCAGCAGATTTCACCTATGGGATGACCCCTATCTGTTCAAGGTTTGTGCTGACGGATTACTCCGACGATGCATCCCTCACGAGGAAACACACGAGATCCTTGATCGCTGCCATTCATCACCGTACGGAGGACACTACGGAATTTTCCGAACCCATGCAAAGGTCTGGCAGAGTGGATTCTTCTGGCCGACCATGTATGGAGACGCTAAGGAATTCGTACGGAGATGTGCCAGGTGTTAGAAACACGGGAATATCTGTCGAACCTTAGCACGAGGAATTCGTACAAAGACTCTTAGCGTGTGTGCGCTTGGTTGGTCAGGTGATCAGTCTGTCGAACCTTAGCACGAGGTTTATACGGAAGGAAAGAAAAACTTTCGTAGCTCATTCTCTGTGAGAAGTGGAACCGACACTTAAGAATCTTGCGGGTCTCACATGTGGGTTGCAGCGGTGGAGTAAACCAATATGATAGAAATCCCTTAGGTGGAATCTAGTAAGGTGAATGAATTCCTTCTATCTGAGGGTGTAAGTCCAAATCTGTAAAATGACCCTTGAGAGAGTATCATCTCATATGTTTGAACTTGTATCCTTGGGAGATGATATGCTACGTATTTATTTTCTTTCTTCTTCTTTTGATTCGTGAAGCGAATTCATGAAGGAGCAAAAATTCAATGGATGAGTTGTGGCTTGTCATCCTTCTTGGTCTGGTGATATCTTGGTGTAGCATGGTCCGTGTGCTATCACTTTGACATCGACCAAGTAGGGTATGAACTTGTCATGGGTGAATACCACTACAGACAGTTCCTTCTCCGTTGTTTGTCGAACTCTGGTCAATGCTTCTGATAATGATGCTTTCTTGCATTGATCTAGCTCTATCCCGATTGTATGGTTACTAGCATTGCACATGATCTTGATAGAAAGAATCCAATCAGGAGGTTGTATGATGGGGGCCTTCTCAGCTGACACTTCTCCCAATTGGGACAAGGTGGAGCCTTTGGGATTCTCACGAACTCTATCCATATCCGCGAGGCATAAACCAAAGGTTGTCCATGGACTGGGAAATCATCAAGGAATTCCTCCATGATGTTCTCGACAAGGACAAAGGATGTCCTCGATAATGGGAGAGAAGGCTGATATCATACACCTCTGTTGGTACATTGCATAGACCAAACAATAAACACAGGTGGAGGTAGATGAAAATTGGCTAGTGCTTCACCACTTGAAGTGGGTGCTTACATGGGGTAAATAATACCCACATGCAGGTGTGCCTACCTCCCTCATCGCATCATTCAGCCAAAAGGCTGTTTGTCCAGTTCAAGCGGTACGATGGGTGTTGGGGTTGATCCCCGTCTAGTCTGTAGAGAATACCTAAAAATGGACTGATACTTCTCTAAGACTATTGCAGCCTACCGAGTCTCATTCTCTGTTAGTTTATCACAGATGATGACTGGCGTGCTGCGATTGTCGTGAAGAGGTAAATATCTCTATTCCAAGTGGAAGAGAAACATGTCTCAATCCAAGTGGCATCAATCAACAACTCTAGTGGAGGACGCTGTGGTTCTCCACCATGTCGAGCTTGACTGCCCGGTTCTGCCCCTGGGATTGGGTGAGCATCTGAAAAATATGCCCACTGATTCTTCACGGGGTCTGTCTAGCCCTTTGCGATAATGATCATGCAAGGCCGAACTCACTGATCATGCAAGGTCAATCAGGATGTTTTCTTTGTCAACTCTGAGCTATAGCTCGATCATGACAAGATGCTCTATTGGCTGATCCAACAAGAAGATTTTGTCACCTTCGAGGATATCGAAGATGTGGAAATCAAGGATCACTCTGCTGTGCCCCTTAGGCACAACTCGGATAATTCCTTTGTTTTCCAACATCTGGCCGTTGATCCCTTTCAGGTGCTTACGAAAGATCATGGACAACTTCTTGTGTGTCAGTCCCCTCAATAGGTGGAGGGCATTAAAGCTAGCGTCGACTAACTTCTGCTTCCTCCGTCATTCCTTGCTCGTAACCGCAGATAGACCCTTGGTCTGCGGTCATGACTTCCGGAATGAATTACTTAGACCTTGAGCGTGCACACCTAACGTGGCAGATCCTTAAGGGAATTCTCTTGGTCTGGGGGCTTTTGTTCACTCACGTTGTGTGGTTGGAGGCGGTGGATCTAATGAAAGGGTGAGGATTTGCTGTTTGGTTCGTGGGGAAGTCGGTGGGAGGGTCAGAAAACTGATCCTAAGGATGAGCACTATGTCTCAATCTACCAATGATTCATTGGATGAGCACCATACCAAACTTCTCCCAGGTTGCTCCAAGTAACTCATCACCTTGTTGATAAGTCGTCAACAGAGCTCTGAGCTTTGGGGATGGGATAGACAAACAGACAAATTTCAACCTTCACTTTGATCCAATCTCCTCCAACTCCTCTTGCACTCCGATTGTACCAAAACTTTGCTTCCCCCGTCAGAGAAAAACAGGAAGAGTTCCGTCTTGGTTCATCCTGGGAATGTTAGCAGAGCAGTTCTCCTCATCTATTGCAAGGAGTGTGAACAAATGATGGCAACGAGATTGGGACGGATCTTGAAGCCATCAGATAACGGGGTGGAAGGATGGTGGCAATTCCAAATACTCGCGAAATGGAACCGCCGGATAACTAGGAGAAAACTCCATGTGGTAGATGGTTATGGGGATAAAGTGTACAGCTAAAAAGATCCTACACTAGTGTTGCTACCGTTCCCTGGCAACGGCGCCAGAAAAGTTTGTTGGCACTCCTTAGGCTAACTAAATCCGCAAGCGCATGGAGTACGATGTAGCCTTTCACCAGGGGAGTAAGAACCTGGATATCGAATCTAAGGAACGGTATACGCGACTAGCCTAGAAATTTCTTAACCGGACCCACCAGGGGAGAAAAGGGTAAAGGGTGTAGAGAGCTTAACCTTAGCTAGCCACTCGTTACCCCAGACAAACTATCTATATCTAATCTGATCTGCTTCGACGGCTAGAACGGGAAGAACTCAGAACGGGGTGAGAGAGGGGTTCTTCCGGGCTCAGCACTACTGTTATGAGTACACCCGAATGTGGTGGAGTACAAAGGACGGACAGGGCTGTCACCACCTGCCGCCTACCACTGCAGTTCCGTGGGGTGCAACACAACCTGAGGTGGCTAGCCAGCACAGGCACCACGCCTAAGCTTTCAGTCACTGACCTCCACCCAACGCGAAGGGCTATAGAGGAAACCCCAAACAAGAGTCACTGTCACTCGCGCAGACTCAGGTACCCGCAGATCAAATAGATTAAGATAACTTGCTGAAAGTAAGGAGTAAACTAGCGAGGTACTAAGGCAAGAGACCGAGGAACTTACTGAAGATATCTCCAAAGCTTTATTCCTCGGGGGCAGAACAATGTTGAGGGGAGGCCGAGATTGCTCCCGAACTCCCTCTACACGCTTGGCTATCACCCAAGCACTCACCCACTACTCTCTCTACTCTACTCTAAGATAATAGTGGACTACATCTTGAGCCTTCTCTTCTCTCCAATGGATGGTGTGTCTTGTGTGGAGGTGAAGGGCGCCTTTTATAGCCCTCCAAGGGTGAAATCCTGCTTAGGAGTGACGCCAACTACTTGCTTAACTTCCACACGAAAGAGGAAGCGTAGAGGCCACGGTGGGAGGCCGGTCGGCCTCATATAGGCCGGCCGGCTGGCCCTGGTGCCAAGTGGCTCCGACTTTTGCAGGGATGGCTTGGATGATGTCCTGAAGTCGGTAACGGTTGCATTCGGTTGAAGCTGTCCAAGAATCCTAGGTTGTGGGCCCTTCAATCCATGTTTATCCCATCCTAGGCCTTCCGGGTCCTTTGATCAAACCGACATCAAACTCAAGGCTCATGATCATTCTTGGTGTGTTAGATAGCTTGTGGATCAAAACCGTGGCCAGAAGAGGCAGAAGGGGGCCGGTCGGCCTAGGCTAGGCCGGCCGGCCTGGCCCTATGCCATTTTGGCCTCCTGTTTTTCCTGTTTGCTCCTTTGCTCACAAATTGCACAAAACTTGTGGAACTCATTAGTATAAATGATATTAGCATGATTATCACTATATGAGCATGAAATCCGGAGAAATGTTGGCGGTAAAAGTCATGGATATCGACCGCCAACAATCGCCAGCTTATTGCCAAGGCTAAGGGTCCGACTGATTCTCATAGTCTGGCTCTAGTCGGTGGCTCAAGATATGGACAGGCTAATACTTCCAAAAATTTTGCTTTGTCTTCTCTTGTGTCTCTTCCAGATGAGGAGTATGAGGTGCTGAGCGAGGAGGATCTCGTGTTGCTCATGAGGAGGTTCGAGTGCATGTACCAGAACCGGAAGGGTTCGAGGCGTGCCGGGAGTACGTGCTACAGGTGCGGCAAGAAGGGCCACTTCATCGCCAAGTGCCCGAACGAGATCAAGAATGACAACAAACGCAAGCACCGCCCGCGAGACGAGCACAAGCGCCACTCTAAGGACGAGTACCACTCCAAGCACAAGAACAAGGAGGAGAACACTGACACCTCGTCGAGCTCGAGCAGCGAGGATGAAGACCGTGGCCACAACAAGGAGAAGAAGCACATGAACCGCAACTTCAACGGGCTTTCCGGCGTCGCTATGAACTTCTGCACCATGGCGCATGACTCCAACAACAAGAACGACTCCGACTCTGACTCCAACGATGAGGTATTGACCGATCCTATCTCTTTGCATAAGGAGATCGCTAGGCTTGAGGAGTTAGTCGATAATCGTGATGATGTGCTTAGGAAGACCAACAAGGAGAAGAGAGAGTTTAGGTCTTTGCTAGGAGAGTCTAAGGAAAGGGTTGTGGAGCTTGAGGCCTTACTTTCTGAGACTGGAAAGAAGGCAATGGATTTTGAGTCTTTGCTTAGTGAGTCTAGCAAGAAAGTGGCTGAGCTTGAAACTGAGTTGGCAAGTGCTAGAACAGAGATAGTTGTGTTGAAAGATGCTCCTGTTGTTTCTGATGAACTTGAATGCTCTGTTTGTGATGTGCACCTTGCTGATTTGGTAGCTCTTAAGGACAAACACATGACATGCCTTAATGAACTAGAAGGTGCTAGGGTTGAGCTTGCTGAGTTGAAGTCTAGATCTTCTTTGTTAGGTGCTTGTACTTCTTGTCCTACTTTGCATGCTCAGTTGCTTGAATCTCGTACCATGATTAGTTCACTTGAAGCTGAATTGAAATCTCCTATTGCAAACTCTTGTTCTGCCTGTGATGTTGTTGCTTTGAAGAATGTTGAGCTAGCACAATCTGTTGATCGTTTGCAAGATGAGAATGATGAGTTGCGTCAGTGTTTGGGATGGTTGTCCGGTCGTAAGCCACAGCTTAAGATGTTAATTGCTGGGTTCAAGAGAGCTGATGGTCGTGGTCTGGGTTTTGAGAAGGTTGGTGAGAATGGTAGTGAGAAAGAGATAGAGCAAACCAGTTCCACCACAAACATCCCAACACCACCAGAGAAAACTCCACCAAAGAACAGCTTCACACCTAAACCCAACCACCTGTTGAACAAGCTTGACACCACTCCAGATCCTCCCAAGTTTCCCCGCAAGACAAACAACTTTCAGAGGAGAGTGACCTTTGTGAGGAGTGGGCTTTACCAGAGGAGTAAGAAACCACAGCCGAGAGAAACCCCAAAGCCAAAACCAGTCCGCTTCCATTATGATCATTGTGGAAGGGATGGTCACCTAGAAGAGTTTTGCTGGAGGAAGAAGAGGGAGGTGAGACGAGAGAAGGAGTTGGGTAACAGGGACATGAACTACTCTTCCCGTAGTGTGCCTGTGTCTCATTCACCCTTGCCTTGGAGAGAGGCTTTTGTGCGTACAGTTCCTTCCTTGGATAGTCGTGGTATTCCAGCTCGTGGTGAGTTTGCTAGGTGGCCTCCTGCTCATGGTCAGCTTGGTGCAGAGAGGTTTGACCGTAGCTTTGAGGCTAGGAGAGAGTCTAGGCCGTGTTTTCCCCCACGTGGTGCTAGAGGTCCGACGGTGAGAGATGAGAGGGTTCCACGTAGTAGTGTTGATTTTGCTAACCCCTCTTTTGAGCAGATGGCCCGACACTGGTTTAATTCTTTCTGTGCTAACCCCAGTGTCGAGTCGTTCGCTCCTTCTCGTTCTCGCTTTTGATTGTGCAGGTGGGAGGTATGGAGAACATGAGCTTGGTGACTCTTGGTCTTTTGCCTGATCAAGGTTTGATGGTTCTTCACACCTTTTTGGATGGCCCCGGTGTGGCCCTTGTACACTATGTATTGTGAGGATATCCCTTGTACACTCTTGTGTTTACCTGTGTATCTTTGGCTTGTTTTGTGCTTGTATCATGCTTTTATGATTTGTGTAGCATATTGTACATTTGCTTATCTTGTATCCTTGTTGGATGCGTATATACCATGGTAGGCTAGCCACCTTTCTTATTAGCATGTATAATCTTCATGTGTATATCTTGACATGCTAGCTTTGTGATATATGTTGGTGGACTAGTCACCTTTGTATGATAGTGTGTGATCCACATGAACTCATTGCTATGTTTTCCCAGATGTATCAATTTGTGCATGACATGTTGTCCTTTTGGTATCCTTTTAGCTGGTATCTTTTGGGTCTGCTTTGTCCTTGGGTTGCATTTTGCTCTTTTGAGATTTCTCTTCCTTTGTTTAGTGATGGAGCTTTCCATTTGATTTTGTACACCTTTTTCTAGTTTTCTTTTGCTAGGTGTCTTTGGTTGAGGGGGAGCTCGGCTTTATCTTAAGGAGGGGAATTTGCTCGAGTTGATTTGAAAAGGAGAGGATCTTGCTTATAGCGTTTTGGATTGCATGAGTTTGTGAGTTTGCAGTGTTGGCACTTTGGTTGTGCATATCATGGGAGTTTGAAATTTGAACCTGAACCTTGGATTTGCATTTCAGTTGCACATTCCAAGGGGAGCTTATGTTTGAACTTGAACCTTGGATTTGCATTTTTGGTTGCACATTCCAAGGGGAGCTTGTAGGTTGAACTTGAACCTTGGATTTGCATTTTGGTTGCACATTCCAGGGGGAGCTTTATGGTTATGCTTTGATCACACTTGTGTATTGAGTTTGAGCTTGCACATGTTTCTACCCAAAACCAGCTTGCAGACATTTTCACCAAACCACTTGACCAAGTTACCTTCACCCGCTGTCGAGGAGAACTTGGTGTGTGTGCGTTTCTCTGAGCTGAGTTTTAGAGGCTTCTCTTGTAGCATATGTATACTATTGTACCATCTTTGTATCTTGATGTACACCTTTTCACTTTTGTATCTTGATTTCGCTTTTGTATCTTGATGTATAGTTTTCATCTTAGGATGAGCTTCTCCTATATGCAGTGATTGCTACAACTTGCTACATTTAGAGCTTAGGCAGGCTGGCTAGGGATTGATTGTATGGATGGCTATGCTCTTGATGGTTTTGATATATATTCCTTTGAGATAGTCAATCTTTTGAAGTAAAATGACAAACTGAACTTAAGCTCTTTTCACCCATGAGTAAATGCCTTTGCATGTCTTGTTTGAGCCGAAATGGCCATATCTTGCTTAAGATCATGCTAGGATGTGATGTTCTTTTCAATTGGGTCAAAGACCTTTGTCATTGTGAATGTTTAGCCCATGCTTTATCTTGTGGAGGAGCATTAGCTTCTTTTTGTCGCAAAGACATTTCATGTACCATGCTTAATTTGAAAAACTTGAAAAATGAGATGTCTATGCATGAAAGAAAAAAGATGAGAAAAAGATATATTTGAAGAAATTTATGCTCATGTCTCTATGCTTTCACCATTACACACACTTGCACACATGGGTGCTAAGCAGTTGCATGTTGTTTGCCGGAGAAGTCTCCCTTGAGAAGTGAACACATGGCTCCGTGCTTTGACATGACATGAGATAGAATTTGGGCGTTTGCAATGATCTTTTGTCAAGAATGCTTATCCTATCATAATCTTGGTGAGATCAAGTTCGTTTTTGCTTAAATGATCCATGTTTAGGACTTTGCTCATGTGGTGACATTTTTGATATATTTGAACAACTTGATCATGGCTTTGTCAATTGGCTATATGTCTTTACCTTCTTGATGGCAATGCCCATGTGACATGATGAACTATCTAGTTTGCCTCTTCTCTAACTTGTAGCACTTTGTATTGCTCATTGTATATTTGAGAAGCTTGTAGTTGCATTTTTGCATTTTCACCTTGATGTGTACATTGCCAACAAGGGGGAGAGTTTCTGGAGCTTCTGGAAAGGAAAACATTACTGGACGTTTTTGAAAGGTTTTCGGGTCACTTGTTCAGGGGGAGTGCTGTGTGTTTCCTGAAAAGTGATTTTTGGAGATTTGTGGGTTGTGCTTTGTGATTTGCTCTTTTGCCGATGGTGTTGAGCCCTTTTCGCTTCTTATTGAAGGGTCGGCGTTTTCTTGAGCTTTCTCTTGTGAGTGACTTTGTTTCGGCTTGTTCTAGCTTTTAGTCACTTGCTTGAGCGTTGTTTTTCGATTTCTTTTCTATTTTCTTTTGATATCTATTGTGACTATGTGTGTGTTGTCAATGCACACATCAAGGGGGAGATTGAGGACCCGGTGTGTCCGAGGACCGGTGGATGGTCGCTTCCTGGTGTGATGAGTGATTGACAACGTGGTGTGGACTGACGTTTCCCTTGGCTCAAGTATTGCAGGTGTAGAATGCGGCTTGATTGCATTGGTGCAGGTGAAGAACAAGCGCGAAAGGTCTTAGCCATGGCGGCCTCCGAGGAGCGGAGAGACAAGTAGGCTTGGTTCGAGGGACCCGTTGGCCAGATGGATCAAGTGCGGTTCACATGGTGGCAAGAACGAGCGAGGGGATGTGGTTCCGGTGCGAGGTAGCGGCTCACAACCGAAGCTCGTACGCGGACGTGAAGCCGGTGCAAGGTGGCGGCTAACAACCGAAGCTTGTGCGCGGGGTTTGGTGATTTGGCTACAAAATCATCAGGAGGACGGTTTCTTGGTTTGGGCCTCAAAACCAAGCCCAAGGACTTGGCGTGGCGGTCGCGGCCCATCGGGAGGAGCCATGCACGTCAAGGAGCCTGGACCGGAGGACACGCGGCGTGGCCGCAAAGCTTGCGTCGGAGGGAAGCAAGGTTGCGACGGATGCGGTTCCAGCCGGAGGAATATTCGCGACTGTGAAAAATTTGCCCCTGAGGGGTATGTATCGCTTAGGTGTAGTTTAGTACTTAGGACTCCACCACTTGGACTACATATAGGGATGGTAGTCATCCTTTCATGATATCTCTCTTGGCTTGTTTATTTCCCCTTCCCTTTCATCCTCTCCACCGAGAACTATTTTCTTTAATCCTTTGTAGTTTGTGTAGGTGAATTCATGGTTGGTTGACGGAGTTTAATCTATTCAAGTTTGTGCCATGATTTGAATCCCCGAGCTCTTTTTCTTTTTCCCATTTTCGGAGCTATTTTCGGAGCCATTTTTGGGGGATTTTGGTTCTTCGATTTCTAGGGAGTTTTCTCTCGGATTTCTTTGGGGGAATCACATATGAGTGCCTTGTGCCTCTTTTCTTGGTGATCTCTTGCCCCCAAACGCCGGGAATCGCTCTAGATTTGAAGATTTCGGGATGAACTCGTGGGGGGTGTGTTCTTCGTGAGATTTGAGATTCCGGAAGTTCTACGGAGTTAGAGGCCGAGATTTTTGGGGCATACCCTCTACTTGAGGTATACATCATCTCCCCAAAGTTTCGTCTCAAGAGCTCAAGCCGTTTGGGAGATCCATTTACGAGATTGAAGTGTTGACTTTCGGGCTGGGCTGTTTTGCAAGTACTAGGCAGTGCCGAGTTCATACACTCGAGGGCTGGACTTTTTTGCATGTACTAGGCAGTGCCGAGTTTGTAACCCGGCAGTGCCGAGTACATACACTCGAGGGCTGGCTGATTTGCATGTAACCGGCAGTGCCGAGTTTGGTAACCCGGCAGTGCCGAGTACATACATCCAGTGACAGATTTGCCAAGTTTTTTGGATCGAGGTTCTTTCTGTTTTTTCGCTGCTTGTTTCTTGTTCCTAGGGTCAGTAGTATCTCAGTTGCTACATGATCTTGGCAATATAGTGTTGCGAAGGTCGGAAGTGATATTTTGGGGTGAAAGCCAAATTCGGGAAAGAAATTCTTATCGGCTCCCATTCACTCCCCCCTCTCTGGTCGCCTGATCGGTCCTTCACATATGAGCATCTTGCATTGTATAGTTGAGCTTCACCTGTATGTCCTTAGCATTTTCTTGTGCTTTGTGTGGACGTGCACTTTGAGTTGTGAATGTGTGGCGAAATGTGCAAGCTTAGTCTCACTTTGATGCTTTGACATAAAATCTGTTGAGCAAGCTTGTTTTCCGAATGGTGTAAATTAACTTGACTAATGATCTTTATCACCATTCACCCATGAGCTTTTGACTAGAGCTGTATAGCTCTCGTATGAATGATAGTTCTTTGTTTTAGCTCATGTTTGGGACCCATGTTCTTTTCAATCGGGTCAAAGACTTTCTCATTGTGAGTGTTTAGCCTCGTTTGCATCCGAGGAGAAGCAAGTGTTTCTTTATGCCGCAAAGGCATGACATGTGAACTTGAGTTTTTATGAACGCCAAAATGAAATAATCAGTTGCTAATCAAGTTCTTTTTGTTTTGTCCATGCTAAAATTTGAATGCTTATGTTGTTACATGATGTCTGCCAAAGAAGTGGGAACATGGTCTCAACGAGCTTTTAAAATAAAGTAAAATGGCATGGCTTTGGTGCTTTCAAGGTGCTTGTGATGAGCTTTTGATGAGAATTGGTTACCTTGTATGAGTTTTTGCATAGAATTAGTTTTCATTCATACTTGCGCTATCCATGACTAGTTCTTGCTCATGTGGTGACATGTTTTACATAATGATGAACACTTGATAAAATGCTTTGCTCCCGGTGCTTATGACATTGTATCACTTTGAGATTGTGTACGCCTTTAAGCTATACTGTTTACTCCTTAGTGTTCTTTGCCATTCCTAGCACTTGCAAGTGCTTTGTGGTCTACTTGTGAAGCTTGTTAGGTTGGCTTTCCACATGCACCATATATCATAGCATTCATGCTTTGGAGTTCATGTTTTGATTTGGTGTCAAGTGTGGTTCTCCTTGTATTGATATCTTTTGTATTGATTCTTTTGGAGAGATTGCACTTTGGAGTTGAGAAAAAGTTGCACATTTGATGATAAGTTTTACATTCATGTAGTGTACATGTGGAGGGGAGCACGCATATCCTTTGCTCTTTTGATGATTATGATGATTTTTTGATTTGTACATGATTGTGTTGAGTTATTGCCTCTTGTTGGGGGATCATGTACTTTGTCTCGGTCGTATCGAGCCGTTGCCCATGTCTTTGGGGACCGAGACTGTTTCTGCGTTTGGTTGAACTTTGCGATGCTTCTCGTGTCAGGTGACTTTGAGTATTGCTTGTACATGGCTTTGGATCACTTGAATGAGATTTGACTTAATTGGTTTCACATTTTGGCCCTTCTAGTCGCTTTCTTCCCAAGTGACTTTGATCTTGATGTTTATTTGGCTTTTGATCACTTGGGTGATAGGTTTTGACTATTTGATTCACAGTATGGCTTTTATGGTTCTCCTCAAGTTGGTCTCAATTGCTTTGGTATTCTTCCTTGAGTTGGTAACTCTTTAGCTCTCTTCGGTTGATTTTGCTTTGAGCTTATCGCCGAATTGGTATCTTTCATGCGGTATCATTCTTTTGAGCTTCTCTTGATGACTACATTGCCAACAAGGGGGAGAAATTGCACAAGTTGATTTGAAAAGGAGAAGACTTTGCTTATTGCTTTTGGATTGCATGAGTTTGTGAGTTGCTGTGTTGGCGCTTTGGTTGTGCATATCATGGGGAGTTTGAGTTTGAATCTTTGAATCTTGAGTTTGTACTTTGGTCGTACATTTCAGGGGGAGCTTTAGAGTTTAAATTTGAACCTTGGATTTGCATTTTTGTTGCACATTCCAGGAGAAGCTTGTAGTTGCATCTTTTGCATTTTCGCCTTGATTTGTGCATTGTCAACAAGGGGGAGAATTTCTGAAGAGTTTCTGTAAGGAAAAAACTGCTGGTCGCTTTTGAAAGTTTTTCGACACATTTTCGCACACACAAATTCACTTATCCAGGGGGAGTTTGCATCTGTGCAGGGGGAGCTCTTTGTGTATCCTGAAAAGTGTTTTGGAGATTTGTGCTTTGTGCTTTGTGCCTTGCTCTTTTGCCGATGGTGTTGAGCCCTTTTCGCTTCTTATTGAAGGGTTGGCATTTTCTGTAGCTTTCTCTTGCGAGTGACTTTGTTCTCGGCTTGTTCTTGCTTTTTGTCACTTGCATAGTCTTGTTTTCGATTTCTTTTCTGTTTTCCTTTTATACCTATCTTGATTGTGTGTGTGTTGTCAATGCACTCATCAAGGGGGAGATTGAAGACCGGGTGTGTCCAAGGACCGGTGGATGGTTGCTTCCTGGTGTGATGAGTGATTGACAACATGGAGTGGACTGACGTTTCCCTTGGCTTAAGTATTGCAGGTGTAGAATGCGGCTTGATTGCATTGGTGTAGGTGAAGAACAGGCGCGAAAGGTCTTAGCCATGGCGGCCTCCAGGGAGTGAAGAGACAAGTAGGCTTCGTTCGAGGGACCCGTGGCCAGATGGATCAAGT
This sequence comes from Urochloa ruziziensis, assembly GCA_015476505.1. Lineage (NCBI taxonomy): Eukaryota > Viridiplantae > Streptophyta > Magnoliopsida > Poales > Poaceae > Urochloa > Urochloa ruziziensis. Next base: position 25,984,773 of record CM027123.1, on the reverse strand, counting down.
GCGGTTCACATGGTGGCAAGAACGAGCAAGGCGGCGTGGATCCGGTGCGAGGTAGCGGCTCACAACCGAAGCTCGTTCGCGGACGTGAAGCCGGTGCAAGGTGGCGGCTAACAACTGGAGCTTGTACGCGGGGTTTGGTGATTTGGCCACAAAATCATCAGGAGGACGGTTTCTTGGTTTGGACCTCAAAACCAAGCCTGAGGACTTGGCGTGGCGGTAACGGCCCATCAGGTGGAGCCGTGCGCGTCAAGGAGCCTGGACCGGAGGACACGCGGCGTGATTGCAAGGTTTGCGTCGGAGGGAAGCAAGCTTGCGGTGGAAGGTGTCCCAGCTGGAAAAAGATTCGCAAAAATGTCAAATTTGCCCCTAAGGGGTATTTTGTTGTATGCTTCATGTAAGAGCGTTCTGGACATTTGCAGGGCGCCTATATATATGAGGAGTGGCTATTGTGGGCAGCCATCCATAGGAGAGAGTAGGTGGTGGACATCTCATTTGTTTGTGAGAGGGTCTTTTTCTAGGGTTTGAGAGGGAGAGAGAGGAGGGCTCTTTGATTTGAGCTTTTTGCCATTCTAGCTTTGTTTGTGCTAGCAAGTGGCTTGTAACCGCACATGGTGAAGTAATCCAAACATCAATTTCGTGCCAAATCATTTGCTCCCGTTTGAATTCGTGATTTATTATTTTCTGTATTTTCGGGTGCATTTTTGGGGATTTTTCATTCGTCACGATTGGCTGCGAAATTCATGAAATTTGTTGGGGGCTTTTGTTGCTAGGATACTTGTGAGCAATTTTGGTGTGATCCCCCCTCCAATCTCTCACGGATTTGGTCCGAATTTGTGTTTTTCCCTAATCCCGGTTTCTTGTAGGACGTTCGGATTTCTCCTCGATTCGCGATGGATACTTGACCTTTTTCGAATCTTCTTCGTGGATCTATAAGCTCTTTAGATGGTGCTTCTACAGCTCGGATTTTGGTTCGAATCGTTGAGTATTAAGATGGGAATTTTGGTTTGAAGTTTAGTGTGTTCTTCTCGAGTTGCCTCTATTCTTCTGTTCGATCTGCAGGGAGAAGCGCTCGTTTTTTTTTTTGAGAAACCGGGTTAAACTTTATTTATATAAAAGTTTACAGTCATTGCTTACAAGAACACCCCTCAAAGAAAGAAAATTACATCCAGGTCCTTGTAGCACATTCCCGGTCGCCTTCACTGCTGGTCGCCGGAGCCGCCGCCCAACGCCGCACCCCTGAAAGAGGACGTCGTTGAACTTGCGCCTTGAAGCTGAGCTCCAACTCAACGAAGACACTTCCAAAGAAGCCGCAAAGCTTTTCAAACCATCCTTGGCAACATTTGGCACACCGAAAGCATCGATGCACACTTGAAACGCTGAACGTCCAAGCAATCTCTCGCTGAGAGAAAAGAGTTCTGGCGCCTCAAGGATTGCAGGCAACCCCGAAGGAACCAGCAGCGAAAAACTCCAACCCGGTTCCTCGTAGTAGGAGTACACAAACCTCACAGAATCATCTTCAATGCCCGTACCAACGCCGACACTAAAGAAGCTCCGGAGGGACAAAAGCACCGGCAGCACAAGCCTAAATCCACCGGTAAAAGTACCAAGTCTCCTTTGAACAGCAGTCATGTTGTAGATAACAGATCCAGTGTTGCTCATGATGAGAACGCCACAGACAATCCAAAGAAACTCCCAGAAAAATGAAACAACGGCGCAAAAGAGAGACACAAAGAAAACATCGCCGATGCCAAACCTCCAACATATGATGTTGATGCTGTGAACCTCCCACCAACGAGCCACCACCGGAATCTGCTCACCAGCAACATATCCGCCACCGGAGGAGCTCGGGAAATCCACCAACCCTAACCCTAGCTTACACAACCATAAGCTAAATAAGAAGGGTATATACAACGGCCATCGATTCCGCGATTCCCCCTCATCTCCGGCGCCAAAGTGGCCTCCAGAGATGAGGAAGAATCGACGAAATCGACGCCGGAATTTGGGAATCGCCTGCGAGTCGCTCCCGATCTACTGTAGCATGGGGAAAGAAGTATCGAGAGGAAGAAGAAGCGCTCGTGCTCGCCACCACCCATCCAGCAGCGTCGCAAGGCCCGCACGGCAGCAGGCTCAGCCTCCGCGACGACCGGCCCAAGTCCTCGGTTTCCAGCGCAGCGCAGCAGGCAACGGGCCCAGAACTGCTGCTGTGTACACGCGCGCGCGGTCAGCAGGTAAACCAGGCAGCAGCTCGCTCAGCTCTCCATCACGCGCGTGCAGGCATGCAGCCCAGAAGAAAACCAGCAGCACACGAGCAGCAGGCCAAGCGACAGCACGCAGAGAGCTCAAGCTTGTTCTTTTCTCTCTGGTACAGAACAGCAGCTCAAGCTCTGTGCTTTTCTTTCTGGTGAGCATTGACGACAATCACTTCCTTACCAATCATTGTCGTATGCTTAGCTGAATGCTCACTGGCCTTCACGATGGATAGTGCTTGAGCTACTTTGTTTAATCTCTATTGTTGCAAGCTGTATAGTTTAAGCCTTGATTATTGGTTTGTGTAGCCGACAGTTTGGTGCTTCCTTTTTCAGCTCATTTATTTGTGTTCTGCTAGTTAACCTGCTCGGCTTTTTGCTTGCATCGTGTTAAGAGCTCATTCATTAGCCGGCTTTTAGTGCGCAACTCATTTTATTTCGCTTCCGTATCGCTTTGAGCTTATCTAACTCGTTTCTAGGGTGAGCTTGCCACAAGTTGGCTGGTGTCACCTTGACGGTTAGAAGAGAGACGCATTGGGTTGTAATCGGGACATAGGCCGAGTTTCTTCTTTGAAGGAATTTTTATCGGCTCCCATTCACCCCCTCCCCCTCTGGTCGCCCGTTTCGGTCCTACATCTTTTTTTTTTTTGCTCGAGTAGGACCTTCCACTCATCATTTTTTTCTTCTTTTTTTCAGGAGGATGAAGAGCTGCTTGAGAACCACTTTTGATGGACTTTTATTCTATTATGGACTTTATTTGATAAAACGTGTACGTGAATGACCAAAGTGCTAGGACGAACATGCATATCTCAGAAGGCAAGATGTTTGATCAAGCTCAAAATGTACAAGATAGCTATGTGGAGATTCAAAACTGTGTCATGTATAATATGACTCTGGATGGGACTTGGCAAAGTTGAGCATGAATGAGAGTTGCCTCATTTTTTTTTTTCATTTTCAAAATGAAATTCTCCAAGACTTTGAATTAGAAAAGAACAAGCCTCTCATGTCATTATATCGTAAGGGTCAATAAGAGAAAGATCAAGTGATCCTATCATAAAGTTCCAAAGGCACATCAGTACTTGCAAAGAAAATAAAGCTTATGCACCTTTGATAAACATGTAGGAATTCCATCTCTTTCTAGGTGTTTCATTCAAAGTTTAATTGTCACGAACTCATGCTCGCATTTGAATTAAAACCAAGAAAGGAAACGGGAGAAAGGGTTTCAAACCTCCGTGCGTAGTTGAATCTCAGCAGATGGCTGCCATGTGGTTATTTGGGCACGGGTGAAGACTGCTCGTTGATGTGTTGCTCGTCCTGTTTTCTGCGCACTTAGTGTAGAGTTAGAGCAGGGGTGTGGTTGGCACACAAGTGTGCACCAACCACTCAAGGCATGGTAGAACAAAGCAACATTTTATTCAAAAGGAAAATATGGGGGTGCTACTAGAAAAACAAACTTTGGGAAATAAAAAATTAAAAGGGAAATTTGAGCACCCAAACCTATACTAAGATAACGGCACATTTTAGGCCTGGTCATGACCATGGACTATGGTTGTAACTCGGATACTCGTAGCAGTCCATAACTTCGAGTTTCGGGATGTCGGGCTCGAGGAATATTTTCAACTGAAAGCATTCCTGTCATTGTCCTGGAGAGGAAGCATAAAGGAAAACATTCCTTCTCCATCCTCCAATTCAGCCATTTGATTTCATCATTTTGACTCTGGCTGATTGGGGGTCTATGTTTGACCTTTTTGATCTCCTAATGGGAATGATGTTTAGTGTGCACAAAGTGTCTCGGGTGATTGCCCTTCCATCCCTCCTCTATGTCAGATTGTTCATGATATTCTGTCGATGTTTCTGATTGACTACATGAAGATGGTATGGAGTTGCGACCCGGTGATTTACTTCCAACTAGCTATTGTACTTCTAAGGGTAGAGTGTGAGCCTTCATCCCCTTATCCACAACATGAAGTGCTTCAACCACTATGGATGTTTAGTCCACGATCACCAAGATGCCTGTCAGTCTTTTGACTCAATGAGCATCATGGGCACCACAAAGACTCTTAGCGTGTTTGTGCTTGGTTGGTCAGGTGATCAGTCTATCGAACCTTAGCACGAGGTTTATATGGAAGGAAAGAAAAAAAATTCCGTAGCTCATACGCTAAAGAATCTTGCGGGTCTCACATTGTGGGTTGTAGCCATGGAGTAAACCATTATGATATGAGTCCCATTGATGAAATCTGGTAAGGTGAATGAATTTCTTCTCTCTAAGGGCATAAATCCAAGTCTATAAAGTTACCCTTGAGAGATTATCATCTCATGTGATTGAACTTGTATCCTTGGGATATGATATGCCACGTATTTATTTGCTCTCTTCTTCTTTTGATTCGTGAAGCGAATTCATGAAGGAGCAAAAATCCAACGGATGAGTTGTGGCTTGTCATCCTTCTTGGTCAGGTGATATCTTGGTGTAGCATGGTCCGTATGCTATCACTTTGACATCGACCAAGTAGGATCTGAACTTGTCATGGGTAAATACCGACAGTTCCTTCTCTGTTGTTGAGCTCTGGTCAATGCTTTGGATGATGAAGTTTTCTTGCATTGATCCAGCACTGTCCTGATCGTATGGTTGCTAGCGTTGCACATGATCTTGATAGGAAAAATCCAATCAGGAGGTTGTATGATGGGGGCCTTCTCAGCTGACACTTCTCCCAATTTGGGACAAGGTGGAGCCTTTGGGATTCTCACGAACTCTATCCATATCCGCGAGGCATAAACCAAAGGTTGTCCATGGACTAAGAAATCATCAAGGAATTCCTCCATGATGTTCTCGACAAGGATAAAGGATGTCCTTGATAATGGGAGAGAAGGCTAATATCATACACCTTTGTTGGTGCATTGCATAGTCCCAACAATAAGGACAGGTGGAGGTAGATGAAAATTGACTAGTGCTTCACCACTTGAAGTGGGTGCTTGCATAGGATAAATAATACCCACATGCAGGTGTGCCTACCTCCCTCATCGCATCATTCAGCCAAAAGGCTGTTTGTCCGGTTCAAAGCGATACGATGGGTGTTGGGGTTGATCCACGTCTAGTCTGTAGAGAATACCTGAAAATGGACTAATACTTCTCTAAGACTGTTGCAGCTTGTCGAGTCTCATTCTCTGTCAGTTTATCACTGATGATGACTGGCATGCTGCGATTGTCGTGAAGAGGTACATATCTCTATTCCAAGTGGAAGTGTCGGTGATATGATCTCCGGCAGTCTACCACGGGGTAGCCCACGGTAGTGATTTGTATGTGGGAAGATCGCAAAGATCGGAAGCTAGATGGTTAGGATGGACAGACGCAAGGGTTTAGACAGGTTCGGGCCGTCGACTCGATGTAATACCCTACGTCCTGTTTGTGGGTGTTGTATTGCGTGGGTTGTAGATTGATTCTTCTGATTCCCCTCTCGAGGGGGGTCCCTGCCCGCCTTATATATCGGGGAGGCAGGGTTACAAGTCGGTTTGTAACCGATCCTATCTCTAAGGATCCTTTCCTTCTTTACAAAAACTCCTATTCTAATTAGAACTTCTCCTTCTGGATCCTTCCTTCGTGCGCCAACTTGTCCCACACGCCATCAGGTCCAGAACAGCGGGCCGGGCCACCCCCCTTCGGTGGGCTGCCAGGCCTGCTCGTGAGGTACCCAGGTACTATATTCCCCACAGTAGCCCCCGAGCACTTCTTGGCTGATTGCTAGCTTCAATTGATCTGCCCTTTTATGCCATGATCCGAGTGCTCTTAAAACTTTGTCAAAATATTTTATCAGATTCCCGAGTAGTTTAGGACTCTATCCGAGTTGTTTCGAAGAAGATCCGAGTACTTGCTCAGACGTTCCTGAAAACAATTCTTCTTTCTAATTGTAGCTTTAGTGAGGGGAAGAAGTGCTCTGTTTCACGACGCGAAAGCGAAGTGTATACACTTAGCCCCCGAGCCTTGGGTAATTTTAGCATAAAATTGGCCAAGGGTCTTCAATTTCTCTCCATCAAAATCATGATCTTCAATGGCGTGCACCTCCTGGTGCACCCATTGGGTGTAGCCCCCGAGCCTTGAGCAGAGTAGAATAGTCTGGTCGAGGGTCAAAATAGAATCTTCTAAAAAATCTTTTTTGAACTTAATCCATCAATAGTGTGCACCTCCTGGTGCACCCATTGGGTGTAGCCCCCGAGTCTTGACTCAACTCGGCACGATCGTGTCAAGACTCTAAAAGCTGTGAATCCTTGCTGAATCTTTTAGCCCCCATGCCTCTGGGCATGGATTTCGAATAATCCCCTCCTTTTAGGAAATTTTTATTAATTTCCCCTTTTTAGGGAATCTTTTCTCGAGTCCTTTGAACTCGGTGTGACTCCCGAGTCGTGTCCCATGACCCAGCCTGACCATATGGTAAATCACCTTCTCACAAGATCTATACTTATCAGCACTTGACCCGGATTCCTAAGTCAATTTAGCGATAGTATCGCATGCATTAAGTAAAAATCAATTGCAAGGTTGCAATATTAATTGCAAAAATAAGCCTAGCCGCCGACCAATTTTGGCCTCACGACCGAGTGGTTTTTACTCTTGAGCACTTGCTCAGAAGCCCACGTATTTGTCAACTGATAGAACCGAAATGTCGCATCATTTCAATTCAGCCCAACAAAGGCTTATGCTAGCCCATCGGGTCCGTTAATCCTGCTAGGCCCATCGTTTCCTAGGGAAACTAACGGTTGCCTTAGGAGGCCAGTATATCGCAAGATGTCGCGACTCCAACTCGCATCTTTGAATTTAAAGCAACGCGACGTGCCAGCGTCGGTTGAGTTCCCGAGACTGGCACCGCGCCGCGCGCGGGAGGAACGGTTTATTCCATTATAAGCCATCCCCGCCGCAATCTTCTTCCTTTCCTCGCCATTTGCCTTCAACGCACCCAAGTTCTCCTTTCCCACTCAGGCGCAAACCCTAGATCCATCTCCAGAGCTCCACTCAATCCCCAGGCATTGCTCATCGCAGCAATGGCGCCAAAGCGGAGGGGAGTGTCGCCAGGGAAGAAGCGGACAGTGAAGCCCAAGACCACCTCCGACGCCACCGTGGATCGCGCCGCTGAGTGGAGGAAATCCATCACCTCCACCAGTCACCTTGAGCAGCTCATCGTCGACGGCGTTCTTCCTGACCAGCAAACCGCCAAATGGCGCTCGGCCTTTGGTGAGTCTTTCCCTACTCCGGATTCCACCGATTTGGTGGTCTTCGCATCTTTTCTTCTGCGCGGATTTGGTGTTCCTGCACACCCTTTTCTCCGCGGCTTGCTCCATTTCTACGGGATCAGTCTCTGCGCATTGAACCCGAACTCCATCCTTCACATTTCTATTTTCATCAACCTCTGTGAGGCCTATCTTGGGATAGAGCCTCACTTCAATCTTTTTCGCTATCTTTTCTTGCTGAAGCCTCACCCTAGCACCGAGCGCCCGCATGTAGTTGGAGGCGCCAGGTTTCAACTCCGTGAGGGTCGAGGCCAGGAGTATTTTGACATTCCTTTTCCTACCACCAACAAGGGGTGGCAGTCCGAGTGGTTGTACATAGGGAACCACTCGCCTGCCATTTCTTCTGAAATAGATTCCCGTCCAGTCCCTTCCGAGTCCTGGAGTTCTCTCCCCAAGGATAACGAGATGGACCAAGTTCGAGAACTGCTGGGCTTCATTGCCAAGCAGAAGAGCATAGGGTTGACTGCCGTGGGAGTGGCAGCCAACTTCGTGCTACGTCGGATCCAGCCACTCAAGCAGCGGGCTCATCCAGCATATGAATATTACGCCGAGGGGGACAACACGCGTGAAGCCCCCGAGCGTGTTGATAAAAGTCAAGCTGCAGCCCGGATTGCCAAATTTTTTGCGGTGGGAACTCCTCTGAGGACTTCTGATGGCCCTCAAGCCTACAACTTGTCTAATCCTCGCCCTGAGGTAATAAATCGATTTGTTGCCATCTGTGTGTCCAATTCCACCCATTGGGTGTAATCTGGATGAAAAACTGAACCCAACTTTGATATGCAGGGTCGAGTTGCTTATGTATCCATCCCCCCTCTCCCTGAGATGCCAAAAGGGGTGGACCAACCGGTGACACGCAGGGTCAGGACTGCTGAAGAAGCACTCGGAGGTGCCGAGGATGACTTGAATGACTCTGATACAAGTCTGTCATCCTCGCCTTCTCCAAATGTGTTGTCGCCGAGTGGTGGCAAAGCGGTCATCGTCTTGAAGAAGCGGAAGGGCTCAGCTGCAGCGGGAATCACAATTGGGGACGCACCGAGCCGTCGCCAACTCATCATCACCGAGTCATCAGACTCGGATGAGGACGAAGGTGGTGAGGCCGGGTCGTCAATCCCGCCCTCGCTGATCAGCTCGGAGCAGTCTCCAATTGCCGTTGAACCGTTGCGTACCGCGAATCCAAGGGACCTTCCCTCCCCACCTCGGCAAGGAAAGCACCTGAAAGTGCGCGTATCTACTCGGTAAGAGTTGTTGCCAACATTTTGTTGACTGTTGATTGATTTTTCCTGTAATTGTCCCTTATGTGCTTTGTCGTGCAGCTCGCCGTCTGATATGCCTTTTGCTGTTGCTGCACCACGACCAATCGGTGAGACAGAGATCCCAGAGATCCAGGCGCCAGCAGAGACGTCCCAATTGCCTCAAGAGCCTATGGAGCAGCCTCAAGAGCCTGTGGAGCCGCCCCAAGAATCACCGCGCGCACCAACCCCAACACCACCGAGTCCTGCTCGGGAGTTACCGACCGCACTGCCTACTCCGTCCTTGAGCAGCCCCCAGCCTGCTCCTATTATTGAGCAGACTGAGACAATGGAGGCGCCCCAAGATGCGGAGGTCGTAGTCACACCTGCGGCGGGCATAACTCCAGGGGATGGTGACGCTGTGACACCCATCGTGGGGTTCAAGTTGCTCCTTCGTCGCCTGGGACTGATGGCCGAGGTAACCTTGAGCCACCTGTCCTGTTTAAATAGAGTACCGAATGGTACAATTGTTTGCTGTGTCTTCTGACGAGCGTTTGCAGGAAATAACTGCCAATGCCGAGGCCAAAACCTTGGAGATCCAAAAGCTGATCCCTGCAGCGGCTAAGGCCGAGTCCTTGGTGGCTCGAGTGGCTGAGCTCGAAGCCGAGCTGGCTCAGGCGACGCAAGGTATGAGTCAGGCCTAGCATTTAATTTTGCACAATTGGTTTACTGAACATATCTAATGTAAGCATGTAATGTCAGCCCGTGAAGCCGCTGTGTCTCAACACAAGGCCGAGTTGGAGGAAGCCCAGCGCACCATCCGCGATCTTCGCGGAGAGGTGGAACAGGCTAAGCTCAACGAAGCCAAGGCCGCACAGGAACTTAAAGGTATACTATTCTTGTTATTTCAGACGTGAACATCCTGTCCAGATCTGACTTGCTGTAGATTACCGGGTCCGGACTTTGGCCCAATATGCAGATCTCACTACCAAGGTGACTCGTCTGGAGGGCGAGGCAGAGGCGTTGCACATCGAGAAGTGCACGTTGGAAGGTGCTGTTCGAGTGGTGGCGGAGGAAATCGAATCGAAGGCGGCATCGCCTTCAGCTTCTATCCTCGACCGCACTCGGGCGCTTCCACGTCTCTTTCGGCGCCAGCTTCGCTCGATCAGCCAAGCCAGCTGCGGTCACGTCTTGGCGATCCTGAAGTCGCTGTTTCCGTCGTCTGATCTGGAGCCACTCGGAGGGGGGTATGCTGCTGGCACCTCCGAGGAGGACGTGGGCAGGCTGCTGCTTGAAGTGGAGCCAATCGCCAATGTTCTGTCCAAGGATGTTGTCGATGAGACTGACGAGGCTGGCCCTTCTGGTGGTGGCGATCCTGCAAATTAATTTTTGTAGATTATCTGTAGTATTGGTAGTAGAAATACTTTGAGCAATGTTTAATCTTTTGTGCTTGTATATAAGTTTCTGGAGGTGCTACTCCCTTCCTTTCTGCGCTAGCCGTAATTTCCGAGTGGTTGACCTATTACGGAGTAGATTAGCCTCGTTGGTCTTAGTCTCATGCCGCAGAGCATTATCGTGCGTGTAGAGCTTTGACTTGGCGAGTACTTTCCCCCACGATTTAAAGTTTGTTCCACTCGTACTTTATGTGCGTCACGTGAAAGAAGAAATTCGAGTAGTAGACATATTGTAGATAGAAGATGTAATCAACTTTATTGATAACTTATATGACATTTATGAATCTGCCGAGTCGAAACTGGGGATGATTATCCACAGAAACCACTCGTGTAAGATTAAAAAATAACTTAAAGAACAGAAAAAATGAATACATAACTTAATCAAGGGTAGAAGCGTTGTAGATGCGCGATGTTCCATGAATTCGGGATCTCCACCCCGTCCTCCGTCATAAGACGATATGAGCCTGGGCGACTCACTTTCTTCACGATGTATGGCCCCTCCCATGGGGACGCAAGCTTGTGCGCGCCCTTAGTCTCTTGCTTCCTTCTCAGGACCAAGTTGCCGACTTCAAAGGATCTTTGTTTAACGTTGCGATCGTGATACCGTCGAAGGACCTGAGCATAACGCGCGGCTTGAATCTGGGCGGCCAATCTCTTCTCCTCGATACTGTCAATATCTTCGATACGCGTGACTTCCGCATCGTATTCATCATAGAATTCCACTCGGGGTGAGCCGTACGAGATGTCCGTAGGTAGGATAGCCTCCGAGCCGTAAACCAGAAAGAATGGTGTTTGCTTCGTGGCACGACTCGGCTGGGTTCGCAGCCCCCAGACTACGGCGGGCAACTCCTTGATCCATCTGCCAGCGTATTGCTGTAGCTTGTTGAATATACGGGCCCTGAGTGCTTTGATTATTTCGCCATTGGCTCTTTCAACCTGGCCATTGGCCCTTGGGTGCGCCACAGATGCGGGGCATAATTTGATACTCCTTTCGCTGCACCAGTCTTTGAACTCCTGTGCTATGAAGTTCGTACCATTATCTGTGATGATACGATTTGGGACTCCGAAACGATGAGTGATGTCGGTGAAGAATTCGATGGTCTTGGCCGCCGTGTGCTTTCTGACTGGTTTCACCTCGATCCACTTGGTGAACTTGTCAATAGCCACTAAGACATGGTCAAAACCACCCGTCGCCTTCTTGAACGGACCAATCATGTCCAAGCACCAACAAGCGAAGGGCCAGGACATTGGTATGGTCTGTAGCTGTTGTGCTGGTGCATGTATTTGCCTTGCAAAATATTGACACCCTTGGCAATGCCGCACAATCTTGTCTGCGTCTGCTACAGCAGTCGGCCAGTAGAAACCAGACCGAAAGGCTTTACCAATAATGGTTCTAGCCCCGGCGTGGTTACCGCAGATGCCTGTGTGTATGTCTTTTAAGAGCTCAATACCCTCCGAGCGACTTACGCATTTCTGGAGAATTTGAGAGGCTCCGGATCGACGATACAGCTTGTCTCCAATGATAACGTTGTTTTTACTGCGCCGCACGATTTGTTCGTGGAGCGATTTCAGATCTTTTCCATCTTCTTCGACCTCTGAGGGCAATATGCCGCTGTCAAGATAGTCGAGGATTTCACGCCTCCAGTCCAACGCTCCGTCCACCACCAATGTGGCTGAATCCAGGGTCTCTCCGACTGGTTTCTCCATGGCAGTACCATCCGGGTTCATCTTAATAGATGGTTTAATAAGATCTTGGATAAAAACTCCGGGTGGAACGCCGTCACGGGTGGACCCCATCTTGGCGAGTTCATCAGCTGCCTTATTATAGTCACGTACCACGTGATGGAACTCTAAGCCGTAGAATTTCCCTTCCAATTTCCGGATTTCCTCGCAGTAAGCGTCCATCTTCTCATTGGACCTTGACCAATCCTTATTTACCTGGTTTATTACCAGGGCAGAGTCCCCGCGAACCATCAGGCATTTAATGCCCAAAGATACGGCGATGCGGAGACCGTGCAAGGCTGCTTCGTACTCAGCTGCATTGTTAGATACTGGGAACATGATTTGCAGAACATATTTTAGTTCCTGTCCACTTGGGGAAATCAGGAGTACGCCTGCGCCGCCTCCTTTGATCCGGAGGGAGCCGTCGAAATACATCTCCCAGTAATCTACTTTCTTGTTGTCAGCCGGAGCTTGGTTCTCTGTCCAGTCTGCTACGAAGTCGGCCAAAACCTGAGACTTGATAGCAGTACGTGGAACGAAGTTGATCTGGTGAGCGGCCAGTTCAATTGACCATTTGACGATTCGGCCACTTGCGTCTCGGTTATGGAGTATTTCCCCTAGAGGACTTCCGCATACTACCAAGATTGGATGGGCCTCAAAATAATGCTTCAGCTTTCTTGCTGAGATGAGAACTCCGTAGAGTAACTTCTGCACATGGGGGTAGCGGATCTTGGACTCCATCAGGACCTCGCTGACGAAGTAGACTGGTCGCTGGACTCCATATGCGTGCCCTTCTTCAGGACGTTCGACCACTAGTACCGTGCTAACCACTCGGGGGGTAGCAGAGATGTAGAGGTATAGCTGTTCCCTTGGTTGAGGTGGGACGAGGATGGGCGGCTTCTGCAAGTAATCCTTGAGTTCCTGGAAGGATTGCTTCGCCTCGTCATCCCACACAAAATTGTCCTGCTTCTTAAGTAGTTTAAAAAATGGCAATCCGCGGACGCCGAGCCGTGATATGAAACGACCGAGCGCTGCCATGCATCCAGTAAGCTTCTGCACATCCTTCTGAGTAGTTGGTGGCAACATCTTGGTGATGGCATTGATCTTCTCGCGGTTTGCCTCAATGCCGCGGTTGCTGTCCATGAAGCCGAGTAGTTTCCCTAACAGGACTCCAAAGACACATTTTTCTGGATTGAGTTTCCATCAGAATGCACGTAGTCATTCGAAGACCTTCGTCAGGTTCTCTATCATGTCCTCGGGGTTCATGATCTTAACCACGATGTCATCGATGTAGGCCTCTACTATGTCTGGAATTAGGTTATCCAGACACGTTTGGATGGTCCTCTGGTAGGTTGCGCCTGCGTTTTTCAGACCGAAGGCCATTGTATTGTAACAATAGGCGCCAAACAGCGTGATAAACGCAGTCTTTATCTGGTCTTCCAGCTTTAGGCCTATCTGGTGATAGCCTGAGTAGCAGTCGAGAAAACAGAGCAGGGCGGAGCCTGCCGTGGAATCAACAACTTGATCGATGCGGGGGGGGGGGGGGGGGGGGAGGGGGGACGAAGGGGTCTTTAGGGCAAGCTTTGTTAAGATCTGTATAGTCAACGCACATTCTCCATTCATTATTATTTTTCTTCCTTACAAGAACTGGATTTGCTAACCAGTCGGGGTGAAACACCTCCTGAATAAAACCGGCAGCTAACAGCTTTGTAATTTCTACCCTAATCGCCTCCTTGCGGTCCTGCGCGAATCGACGAAGCCTCTGCTTGATCGGTTTGGCAGTCGGATTGACCTTCAAGGAGTGCTCGGCAAGTTCCCTCGGGACACCTGGCATATCGGATGGTTTCCACGTGAATATGTCGGCGTTTTCCCTCAGGAATTTGACGAGCACTTCTTCCTATTTGGGGTCCAGTTCGGCCCCGATAATGGCCGTCTTCTTCGGGTCTTCAAGGTCCAGCGAGATCCTGTTGAGCTCCGTCTCCTTGGTTGGCGAGATGGCTTCTTTCGCAGGTTTTTTGGCAGGGATCTCCAGGGAGTCTCTGTCCACCTCCTGCGATGCAGCCAACACTTGCGTCATGCGCTTCGACATATCCAAGGCAGCTGCCGCGTTGAGGGTCTCTTGTTCGCAAGTATAAGCGACTCGGATGTCCCCCAAGACGGTGATTACTCCCTTGGGTCCTGGCATCTTTACCTGCAAGTAGACGTAGTGAGGTATCGCCATGAACTTGGCGAGCGCTGGCCTCCCGAGGATGGCGTGATATGCAGTCTCGAAGTTGGCCACTGTGAACTGCATGTGCTCGGTCCGGTAGTTGTTCCGATCTCCGAAGGTAACGGGCAATGTGATATGTCCGAGTGGTTCTGCCCCCTCTCCCGGTATCAGACCGTAGAACGAGGATTGGGGGGGACGCAGGTTGAGAGTGGTTAGGCCGAGTTCCTTCAATGTGTTAGCAAAGAGGATGTTCAGGCCACTGCCACCGTCAACTAGCACCTTGGTGAGCTGAACGTTACGGATCGTCGGAGCTACTACCAAGGCGTGGGACCCGGGCTTTGGTATGAAGTGCGGGTGATCTTCCCGAGTGAAGGTGATCGGTACTTCTGACCACTTAAGGTACTCTGGTACCGGTGGCTCCCTGGCGTGCATGACCTGGCGGTTGGTGAGCTTCTGCTGGCGCTTCGATTCGAAACCTTCCGGTCCACCATAAATCATAAGGGCCACTCGGTTTGCCTCCTGAAATTCGTCGGCAGCTTCGTCACCCCGCCTGTCATCTCTTCTGTCATCTCTTGGGGAACGATCGTTCCTCCTCTTGTAGGGAGGGCCTCTGTTGCCCCTGTGAAAGCTCGCTTCAACCCGTAGCACTCTCGTGCCGAGTGCTTGTGGTTTTTGTGGTAAGGACATTGCTCATCGAGCATGCGCTGGAAATCTTCTGGAGTTATCCGGCCTCTGGGCCGATCCAGAGTGGCGACCATGTCACCCTCGCTCTTCTTCTTGCGGGGGTGACTGTCAGTGCGACGATGATCATCACGTCGTTCTTCGTCCTCGCGGCGGTCGCGCTTGCGGGTTGTCTTATTCTCCTCCTCCCAACGGCCCTTAAGCTCGTTGAGTTGTTCTTTCTCCGCAATTTCTGCATCTGCCCAAGTATTAGCGACCCGGAACATGTCACTGACAGTCGTAGGCGGCTTGCGCGTCCACTTGTGGATCAATCTCCCGTCGGAGATGCCGTTCTGGAAAGCGGTCATCACCTCGAGGTCCGTCACGTCTGTGATGGAGTTGCGTTTCTCTGAGAACCTGCGTACGAAGTCATGGAGGGACTCGTTCTTGCGCTGTCGTACTTGGCCGAGGAGCCGTTTGCTCGCGGGCCTTTCCCAAGTTCCGAGGTAGTTGCCGGTGAAGAGGACGGTGAGCTGGTCCCAATTGTCGATGGAGTTCGACGGGAGTCCTGCCAACCAATTGCGGCAATCTTTGGTCAGCATGATGGGGAGATAATTTGCCATTACGTCCTCATCCCCGCCGACAGCTTGTACGGCGGTATAGTAGATCTGAAGCCACTGGGATGGGTCAGATTTCCCGTCGTACTTGTCGATGTCCGACAGTTTAAAGTTCCTGGGCCATGTCACGCTCCTCAAGCGCTCAGTGAACGATTGGAATCCACCGATCCGGCCGGTGGGACGAGGCCCACTTGGATCCGAGCCACCAGTAGTCCTTGGGGGAATGTGCTCCCTTCTGCGATCTCGATTCCTGGGTGGAGAACGGGTCCTCCTAAAGGTTCGAGCCCTGAGAGGAGATTGGTTCCTCCGTGAGGGAGTTGCTCGTCTTCGCGACGGAGTTGGCCGTCGAGGCGGAGTACGACCGCCGTCATAGCCGCGTCTTGGACTACCGGAGAGATCGGAGTAATCAGTGTACTCTGATTCCATCGAGTAGCCACTCCGGTTAGAGTTACGACGGGGATTCCCATGCTCCCGATCGTATTCCTCGCGACGTCGAGCCTCTTCGCGGTCACGTTCCTCAGCGCTGCTGCGGATAATGTTCCTCGCGTCTCGGTCTCGATTGATCGTGTCACGAAGATCTTCATCACGGTTCGAGCCGCCGCTGGTCCGGTGTCGAGTCGACCCGGGTTCAGGAGCGGCCGTACGCGCTCTGTTCTGCATCTGGTGAACCTGGACGGAGGCGGCCTGCACGAAAGCCCTTACCTTATCCAGGCCTGGAGTACTGGGCGGTAGCCGACTGATTTCTTCGTCGATGGAGACGAGGTTCTGGACTGGTGTCTCGTAGACGTTGAATCCGTTGTACTCGAACATGTCATCCCGCATCAGGTTCCGCTGGCTTCTCCTGTCGCGTCGGTCCCGACGACGACGATGGTCCTCTGAGGATGGCTCTTGAAGTTGAGCGGTGCCTGATCCTGATGCGTTGGCCCCTTGTGGTCGGACGGCTCTGCGAGTCGCCCGATTGGCGTTGCGTCCTCGGCGCTGATCTCTGGCTTCAGGCGCCTCTTCGGCCGGGGTGAGTTCATCCTCCGACACGGGGTTAGGTGGCATCGATGGTGCCACCATGTAACAGTATGACCCGGCTCCGGGTCTTCCTCGCGCGAGGTAATCTTCCTCGGACTCGGAAGGATCGGTTATGGGCGTGCCACGTTCCGAAGTACTCGGAGTTGACCCTCCGGGTGATCCAAATTGCTCCAGCTCCGTAGAGGAGTCGGATGCAGGTGTAACCCTCTTGCAAGTCATCCAGGATCGAGGGTCCCCGTGAGTTTGACTCGTAGGAGTCGCTCTCAGAGGGGGAATCATCCACCTGAACGATCTCTTTCATCTTCTGCTGACGGGTAAGCGCGCGAAAGCCGGGGGTCTGGATGGTGATGACCTCAGGGCTCGGAACGCGCGTCTGCCAAGCGTTTACGCTCTGAGATGACTCGGCGACGTGACTCTCAAGAGCCGGATCGGAGCCGAGTGGTTGCTGACCCGCTCCCGACTGGTTGGTTCCTGCGTTTTGCGATGGACTCATCGGGGCAGCTTTGGCGCGATCAGATGCGATCGGACCGGATCGAGCCGTGATGACCGAAGTCGGCGCCAGAGAGGAGTCCTCCGTGGCGGTTGTAGCTTCTGCCGCTCGGGGATCCAAGACGGCGGTGGTGCTCCCGAACTGAATCTCGACTCCGTCGACGTCCGGGAGGTTGCAGCTGTCCAAGATCTTGACGTGGTCCATCGGGCTCACCAAATTGATCTCGGCGATATCCCCTACCTGGCGCGCCACTGTCGGTGATATGATCTCCGGCAGTCTACCACGGGGTAGCCCACGGTAGTGATTTGTATGTGGGAAGATCGCAAAGATCGGAAGCTAGATGGTTAGGATGGACAGACGCAAGGGTTTAGACAGGTTCGGGCCGTCGACTCGACGTAATACCCTACGTCCTGTTTGTGGGTGTTGTATTGCGTGGGTTGTAGATTGATTCTTCTGATTCCCCTCTCGAGGGGGGTCCCTGCCCGCCTTATATATCGGGGAGGCAGGGTTACAAGTCGGTTTGTAACCGATCCTATCTCTAAGGATCCTTTCCTTCTTTACAAAAACTCCTATTCTAATTAGAACTTCTCCTTCCGGATCCTTCCTTCGTGCGCCAACTTGTCCCACACGCCATCAGGTCCAGAACAGCGGGCCGGGCCACCCCCCTTCGGTGGGCTGCCAGGCCTGCTCGTGAGGTACCCAGGTACTATATTCCCCACAGGAAGAGAAGCATGTTCCAATCCAAGTGGCAGCAATCAGCAACTCTAGTGGAGGAGGTTGTGGTTCTCCACCATGTCGAGCTTGACTGCCCGGTTTTGCCCCTGGGATTGGGTGAGCATCTGAAAAATATGCTTATTGATTCTTCACGGGGTCTGTCTAGCCCTTTGCGATACTGATCGTGCAAGGCTAGACTCACTGATCGTGCAAGGTCGATCGGGATGTTTTCATTGTCAACTCTGAGCTATAGCTCGATCGTGATTAAGTTGACAAAATGCTCTATTGGCTGATCCAACAAGAAGATTCTGTCACCTTCGAGGATATCAAAGATGTGGAAATCTAGGATCACTCTGCTGCACCCCTCAGGCACAACTCTGATAATTCCTTTGTTTTCCAACATCTAGCCGTTGATCCCTTCCAGGTGCTTACGAAAGAAAGATCATGGACAACTTCTTGTGTGTCAGTCCCCTCAATAGGTGGAGGGCATTAAAGCTAGGGTCGACTATCTTCTGTTTCCTTCGTCATTCCTTGCTCATAACCGCAGATAGACCCTTGGTCTGCGGTCGTGACTTTCGGAATGAATTACTCAGACCTTGAGTGTGCGCACCTAATGTGGTAGATCCTTAAGGGTATTCTCTTGGTCTGGGGCTTTTGTTCACTCATGTCATGTGGTTGGAGGTGGTGGATCTAATGAAAGAGTGAGGATTTGCTGTTGTGTTCATGGGGAAGTCGGTGGGAGGATCAGAAAACTGATCCCGAGGATGAGCATTATGTCTCAATCTACCAACGATTCATTGTATGAGCACCATACCAAACTTCTCCCAGGTTGCTCCAAGTAACTCATCACCTTGTTGATAAGTCATCAACAGAGCTCTGAGCTTTGGGGATGGGATAGACAAACAGACAAACTTCAACCTTCACTTTGATCCAATCTCCTCCAACTCCTCTTGCACTCCGATTGTACCAAAACTTTGCTTCCCCCGTCAGAGAAAAACAGGGAGAGTTCCGTCTTGGTTCATCCTGATAATGTTAGGAGAGAACTTCTCCTGATCTATTGCAAGGATTGTGAACGAACGATGGCAACGAGATTGTGGCGGATCTCGAAGCCATCAGATAACGGGATGGAAGGATGGTGGTAGTTCCAAACACTCGCGAAATGGAACCGTCGGATAACTAGGAGAAAACTCCATGTGGTAGATGGTTATGGGTATAAAGTGTACGGCTAAAAAAAATCCTACACTAGTGTTGCTACCATTCCCTGGCAACGGCGTCAGAAAAGCTTGTTGGCACTCCTTAGCCTAACTAAATCCGCAAGCGCACGGAGTACGATGTAGCCTTTCACCAGGGGAGTAAAACCTGGATGTCAAATCCATGGAACGGTAGACGCGACTAGCAAAGAAATCTCTTAACCGCACCCAGAAAAGGGTAAAGGGTGTAGAGAGCTTAACCTTAATTAGCCACTCATTACCCCAGACAACCTATCTTAATCTAATATGATCTGCTTCGACGGCTAGAACGGGAAGAACTCAGAATGGGGTGAGAGAGGGGTTCTTCCGGGCTCAGCACTACTGTTATGAGTACACCCGAACGTGGTAGAGTACAAAGGACGGACAGGGCTGTCACCACCTGCCGCCTACCACTACAGTTCCGTGGGGTGCAACACAACCTGAGGTGGCTAGCCAGCACAGGCACCACGCCTAAGCTTTCAGCCACTGACCTCCACCCAACGCGAAGGGTACAGAGGAAACCCCAAACAAGAGTCACTGTCACTTGCACAGAGTCAGATACCCGCAGATCATATGATAGATAAGATAAATTGCTGAAAGTAAAGAGTAAACTAGCGAGATACTAAGGCAAGAGACCGAGGAACTTACTGAAGATATCTCTGAAGCTTTATTCCTCGGGGGCGGAACAATGTTGAGGGAAGGCCGAGATGACTCCCGAACTCCCTCTACACGCTTGGCTATCACCCAAGCACTCACCCACTACTCTCCCTACTCTACTCTAAGATAGTGGACTACATCTTGAGCCTTCTCTTCTCTCCAATGGATGGTGTGTCTTGAGTGGGGGTGAAGGGCGCCTTTTATAGCCTCCCAAGGGTGGAATCCTACATAATTGTCACGCCACCATCTTGCTTAGCTTCCACACGAAAGGGGAGGCTTAACGGCCATGGAAGTAGGCTGGCCAGCCTCATCTAGGCTGTTCGGCCTGGCACTGTTGACATATGGCACCGCCTTTCTTGTGGACGCTCCTGATGATGTCCTTATGACGGTTGTGGTGGCGTTCACCTCAAGCTTGACAGTTGGGGGCCAGCCGGCCTAGGGGAGGCCGTTCGGCCTGGCCGTGGCCCCTCTCGGCCCTCCGTTGCACTGACTCGCTCATCAGTGGTTGCATGTTGTCCCTTGAGGCGGTTTTGGTTGCGTTCAGTTGAAGTTGTCGAAGAATCCTAGGTAGGTGGACCTTCCAATCCATGGCCTAGGCCTTTTGGTCTTAACTTCATTTATTCTTGTCACTTCTTGCTTGGGGCTCCATTGGTGACTCCCCAGGGTCCTTATGCAAAGTTTGGAGCATTTTGGGGATGATTTCTGGCCGGCCGGCCTTGTCCAGGCCGATCGGCCTAAGTCAGGCCGACCGGCCTGGCAGGGTTCTGCCGGCGATCTTCCCAGACGCGTAACTTTCTCGTCCGGACTCCGAATTGGGTCATCCAAATATCCATTTCGATCATCTAGGAAAGCTCTTTGACATGGTGCTGTCAAATATGTGATTTGGGTTACTTTTGCTCCATGTCCAAGTCTCCTTTGTCTCGAGATGAACCTTCACTTGTATGGCTTCACCAATGTTGATATTTATGCACCATATTATCTGTATTTCCTTGCAAAACATATTGGTGCACAAAACTCGTGGAACTCATTAGTATAAATGACATTAGCATGATTATCACTATATGAGCATGAAATTTGGAGAAATTTTGGCGGTAAAAGTCATGGATATCGACCGCCAACAGAGTACAACAAGATTAGAGGGCTTGAGATAGCCAAGGAGATTTGGATGAACTTAGAAGATCACATGAAGGAGATGAGATCATCAAGGAAGGCAAGATGGATGTGCTCCAAGGAGAACTTGAGGCATTCACTATGAAGGATAATGAGGACTTGGAAGCAATGTACAATCGGTTGAAGCTTCTTGTGTCCGTAATAAAACTTCTTGGAAGTGATGATTGGGATGAGCACAAGTTCACGAAGAAAATGCTTAGAGCATATGCACCAAGAGATCCTACTATTGCCACCATGATTAGGGACAAGAGAAAGTTCAAGACCATGACTCCCATCGACTTGTACAACAAATTGCAATACCATGAGTCACATAGAGTGGAGAAGATCAAGGCCAAGGCTAGTGAGCCTCAAGAAGTCAAAGCCATTGCTCTCAAGGCCGAGCCAAGCAAGAAGAGTGAGTCCAAGGAGAAGTCATCCAAGTCCTCCAAGTCTCGCAAGAAGGAAGACTCTAGTGATGAAGCTTCCACTGATGAAGAGACCGCCATGATGGTGAAAGAATACAAGAACTTCATCAAGAGGAAGGGCATCAAGAAGCCGGTCTCACAAAGAAGATGCTATGAGTGTGGAGAGAGAGGGCATTACATTACCGATTGCCCTCACAAGAAGGAAAGCAAGGAGGACAAAAAGTCTAAGGACAAGTCCCATGACAAGGATAGGAGGTACAAGGACAAGAGCAATGAATACAAGAAGAAGAACGGTCAAGCTCATATTGGTGAAGGGTGGGATTCTAGTGAGGACTCCGACAAGGAAGCCGTGGCTACTCTTGCTATTCATGAATCTACACCAACTCAACGTCTCTTCAAGAACTACTACGATAGTGATGATGAAGATGAAGCTCCCATGTGCCTCATGGCTCAAGGGACTAAGGTATTAGACTCCTCTACTCCTCCATCATCCACTCCCTCAACACCTAGCGACATAGATAACCTAGATGATGAGGAAGCCAAACATGAACAAAACTTGATAAATGCTTTTGGTAAAAAAGGTGCCAAACATATTAAAAAGCTAATTGAGAAATTGAATAAAAGAGAAGCGTCTCTTGATAGGCAAGAAGACTTGCTCATCCTTGAAAAGGAGAGAAACCTTGCCCTTGAGAAGACACTTGCCGAGGAGAAGGCTAAGGTAGAGAAATTGGCTATTGACTTGTCTTTAGCTAAGGACTCAAATGAGAGGATGTCTAAGGGATTGTCCTTGGCAAATGACTCTCTAGCTAATCTAAAGAAGGTTCATAGTGAGCTTCAACAAAGGCATTCAAGCCTTGAGGAAGTCAAAGGACCGTGAAGCCAAGTATGACATTCTTCGGAAAAGCACGAAGGCCAACTCTAGAGCTACCCTTGATTCCGATGCCTCCCCTAGCAAAGGTTGCTCAAGATGTTATAAAATAGATGTGGATGTTTGTGTTGCTAACCTTGCCAAACTAGAGAAGGAGATCAAGGCAAAGAATGTTCAACTCAAAGAGTTGAGCAAACACATCGGCAAAGACAAGGCCACCAAGAAGAGTGTGTTTGAGTCCCATCCGACTTATCATGCCGAGAGATATCCTAACATCAAGGATGGACTTGGATACACTAGAGGAGGAACGGCAAATGGCACGAAAAGGATCAAAGGACAAGATGTGCCATTGTTCAACCAAGGTGCTAACCTTTGTGACTTGATGAACTTTGTTCATGGTGTGTCAAGGGAGATCACCCCCAAAGCAAAGCCCAATGTTGAGATTCCTAGCAAGCTTGCCAAGAGCTCAACTTTGGAGAACACAAATGAGAAGATCATTGGGCACAAGTCATCTCCCAACTACACCATTGATTACTCGGTCATGTGGGACCACAATGGGAGAATGGTTATCAAATATGTTGGTATTCATGCCAAGAAGATGATGAAGAGCGTTTGGGTGCCCAAGTTTGCCTAGTTCTAACACTCAAGGACCCAAGCTTCTTTGGGTACCTAAATCCAAGGCTTAACTTGTTTTGTAGGCATATTCCTCCGGTGGTCCTTCATGGTTGCTTGATAGTGGTTGTTCAAATTATATGACCGGAGAGAAGAATATGTTCACCAAGCTAGAAGAATATGACTCACCCATTGAAAGAATTACATTTGGTGATAATAATCATGGTGACGTGGTTGGTCAAGGTGACATTGCTATCTCAAATGATTCATCTCTTTCAAATGTCTATTTAGTTGATTCTTTGGGATACAACTTGTTGTCGGTTTCACAACTTTGTGAGAAAGGCTACAATTGTCTCTTTACTAATGAGGGTGTGAGCATTCTTAGAAGGGAGGATTCCCCTATTGCTTTTACGGGTCAACTTAAGGGAAAACTTTATTTGGTTGATTTCACAACCACTAAAGTGGAACCGAAGACTTATTTAGTGGCAAAATCTAGCTTGGGTTGGCTTTGGCATCGCCGGCTAGCTCATGTTGGCATGAGGAACTTGGCCAAACTTGAAAAGGATGAACACATCCTAGGACTAACAAATGATGTGTTTGAGAAAGATAGGTTGTGTAGTGCATGTAAAGCCGGGAAGCAAGTTGGTGCTCCTCATCCACCCAAAACTATATTGACAAGCTCAAGGCCTTTGAAGTTAATTCATATGGATTTATTTGGGCCTATTGCATATATTAGTATTGGTGGAAACAAGTATGGTCTTGTGATTGTTGATGACTATTCAAGATTCACTTGGGTGTTTTTCTTGAAAGAAAAGAGTGAAGCTCAAGGCATTATCAAGAAGTTCATTAGAAGAGCCCAAAATGAGTTTGAGTTGAAGATCAAGCACATGAGAAGTGACAATGGATCGGAGTTTAGAAACACCAATGTTGAAGAACTCCTTGATGAAGAAGGAATCAAGCATGAACTCTCCGCTCTATATACACCTCAACAAAATGGCATTGTTGAGAGGAAGAATAGGACATTGATTGAAATGGCAAGAGCAATGCTTGATGAGTACAAGACTCCGGATATCTTTTGGGCTAAGGCGGTTCACACAGCTTGCCATGCCTCTAACCGTCTCTTTCTTAACAAGTACTTGAGCAAGACTCCATATGAAGCACTCACCGGTAACAAACCCAAGGTGCATTATTTTAGAGTCTTTTGTTGCAAATGTTACATTCTTAACAAAAAGGCCAAAAGCTCTAAATTTGCACCTAAGGTTGATGAAGGTTTTCTACTTGGTTATGGTACTCATGAACATGCCTATCGTGTCTTCAACAAAACCTCCGGTTGCGTTGAGGTCACGGTAGACGTGAAATCTATACTATAAAGGATGAGCAAATTGAAACCATTTTTCACACAAGGATTTATTTGTGTACCCCTCACAAAGGATCCGCAAACCAGGGGAAGAAAGTGGGCCTAGGACGACCGGGGGGAGACGGATTGGTCGTCCTCCCCCCGTTGTTTTCATCGGCCGGGCGAGGCAGCGTCTTTTATTTTGTCACCGTGATGAGTCCTACCCTCCCCGACCTCCTTGGCGTTGTGTTGGAAAGAAATCATCCCCTCCCCGACCTCCCTGGCGTTGTTTTGGAAAGAAATCGTACCCTCGCCGACTTCCCTGGTGCTTGTTTGGAAAGAATTCGTATTGTTGACAATTGTGCCCCCAATCACGCGATCAATTTCCAAACCGTGGCGTGTCCCTACAATAAACGCGCTCGTGACAGATCACGCCAGTTGATTTTCAAACGTGCTCATGACAGATCATGCCAGTTGATTTTCCTTTGATACATAGATGCCCGGCGCCTATATTATACACCTACCAGTCTCGTCTCTTCCTCTTTTGGCCGTCCTCTCTCAAAGGCACTCGTGGAAGGCGGTTGCCTTGGCTATTTCGCATCGATCCTGAAGGTATGGACATGATCTCATTGTAATGTATATAGCTGACCCTTACATTGTTGTCCATACATTCAGTTTTGCTGCGGAACAAGCGATATAGGGACGGCTCCTCGCTATTTGCCGTCGTCTTTCGAGGACATACTCGTGGAGGCTGCCGCTTTTTTGAGGGGCTATGATCATGTCGGGGCTATCCTGAGGTGACTCATCTCGACTCCATTTCCAGTTGCTCACTCTTACATTGTGCCCATATGTGTAATTTTCTTACAACAAGCCTAGATCCAGGTGCGGTTCCTCGATCCTTGTCGGCGCTGCCCATTTGGTCTAGGATCTCTGAGGTATGCAACTGATCTTGCCACCATTTCGAGATAGGTTACTCTTACATTGTGATGAAACGGGCCTGATCTCGGTCATGGATGCAGCCAGCGCATGCTTTCTAATAAGGTGTAATGAGCGGACGCACACCTCTTGGAGATGTTACCAACACTGCGCCGCGCTCAGGTGCCCAAAAAAATAACAGGCGATCGAATGTAGTCAACGAGACGACCACTACATCCTGGGCCGCGGCCCCAAATAAAAAAAGGCCATGCACTGAGCTTTCTGAAGGTACGTTGTTGATCAAGCCTTGTTTCTTGCAGATTCGTGTCCTATACCATATTTCAATAAAATTTTGTGCCAGAGAATTTGAAGGACGCAAGGAATGCAAAACAAAGGGAGCTATACCATAATGTTTCAGATGAAGTGAAGGCAGAAAGGAATGCAAAACGAAGAGAAACTCGACTGCGTAAGAAGGCTGAGGAGGAGTGGGCATCTAAGGCGGTTTTGGATCCTACGCCGCTATCAGGTTTGGTCTTTCCATGCTGCTTCGATCGCATGTGAGTCATGTGGTATTTTATGTGGTCATGTGAGTAATCTCCATGTGAGTCATGTGGTATTTTATGTGGTCCTGCGCCTGCTCTGGTATTTTATGTGGTCATATTGTATCAATGCTGCGTATTGACTATTGAAAATGACAGTTCTCACGGATGTAATTGGAAAAGAAGGTTGTGAGGCGACGGTGACATCCCAGAATTGTGGAGAAACGATGATCAATAAGGCTAGGGATGCATTAGATGTTGATTTGACATGTTAGTTTGGAAAATAGTTTTCTGATGTTTAATTTGATGGGGCTGGATGGCTAACTGCAGTGTTGGTGTGTTTGCAGGCCTGACACATGAGAGCACTCCGTACACCGGGGTTGCAATTAGTGCGTTGATGTCACCTATTAGGGAAGGTGAGGATGATATTGGTGATTGGCTGCATCGGAACGATGCGTGCCTGCTGCGGGAGCATGAAACTGATCAACGTGTGAGTGCTGTCTCTCCGACATGTTCTCATCCTCATCTATCAACACCAGGTAAATAATGTATTTGGCTATATATTGAGTTTGTTTGTTAGGTCTGGCTAATGGCCGTTAGAGTATGTTTGCAGGGGTGCTGAATGGAAAGACTATTGTTACAAATACGTTAAGCACAACTATTGTTGGAGATGAGGACGGTTTTCCAGAGTTCAGGCATCGGAATTTTGAGTGTACACCGACTGGCATTAATACCCCTCAACCTAACGTTGGTTTAACAAGCTGCACTCCTGTTCCTCAAGTAGGAACGACAGGTAGACTACATGTGCTATTTACAAATGGGTGCGTTGGCATGCAGCTGATGATTGATGTAATGTTACTTTCATAGGTGCCATTGGGAAACTGTCTCCTGGATAACGGAGTAAGCAAAAGGACAGGCAGAAGAAGAAGAGGAGGTATGCGAAAATGTCAGTTGACGAGAAGATTATAAGGTTGCCGAATCAGCGGAAGAGTTATCAGCATTGGAGTGGACAGGATGACAATGTTGACGAAGAGGCGCAGGCGGTACCACATGTTGGTGGTCGGCCCGCTGACAAGAACGGCATATGGGAGCCAGATGACCCAATGCACGGCATAGAAGGTGTGTATGAAATGATTACTCTTTATTCCTTTTGTTGGATCTTGCATCTTGGATTGTAATCTAAATAAACTTGCTTTCTGTAGAAAACGATCTTGATGTGATGGTGCCAGGCATGGAAGGCGATGATATGCTTGACGATGAAGAAGCGCGGGTCTTCCACGAAAAAGGTGTGTTTAAATTTTTCATACACTTGAATACATGCACCGTACTAGATAAGCTGTGATTGTTGATCTCAGTTTCTATTTCACAAATACAGATGTTGTGTACAAATATCGTAGAGAAGCCGGTGCCACAAAGATGGATAAAGATCCATTTGATACGGTGTACAAGAAATTGCCTAAGAAGCATCATGTGTTGAAAAAAGCAAAATCTTGTGAGTTCTGTCGTGCAAAGAGGTTCCCAGGTGAAGGACCTGCTTTCTGTTGCAAGAAGGGGATAATTAACATATATATACCTGAAGTGCTGCCTGAGCTCCGTCGATTGTTTACTAGCCAAACTGATTAGGATGCACGGTATTTCAGGAAGCACATCAGATACTTCAACTCTCATTTTTCCTTCACCAGCTTTGGTGTTTCTATTGATCGTTGACTTGCAACAGCGCGGGGCACTGGGTATATACATTTAAGGCTGATGGGTATATACATCCAGGTGGATATAAATTTGAGTGAGTACTCCTTTTGCTCCTCTCCACATTGAAGAAGCCACTTTTGTATCCTCCTGGTTACAAGTTGTTTTATTTTTTGCAGAGTGTTTGGTTGCTACCAATCTCAGTACTATCACCTTTTTTAGGGCTGGAATATACCCATCGATGAAAGAACTCAAAGGTGGTTACTAACAATAATGATTTCTTATTATAGATTTTATATTCCACAATGGTTAATATTAACATGTATCACTTATTTTTTGTAGAGCATAGAAACAGGATACGTAGCATCTATGAGCTCCACGAAAGCATTAAAATTGACTGCGCATCACGAATTCAGGAGCTTAAGTTACTCTCCGACAAGCCCATGCCAAAGTTTGAAGACGTCCCTTCAAGCTATTCACCGATGTACTTGTACAACTACATGTTCCACGGATCAACGCTACCAAAACCAGAACTTACAATAGAAGTTTTAGATCAATATTACATCTACTTCATATGATAACAAGTCTAGCTCATGCTGTATCTTTTAGCTATCGCATTCTGAATTGTTAATTTTTTAATTAAACTTTGTACTTTATGAAGTTGTTAGTTTTATAACATGTGCCTGTGTCACATGCATCCCTACTAGTTTGATGAAACAAACGGCTCTCAAGTAGAGCAAGTTGAGAATGACTTTGTAGAAAATGAAGAGCCTCCAAATCAATCCATCATGAGAATGGGTGTTGGTGAAGTGCGACCTCAAGAAGCTCAAGATGAAGCTTGTTGGCGGTCGATATCCATGACTTTTACCGCCAACATTTCTCCGGATTTCATGCTCATATAGTGATAATCATGCTAATATCATTTATACTAATGAGTTCCATAAGTTTTGTACAATTTGTGAGTGAAGGAGCAAACAGGGAAAACGGGAGGCCATTTAGGCTCAGGGCCAGGCCGGCCGGCCTAGCCTAGGCCGGCCGGCCCACTTTTTCCTCTTCTGGCCACGGCATTGATCCACAAGTTTACTAATGTATCAAGGATGATCATGAGCCGTGCATTTGATGTCGGTTTGATCAAAGGACCCGGAAGGCCTAGGGTGGGATAAACTTGGATTGAAGGGCCCACAACCTAGGATTCTTGGACAGCTTCAACCGAACGCAACCGTTACCGACTTCAGGACATCATCCAAGCTGTCCTTGCAAAAGTCGGTGCCACTTGGCACCAGGGCCAGGCCGGCCGGCCGGCCTCCCACCGTGGCCTCTACGCTTCCTCTTTCGCGTGGAAGTTAAGCAAGTAGTTGGCGTCACTCCTAAGCAGGATTTCACCCTTGGAGGGCTATAAAAGGCGCCCTTCACCTCCACACAAGACACACCATCCATTGGAGAGACGAGAAGGCTCAAGATGTAGTCCACTATTATCTTAGAGTAGAGTAGAGAGAGTAGTGGGTGAGTGCTTGGGTGACAGCCAAGCGTGTAGAGGGAGTTAGGGAGTCATCTTGGCCTTCCCTCGTTCCGCCCCCGAGGAATAAAGCTTTAGAGATATCTTTAGTAAGTTCCTCGGTCTCTTGCCTTAGTACCTCGCTAGTTTACTCTTTACTTTCAGCAAGTTATCTTATTTATTTGATCTGCGAGTACCTGAGTCTGCGCGAGTGACAGTGACTCTTGTTTGGGGTTTCCTCTATAGCCCTTCGTGTTGGGTGGAGGTCAGTGGCTGAAAGCTTAGGCATGGTGCCTATGCTGGCTAGTCACCTCAGGCTGTGTTGCACCCTACTGAACTGCAGTGGTAGGCGGTAGGTGGTGACAGCCCTGTCCGTCCTTTGTACTCCACCACATTCAGGTGTACTCATAACAGTAGTGCTGAGCTCGGAAGAACCCCTCTCTCACCCCGTTCTGAGTTCTTCCCGTTCTAGCTGTCGAAGCAGATCATGTTAGATTAAGATAGGTTGTCTGAGGTAAGGAGTGGCTAACTAAGGTTAAGCTCTCTACACCCTTTAACATTTTCTGGGTCCGGTTAAGAGATTTCTTTGCTAGTCGCGTCTACCATTCCATGGATTTGACATCCAGGTTTTACTCCCCTGGTGAAAGGCTACATCGTACTCCGTGCGCTTACGGATTTAGTTAGGCTAAGGAGTGCCAACAAGCTTTTCTGGCGCCGTTGCCGGGGAATGGTAGCAACACTAGTGTAGGATTATTTTTAGCCGTACACTTTACCCCATAACCATCTACCACATGGAGTTTTCTCCTAGTTATCCGGCAGTTCCATTTCACGAGTGTTTGGAATTGCCACCATCCTTCCACCCCGTTATCTGATGGCTTCGTGATCCGCCCCAATCTCGTTGCCATCGTTTGTTCACACTCCTTGCAATATATGAGGAGAACTGCTCTCCTAACATTCCCGGGATGAACCAAGACGGAACTCTTCCTGTTTTTCTCTGACGGGGGAAGCAAAGTTTTGGTACAACCGGAGTGCAAGAGGAGTTGGAGGAGATTGGATCAAAGTGAAGGTTGAAGTTTGTCTGTTTGTCTATCCTATCCCCAAAGCTCAGAGCTCTGTTGACGACTTATCAACAAGGTGATGAGTTACTTGGAGCAACCTGGGAGAAGTTTGGTATGGTGCTCATACAACAATTCGTTGGTAAATTGAGACATAGTGCTCATCCTCAGGATCAGTTTTTCTGATTCTCCCACCGACTTCCCCATGAACCAAATAGCAAATCCTCACTCTTTCATTAGATCCACCGCCTCCAACCACACGTCGTGAGCAAACAAAAGCCCCCAGACCAAGAGAATACCCTTAAGGATCTGCCACGTTAGGTGTGCACGCTCAAGGTCTGAGTAATTCATTCCGAAAGTCACGACCGCAGACCAAGGGTCTATCTGCGGTTATGAGCAAGGAATGACGGAGGAAGCAGAAGCTAGTCGACCCTAGCTTTAATGCCCTCCACCTATTGATGGGACTGACACACAAGAAGTTGTCCATGATCTTTCGTAAGCACCTGAAAGGGATCAACGGCCAGATGTTGGAAAACAAAGGAATTATCCGAGTTGTGCCTGAGGGGCGCAGCAGAGTGATCCTGGATTTTCCACATCTTCGATATCCTCGAAGGTGACATAATCTTCTTGTTGGATCAGCCAATAGAGCATTTTGTCAACTTAATCACGATCGAGCTATAGCTCAGAGTTGACAAAGAAAACATCCTGATCGACCTTGCACGATCAGTGAGTTTAGCCTTGCACGATCATTATCGCAAAGGGCTAGACAGACCCCGTGAAGAATCAGTGGGCATATTTTTCAGATGCTCACCCAATCCCAGAGGCAGAACCAGGTAGTCAAGCTCGACATGGTGGAGAACCACAGCCTCCTCTATTAGAGTTGCTGATTGCTGCAACTTGGATTGAGACATGTTTCTCTTCCACTTGGAATAAAAATATTTACCTCTTCACGACAATCGCAGCACGCCAGTCATCATCAGTGATAAACTGATAGAGAATGAGGCTCGGCAGGCTGCAACAGTCTTAGAGAAGTATCAGTCTGTTTTAAGGTATTCTCTATAGACTAGACGAGGATCAACCCCAACACCCATCGTATCGCTTTGAACCGGACAAACAACCTTTTGGCTGAATGATGCGATGAGGGAGGTAGGCACACCTGCATGTGGGTATTATTTACCCTATGCAAGCACCCACTTTAAGTGGTGAGGCACTAGTCAATTTTTATCTACCTCCACCTGTCCTTATTGTTGGGTCTATGCAATGCACCAACAAAGGTGTATGATATCAGCCTTCTCTCCCATTATCAAGGACATCCTTTGTCCTTGTCGAGAACATCATGGTGGAATTCCTTGATGATTTCTCAGTCCATGGACAACCTTTGGTTTATGCCTCGCGGATATGGATAGAGTTCACGAGAATCCCAAAGGCTCCACCTTGTCCCAAATTGGGAGAAGTGTCAGCTAAGAAGGCCCCCATCATACAACCTCCTGATTGGATTTTTCCTATCAAGATCATGTGCAACGCTAGCAACCATACGATCAGGACAGTGCTGGATCAATGCAAGAAAACTTCATCATCCAAAGCTTTGACCAGAGCGCAACAACAATGGAGAAGGAACTGTCGGTATTCACCCATGACAAGTTCAGACCCTACTTGGTCGATGTCAAAGTGATAGCACACGGACCATGCTACACCAAGATATCACCTGACCAAGAAGGATGACAAGCCACAACTCATCCGTTGGATTTTTGCTCCTTCATGAATTCGCTTCACGAATGAAAAGAAGAGTGCAAATAAATACGTGGCATATCATCTCCTAAGGATACAAGTTCAATCACATGAGATGATACTCTCTCGAGGGTAACTTTACAAAGTTGGATTAACACCCTTAGAGAGAAGGAATGCATTCACCTTATCAGATTTAACCAATGGGATTCATATCATACTGGTTTACTCCACCGCTGCAACCCACATGTGAGACCCGCAAGATTCTTAAGTGTCGGTTCCACTTCTCACAGAGAATGAGCTACGGAAGTTTTTCTTTCCTTCCGTATAAACCTCGTGCTAAGGTTCGACAGACTGATCACCTGACCAACCAAGCACACACACGCTAAGAGTCTTCGTGGTGCCCATGATGCTCATTGAGTCAAAGGACTGACGAGCATTTTGGTGATCATGGACTAAACGTCCATAGTAGTTGAAGCACTTCATGTTGTGGATAAGGAGATGGAGACTCTCACTCCAGCCTTAGAAGTGCAATAGCGGGTTGGAAGTAAATCACCGGGTCGTAAATCCGTACCATCTTCAGATAGTCAATCAGAAACATCGACAGAATATCATGAACAATATGACATGGAGAAGGGATGGAAGGGCAATCACCCGAGACACTTTGTGCACACAGAACATCATTTCCATTAGGAGAACAAAAAGGTGAAACAGAGACCCCCAATCAGCCAGAGTCAAAATGATGAAATCAAATGGCTGAATTGGAGGATGGAGAAGGAAGGTTTTCCTTCATGCTTCTCCTACAGGACAATGACAGGGATGTTTTCAGTTGAAAATATTCCTCGAGCCTGACATTCTAGAACTCGTAGTTATGGACTGCTTCGAGTATCCGAGTGACAACCATAGTCCATGGTCATGGCGAGACCTAAAATGTGCCATTATCTTCGTATAGGTTTGGGTGCTAAAATTTCCCTTTTTAATTTTTGATTTCCCAAAGTTTGTTTTTCTAGCAGCACCCCCATATTTCCCTTTTGAATAAAATGTTGCTTTGTTCCTGCCATGCTTTTGGTGGTTGGTGCACACTTGTGTGCCAACCACACCCCTGCTCTAACTCTACACTAAGTGCGCAGAAAACAGAACAAGCAACACATCAACGAGCAGTCTTCACCTGTGCCCAAATAACCACATGGCAGCCATCTGCTGAGATTCAACTACGCACAGAGGTTTGAAACCCTTTTTTTCCATTTCCTTTCTTGGTTTTAATTCAAATACGAGCATGAGTTCATGACAATTAAAATTTGAATGAAACACCTAGAAAGGGATGGGAATCGTACATGTTTATCAAAGGTGCATAAGCTTTATTTCCTTTGCTAGTACCGATGTGCCTTTGGAACTTTATGATAGGATCACTTGATCTTTCGCTTGTTGACTCTTACGATATAATGACATGTGAAGGACCGAAACGGCGACCAGAGAGGGGGGAGTAAATGGGAGCCGATAAAAAATTTCTTTCTCAAATCCGGCTTTTCCCAAATCAACTCCAAGCCAACCAAACGATCTTAGCCAAGATCACGTAGCTACTGAGAAGCTACTGACCCTAGGAACTAGATCAAAACAGCGGAAAAAGAATCGAACAAATCGAGCACAATACGAGGCTTCAACAGGAAGAGTTCAACGAAAATAACACGGGTCGATTGATCCGACCGAGCAAAGCCAGTCGATCGGATTTCTCGCGTATCCCCCGATCGCAACCGCAAGAAAACCAGTGCAAAGTTCAGCGTAATTTACACGGGTCGATTGATCCGACCGAGCATGGAAAGCACCAGTCGGACTAATCACCTATGCTCCGATCGCTGTCAAGAAAACCTGCTGTTGAGTGAAAAACCACCGGTCGATTGATCCACACACGAACCACTAACCCTCAACGCGATCGGATGATCCGACCAAGGGTCGATCGGAGCATTCAATCGAAATATCGACCTCCTACTAGAAACATTGCAAGGTTGCGAAGTGAACGCGGTCGATTGATCCGACCAAGCCTAGGAAGACTGATCGGATCAATAGATCGGTTCTGCGAAAAGGTCAACTCGAGAATGGATCTCCCAAACGACTTGGAGTCTTGAGACAAGATTTTAGGTAGGTGATATACACCTCAAGGAGAGGCTATGCCCCAAAGATCTTGGTCTCAAACCTCCTAGAACTCCGAGAATCTCAGATCTAGCGAAGAACACCAAGAACTCGAGTTCATCCCGAAATCCTCAAATCCAAAGCAATTCCCGGCGTTTGGGGGCAAGATATCACCAGCAAAAGAGGCACAAGGCACTCATGTGTGAATCCCCCAAAGAAATCCGAGAGAAAACGCCCCAGGAAGTGAAGAACGAAAATTCCCCAAAAATAGCCCCGAAAATACCTCCGAAAATAGGAAAAAGAAAAGGAGCTCGTGGATTCAAATCATGGCACAAAGATGAGCAGCACAAACTCAATCAACCAACCATGAATTCACCTATACAAACTAGGAATGATTCAAAGTAGTTCTAGGTGGAAGAGATGAAGGGAAAAACCAAAGAGATAACTAAAGAGATACAGCCACCAACCCCTAGGGGGTCTATTATATAGTCCAAGTGGTGGTGCTCTAAAGACTAAACTACCCCTAAGTGATACGTACCCCTCAGGGGCAAATTTGACATTTTGACTCGTAGATTTTTCCGGCTTGGGACACCTTCCACCGCAAGCTAGCTTCCCTCCGACGCAAGCCTTGCGGTCACGCCGCGTGTCCTCCGGATCGAAGCTCCTCGACGCTAACGGCTCCACCTGATGGGCCGTGCCACGCCAAGTCCTCTGGCTTGGTTTTGAGGCCCAAACCAAGAAACCGTCCTCCCGATGATTTTGTGGCCAAATCACCAAACCCCGCGTACAAGTTTCGGTTGTTAGCCGCCACCTTGCACCGGTTTCTCGTCCGCGTACGAGCTTCGGTTGTGAGCCACTACCTCGCACCGGAACCACGTCCCCTTGCTCGTTCTTGCCACCATGTGAACCGCACTTGATCCATCTGGCCACCGGGTCCCTCGAACCAAGCCTACTTGTCTCTCCGCTCCTCGGAGGCCGCCATGGCTAAGACCTTTCGCGCCTGTTCTTCACCTGCACCAATGCAATCAAGCCGCATTCTACATGTAACATCCCGCTATTTCGCATTCTGATACTTGTAATGAAAAATCGGGTTTTAAAAATTTTTGTGGTGAATTGTTGTGAGACATGAAATATTTGTAATATAAGTTAATTGCTCTCTCTAAATTCTTAGTAATTTAATTTGTGCACAATTAATCTTTCATACTGTTGCATGTGTGATTTGGATTTTATCCGGAATTGTGGAATTCCATTTGATTTTAATTTGGAATTGTTTGAGTGTAGTTTATATTTGAAATTTCATTTCAAATATAAACTAAAACCTAACTCTAGCTTGGACCCAATCTAACTCAGCCCAAACTAACCTAAGTCTAGTTTCGCTCCTCCAACTCTAACCCGGCCTGATCTAATCCCCGCAGCCCACCTGCCTCTCTCCCTCTCTCGGCCCAGCCGAGCACCGCGGCCCAACACCCCACCACGGCCCAGTACGAGCGGCCCAGCTCCACCCGCGCCCTTTTCCCTACCTCTCACCGGCAGGCGGACCCCACCTGTCAGTGCCTCCTCCACTGTATTTCTTCTTCCCCTTTCCACCTCCTCCCTCTCAGCGCCGCGCCACCTCTGCGCGCCGCGCTCTGCTCGTCCAACCACTCGCCGCCACCTCAGCTGCTCCGCGTCACCAGCACTCCCCTTTACAGCTCGGCGCCCCGCGCCCGCGTGCTCCCGACGCGACCCCGCCTGATGCCATCGCGCTCCTACCTGCCGTCCGCGTGTCCCGTGGG
This sequence comes from Urochloa ruziziensis, assembly GCA_015476505.1. NCBI lineage: Eukaryota > Viridiplantae > Streptophyta > Magnoliopsida > Poales > Poaceae > Urochloa > Urochloa ruziziensis. Next base: position 25,949,545 of record CM027123.1, on the reverse strand, counting down.
GGCTCGGACGCCGAGGATCGACGCTCCTCGTGCAGTCGCATCCCCCAAACCCTAGCGGCCGCCACCTACAAGTATCCGAGGCTGCCACTTTCCTCCCGATCCCCAGGAGCCACCGCCACCGAGCCAGTTCGGGGAAAACCCCAATCTGCTAAGAGAGGAGGGAGGAGGAGAAGAGGAGAAAGGAGAAGGAGGGGAGGAGCCCGCGTTGCTGCCCTTCGCCAACGTCGTCCGCCCGCGAAGCCGAGGAGGAGGAGGAAGCCGGAGCTGCGACGCCGACGCCGCCCGCAGGAGAAGGGCGCTGCCCCTGGTTCTGCTTCCTCTTCGCCAAGCCGCCACCGTCCGGGAGGACCCAGAGCACCGTCACGCCGCCGCCAAGCCAAGCCGGAGGAGCCGACGCCGTGAAGACCCGGAGCACCGCGCCGCCAAGCACTTCGACGTTGAGCCGTCGCCGCCCCCGTCGTCGAGCCGGCCACGTGCTACACCTTCGCCCCGCTGTGAGCACTGCCTTCCTCCTTTCCCTTGTTCCCCCTGCTGTCCGGCGAGGAAACTCGCCGATGAACCCTCCGCGCGCTCGCCGCTCGCCCCGCTTGCTCTGTGTCCCCGTCGTCGTGCCGGGGATCTTTCTTGTGCAGGTGCCTCGCGCAGCCACCGCCGTCGCATAGAACCTCCCAAGCCGTGGCCTTGACCCATCGGGAGCCCTTTGAGGCATTTTGTCGAGCGCTCTCCGCTCACGCGCTCGCTCGCCGCCGTTCCGCCGCCGCCGCGCGAGACCGAGGCCAAGGCCCCGCCTTTAACCCCTAGACCGGACCTTCTAGCTGCCCTAGTAGTCGCCGGACACCGTCGCCGCCTTCTCGTCGCCGCTTTGAACCCCGCCGCACCTGGGACCTCCGCCCTGCCGCATCGCGCCGCGCGGGCGCGCGCGCGCTCTCTGGCGCGCCACGCCGTGCGGGGCGAGGCCGCACCGGATCGCCCAGCCGCAGCGGATCCCGGCCGCCACGTGTCACCGCCCAGCGCGAGCCGCACCGCAGCCTCCACCGCTCGCTGCCGCAACCGGATTCCGTGTGGCCACCTGCGTCATGGATGACATAATCGGCCGCCGGCCCTTTAACGTGAAGCCCTGCACTTTTGCAGGAAACCCCCTGAGCTTTCTCGGTTTCTCGAATCGGCCCTTCCACCTTTGTGCTTTATCAGAAAACACCCCGGTCGGTCCCTTTTATATCTTAGCCCCTGATCTTTTCCATCCAGGCCCTCAATCTTTTCTGTTTTCACAAAAAGGCCCTTCCACCTTGGCAGTCTTGCATCCAGGCCCCTGTACTTTTAAGAAAAGGTTTTATTCTTTTATAAATCCTTTTTCTTAATATTTAAAAGGGGTTAAACCTTGGATAATCCATATATTTTCCATCCTAGCTCCGTTTTGTGCCAAACCAGTTGCGTTAGGTTCCTAAAATCGCGCACTACACCTCAGACCTACCCGAGTGGCGCCCGCGACCTAGTCACGTGACCGCCACGCAAGCCTAGCCGGCCAGCCTTTGCCCGACACGTGGCGCCAACCCGGTGCCGAGTCGACCGCCACGTGGCTAACATGACTTTTGCCCCGTTGACCAAGGCCGTGACCCCTTTGATCGTTGACCCAGTCAACTTTGACCAAGTCAACGATGACATCATCAGGACCCGTGATGATGTCATCAACCCCGGACCAAGGCCTTCGCCAGCCCGACTCGCGGTTAAACCTCGAGCCGGCAGTTAACACCACCCCAGCTGCTAACTTGTGTTCTAACTTTTATTTCTTTTCTCGAAATGATTTATAAATCCCAAAAATGGATTTAAACTACGGAAAATCATAATAAATCAACTGTAGCTTAGAAAAATATGAAACCAGTTTCAGTATTTTTCTAAAATCATGACGAACATGTTAGAATAGTGTTTGCTATTATTTGGATCTTTACTGATTCTTATTTGGAGTTCATTTGCTAGTAGATGTCGTTGTTCATTTGTATTTGCGTCCAATAGGATCCCCGGAGGACCCGGACTTCTTCGACGACGTCGACTACGCTGAAGACGAAGATAAGGACGATACTCCAGGTTCATGCCCATTCTACTTCTTTGTACCTATTAGGCATTGCAAGTAGAATTGCTAGCGCTTTATTGCATTGATGAGATGATGATGAGCCCGCATAGCCTACTTATATATCCTGATTCCTTGTTTGCCTACTACACTACTATATATGATTGCTATGCTACTGCTTGCATGTGTGGGATATAGTGCTGGTTTTAAACCTCTTGGCGTGAGTATTTTGGGTGGGAAAACTTGGAGAGTTTCGAACCCCCGGCTGGAGTGAGCAGACATTAACCGACCTTCGGGTTGGGGCTTGGAGGCTATTGGACACCTCCTGTACCGTAGCGGGTACAAGTGATATAATTTGTGATATGGACGGACTTGAGGCGTAGAGCGGCCATACCTATAATGGGTGCCGATTCGCGGACCACGATGTGGATACGCATTTGACGGGGACTTGCTTGCTCTGGCTTAGGCCGAGTCGGTTGGACCTGGTTACAGGACTTTTACGTACGCACCGCTTACCCTTATGGGAGGGGTTCCAGCCATTCTCTAGTTAGTCGGTACCATTGCTCCGGAGTAGTGTGTTAGGATTGGGCTTGCCGTTTCACGAGGGTGTATGGAGCCTGGCAGCGTTCAGCCCTTGTTTCCGAGACTCTCGGCGCCTGTGTGGTGCTAGGGACTCACGATCCCGGATCGTTCAGTTTACTGAATGGGTCCAAGTCCGGGAATACAGGATGGTACCGATCTGATTAGGGAGTCATGGTTATGGGTTGCGTCTCGATCGGCTTGCAACCGATCGCAGCCCAAGTGGTTCCAGGTGTACACGCTCTGCAGAGTTAGAATCTATACGTATAGCCGCGTCCTCGGTCATGGACACCCCCTGTATACTGGCTTCTTCTGATTAGTGTTTTGGGACTTTCTATCTCCCTCTCTTCTAAAACTACAGGTTGGGATGAGAGCTACTAGTTCAGGTTAAGGTCCAGCGTTTGGCGTTGAGATGGGAAAGGTCGGAAGCTTTCCCATCGACTCGAGAGGAGAAGGTGGTGAGGATGAGACGGGAGTCTGGTGCGCCAGAATAGCCCGTGCTGTTGTGATATAGTTGGGGATGATGATGATGGTATTTTATATTTTGCCGCTGCATAGAAAACCCGAGCCCTTCCTTGATATACTTTTACCCCTTAGAATATAGGCCACTTAAAGCTTGCATACAGATGGTGACGTGAACCTATCCCATTCCTTGGGGATAGTTTGTGAGTTGCAGGTTAGGACTTGGTGTTTGAGTTCGAAAGTGTTAGTTGGGTAGCGCTGTTTCGCTCAAGGTTGCCTGTGGATTGAAGATGGAGACTTGAAGATTTAGCTACCGCTACGCAGGATTTCCGCTTGTCGCTCAGCCCGTGAGGCTTGTACTATGTTCGTATTTCCATATTGGTATGGACGTAAATCCTTTCTTGTAATCTAAATTCTTTGTATGACTATGATATTATGCTGAGATGAGTTCTGTGTGATAGCTACTGATCCAGGGACTATCACAAGGGTACAGAGAGTCGGATTCTCGATTACGAAAATCCGGTTCGTCACAGTTGGTATCAGAGCCATACTTGACCGTAGCACGCTACCTTAGACTGGTCGATAGCTTTAGAACATTCTAAACGCTCTACTTTATATACCCCCTTGATATATTTTGAAATCTGCCGCTCTTGCCTTGAAAAATCTTCTATCTTACCTACGTCAAATCAATTCTCTCTCGTAGCCCAATCAAGTTGAGACAGAAGGATGACAGACAGAAGATCAACGACCCCTATCATTAGAGCCTACCATTTTGATTATGCCACAAAGTAGTTTTTAGGCTAGTATTCTAACTGCTTGAGTGCATGGTTCTTTTTGGAACTTTCTGATCTTTATGCTTCTTCACCATGAGTGTAGGACCTTTTAGTAGTTGTTTTCTTGTTTGTGCTTGTCTCTGCTTTTAGTTAGTAATCGAACCGACCTAACTAGACTAGCCCTCCACCCTGCCTTGTAGAATATGGAAGAAGAACAAGATGAAGCCAATCAAGAACCGAGCCTTATCCAAGCATTGGCAAATCAGACTCAGATACTTCAGCAAGTGATAGATGTCCTAGTTTTGCAGCAAGAAACACCTGAGGAGAAGCGATGGAAGAGAATCAGAAGCTTTCTCAAGCTGAAGCCACCCACTTTCGATCAGGCCAAAGAACCCCTCGATGCCGCTGATTGGTTAGAGGAGATTGAAAAGAGATTGGACCTGACTGCTTGCACAGAAGAAGAGTGTGCGGATATTGCTACCTATTAGCTAACCGGTACTGCCAGAGCTTGGTGGAATGACTTCTACAAGTCGCACAAGGACCCTGCTCGTATCTCTTGGAAGGAGTTCACCGAAGCCTTCCTGAAGTTTCACATCCCGAAGCAAGTATGGGTCAACAAAGTGGAAGAGTTTTTCAGGATCTCTCAAGGAAACATGACAGTGCAAGAGTATGCAAGCCACTTCACCAGAATGATGCGATATGTCCCTGACCATACAAATTCTGACGAGAAGAAACAGTTTTGGTTTCACCAAGGTCTAAACTACGAGATCAAGATCATCTTGGCAGGAGTAGACTACCCTTCGCTGAGGCATATGGTGAATCGAGCTATGGCAGTTGAGAAAGAGCAGCTTCGCAAGGAAGAAAGCCTTAGAGCTAAGAGAAGACGAGCTGAACACCAGCCATACCTTGGCCCACCTCAGAGGCCGCAAGACCGACAAAGCAACCTACCAGACCTCAGAGGAGACTCCCAGAGAAGCTACCTCATGCAACATGCTCAAGTAGAGGACATGATAGGACAAGAACCCGAGCAAGCTCATATAACAGATGGTGTTGTGATCAGATGCCGAAATTGTAGAGGCATTGGACATCGGACCTTTGAATGCCCCGGAAAGAATCGCAAGAACAAGTCCAAATCGGGAAGAACAACTACGCCTACAAGAAGATCATCTCAGGCACCTGACAGAGCAGATCACGGAAGACTGAATCATCTGACAGAGGAAGATGCCAAGGATGCACCTGAAGTTGTTATGGGAGAGTTTCTAGTCAATGGTGTGAAAGCGTTAGTTCTGTTTGACTCGGGAGCAACGAGTTCATACATATCCTCGAAGTTTGTCACTGAACAGTCAATCCCGATGATACCAAGATGGAAGCCCATCATCACTAGCTCACCGCTTGGAGATATCAGATGCTCAGAGATTTGCAAGTCCGTGCGTATCTTGATCGGTGGACATGAGTTCTTAGCAGACTTGACAGTGCTGAAGTCGGATGGCATAGAAGTGATACTAGGGATGGATTGGTTGACAGAGCACAAGGGAGTTATCTCATGCTCACCCAGACTCGTGCGTTTGGAACACCCAACAGCAGGAAGCATACAGTTTGAGCCTTTGATGTCTGGAGATGTACCCATGGTGTACAGTCTCATGACCAAGACCCTAGAAGAGATACCGGTGGTATGTGAGTACCCAGACGTGTTCCCGGAAGAACTACCAGGATTACCACCAGACCGAGATGTGGAGTTCATGATTGATCTAGTACCAGGAACCGCACCGATAGGCAAGAGACCTTATCGCATGACAGTTGAAGAATTGGGAGAGTTGAAGAAGCAACTGAAGGATATGCTAGACAAGAAGATCATCAGGCTTAGTGCCTCACCATGGGGATCACCAATGTTGTTTGTTAGAAGTAAAGATGGTTCTATGAAGATGTACATCGATTACAGATCTCTGAATGCAGTCACCATCAAGACCAAGTACCCCTTGCCCAAGATTGATGTTTTGCTTGCCCAGTTGAAGAAGGCAAAGTACTTTAGCAGGATTGATCTCAGATCAGGCTACTATCAGATGAAGATCCGTGAAGCTGACATCCACAAGACAGCTTTTGTCACTAGGTATGGGCAGTATGAATTCACCGCTGTACCATCTGGATTGACCAATGTACATGCCTGCTTTATGGAGTTGATGAACCGAGTGTTTGGAGAAGAACTGGATAAGTTTGTCATTACCCTCACCGACGACATCTTGATCTATTCAGAGTCAGCTGAAGAACATGAGCAGCATTTGAGGATCGTGCTAGAGAAGCTCAGACAACACCAGCTATATGGAAAGTTCAGTAAGTGTGAGTTCTGGCTAGAACAGATTGCCCTACTTGGCCATGTATTCTCATCAGAAGGAGTAGCAGTTGACAAGGAGAGTGTTAAAGCCATATCAGATTGGAAGCAACCGAGAAACGCCGCAGAGCTAAGAAGTTTCCTCGGATTGGCAGGATTCTACAAGAGATTCATCGAGAATTTTTCGAAGATTGCAAGACCCATGTCAGAGTTGTGCAAGAAGAAGAACATACCATTTGTTTGGTCAGACAAATGTGAATGCAGCTTTCAAGAGCTCAAGACCCGACTTACCACTACCCCAATGCTGACACTTCCAGATACCAGCAAGGACTTCATAGTACATTGTGATGCCTCTAGACAAGGAATTGGATGTGTGTTGATGCAAGACAACAAGGTCATTGCATATGCTTCTCGCCAGTTCATGAAGAATGAGGTAAACTATCCTATTCATGACCTAGAACTAGCTGCTGTAGTGTATGCATTGAAGATATGGAGACATTATTTGATTGGCAACAAGTGTGATATCTACACCGACCATAAGAGCTTGAAGTACTTCTTCACCCAGTCAGAGCTAAACATGAGACAGAGGAAGTGGTTAGAGTTGATCAAAGACTATCACTTGGAGATTCACTACCACCCCGGCAAGGCTAATGTAGTAGCTGATGCCTTGAGCAGGAAAAGCTATTGCAACAACTTAATGGTGAAGGAGAGCCAACCAGAGTTGTATGAACAGATGGAGAAGCTGAAGCTTGAGATAGTTGAAGCAGGTCAACTGAACGAGTTGAGAGTGAAGTACAACCTAGAAGAGCGCATCAGGCAAGCACAGAAGCAATGCCCTGAGATAAAGGAATTGATTACGTCAATTGATGAAGGAGTAGCCCCTAACTACCGCATTGATGACCAAAGAACCGTATGGTTGAAGGATCGGATATGTGTCCCTCAAGATGAAGAAATCAGAAAGACGATACTCACTGAAGCACATGATTCGAGGTACTCAATCCACCCCGGATGTACCAAGATGTACCACGACCTCAAGAGTCGATTCTGGTGGAAGAAAATGAAAGTTGACATAGCAGAGTTCGTCGCCCGATGTGATGTTTGTCGAAGGATCAAGGCCGAACACCAAAGGCCCGCAGGATTGCTTAAGCCCCTCGACATTCCACTTTGGAAATGGGAAGATATCAGCATGGACTTCATCAATGGGTTACCCCGAACTCAAAAAGGAGATGATGCAATTTGGGTCATTGTGGACAGACTCACAAAGGTAGCTCACTTCATACCCATCAAGGATACACACTGAGTGGAACAGTTAGCTGAGCTCTATGTTAATAACATCCTGAAATTGCATGGAGCACCGAAGACGATTGTCTCCGACAGAGGACCCCAATACACAGCGAAATTCTGGCAGAGTCTACACAAGGCAATGGGAACTTCACTAGAGTACAGCTCAGCTTACCACCCCCAAACCGATGGTCAGACAGAAAGAGTGAACCAGATCTTGGAAGACTTGCTAAGAGCATGTGTACTGACGTACAAGTCAGATTGGGAGAAAAGCTTGGCTTTTGCAGAGTTCTCATACAACAACAGTTATCAAGCCAGCTTGCAGATGTCGCCATTTGAAGCCCTCTATGGCAGAAAGTGCAACACACCACTGATGTGGTCAGAAGTTGGAGAAAGACAATTCTTTGGACCAGCCACCATTAAAGAAGCTGAAGAGAATGTAGCCAAGGTCAGAGAGAACCTGAAAGCCGCTCAGAGCCGACAGAAGAGTTATGCTGACAAGAGAAGAAAAGATCTCTCGTTCGAAGTCGGAGAACATGTGTACTTGAAAGTATCACCACTCAGAGGAACGAAGAGATTTCACATCAAAGGGAAGCTGTCCCCTAGATTCATTGGCCCCTATCTGATCATCAAGAAGATCGGGAAACTCGCTTACAAGCTACAACTACCAGAAGAGTTGACAGGAGTCCATCCAGTTTTCCATGTGTCCCAGCTCAAGAAATGCTTCAGAGTGCCAGAGGAAATCGTGACCCCGGAAGCCTTGGATTTGCAAGATACCTTGGAGTACGTGGAGTACCCAGTGAAGATTCTTGACAGAGCAGAGAAATAGACAAGAAGGACCACCATTCCCTACTGCAAAGTACAATGGAGCAACCACACCGAACGTGAAGCCACATGGGAGAAAGAGTCCGACCTGAAGGAGAAGTACCCTCACCTCTTCGAAGACCAGATGTAATCTTAATCTCGAGGACGAGATTCTTGTGGGGGGGGGGGGAAGACTGTAACATCCCGCTATTTCGCAGTCTGATACTTGTAATGAAAAATCGGGTTTTAAAAATTTTTGTGGTGAATTGTTGTGAGACATGAAATATTTGTAATATAAGTTAATTGCTCTCTCTAAATTCTTAGTAATTTAATTTGTGCACAATTAATCTTTCATACTGTTACATGTGTGATTTGGATTTTATCCGGAATTGTGGAATTCCATTTGATTTTAATTTGGAATTGTTTGAGTGTAGTTTATATTTGAAATTTCATTTCAAATATAAACTAAAACCTAACTCTAGCTTGGACCCAATCTAACTCAGCCCAAACTAACCTAAGTCTAGTTTCGCTCCCCCAACTCTAACCCGGCCTGATCTAATCCCCGCAGCCCACCTGCCTCTCTCCCTCGCTCGGCCCAGCACCCCACCACGGCCCAGTACGAGCGGCCCAGCTCCACCCGCGCCCTTTTCTCCACCTCTCACCGGCAGGCGGACCCCACCTGTCAGCGTGTCCTCCACTGTATTTCTTCTTCCCCTTTCCACCTCCTCCCTCTCAGCGCCGCGCCACCTCTGCGCGCCGCTGCTCCGCTCGTCCAACCACTCGCCGCCACCTCAGCTGCTCTGCGTCACCAGCACTCCCCTTTACAACTCGGCGCCCCGCGCCCGCGTGCTCCCGACGCGACCCCGCCTGATGCCATCGCGCTCCTACCTGCCGTCCGCGTGTCCCGTGGGGGCCCGGACGCCGAGGATCGACGCTCCGCGTGCAGTCGCATCCCCCAAACCCTAGCGGCCGCCACCTACAAGTATCCGAGGCTGCCACTTTCCTCCCAATCCCCAGGAGCCGCCGCCACCGAGCCTGTTTGGGGAAAACCCCAATCTGCTGAGAGAGGAGGGAGGAGAAGAAGAGGAGAAAGGAGAAGGAGGGGAGGAGCCCGCGTTGCTGCCCTTCGCCAACGTCGTCCGCCCGCGAAGCCGAGGAGGAGGAGGAAGCCGGAGCTGCGACGCCAACGCTGCTCGCAGGAGAAGGGCGCCGCCCCTGGTTCTGCTTCCTCTTCGCCAAGCCGCCGCCGTCCGGGAGGACCCAGAGCACCGTCACGCCGTCGCCAAGCCAAGCCGGAGGAGCCGACGCCGTGAAGACCCGGAGCACCGCGCCGCCAAGCACTTCGACGTCGAGCCGTCGCCGCCCCCGTCGTTGAGCCGGCCACGTGCTACACCTCCGCGCCGCTGTGAGCACTGCCTTCCTCCTTTCCCTTGTTTCCCCTGCTGTCCGACGAGGAAACTCGCCGATGAACCCTTCCGCGCGCTCGCCGCTCGCCCTGCTTGCTCTGTGTCCCGGTCGTCGTGCCGGGGATCTTTCTTGTGCAGGTGCCTCGCGCAGCCACCGCCGTCGCGTAAAACCTCCCAAGCCGTGGCCTTGACCCACCGGGAGCCCTTTGAGGCATTTTGTCGAGCGCTCTCCGCTCGCGCGCTCGCTCGCTGCCGTTCCGCCGCCGCCGCGCGAGACCGAGGCCAAGGCCCCGCCTTTAGCCCCTAGACCGGACCTTCTAGCCGCCCTAGCAGTCGCCGAACACCGTCGCCGCCTTCTTGTCGCCGCTTTGAACCCCGCCGCACCTGGGACCTCCGCCCTGCCGCATCGCGCCGCGCGGGCGCGCGCGCGCTCTCTGGCGCGCCACGCCGTGCGGGGCGAGGCCGCACCGGATCGCCCAACCGCAGCGGATCCCGGCCGCCACGTGTCACCGCCCAGCGCGAGCCGCACCGCAGCCTCCACCGCTCGCTGCCGCAACCGGATTCCGTGTGGCCACCTGCGTCATGGATGACATCATCGGCCGCTGGCCCTTTAACGTGAAGCCCTGCGCTTTTGTAGGAAACCCCCTGAGCTTTCTCGGTTTCTCGAATCGGCCCTTCCACCTTTGTGCTTTATCAGAAAACATCCCCGGTCGGTCCCTTTTATATCTTGGCCCCTGATCTTTTCCATCCAGGCCCTCAATCTTTTCTGTTTTCACAAAAAGGCCCTTCCACCTTGGCAGTCTTGCATCCAGGCCCCTGTACTTTTAAGAAAAGGTTTTATTCTTTTATAAATCCTTTTTCTTAATATTTAAAAGGGGTTAAACCTTGGATAATCCATATATTTTCCATCCTAGCTCCGTTTTATGCCAAACCAGTTGCGTTAGGTTCCTAAAATCGCGCACTACACCTCAGACCTACCCGAGTGGCGCCCGCGACCTAGTCACGTGACCGCCACGCAAGCCTAGCCGGCCAGCCTTTGCCCGACACGTGGCGCCAACCCGGTGCCGAGTCGACCGCCACGTGGCTAACATGACTTTTGCCCCGTTGACCAAGGCCGTGACCCCTTTGATCGTTGACCCAGTCAACTTTGACCAAGTCAATGATGACATCATCAGGACCCGTGATGATGTCATCAACCCCGGACCAAGGCCTTCGCCAGCCCGACTCGCGGTTAAACCTCGAGCCGGCAGTTAACACCAGCCCAGCTGCTAACTTGTGTTCTAACTTTTATTTCTTTTCCCGAAATGATTTATAAATCCCGAAAATGGATTTAAACTTCGGAAAATCATAATAAATCAACCTAGCTTAGAAAAATATGAAACCAGTTTCAGTATTTTTCTAAAATCATGACGAACACGTTAGAATAGTGTTTGCTGTTATTTGGATCTTTATTGATTCTTATTTGGAGTTCATTTGCTAGTAGATGTCGTTGTTCATTTGTATTTGCATCCAATAGGATCCCCGGAGGACCCGGACTTCTTCGACGACGTCGACTACGCTGAAGACGAAGATAAGGACGATACTCCAGGTTCACGCCCATTCTGCTTCTTTGTACCTATTAGGCATTGCAAGTAGAATTGCTAGCGCTTTATTGCATTGATGAGATGATGATGAGCCCGCATAGCCTATTTATATATCCTGATTCCTTGTTTGCCTACTACACTACTATATATGATTGCTATGCTACTGCTTGCATGTGTGGGATATAGTGGTGGTTTTAAACCTCTTGGCGTGAGTATTTTGGGTGGGAAAACTTGGAGAGTTTCGAACCCCCGGCTGGAGTGAGCAGACATTAACCGACCTTCGGGTCGGGGCTTGGAGGCTATTGGACAGCTCCTGTACCGTAGCGGGTACAAGTGATATGATTTGTGATATGGACGAACTTGACGCGTAGAGCGGCCATACCTATAATGGGTGCCGATTCGCGGACCACGATGTGGATACGCATTTGACGGGGACTTGCTTGCTCTGGCTTAGGCCGAGTCGGTTGGACCTGGTTACAGGACTTTTACGTACGCACCGCTTACCCTTATGGGAGGGGTTCCAGCCATTCTCTAGTTAGTCGGTACCATTGCTGCAGAGTAGTGTGTTAGGATTGGGCTTGCCGTTTCATGAGGGTGTACGGAGCCTGGCTGCGTTCAGCCCTTGTTTCCGAGACTCTCGGCGCCTGTGTGGTGCTAGGGACTCACGATCCCGTATCGTTCGGTTTACTGAATGGGTCCAAGTCCGGGAATACAGGATGGTACCGGTCTGATTAGGGAGTCATGGTTATGGGTTGTGTCTCGATCGGCTTGCAACCGATCGCAGCCCGAGTGGTTCCAGGTGTACACGCTCTGCAGAGTTAGAATCTATACGTATAGCCGCGTCCTCGGTCATGGACACCCCCTGTATACTGGCTTCTTCTGATTAGTGTTTTGGGACTTTCTATCTCCCCCTCTTCTAAAACTACAGGTTGGGATGAGAGCTACTAGTTTAGGTTAAGGTCCGGCGTTTGCCGTTGAGATGGGAAAGGTCAGAAGCTTTCCCATCGACTCGAGAGGAGAAGGTGGTGAGGATGAGACGGGAGTCTGGTGCGTCCAGAATAGCCCGTGCTGTTGTGATATAGTTGGGAATGATGATGATGGTATTTTATATTTTGCCGCTGCATAGAAAACCCGAGCCCTTCCTTGATATACTTTTACCCCTTAGAATATAGGCCACTTAAAGCTTGCATACAGATGGTGACGTGAACCTATCCCATTCCTTGGGGATAGTTTGTGAGTTGCAGGTTAGGACTTGGTGTTCGAGTCCGAAAGTGTTAGTTGGGTAGCGCTGCTTCGCTCAATGTTGCCTGTGGATTGAAGATGGAGACTTGAAGATTTAGCTACCGCTACGCAGGATTTCCGCTTGTCGCTCAGCCCGTGAGGCTTGTACTATGTTCGTATTTCCATATTGGTATGGATGTAAATCCTTTCTTGTAATCTAAATTCTTTGTATGACTATGATATTATGCTGAGATGAGTTCTGTATGTGATAGCTACTGATCCAGGGACTATCACAAGGGTACAGAGAGTCGGATTCTCGATTACGAAAATCCGGTTCGTCACACTACACCTGCAATACTTGAGCCAAGGGAAACGTCAGTCCACACCACGTTGTCAATCACTCATCACACCAGGAAGCGACCATCCACCGGTCCTCGGACACACCGGATCCTCAATCTCCCCCTTGATGAGTGCATTTACAAAACACACATAGTAACCAATGATAATAAAAGAAAATAGAAAAGAAATCGAAAAACAAATGCTCAAGCAAGTGACCAAAAGCAAGAACAAGCCAAATCAAAGTCACTCAAAAGAAAAGAACTCAGAAAACGCCGACCCTTCCATAGGAAGCGAAAAGGGCTCAACACCATCGGCAAAAGAGCAACAGCACAAAGCACAAATCTCAACTCTCAAAATCTCCAATTCACTTTTCAGAACACTCAAAGCACTCCCCCTGCAAAGATGCAACTCCCCCTGAACAAGTGAACTTGTGCGTGCGAAAATCTCACAAAACTTTCAAAATCTTTTCCAGAAATTCTCCCCCTTTCCAAATGCGCTAGAAATTCTCCCCCTTGTTGACAATGCACAAATCAAGGCAAAAATGTACAGAATGCAACTACAAGCTTCTCAAATATACAATGAGCAATACAAAGTGCTACAAGTTAGAGAAGAGGCAAGCTAGATAGTTTATCATGTCACACGGGCATTGCCATCAAGAAGGTAAAGACATATAGCCAATTGATAAAGCCATGATCAAGTTATTCAAATTTATCAAAAAATGTCACCACATGAGCAAAGTCCTAAACATGGATCATTCAGGATTTGTTCGATTCATGTTCCTGCTGCGTTGATCTTGTTCCTAGGGTCAGTAGCCTCACAGTAGCTACGTGATCTTGGCAAGATCGGTTGACAGGCTTTGGAGTTGAGTTGGGAGTAGCCGGATTCGTGAGAGAAATTTTTATCGGCTCCCATTCACTCCCCCCCTCTCTGGTCGCCTAATCGGTCCTTCAGTTGTGTTTCAATATGTGGTTTATGATGTTGCAAACATGTATTTTTGATGTTGCAAACGTGTATTTCTGATGTTGCAACGGACCGTCCGATGACAAATTTCCATCGAACGTCCGGGCGCTATCAATTCCCTAATAATAATTAATAGCACCTCCTTCTGCAAATAGATGACGTTCAGACATAGAGCTTTTGCCTACAACTAGTTCAATCATTTGGTCAGAAACGTCAAATATTTCCAACCGGAGAGAGTAACTATTATAATCAACGTTAATTGGTTTGTTTTGCGAATGTGTATGAACAGTTTCCACTGGATACCATTTGCGATTCAGATTGATAGCCACACGGTCTGGATCTACAAGTCATTGAGGCAGCCTAGATCAAAGTATCAAGACCTCATCGACTTGATGAACAAGGCATGTGCTCGCTTACTCCGCAAAAACTTAAAAGTAAAAGACGAACTCGACCCTCTTCAGTTTAGGGATGACTTCCAAGTACAAATAGATTGCCACATCTTTTGTCATTCGTAATAAACATTTTATTATTCTATGACGTTACCCATTTTTCCATAGTGCTGGAGACAGGAGCAAGGCAACAACTTATGTGGATACTACATATGTGAGTGGATCGACAACTTTGTAAGTGAAAGGGGGAAAAATGACGCTGGAAACATTCCAGGTACGTGAGCTCAATCAATTCTGAAAGTTAGTTTTAATATATTATTTTTCATTCTCATGTTTCCATCTGGAAATGTTACAGCGTTGGGTAATGAAAGAAAAGAACTTATCGATGAAGCTCAGGTCATGGCAATTCAAGAATCTATCTGCGGATTTCTGCTCGATGAAGTCATAGATAAGAACGAAGAATTCTATGGTGATCCCAAAGAAAGTGTCGTCCAAATGGATATGTATCGTCACTTTCGTTGTTGATGCATGTTTAATTTGTAATATCTAAAATAATATAAGTATTTTGTTGGATCTTTCAAGTATTGGTATTTTATAGTATGAACCTAAATGGATATGTTGGTCCACCTCGCACGGCAGAACCTACAAGTCGAGGATCTGTTGTCCGAAACATGCCGAAGGGACTCTTTCTGCCTCTCGTGCAACCGCGCTTTCTGTTCCTACTGCTGCTTCTACCACCACGTCCACTCCGGTGCCAACGTGGTCGTCAAGATCGGCCTGGACTCCACCACCGGCCGGCCCATCTTTCCCACGCACACCGACGCGGGGTACAAGATCATGCGGTGCATGGTGGAGGAGATGTCCGCGGCGGACTACACGTCGCGGCCTTCTGCCTCCACTGCGGGAAGGCCTTCTGCTCGCACCACGACCACAGCAGGCGGGGTGGTCTCCCCAACGCCGTCGTCCGCGTCGAAGAGCGCGGCGGCCAGCATTGCGTGCGCACCGAGTGGTGGACTTCGCACATGGATGTGGTTCTTGGCGACCCGGTCCACGTCGGCGACGACGAGCAAGGCCAGTACTACGAGCTGCTCCCGGTGCTGAGGTTTAAACCCGGAACGTGCAGGCATTGTGGGTTGTGGCCTCAGCCTTTACTGGGATCTCGCCACACACTGCTCCGACCTCTGCGCCACTGAACGTCAGAGTCCATGCTTGTTCCTTGATGCCTCCTGTTCCAAAGTGCAAAGATTTTGCATGAAGCTGATGAGTGGCCTAATGTGCATTCTCGTCCACCAAAACAGTTAAGAAAAATACTACTCTGAATGTGTAAAGAATGTGACCACACTAAGACCTGCACCCAGGTGTATTGCCCTCTGCGCCCAAACCTACCGGCTGGAAGTCGACGAACGGCGTCGCCGCCGAGAGGTCAGGCATGCCGCCCTGGGTTCGGGCAACAACCAAGGCAAACGAACCAGCAAGGCTTTCATTTTGTGTATTTACACTATCTGCTTTTCTCACTCTTCAATAATTTCGGGTGGAATCGGAACATATGCTATTTTCTGCTGTTACTCGTATCGGTTTACACATATATTTGGAGTTCAACCGACTCGCTCACGTGTATGACTCATGATATAGTGATGTGTACAAGTAACTTAATTAATAGGAGCCTAAAATGTAACAGTATCAATCAATCAAGTCACTGATGACACATATTTGATTTTCGTTATTGTGTACTCCCTCCATCCTAAAATACAAGGCATTCCAACATTCTTGAAGAGTCAAACTATTTTATTTTTGACCAAAATTTTATAAAAATATATTAATGGAGAATCTAAAGATACATTGTTGTATAAATTTAGTCAAACTTGAAAAACTTTGACTCTCTAAAAATGTTGGAATGCCTTGTATTTCAAGACGAAGGAAGTAGGCATGAGTATGACCAAGGCACTATGAATTCATTAGATGGACATATTTTGATCCTTTGCCCTCCAACCGCTTGATAGAAGAAGCTGGCCAACTCAAGCGAGTTATGCTACTCAGAAGCGATCCGTGTATGAGATGGCCAACAGATTGGACCAACACCTCTGTCCTCGCGTTTGAGTTTAGAGCTGGATCTTAGAGCATGGCAATGTGCACCGCCATTGACACGTAACTAAACGTCAGAGTCCATGCTTGTTCCCTGATGCCTCCTGTTCTCAAGTGCAAAGATTTTGCATGAGCATGAAGCTGATGAGCGCCTAATGTGTATTCTCATCCACCAAAACAGTTAAGAAAAATACTACTGTGAAATGTGTAAAGAATGTGACCACACTTAGACCTGCTTATGCGAGGCGACTAAGTATAGTGAGAAGAAGGCGAACACATGGTCTTACTATAAGAACGACGTTATATTATCAGTCCTCTTAATAAGTTTTATATACAATAATAGAAGATGGAAGTGGATCCATGTGCCAAAATTATTGCATTGATGTGGAAGGATATGGTGCACGCTTTTGTACTGATAAATAAAATTGCTGGAGGCCAATGTAAATAAAGTAAGAGTACATTTTTCAGCCAAAATGTCTAAAAGATAACTTTTAAAACAAATTTGCAATAAGTTATCTTTTATTAGTAAATGAATGGATTTAAAAGCATATGCACACCACAAACACATTCTAGTTTTATCGGTTTCGGACACGCCAAAACATAAAAAAGAACAACTTCCCTATGTACTGGCAGTCCAGCACTAGAGGTCAAACCGAGGTTTCGACTTCTTGCACTCAGGAATCTTAGTAAGTTACCGGTGCCAATAAGCTAGTAAAGTAAAGGCGGATGCCACAAATCAGCATCGCGCTAACAGCATGTGACAACACGTATTCCAACCATCCATGACGTAGAAGCAAGGAACATTTAAAATGGTGCAATGTGGCTAGCTATTTCAGGAGCGTTGATGAACCGCTCAGTAACATGATGAAGCCCGAGTTTGTTTGGTAAGCATGCACAGGCAGACATGTATGGACATCTCAGTTGGCATCATCCTGGATCCAGCAAATGCGGCTCCACTGGTTACTTCTCAACCTGTGGAAAGGAGTCTTGAGCGTACAACAACTTCTGTTAGCAAAGTGAATGCGAATCATTTCGCGTCTCTAACAAAGTGGAATTGGGCTAAAATAATTAAATGCTCCGTTTCTCTCATTGTTACATTGTCAGATCTTCATTTCTATCCAACAAGGCAACAACCAACTCTTTCATGCATCCTCCTCTCGATCTATCCTCACCCACCAGCGATCAATTTTCCCTCACCTATGAGCCTCTCTGCTAGCTCCTAGACCTAGCAGCCGTGCCCCTCTGTGATGAACCCGCGCATCTTCCCATCATCCTACAGCCACTGCAGCCTCCGATCTAAAACCGTTCCAACTTCTATGCACCACCTAAACTCTAACTCTAATCTTGGTGTGGAATCTTCATCAGACTCTCAATGGAGGTCAAGACACGCCCTTCATCCACACTGATCATTTGGTAATTAACATTCAATCTAATTGAAGCGTTATGTTTTTATCTAATGTTCCGTTCCCGGCCTCCCGTTCCGATCCTTCCTATCCTTCTTGTACCTCGAAGCCTCATAGCTAACGGCCTGTACCTCGAAGGCTTAATATTTCATAGATATTCAAACCTCATAGCTAAACTTTTTTCGGACCATGCCTCAGCACGTTTTTCATTAAGAAAACCTCATAGCTAACCTGTACCACCTCGAAGGCTTAATATTTCACAGATAGCACAAAACTTGAAGGTACACCTTACGAACACCATTTTCCAGACTACAATCTATATATAGGCCGGTCTCTCCCTTCCGGTGGAATGAGCCACGAGCCTTGCTTTTCTCCTCCGGTGGCCTCGTAGAGGACAGTTTCGCAATCCATTTCTACTTGGAGTAGGAGCATTCGACAATATGACTGCACGTTTCTGGCTCACCTCCCTGGTCGCATAACCTGCAATTTCAGGCTATGTGGTGTCACGTCCTCGGGTTCACTTCCACAGCCGTTGCTTGAACGCTAGCCACAAGAAGAATTTGACGTTGTTGAGGCGTGCCCAGGTACGTCTTCACGGCAACAGTTTCCCAGCGGCTCAACAGTATGTTATAGCCTAAGATATTTACTGATCCCTCTCATTCCAAAATACATCAACTCGTCTTAACATACATGCACCGGCCGCCATGGGCACAGCCACCAGCAGCTGCCTCGCGGAGGCCGACTTCATATATAGGGGTAAAAGCATGCCACCGTATTATATGCTAGGACAACATTTAAATGCTTTAACTAGCTACGGCATTATAGCAAGTCTTACGGTTCAAAGAGTTGCCAGGTCACTCAGCTGGACAGGAGGTGGTGGTGGGGTCTAGCCATCATTAAATGCTCACTACTACCATAGAGAGCCAATAGAATTAATTTTCACAACCTGCAGTACAATCCCCATGCGCCTGCTTGAGCGGGCGTCTGGCTAGGCGTTACCTCTTTCCCTCCCCCTTCTCTCTGCTAGCAAGCTTTTCTTTTTAACGTGTACTACAAAACGCCCGCTGATATAGGCTTATAATACTTGCTCTTATAGGACAAAGTAAGTCTCCTATTATAGGGCCTGATAGCTATTAGAGCAAGTATTATAAGGCCACGTAGGCGGGCTGTATACGAGTCCACGTCAGAAAAATCCCTGCTGGCAGAAAGAGAAAAGAAAAGAGAGAACGGAACGGGCGCATACTTCTTCGCCCAGCTGAATCGTCAGGCCCGAGGTGAAAACTCCCGCTCCCAGCCTAATGCAGGCGCAGAAGCCGCCGTTTTCTTTTCTGCTCAGATCCCGTGCATCTACGCGGTTCCTTCTTCTATTCGAGCCAAATTGGCTTCCCTCCCACCAAATCAATACTCAAGCGCCTCAAATTGATCCCTCTCGCGCCAAATCACATAGTAATCCATCCCAAAATCGACTCTGACACCACCAATTCACCCCTAAATTTCCAATCCCCAAACCGTAGACCTTGTCCCCAACCTGCAAGATGAGTCGTCAGTCGAAGAGGACACAAGTGCCGCCGCCGTCGGAGGTCCCACCTCCGGCAAATCGCCTTGCCATGCCGCCGCCGCTAACCCAGTCCGTTCTGGTGGTTTTCTTAACTTTTTTAAGAAGAAAAACACACCCAGCCTGCACAAGGTCAAGCAATGAGAGCTCATCGCAATCCATTTTTGATTAGCCGGTTTTGTTGCTAATTGGTTATCTGCTCAATGCGATGGGATGAGAACGGATGTGTGGGCTTAGTTTGGTTTTGTTCTGAATTGCATAAACCGTTGGTTGATTTTCGATCAATTGATGCCTATTTCAGTTAGTGTAGTTGAATAAAGTAGACAAATTTACAAAGATTATCTTTGGGTATACGAATCAAATTTGCTCCTGAATTTTGTGTATATATGACATCTTGAGCAGGGGATCAGATTTTCACCCACATGGTTCTGTTTCTTGTATGCTTTTGCTGAACCTGAACCTGAACCTGCCAACATGTTTGATTTGATATTGCAATTGGAAGGAATTCAATCATCAGTATAATTATTTTAGGCAATGATCCCTGAAATGAGAGGTTTCTCAAACTCGGAACATACAGTGAGAATAGTTCCATCCTCATCCGCTGGCTTTATTTTCCTGCGTTGCTGGTGAACAGTTAATTAATCAGCATGACTAGCTATCATGTTTCTACTGAAGAAATTGACATCATGCATGCGGGAATAAGCAGCAGGAGCAAGTCTAAACTCGATGAAGAGCCGGTTTACCAGCTGGTGGAGCAGCATGCTGGGTTTATTCTTTTCAAGGTGTTGGTTGTAGCTGTACTTTATTACCGAATATTTGGGTGATGTTATTTTTGTTTTGTGGCAACGAATATTTGTAGTACTTGATATTTCTACCATGCTTGGATCAATGAATGCCATTGGATGAAAGCGATGTTTATGTTATTTGATGAATGGCTACAAAGATGTACACCACAATAGATCGTATGCACATGCTAGCATTGAATACTTGTATCTTTATTATAACTTTTCTCTCAGCCGGCCTAATAGCCAAGCCATCATATTAGCTGGCTTTGGCTACGTATGACATGACACTTGTATTTAGCCCGCTGCTGGCTAAATCATTAGCCTTGCTCTTACTAGGGCACGGCCGTCACTTGCCACATCCTGGGCATTAAGCTTCGACATTCATTTCATGTCCCGCCAGCCAGGTAAGCTTCTTCCTCCCGTGCTCGAGTAGCAGAGCTACTAATAACACCACCGCCAGCAGCTGTCCCCGTGGACCAACAATTTTGTATGCATTTAGGTTTGGAGCTACCATATCTACCATTGCAATTATTATAACAAGGTTTTTTCCATATGCTCAATTTACATCATAACCGAAGATTTCTTACTGATCCTTCTCATTCCAATATGCAATGCATCCACGTCGTGGCATGCACTTAGTGCTTTGTGTCCTCCACGAAACAACTAGGTGACTAGCTAGTGAGATTGTAGGTGAAGTAACTAATGAGAAGATAGTAAGCCTGTAGTACCTACTATATGAACTAAGCTATATATTATGGTTTGTTTAGTAGACCTCCAACCTAATTCCAGCAACAGTATTTGTAGAGAAGTGATCTTCTGCTATTATGTGAAGGTATATTCTCTGAAATGAACTAAATATGGGCTTTTTTTAGGGAGAACAAATTATGGGATAGGAGCTTTAAAACCTAGGTTATTCTGAAACAATCATAGATAACTTAATCATAAATATTTTTTCATACACAAAATCATTTCCTACAAAGAATTATAAGTAATAGGAACTCTACCAAATAAGGCCTGAATCCTTACAAGACTACATGAAATTTGCAGACATGATGGCACGATTGTATTGATGTCAAATGAAAAGCTATGCTGTTATAAGTAAAATGGGTTTCAAAGCATGCGCACACCAAAGACGGCAACAGATGGAAAAAAGCCTCAAGCCGAGTTCGTCCCGAAGAAAAACCAATGGAGGGAAGTACTACAATGGTGCCAAGCTTTAATGTTCCCCGATGGGTATCCAGCAAATCTAAGGAGGGGGTGAACTTAGAAACTATGTGAATCAATGGGCTCAAGATTGAGTCATGACTACCACATATTGATGGAGCGGCTTCTTCCGGTGATTGTTCGAGGCTATCTCCCTGACCATGTGTGGCTAATGCTGGCCGAGTGTTGGTGGTTACAAAAGCCCAAACAGTACGTTGTGGGCCCTAATGCGGGGTGAGCGCCTAAGAGGGCTTCTAGTGGACTAAGTGGCTAGGTGATCTTACAAGAGTTTTTCTGCCCCTTTGCCGTGGCCCTTGAGGCTCTATTTATAACGGCCGAGGGCCTGCTCTAAGCTAAGAAAAGACCGGCGTGCCCCCGGTACGGTGCCGAGGCTCCTCCTGGGCCCACTCTGGTCTGAGGGCGCCACGGGGTAATGAACTCTCCGTGCGAAGGGAAAGAGGGAGGGGCCCGCTGCCATCCTTCCTCTGAGGTCATCTCTGGGAAAGCGACCTGGGGCCCGACGGTGTCGGGTGACGTCCTCCTTGAATCTCTGCTTCCCCCGGAAGGGCGTCCTCCTTCCCGGGAGAGCCCCGGTGTCCCCGTGGCTCTTCCATGCTCGTCGTATACCTCCTGTCGGGGGCCTCCTCCCGTCTTCACTCCTGCGATGGACCCCTCGCGCCCTCCATGGTGGACGCCTATTTCCTGGGAGAGCCCGATCCTCCCGGGACTCCTCCGGAAGTTGGGCCCGACCTGTGGGCCCAGGGCTCCCTCCTTTTCTGGGCCTGACCTAGCGGGTGGGCCCTGCTCATTTTCCCCTAACACCGAGTTAAGCAAATTCTTCTGCATTCTTTGTGCTAAGGAGTTATCACGGACTCTGGTTGAAGAAATGGAAAAATTGACTCTTGTATTGCTTTGTAAGTTGGAAAAGATCTTTTCACCCGGCTTTTTAATTAGATGCAGCATATGATTTTGCACCTCTCATATGAGACATGGATAGGGGGGGAGTTGTGCATGGCCGTTGGTGCTATTCAATTGAGAGACGATAAAAGGTTCTTCGAACCAAATGTAAAAAACAAGTGCAAAATCAATGCTTCCATGGCAGAGGCATATGGTGCCGAGGAGGTATCAAACTTCAGAACAAAATACAATGCTGACACCCTTCCTAACGTGCATAATCCACCCCCTCATTACAATTCCAACGATAATGAATTCAACATCAGCCTCTCGCAAGGCAACTCGGAAGTGTAAGTGTGGCGAAACCGATGAAAATGCCACATGAAGAGTTGCACACTATAGTGATGTATGTGTTGACCAACCTTTCCACAGTGGAATCGTACACTGAGTTAGTTCTCAACAAACTAGTTATCGATTATTTATAGTGTATGGTCACTATTTTGCATCTAGCCCACCTCGATCTTATTTTTGTTCGTACAGAGAATTTACTCAACAATTCTGGAGGGAAAATAGGGCACCAACCATGCAGCAAGTTGATACCCTTCTTAAAAAGGGTGTGGGACGTGGATCGCCCGATTTCATTTCTTGGTTCAAACAAAAGGTACGGTCATTCTGGAGCTCGTACTTTCTGTTTGACATTACAAGTTTCTCATACATGCGAATAATATAACGAACTGTCATGCTTCTACTTGTAGAGCCAAAACGATGTGTCCATGAGTTCCAAGTTGAGACAGGTTGCCAATGGTTGTGCCATAGGGTCATGGCATACTTTGGCTATGACGTGAATGGACATCGCTTTCACACAAAAATCCACGAGCAGAGTCGGCCCAATCGAAGAACCACAAATAGCGGAGTTTGTACGACAAACCAAGATGGGGTCGAGTATTATGGAATAATTGAAGGAATATACGAACTGACATTTTATGGTTGCAAACCTCTTAAGCATGTCATATTCAAATGTCATTGGTTTGATCCTAAAGAAGTGCGACAGACTCTCTAATCTTGGACTAGTCAAAATTTGACGACCATCCGTCTATTCAGGAGACGATGTCTATATTGTGGCTCAACAAGCAACACAAGTTTATTATCTCTCGTACCCATGCAAAACTAACAAACATCTTGTGTGTTGGGACGTTGTGTACAAGGTATCGCCACACGGTAAATACATGTCCCAAACAATGAAGATTACAACATAGACCCAAACACATATGACGAAGACTTCTTTCAAGAAGATAGGCTACAAGGGTGTTTTGAGATAGACATAGTCGGAGTGATCAAAATGGAAGTAGATGATGATTATACGGTCGATGACATGGGTGATGAAATGGTTGATGACGAGGCTGAGGATGCTGGAGAAGTGGTTCTTAATGCTAAGGACATACTATTGCTTGAGCGATTACATTTAGGGATCGATGAAGATATTCCTCCGTCGGACCACGTGCCTCATGTTGAACTCAACATGCGTGATAGTGATGATGAGAATATTGATCCACCGTCGGAGTATGTGCCTCATGTTGAATCCGATCAAGATGATTATTTCTAATACATGTATGATCCGTACTGATTGTATTATTATTTTTAATATACTGTCAGATTCTAGTTATGTCTTCTTTATTTTGCTTGTCTTTCTAATTACGTTTTGTTTATACGTCCTGATTGGTTTCTTTGTTCATAACTGTAGGTGAACTTGCGGAATTCAGCAAACGTACTTTGCATTTGTGAACTTGTGTGTGTGAACCTATTTGTGAATGTATGAACTTGTAGATTTATCTATATTTAGTACTTGTGATGGTTGTTGAGATATATATGATGCATGTCATGGTTGTTGTTCTATATATATGATGCGTGTGATGTTTGTTAGAGTGGGGATCTTTATACCAAAAAAACAGTAAAAACTGCAATTGTTTGGTTACTTTGCCGTGTGTTGCACACTTTACCGTGTGCACTCAAGAGGGCTCATGGCAAACAGCTCTTTGCCATCGGGGCTGGTTGCTGTCATGATTTTGCTGTCGACTACACACGGCAAAGTCTTTTCCGTGAGTTTTCCGGCCTTTGCCACTACCAGATTCCAGTAGTGAGCATCGTTCTTTTTGATGAAATGTATGACTTTTCAAATAAAAAAGCACCCTTACATCCTTGGGACGAGATCTCCAAGTCATTCAACACCAACGATGATGGCTCCCATACTCCGGACATTTGAGAGGAAAATGATTCAAATGTGATGTAAAATTAACTATTAGGTATAGAGAAAAGGAAAATAGGTACCAAAAGATACTAAATGTACCGATTATGAACATGCAGATGAACCCAATGAAACAATGCGTAGTAAATTTTAGTCAAATATAATGCATAAGTCATGTGTATATCCTCTAATAAGTAAATCAGTAAAATTGACTGTCTTGATTTTACATTATTTTTGTATATATAGAAGTTCACCCAGACCTTTTACCCCCTCAATAAATGTTGATTTCTTATCTGAGCAAAAAAGGATTGAGTTATTTCGAGAAATATATTAAACCAACCCCAATCCTTTTACCAATTAACATCTTCTCCTGGGGTCATATACTAGCGGCGTTAGTGATTAGAAAAAGTTCATGCTGATTCTTCTGTTAGAAAATTGCAGATGCGTTGGGTCGTCTTCATAGGATTGTTGCCCCACTATGAGTTTTCTTGGTATATTGGGAACAAGGAACAGGAACACGAAACATGGAACGTTAATTTTAGAAACTATGGAACAAAGAGAATATACTCTTAGCAGCTATGTTCCTAGAACAATGGGAACGAGGAACGGAAACAAGGAATATGGAACGCTAATTTTGAAAACTATGAAACAGAGGGGGTATACTTCTCTAGCATGTTCTAGTGGCAGATGAAACACGTCCCAAGTGTGATTGGAGCAATGTTTCCTAAATGAGGAACGTGTTTCGAATTATTGAGTTGATATCACTAGAATAAAAAGATTTAGCAAATATTCTTAATCAAATCCTAACTATATGATAGCCTTTTTGCACTACTGCAGAGACCACTATCCTAAGTGGCGCTAAAACATCATCTGCGCCAGTGCCAACGCTGCTTCCCTTTTAGTAATGCCAGTAAGGGGGTCATCCTAAGCGGTTATTTACCCGCTTCCAATGATTGATTAAACGTGCAGGCGTGCTACACACCGCTTAGAATGACTGCTTATTCGAATCGGTTTGTTTAGTGTCGGGGCGTTTGCGCTGCATAGTTTTATTAACCTGTTGCTACCGGTGTAGTTAACACCGGTTAGGATGATGTCACCCACGTTTAAAAAACACGTTCATTTCAGTCATTTGATCTCGAATGAATACTAGCTAGTTATATATGGATCGCTATAAAAGAATTGCACAAACAACAGATTCACATTCAGCTGAATGTGAACGTGTACGTGCTAGACGTTCACAATAACACAGAATCTAACTGGTACACATTCAAGATCAATATAATTAATTCAATGGTAATCACTTAACAGTTCATGACTACAAGTTCATCACCTAGCAGTTCATCACTTAGCAATTCATCACAACCAAGTTCATTACTAGCAGTTCATCACATAACACCACTTTGACTTCATTACTAGAGAGTCTAGCTAAAAAGTTTCAGATGACACAAATAATGAATTGAACAGGCAGTTCATCTCATAACACACAAGAACTAAACAACTAGCTAGTGGTAGAAAAATTATGAAACGACAGTGCCTAGCTAAACTGACCACAATGGACAGTTTGTTCATAAAAAAAGAATATAGTCCCACGGTGCTTACATCGCCGGATTACGCCTCTATTGCAGTAGTGGAGCTCATCCCTGCGCCAACGTCGCTGCCACCATCCCGATGGAGGTCATGGTCGAAGGGGAGGCAGTGGCGCCTGGTGGTGAGGTCGGGGTCTAGATCCGCGATACCACGGGCCAGATCTGGAGCCAAGGCTGCCTCCACGGCTACAAATCTGGCCACTGCCTCCGGGGGCGGCTTGACGCTGCACAACGAAGGCGACCCGATCCGAGGCGGCAAGGGCGGCGGAGGCTACCGCTTTCCGCGATTCCGTCGCGGATCCGGTCAAGGTGGTCGCGAATCCGGTCACGACAATGGCGAAGGAGCAGAGGAAGGCCTCCCGCGCCGCTGAGGCCACCGCAGCCCGAGCGACGAAGTCGGCAACACGGCTAACTGCGGCCGCCTGAGCTTCTGCAGTCTTTGCCCTTGCATCGAGGGTGGACGCCATGCGGATGACGAGGAGGACCCGGCGGCGGAGACTGTGGATAGGCCGGTTGGTCACTGTGGTTGCGGCGGGACGCGACGGCAGAGACTGTGGATAGGCTGGTTAGGTTGTTGTCCGGACGGGGTGGCCCTTTTATAGCCGCCCCTCATTCTAAGCGGCGTTAGTTGGGTCGCTTAGGATATGTGCCTTATTCTAAGCGGTTTGTACCGCGCTGCTTAGGATTGACCTTATTCTAAGTGGTCCGGAGTATGCGGCTTAGGATATAAAATATAATTTAAAAAATAAAACAAAAGTCGAAAACAGAGATGAAGCGGGATCGCTTACAAACACACCAATGCATAACTATACATACATAATTAAATATTATTATAGTACCACTGCCATTGTTCATTGTCCACTACCACATTACAGAAACAAAATCAAAAGAAACTAAATAAAACTAGTACCATTGCTGGGGTCCTTGTCCTGCGCCATCGCCCTCGCCGTCATCGCACTCGTCTCCATGAGATTAAGGACACGGCGGAAGGAGACGTGCTCTGCGAACCAGTACTAACCATGGCCGTGCAACTTCTCCATGTCAGCATCCGACGGCAGCTTGACAAAGAACCTAGTGTCGAAGTCGTCATCACAGGCAAAATTGCCCTCCACCCAGTTCCGCAGCACCTCATGCACCACGGTGGTGACGGTGATGAGGGGCGGGTGGTGCTTCTTGTTGACATAGGCGATCACCACGTCCTTCTAGTTGCCGCCGTAGACCCATAGCTGCTTGAGGACGCGGTTGGATACCAGCACATCCTCCACCAGTGGCGTTGGCGGGAAGGCTTTGAGGCCGAACGGGGAGCGCAGGCTACGGTTGACGCTCTCTATGGCGCACAGGAAGGGGCTTGAGACGATCTGCAACTACCTTCTCGAGAGGGTGTGTGTGAAAGCAGGGGCGAGAAGAGAGACTGGATCGATCGTTCGAGAGAAGACGTACGGTGTATAAATATAACGACCGAGGCGGTCAACTTTTATCACAAGCTGATCGCGAAGTGGCCAGGCCAGGCGGCCGACCGTCGTCTCGTCAATGGGTGCACATAATAACGGCACGCGCAAACTCTGCGTGTGGGCTGCAACTTTCCATCGATGATGGTTCAAATTTCAAAGCAAAGCGGTATAATTTCACACTGTTTTGAAAACAAATATTCTACCCGGCATATTCTGTACCGATTAGAATGAGTCCTCATTCTAGTTGGATTCTGTTTGAGCCGGCTCGTTTAATTAAACGAGTCAGCCCAGTAATAGCACCGGCGCATTTGAGGCCCTTATTCGAGCCGGCACCTTTATAACCGCTTCCAATGACTTAAACGAAGCGGGGTGTTTCGGACCGGCGCGGATGAGCCGATGAGGTTAATGGTTTCTGCAGTAGTGTTGATTTGTGAATTACTAGAATAAGAAGTTTTTGAAGGTTTGGACATAAACTTTACTGGACCATAAATTGTTCTAGTTGTATGTTAATGTTCTAATTACAATGAAACATGTTCTACCAATTTTTAAACGATGTTTCCGGCCGTTCTGGTTCCCACACAATGTTTCAGGAACGTGGATTGTGGCCATGTTCATCGTTCCATGCTGCTAAGCATGATTACGAGTGCAGCGTGAAGCTGCAGCAGCGGCAGCAGGAGATGAGAAGGGCACAGTGGACTTGCTGCTGCGTCGGTCAGTTCTGGGCCTGGATCTGGCACCGGCAGCGAGCAACGACGTCCGGAGGATTTGTATCTGAACCAGATGATGCTGGATTGACGGGAGCAAGGTGGGATGCAGCCGATGAATGCCCGATGTCTTACTAAGTTGTTTCCCTGACTGGATGGACTTGGAGGACGATGGCTAAGAGAATGGATGAAGAACTTGGTGGATGATGTTTCCCTGATCCCTCTCATTCCAAAATGCATATGGCTTTTACATAAATAATTGAGTGTTCGTGCGTCCATATATATATCAGAATATAGGTAATTAAGAAGAACAATGTGTGTTTACACGGAAGGTGTGGCTATACAGATAACCTGGATACATATGTGAAGTGACTGGCTAGTTCAATATATTGTTTGAAAGGAGGTGTATTTATAAAGAGGGGAACGATGGTAATCCGTATATGGGTCCTAACAAGGAGTGGCAGGAGTTTTTTTTTCCTTCGACCAAAAGATCTTGAAAATGGATTTTGAAAGAAATTTAGCTCATTATACGGGTTAAACGGCCATTAAACGGGCTAAACGGGTGATTAAACGGACACAGTTAGGCACAGTGTGGTGTTTACACAGCGTGTAAATGGGCTAAGCGGCCATTTAGACGAACAATGGCAATAAGCAATGCATCTTTTTATATGTAAAATGGATTTCAGTGCATGTCCACACATCATAAATACTTTCATGTTCAGCATTCACTAAGACATAAAAACAAATCAATTTCACATACAGCAGCAGTAAAAGTGTAAAACCCATGTGTTCCTCTATATGTGCCCCCACATGTTAAACCGCGATCTCAGTAATAATTAATTTACCGGCGCTAATCGACCCACCATAACAGATAAATCAGTAAAACGCCTAAGGCACGCGACCACACACTAACACAGATAAACAGGCAAATCAATCCATGGTTTGTTTCGTGACGGCTTCCACCGACCGCGACGCGACGGCGTGTTCCATCATCATGACGACCCCACGGGGAATCCGATCCCCGGAGGCGCTGCTGCGTCGGCTGACCCCGGGCCTGGATCTAGCACAGGAACCAGCATCGAGCAACGACGGCCGGGGGCTTTGTATGTGAAGCAGTCGATGTTGGCTGCGTGTCTCCCTCCACCAGCATGGCAAGCCGCCGGCGCCGCACGGACTGGACAATGGTGGGATGCAGCCGATGGAAGCCCGATGTCTCCCTGAGTTTGGTAGATGATGTTTCCCCGATCCCTCTCAGTCCAAAATGCATATGGCTTTCACATGAATTGAGTGTTCGTGTGTTCATTAGAATAGATAATTAAGAAGAACAATGTGTGTAGGAAAAGTGTGGCTGCAGATAACCTGGATACATATGTGAAGTGACTGCTGGCTAGTTCAATATATTGATGCGAAGGAGGAGAATACACAGCACCTACTATATATTTATAAGAGAGCTAAGAGAACGATGAGAGTAGCATTTTTTTTCTTCAGCCAATAGATCCCGGAAAAAACATTTTAAAAATTCTTTGCAATAAGCTACGTGTCTTCTTACCTATAAAAATGGATTTCAATGCATGTCCACACATCATAAACACATTCATGTTCAACATTCACTAAGACATAAAAATAAATCAATTTCACATACATCAGCAGTAAAGCCCATGTTTCCTATTTACGTGCCCCCACAGGTCCGTGTTGGATCGCCCGCTGTCTAGGTACTGTTTATCACAAACACCACGAACTCTCTCTGGTGGATAACACACAAGAACATCACGCTCTCTCTCTTTCTCAAGTGCTAATCACTAACACTCGAGATCTTCTGGTGGACAAATACATACGCACATCAAGAGGCACACACAGAGACAGAATTTTGCGACGCAGCCCACACCGGCTTCATCGTTTTCTCATTGATATATAGACTAAGTACATGCAAACGGATAACGACAGCCACCACCACACTAGGCCGTAACTCACACCATGCTACTAACTGAATTGAAACGTGCAAATGAGGCGGAGCGTGAGCACGCGGTTTGATGAGGACATCTTCCTCCACTATTACCCGCTGTCAAAGATGCAACAAAGGGGCCCTAGTGGCTAGTTGTAGTCGGGTGACGACCATGTGAGCCTTTAAATAATCCTACATTTCTTAGCTTGGGAGGAGAAAGCCACCATAAAAGGGAGAGCCACCCTTCCCCTATTGGAATAGTATTTTAGGCTGATTGCATCTTTCTCTGAGTGTGTGTGCCTAACAACTGTTGGGGTCTGGGCTACCTTAAGTTATTGGGCCGAGGCCAACCCCACGCCTAGGCTGGATACATCATTTGGTATCAAAGCTAGGCCCTTGTTAAGAATGGTAGAACCATGATGACATATTCCTCCAATATTACCCGCTGGCAAAGACGCAACAAAGGGGGCCTAGTGGACAGTTGTAGTCGGGCGGCGACCGTGTGAGCCTCTAAATAATTCCACCTTGTTTAGCTTGGGAGGAGGAAGAGCCACCTTAAAAGGGAGAGCCACCCTTCCCCTATCGGACTAGTCTTTTAGAGAGATTGGGCCTTTCCCTGAGTGGATGTGCATAAGAACTGTTGGGGTCCGGGTTACCTTAAGTTATTGGGCCTCGGCCAACCCCATGCCTGGGCGGGATGCATCATGGTTGGCGGCGGTTATTGGAGGTACGACCATGGGCCTACAAGGACTCATGGATAATCTCTGAAGGAGTCGTACCAAGCGTGAAGACTACGAGTAGAGTACTGCAAGGACTCTCCTCGTTATGGAAACTAGTCGTATGACTTGTAAGCTACACGGATTGGCTTGTAAAGCACTCTACGAGTTGTAATAGGTTAGGATTCTATTCGGAACCGACCTTGTAACCCTGCTCGCCGTGTATATAAGGCTGGGCAGGGACCCCCTCCAAAGAATATACATCCATTGAATACAAACCAACATACAGGACGTAGGGTATTACGCTATCTCGGCGGCCCGAACCTGTCTAAAATCCTGAGTTGCTTGGCCTTTGCGTTCCTGATCTCGGCGAAACCCCACCTGAAATCTACTACCTCGGGATACCCCTCGGTAGGATCGACGGTTGCGCGCCGGGTAGGGGTTTTCCTCGAAGATCCCGTGGAGAACGCAATGGTGACCTACATCCAATCGGAAGCGCCTCAGGAAGGCACAAGGTTCCACTTCGGCTCCTAGGTCTACGTCGCAGACGGCTCGGGTGGTTTGTACAGCTACCTCGAGACGCCCCTGGAGAGGAAGGAAGAACCAGCGCACGCAATAGAAGATCTGGCTGATCAACTCGGCGAGATCACACTCACGGACATTGTCCGTGGGCATGAGTCCGAGTCAATTATGACTACGGCAACCCTCCCACCCCAATTCCCGTTTGAACTCCGCAATTCGACCCGCATCTATTGCGAGGCATTGCAGAGCCAGTTCGAGTCCGCTCACGGCAGGTCACGCTAACTCCTACTCGGAGGTGAACCCGTGTACAACTCGGACTCGGACGAAGAATATCTACAAGAAGACGCCGGGCAAGACTTGGTGATCCATGCCATGCCGGAAGGAAGAGTCGTGTACCCAAGAGACAAGACACCCCGGGAAGTCTACGAGTCTCGCCAGGTTTTTGTACTCTTTGGGTCCGACATTACTGACAACCTGCCGTTCCAATACGGCACACCCCTGGAAGAAGACGAGGAGAGCACCACAGAACTCCTCACCCCAACGACTACTGACTCTGTCGAGCCAAGTCGACAGGTGTTCATGGCTGACACCGGAGGAGTAGCCCCAGCCGCAGCTGATCCCAACGCTGACGCCAACGCTGAGGTCTTCGAAGAAGAAGATGACCCGGCTTGGGCATTCGAGCTAGAGGCTGATATCTCCGAAGACGAACTCGCGCCCGACGGAGAAACAACACAGCAAGAAGCGGCAAGGGTAACCAGAAACAACCAGAGAGCTCTGTGACGCCTGGACGTCCGCGATCGTCGACTCGCCGGGCGCAACCTTGCGCATGAATTCGCAAGGGTGGCTTGCTACAACTCCCCCATGGCCAACGCCATGCAGATCGCCTACCACATCCGCAGCTTGCCACGTACTCCGCAATCGGCAGCCGCACTCGAGCGGATCAATGCCATGATCCGTACTCTTGACAAAGCACTCGCCACCTCATCGACCCACAGTGAGCGGCCAGCCGCTAGCGAAGAAGTCAATAGCAGCGCCCGCCATCGCGGACGAGATAAGCAACTCGAAACGGCGGCTCCAAGCCGCCTAGGAGGTGCAAACCGTGAAGGAGGCGCAAGCCGTGGAAAAGACGTAGTGCCAAATCGCCAAGAGGACAATCGTGCGACTGGACGAGACCAGCCACGGCCCAATGCTAGTCGCAACGAAGGAGCTCAGGCCTCATCTTCACACCGGGCGGCACACAACGACGACCTAAGAAGAACCATCAACGCCAATCGCGAGGCAGGATCAATCATCGACTCTAGAAGGCGTGACGAAGAGCGAGGCTACAAGGAAGAGGATGATGAGTACCCGATGTTCTCCAGAGACATCAGGATGGCATCGTATCCACAACCTTTTAAGCCAGCAGGCTTTGAGAAATACGACGACAAGACCTCCCCCGAGTCATGGCTGCGCATCTACTCTACATCCATCGAATGCACAGGTGGCAACAGTGCAATCAAGTGCCGGTACTTCCCACTACCACTCGAGCCCGCCCCGCTCACGTGGTTCGAGAACCTGCCACGGCAATCCATCGACTCGTGGGAGCGATTGAAGAAGATGTTCGTAGCGAACTTCCAAGGCACCTTCAACCGACCCAAGACTCGTCATGATCTGGCCATGTGCAAGCAGCAGCACAACGAAAACCTCCGCGAGTACATGCACCGCTTCATGGAAATCAAGACCCTGGTGGTGGTCGTATCTGATCACGATTGCATCGATCTATTTCAGAACAGCATCACCAACCGATACTTCGACAGGCAGTTCGGCCTGTATCGCCCCAAGACCCTGGAAGCTCTACGTAGTCAAGTTGAAGCATGGGCTGATCAGGAGGACCATGACCTTGAAAAGTACGGCCCCCCCAAGGGCAAGGAGAAAGGAAATTCTAAAGCCCAAAACTATCAGCACAACAAGTGCAAGCCCGATGACACAGTTGCGACATTGGACAGCGGCATGAGAAGCCAGAAGAAGAACTACCCTGGCAAGACCGACATGGAGAAGATCATGGATAGGCCGTCCCCAATGCACCCAAAGCATAAGCACACCATGGGCCAATGCTACGATCTCCAACGCACCTACACTCAGCAGCCACGGGAAGAAAAGGGCAAGAAGAAACCAGCAAGAGAACCACTCGACCCTGCTGCCAAGAACAAGGAGAAGGCGGACGACGACGATGAAGACGACGAGACCCCCCACTTCCAAAATGCGGACCAAGTTCTCATGGTCATCATCGGAGGTGACTATGGTTTCCCAACTCGGAGGAACCACAAGCTCGCCACACGCCACATCATGGCAGTCGAGCCAGCTGTTCCATGGTACCTAAAGTACTCAGAGGTCCCAATTACCTTCTCAAGAGAGGACCAGTGGAACAGCTACGATGAACCAGGACAATTACCACTCGTCCTGGATCCCACGGTGGCGGGGTCAAAGCTCACCAAGGTGCTCATCGACGGCGGCGTCGGGCTGAACGTGCTATTCTCTGGCACTCTGAAGAGGATGGGTCTCGACATCGAGAAGTTGCTCACACCCACAGACTCCCCGTTCTACGGCATCATTCCTGGTAATGGCAGTCTCCCATTGGCCAAGTCACATTACCAGTAACAGTCGGCACTCTGGAGAACTACAGGACAGAGTACATCAAGTTCGAGGTGGCAGACTTTGAATTTCATATCAAGCCATACTCGGACGCCCTGCATTGGTCAAGTTCATGGCCATACCCCACTATGTCTACCTCATCCTCAAGATGCAAGGACCCAAAGGCGTCATCTCCCTCCGTGGCGACTTGAGGCGATCATACGACTGCGACAGAGAAGCTGTAGAGTTCACAACCACCACTCAGGTGCTGAACTCTATGGCTCAAATCTTCGCAGCCGCCCAAAAGCTAAGGAAGACAGAGCTCGAGATTCCTACAAAGGAGTCAGGGCCACTCAAGGCGACTACCCTTGACGACGTGGCGACGAAGGACGCAGAGTTGATGGAAGGTGATCAGTCCAAGACCACCAAGATCGGGCTGGCCTGACTCCCAAATAGGAAGACGTGCTCGTCAGGTTCCTGCAAGCCAACCGCGACATCTTTGCGTGGAAACCCGCGGACATGCCAGGGGTGCCAAGGAACCTGATCGAGCACAGCTTAAATGTCGACCCCAAAGCTACCCCAAGAAGCAACGACTACGACGATTCGCATCCGACAAGCGGGATGCAATCAAGAAGGAGCTGGCGAAACTACTCGCCGCAGGATTTATCAAGGAAGTCTTTCACCCTGACTGGCTAGCAAATCCAGTCCTGGTACGAAAGAAAAACAACAACGAGTGGAGGATGTGCGTCGACTACACCGACTTGAACAAGCACTGCCCCAAGGACCCTTTTGGGCTCCCGCGCATCGACCATGTCATTGACTCTACTGCTGGCTGTGCTCTACTTTGCTTTCTTGATTGCTACTCAGGATATCACCAGATATCACTGAAAGAGGACGATCAGATCAAGACGGCGTTTATCACTCCCTACGGGGCCTACGCCTACACTACAATGTCTTTCGGGCTGAAAAACGCTGGGGCGACTTATCAGCGTGCTATCCAGCTTTGCCTC
Organism: Urochloa ruziziensis; assembly: GCA_015476505.1. Lineage (NCBI taxonomy): Eukaryota > Viridiplantae > Streptophyta > Magnoliopsida > Poales > Poaceae > Urochloa > Urochloa ruziziensis. Next base: position 25,914,652 of record CM027123.1, on the reverse strand, counting down.
GAGAAGCAGCTACACCGCAATGTAGAAGCATACGTGGACGACGTGGTTGTAAAGACCAGGAACCCCGATGATCTCATCGCCGACCTGGAAGAAACCTTCGCATCCCTATGGAAGTGGCAATGGATGCTCAATTCAACGAAGTGCGTCTTTGGAGTACCCTCTGGGAAACTACTTGGTTTCATCATCAGTCACCAAGGCATCGAGGCCAACCCGGAGAAGATCAACGCTATCACTGCTATGAAAGCTCCAAAGACGATCAAAGACATCCAGAAGCTTACTGGGCGCATGGCGGCACTACATCGTTTCATCTCACGACTCGGAGAGAGAGGCCTACCCTTCTTCAAGCTCTTGAAGAAGGGAGACAAGTTCCAATGGACAGAGGAGGCGGCAGTGTTGGCACTCCTTAGCCTAACTAAAATCCGCAAGCACACGGAGTCCGATGTAGCCTTTCACCAGGGGAGTAAGAACCTGGATATCAAATCCAAGGAACGGTAGACGCGACTAGCCTAGAACTTTTCCAACCGGACCCACCAAGGAGCAAGAGGATAAACGGGTAGAGAGCTTGACTTTAGTTAGCTACTCGTTACCCCAGACAAACTATCTATATCTAACCTGATCTGCTTCGACGGCTAGAATGGGAAGAACTCAGAACGGGATGAGAGAGGGGTTCTTCCGGGCTCAGCACTACTGTTATGAGTACACCCGAACGTGGTGGAGTACAAAGGACGGACAGGGCTGTCACCACCTGCCGCCTACCACTGCAGTTCCGTGGGGTGTAACACAACCTGAGGTGACTAGCCAGCACAGGCACCACGCCTAAGCTTTCAGTCACTGACCTCCACCCAACGCGAAGGGCTATAGAGGAAACCCCAAACAAGAGTCGCTGTCACTCGCGCAGACTCAGGTACCCGCAGATCAAGATAAATACGATAACTTGCTGAAAGTAAGTTGTAAGCTAGCGAGGTACTAAAGGCAAGAGACCGAGGACTTACTGAAGATAACTCTTGAATATATTCCTCGGGGGCGGAAATGTTGAGATGAGACCGAGGAAGAAATCCCGGACTCTCTCTACAAAGCTCGGCTATCACCCGAGCAGCTCACCCACTCTCTCCCTACTCTAACTCTAAAGATGAGAGCAAAAACCACTAAGCTACTCTTCTCTCCTTTGGATGGTGTGTTGGATGGAAGAGAGGGCAGCCTTTTATAGCTTCCAAGGTCGGTAGTTCCCGTAACTATCACGCCACCATCATGCTTAACTTCCACGCTGAAGAGGGTCGCATGAGGAAGCAGCAGTAGGCCGGCCGGCCTGGTGTAGGCCGATCGGCCTACACCTGGCACTTCTGGTCACCGACTTCCTCGTGAACGCTCCAGATTGCCTCCTGAGATCGGTAACAGTCGCGTTCAGTTGAGGCTGTCCAAGGATCTGAAGTTGTGGGCCCTCTAATCCATGTGTCTTGCACTCTAGGCCTTTCGGGTCCTTGGATCAAACCGACGTTGATCGCACGTCTCAGGATCATTAGTGTTGTGTTTGTGATCTCCTCGATCAGGGACGTGGCAAGGGGCCACAGGAGGGGGCCGGTCGGCCTGACTTTGTGCTCAATGTTGCTCATCTTTTGCTTGCTTGCTCCTGCACTCACAAATTATACAAAACTTGTGGAACTCATTAGAAATAACCAATTTCACTTTGTTATGAGCAAGATGAGCCTGAAATGTGACGAAATGTTGGTGGTGAAACCGTATCGTATCGACCACCAACACGCCCCCCTACCTGAACTTTGCTAGTCCCTTAGCAAAGAATGAATTAAATCACCAGGACTTAGCAAGATCAGGGTCATGAGCTCAAGGTATACACAAGTCATATCTCTGAGTTTTCTTTCATACCTTGGATTCTGGTGGCTAACACCCTCATCTTCATCAATTGAGTCTTAGAACAACTCATTGATTGGTTGAGCACTTCTTCTTCTTAGCATTTGGAGTTTTTGATAATTTTATAAAGTAAACGAGGCATTCCCTTGTTATTTCTCAACATCTCTCGATCACTCATAGTGTTTGGATCCTCCCCTGGGCTTAGAATCAAGCCTCTCTATGTTATAAGGTGGAGCTTTTGAGATGTTGCCCACTCTTCTTTATTTATTTTGCAAGATCGAAGAGCTTGTCTAATCATTCATACTACTCATACATCTTGGCCAAGTGCATGTGTACTTTGATGTTTGAGTCCTTGTTCAAGCATCTTTCATCTGTCCCCTTTCTCTTTCTTTTTTTTCTTCTGAAGATAAGGAGTGTAGCATTCCTTTCTTCATTTTTTTTCAGGGGGATGAAGAGCTTTTGACAATTTGGACTTTATTGATGCTCGTGTACGTGGATGGCCATGATGAACAAGATAGCACGAACGTGAAGGCAAGTAATTCGAGCAAGCTCAAAATTTAGAAGGTAGCTATGTAGAAACTTCGACTTGAATTTGTTATATGGCTTTGGATAGGACATGTCAAGTTGATGATAACAAGGGTTGCCTTAAGTTTTATTTTCAAAAACAATCTCCAAAACCTCGAATCAGAAGGCTCAACTTCTCAAATCATCATATCATAGGAATCAATTAACGAGAATCAGGCAATCCTATCAAAAAGTTCCAAGGAGATGAAATATTTTCTCATGAAATATCACAGGTATATCCAAGGTGTCATGCGTAGGGGTTCACTTTCATGAGTTTTGATCACATTTAAAATTATTTAGCCAGGAATTTTATTTGGATCAAAATCATGAAAAGATCAAATGTAGGGGTTGCAAACCGTGTCCTGGAGTCGAGTCGACGACGATGGCCACAGGCCCAGGCCGATCGGCCCAGTATAGGCCGGCCGGCCTGGCCTTGTCGCCAGGCGTCCCGATTCAGGTTCCTCGTTTATGTGATTCACGAGATTACGCAGTGGGCACGGGATCTCCTCGAGCGGCTGCAGTAGGGGGCCAGCCGGCCTGGCATTGTGCCAGGTTGAGTCTTGCCTTGGCCAGCGACCAGTACACCTCCTGTACATCAGTGTTTCTGCGTGCTTCACTGAAATATCAGTCCGAGGGGTTGGTTGGCACACAAGTGTGCACCAACCATTCATTTTTTTATGAGTCACTTCATTCAAATAAATAAATTTATTTTATTCAATTGAAAGGGAATAAACATGGGGGTGCTGATTACAAAAAGGGAAATTTGAAGGAAATAAATCAAAGGAAATTTAAACTAGGCACCCAAAACTAAACTAAACTATTCCTAGCCTAAACTACTCCTCCTTCGGGCGGTAAAGATGCTCGTTGCCGGTCGCCTTTGTGAGGCGCTTGACCTTAGAGGCCATTGCCTTGCGAAGGATCTCAATCTTGTTGTCGGCCTCCATCTGCCCGATCACTGTCTTCGCCACGCGCTCGTCCATGTTATTGACCTTGAGCTGCAGCGCGGCGAGCTTCCTCCTCAGCTCCTCAACGTCCTCCTCCTCCTCTTCCTCGGACCACTCCATCTGCCCGGGAGGTCCTTGGATCGGAGGGGGCATCATGAAGCGCTTCCTCCCCTCGTCGGGCTTCTTAGGGGCTAAGAAGAGCCCCTTCCCGATGCCTGGCCCTTCCCGGCGTGGAGGGCTAGGACTTTCCGGAGTGTACTGCGGTGAGTACTCCGGCGAGGTGGAGATGAACAGCGGCATGATCTCCTTCTTGGATGGAGAGGCGACAAGGCGCTTCCCGATGGCCTTCTTTGGGGACAAAAGTCCTGTAGTTGGCCTTCGGGGTGTCTTCGGCAGTGAACTCCCCTGACCCTCCTCCTTAGGATCACGGAGGGAGGCTCTGCCCAAAGCGAGCCAGAGAGGTGGCGAGGGGAGGCCCGCTGGCCTGCCACAGGCCAATCGGCCTAGGAAGAGGGCCGCCAGGCCTCCGGCTGCGCGACGACGGCTTCGACGAACGCCGCCCTCTCGATGATCCTGACGCTGCTGGTGTTGGAGGAACTGGGAGTCCCTTTCAAGGACTTGGATGGGGAGTGGCTGTCATGGGAGACCGAATTGGAGTCTTGGCAGCTGGACTGAGAGGCCATGGCGTGGATTTCTCAAAGAGGGAGTGTTTCTGGAGAAGAGAGGCTCGAGAGTTCTGAGGGAGAAGAAGAGAGGGGGCCTTTCGATTTAAAACGACGCTTCTCTTTTCAAAATCCCACAAATTCTCGGAAAGGATGATGGGGTGACCAATTCAAACAAGGAGCGTCCCGAGACGAGCCTGGGCTGGGCCGATCGGCCTGGGTGAGACCGGCCGGCCTGGCTTTGTCTCAGGGGCCCCTGAAATTTTTCATGTGTGCCCCCTTTGCTCTTCTACCAGAAATTCTTTAGGATTTGGCTAGAAAAAGTTTAATGGAAAGAAAATGAAATAGAAAAGGGAAATCTATCCTAGATAAGGGCGATTTTTAGGTCCCGCCTGGACCTGGACTAGGTATCTCGGTTAGCTCGTAGACGTCCATCTCTTTGAGCTCCGGCATTTCGGATTCGAGAAATATTTTCAATCTTTGGCCATTGGCCTTGAAAGTATTTCCGTCATCATCCTGGAGGGTTATCGCGCCATGATCAGCGGCATCTAAGACTTTAAAAGGACCTTCCCACTTACTTACCATGACCAAACAAGCGAACACGGGAGTTAAAGAGTAATACCTGATCTCCCGCTTTGAAATGCTTGATCTTGATGCGCTTGTCATGCCATCTCTTTTTTCTTTCTTTATATAGCTTGGCATTGTGGTAGGCCTTCTCTCTCCATTCATCCAGTTCAGCCAATTGCATTCTTCTTTTGAGTCCGGCTGTCTGGAGATCCATATTCCACCTCTTGATCGCCCAATGGGACTTGAATTCTAGCTCAACCGGTAAGTGGCATGTCTTGCCATATACCAGTTGGTAGGGAGTCATCCCTATTGGTGTTTTGAATGCTGTTCTATATGCCCAAAGTGCTTCCGGTAGCTTTCGCTTCCACCCCGTTCCCATTGCACTGACCGTCTTTTGCAGGATGTTCTTGATTTGTTTGTTTGATGTTTCTGCTTGCCCGCTGGTCTGGGGGTGATAAGGTGTAGCCACTCAGTGGTTCACTCCTAAGTCGCTTAGGCACTTCCAGAACGTCTTGTCGATGAAGTGTGATCCTCCATCACTGATCACGACTCGGGGTACTCCAAAACGGGGAAAGATGATCTCTTCGAACATCTTCCTTGAATTCTTCGAGTCGGCTGCCGTGCACGGAAGTGCCTCCACCCATTTGGAAACATAGTCGACTGCCACCAGGATATATTCACACTGCTCGGATGCAGGGAAAGGACCCATAAAGTCTATTCCCCACACGTCGAAAATCTCCAACTGGAGGTTATTTTGCAGTGGCATAGCATCACGGGCGTTGATATTCCCGTGTTTCTGACACCTGACACATCTCTGTACGAATTCCTTAGTGTCTCCATACATGGTCGGCCAGAAGAATCCACTCTGCCAGACCTTTGCATGGGTTCGGAAAATTCCGTAGTGTCCTCCGTACGGTGATGAATGGCAGCGATCAAGGATCTTGTGTGTTTCCTCGTGAGGGATGCATCGTCGGAGTAATCCGTCAGCACAAACCTTGAACAGATAGGGGTTATCCCAAAGGTGAAATCTGCTGAGGTAGATTAACTTCTTCTTGTCTTCTCCTGGAGGCACATACCCAGTCACCATGAAGTTTACCAAATTTGCATACCATGGACTGGATGTGGTGACCTTGAGGAGAGTATCATCTCTGAGATAGTCATTGATCGGAAGATCCGACCCTTGAACCTACATTCTTGAGAGATGATCCACCACACAATTATCTGTCCCCTTCTTGTCTCGTATTTCTAAATCAAACTCTTGAAGGAGCAGAATCCAACGGATGAGTCGTGGCTTGGCATCTTTCTTGGTCAAGAGGTACTTTAGTGCAGCATGGTCTGTGTATACTATCACTTTGGCACCAACCAAGTAGGATCTGATCTTGTCCATGGCAAACACCACTGCCAGGAGTTCCTTCTCCGTTGTCGCATAGTTTAACTGAGTTTCGGTCAATATCTTGCTTGCATAAGATATAGCGTAATGCTGTTTATCCTTGCATTGACCGAGCACTGCCCCGACTGCATAGTCGCTAGCGTCGCACATGATCTCGAATGGAAGATTCCAATCGGGCGGTTGTATGATGGGAGCTGAGATAAGTGCCTTCTTGAGGGTGTAGAAGGCGAGAAGGCAATCATCGTCGAAGTTGAAGGGTGCTTCTTTAGCCAGAAGGCTTGTAAGAGGTCTGGCTATCCGAGAGAAATCTTTGATGAATCTTCGGTAAAAGCCAGCATGACCCAGAAAACTTCGCACACCCTTGACATTCGTCGGGGTGGTAGTTGCTCAATAACTTCTATTTTTGCCTTATCAACTTCTATTCCTCTTTCTGACACCTTGTGTCCCAGCACAATTCCTTCTCTGACCATGAAGTGGCACTTTTCCCAATTTTAGGATAAGGTGATGCTCTTCGCACCTCTCGAGGACTCTTTCCAAGTGCTCGAGACAGTTGTCGAAGGTTTTACGATAGACGGTAAAGTCATCAATGAATACTTCCATGATCTTTTCGATCAAGTCAGAGAATATCGCCATCATACACCGCTGAAATGAAGCAGGTGCATTGCATAGGCCGAAAGACATCCGCCGGTAAGCGAACGTTCCGTAGGGGCAGGTGAAGGTAGTCTTGCTCTGGTCATCGGGATGAATAGGAATTTGATGATAACCAGAGTATCCATCAAGGAAGCAGAAAAATGAGTGGTTTGCCAACCGCTCAAGCATCTCGTCGATGAAGGGGAGAGGAAAGTGATCTTTACGGGTAGCTTTGTTAAGCTTCCTGTAATTGATGCACATCCTCCATCCAGTAACGGTCCTCTGAGGGATAAGTTCGTTCTTCTCGTTCTGGATAACTGTCATTCCACCCTTCTTCGGCACAACTTGAACTGGGCTGACCCATTCACTGTCTTGCACGGGGTAGATTATACCCGCGTGCAGAAGCTTCAACACTTCTTTCTTGACTACCTCCCTCATCGCATCATTCAGCCGTCTTTGATGTTCTCTAGACGGCGTATGGTCCGGCTCCATAGGTTTGCGATGGGTGCATAAGCTGGGGTTGATCCCCTTCAGGTCCTGTAGAGAATACCCAAAGATAGACTGGTGTTCTCTAGGACTGTGATAAGCTGCCGTGTCTCATTCTCTGTCAGTTTGTCACTGATGACGACTGGCGAGCGTCGGTCGTTATGGAGGAAAGCGTATCTAAGTCCAGGAGGCAGCGGCTTCAACTCAGGAGGGGGGTGTTGTGGCTTTTCTTCGTCGTCGAGTCTTATAAAACCGTCCGTTTCTGCCTCTTGGATGAAATGGTTAGCCTCTTCAGCCTGTGAGGACTGAGCTTGCTCTTCTTGAGCCGAGCTAACTGCTTCTTCCACTGGGTCTGTCTCGGATCGGGCCTCTGCGATAGTGTTCACTGACCGCACAAGGCTGACCGGGATGATCTCTTTACCAACCTTAAACTGTATCGTTGCTCGATCATGGTTCGGGTTGGCAAGGTGCTCTATTGGCTGTCCAATCAGGAAGAAGTTGTCACCTCTAGGGATATCGAAAATGTGGAAGTCTAGGAAAATCCTGTGCGTCCCATGTGTACGGGCACAACACGGATGATTCCTCTGCATTCCATCATTTGGCCATCGATCCACTTGAGGTGCTTACGGGAGAAGGACCGGGGTTCGTCTGGTTGCACTCGTGATGCGAGTGCACTTGATATGATATTACTCCCGACCTTCGGGTCATAGGCAACTTCCTGAGAGTCAGTTCCCTCAATAGCGCAATGGAGTACTCTGAAGTTGCGGGTGGTTCGGATGATGTCTTCGCAACTTTCAATTTCCTCCGTCCATTCCTTGCTCATGATCGCAGATAAACCCTCGATCTGCGGTACGGCTTCTGGAATGAACGCCTTAGACCTTGAACTTGCGCACACTTGTTCCATGGGCATACGTGATGTATTGCCGATCTCCAGGTACTCTTCTGTAAAGAGCTCGAGAATGAAGTGCGGCATATCGTCAAGAATATTTTCTTGGTCTGAGGACTTGGGGTATTCGAGCACTTCCTCTATGATCGGAGGAGGCGGATCGAATGTGAGGGCGAGGAGTGGCTGTTTGTCTGTGGGGGTTGTTGGTGGTGTTGGTGGGTCGTCGAAAACGCTAGTGTACTCGGTAGAGTTGAGACTTTTTTCCAAGATCTCTCGTACCTCATCCACTGTCTTGTATAGCACTGACCCTGCGGAGGTGATGTTCACACTGTTCGCCTAAACGGCCGTTTAGCCCGTTTACACACCTTTTAAACGCTACACAGTGCCTAACTGTGTCCGTTTAATCATCCGTTTAGCCCGTTTAATGGCCGTTTAATCCGTTTAATTGGCCGTTTAGTCCGTATAATGAGCTAAACGGTGGGTGACCGACTGTTTACCGTTTAGCGTTTAGGATAACACTGGATGTTCAAGAACTGTGCACTCTCCGGCTTCAATGCACCAACAAAATGCTGCATAAGCATTTCCTCTGGAATGTTATGCGGTGGCCCTGAGTTGGCCAATTTTATGAACCGCTCCCACGTGGCTCCAAGTGACTCATCGCCTTGCTGATATGTCATCAACTCAACTCTGAGCTTCAAGATCTTGGAGATAGGGTAAAAGAACAGACAAAACTCGTCCTTCAACTTGATCCAATCTCCGCTAAATCCCCTTGAAGTCCGGTCGTACCAAGATTTTGCATTCCCCATCAGAGAAAAAGGGAAAAGTTTCCATCATATAGTGTCTTGGTTTACGCCGGGTATAATAAGAAGAGAGCAATTCTCTTCAAAAACCTGCAAGTGAGCATAGGGACTTTCGTCCTTCGTTCCACCGAAAGACTGTGCACGAACCATGGCAACGAGACTGGGACGGATCTCGAAGCCATGAGGTGGTATGGGGTGACAAGATGAAGGCGGTTCCAAATACTCACCAGATGGAATCGTCGGGTAACTAGGAGAAAACTCCATGTGGTAGATGGTTATGGGGGCAAAGGTGTACAGCTAAAAAGATCCTACACTAGTGTTGCTACCGTTCCCTGGCAACGGCGCTAGAAAAGCTTGTTGGCACTCCTTAGCCTAACTAAAATCCGCAAGCACACGGAGTCCGATGTAGCCTTTCACCAGGGGAGTAAGAACCTGAATATCAAATCCAAGGAACAGTAGACGCGACTAGCCTAGAACTTTTCCAACCGGACCCACCAAGGAGCAAAAGGATAAACGGGTAGAGAGCTTGACTTTAGTTAGCTACTCGTTTCCCCAGACAAACTATCTATATCTAACCTAATCTGCTTCGACGGCTAGAACGGGAAGAACTCAGAACGGGATGAGAGAGGGGTTCTTCCGGGCTCAGCACTACTGTTATGAGTACACCCAAATGTGGTGGAGTACAAAGGACGGACAGGGCTGTCACCACCTGCCACCTACCACTTTAGTTCCGTGGGGTGCAACACAACCTGAGGTGACTAGCCAGCACAAGCACCACGCCTAAGCTTTCAGTCACTGACCTCCACCAAACGCGAAGGGCTATAGAGGAAACCCCAAACAAGAGTCGTGGTCACTCGCGCAGACTCAGGTACCCGCAGATCAAGATAAATACGATAACTCGCTGAAAGTAAGTTGTAAACTAGCGAGGTACTAAAGGCAAGAGACCGAGGACATACTGAAGATAACTCTTGAATATATTCCTCGGGGGCGGAAATGTTGAGATGAGACCGAGGAAGAAATCCCGGACTCTCTCTACAAAGCTCGGCTGTCACCCGAGCAGCTCACCCACTCTCTCCCTACTCTAACTCTAAAGATGAGAGCAAAAACCACTAAGCTACTCTTCTCTCCTTTGGATGGTGTGTTGGATGGAAGAGAGGGCAGCCTTTTATAGCTTCCAAGGTCGGTAGTTCCAGTAACTGTCACGCCACCATCATGCTTAACTTCCACGCTGAAGAGGGTCGCGTGAGGAAGCAGCAGCAGGCCGGCCGGCCTGGTGTAGGCCGACCGGCCTACACCTGGCACTTCTGGTCACCGACTTCCTCGTGAACGCTCCAGATTGCCTCCTGAGGTCGGTAATAGTTGTGTTCAGTTGAGGCTGTCCAAGGATCCAAAGTTGTGGGCCCTCTAATCCATGTGTCTTGCACTCTAGGCCTTTCAGGTCCTTGGATCAAACCGACGTTGATCGCATGTCTCAGGATCATTAGTGTTGTGTTTGTGATCTCCTGGACCAGGGACGTGTTAAGGGGCCATAGGAGGGGGCCGGTCGGCCTAGCATAGGCCGGCCGGCCTGACTTTGTGCTCAATGTGGCTCATCTTTTGCTTGCTTGCTCCTGCACACACAAATTATACAAAACTTGTGAAACTCATTAGAAATAACCAATTTCACTTTGTTATGAGCAAGATGAGCCAGAAATGTGACGGAATGTTGGTGGTGAAACCATATCGTAACGACCACCAACAGGCGGCAGCGTTGAAGGATCTTCAGCAGCACCTTCACAAATCACCAATACTTACCGCTCCGCATGATGATGACAAAGAGCTGCTACTCTACATCGCAGCAACCACCCATGTGGTGAGTACGGCGCTGGTTGTCGAGAGGCCTGAAGACAATCACGCATACGCTGTACAGAGACCGATGTACTTCGTCAGTGAAGTCCTTACGGAGTCCAAGGCTCGATACCCGGCGGTGCAGAAACTACTCTACGCACTACTCATCACATCAAGGAAGCTGCGCCACTACTTCGACACCTACACCATCTCAGTTGTCACGGAGTTTGGCCTGGGAGAAATCTTATATAACCCGGACGCCACCAGGCGAATTTCAAAGTGGGCAGTCGAGCTTGGAGCACTCAGCATCAAGTTCAAGTCCAAAAAGGCCATCAAGTCGCAGGTCCTGGCAGACTTCATGGCTGAATGGCACAAAAATCAAGTTGACATCCCGGTCGGCACACCTGAGATTTGCATTTGTACTTCGACGGCTCTCTGAAGCTCGAAGGCGCCGGCGCGGGAGTACTCTTCATCCCACCCAAGGGCGATCAACTCAAGTATGTTCTGCAAATCCTCTGGAAGGTGTCCAACAACGAAGCAGAGTACGAAGTGTTGCTACATGGGTTACGACTGGCGATTTACCTGGGAATCAAGCGATTGATGGTCTACGGCGACTCTTCTGTCGTCATCAACCACTGCAACTAGGACTGGGATCGCCAGAAGGATAACATGGATGCTTACCGCGAGGAAGTACGCAGATGGAGAACAAATTCGCAGGCATCAAGTATCATTGGGTAGTCCGTGATGACAATGTTGCCGCTGACGTATTATCCAAGTTGGGGTCCACCAGGGCAGAAGTCCCAGCGGGAGTTTTCGTTCAGGAACTCCACAAGAGGACGATCGAATCGAGAAGTCAACTCCTGCCAACAATGAAGATCATGGACCAGATCGATAGGTCCTAATAATCGAGGAAGACTGGCTCATCCCCTTCATCGAGTACATCAAGAAGAAGGCTCTACCTCTAAACAAGACAGAAGCTGAACTAATCTTGCGAAGATCAAAGAATTATCTCCTAATTGGAGATCAGCTATACAGGAGAGGACTATACACTAACATTGCTATGTGGTGTGTCCCAAGAGCAAGAGGTAAAGTAATCCTACAAGAGATACAGGACGGTGCATGCGGGAATCACGTAGGATCACGCACAATGGTCGGGAAGGCGTTCAGAGCAGCTTTCTACTGGCCTACAGCCTTACAAGACGCAGAGGAGATCGTCCGCAAGTGCCCAGGGTGCCAATTCTTTGCCAGACAGCAACATGTGCCTGCGCACAATTTGGTTGCTATTCCTCCATCATGGTCGTTCGCATGCTGGGGGCTGGATATGGTGGGCAAGCTTACGACTGCTCCGGGTAACTTTACACACATGTTGGTCGCCATCGACAAGTTTACCAAGTGGATTGAAGTCAAACCAGTCACAGACATATCAACAGCAAAGGCTGTGGGGTTCATTACTGATTTAATGATCAGGTACGGGTGTCCTCATCACATTATCACAGATTTGGGTTCCAATTTCAACAGCTATGAGTTCAAAGATCACTGCGAGAGGCACGGTATCGAAGTCATTCACGCATCAGTAGCACACCCCAAGGCCAATGGACAAGTCGAGAGAGCCAATGGCATGATTCTGGACGGTTTGAAGAAGCGATTGTTCGAGCACGACAGGAAATATGGAGGAAAGTGGATCTATGAGTTGGGCCATGTTGTCTGGGGGCTTCGTACCCAGCCCTACAAACCCACCGGCCACTCACCATACTTCCTAGTTTATGGCTCTGAAGCTATCCTACCAGTTGATCACATGTACAAGTCATCACGAGTGGAGCAATACGATGAAGGCGTTGCTGAAGACACGAGGCGACTGGAAATTGATCTGATCGAGGAAGAACGGTGTACAGCATTGCTGAATTCTGCTAGATACATCCAAGGGATGCGTCGATATCACGACAGAAACGTCCAAGAGCGATCGTTCAACGTCGGCGACTTGGTGTTACGCAGAATTCAGAAGACTACGGGTTTGCACAAGCTAATGTCTCGCTGGGAAGGACCTTTTATCATCCATAAGGTGACAGGACCCGGGTCATATCGTCTGAAGAACAGCGAAGGAGTCGAAGAGAGAGACTCTTGGAATATCGAACATCTGCACAAGTTTTATGCCTAGATTTTCTTCTTTTGAGTCAGTTGGAGTCTGTAAATATTCTCGGGATTCATGATTGAAGATTGAATAAAGTGGATTTCAAGTTTTCATCATCAGATTTCTTGATTTTTCATTAAAGCAAAAGCTATTATTGTCTCATAAGACTACTTTAGCTCATATAATTTCCAGAGTTCCTTTTGATACTTGTTGATACAACAGTATACAAAAGCCAAAATCCAAAGTCTCTAAATACGACTACCAGGATCCCTGAGTACTTAGTTTCGACTAAGACCAGGCTGAGCACCTGTAGAGGCCAGCTAGCCTTAGAAAGCATCTACCTACGGGTACTTTTCCAGGATCCCTGAGTACTTAGTTTCGACTAAGACCAGGCTGAGCACCTATAGAGGCCAGCTAGCCTTAGAAAGCATCTACCTACGGGTACTTTTTCAGGATATCCAAGTACTTATTCTAATTAAGACTAGGATGAACACCTGTCAAGGCCAGCTAGCCTTAGAAAGCTTTTCCCTACGGGTACATTAAGATTATTTCCAAGGTTATCGATTGTTACTCCCAAGTACATCACAACTTGCAAAGACAATTGCTAAATCTATTAATTCACAAATCTTTGATTACTGATTTATCAAGTACTTCAAAGTCTACTCCAGAGAGAGTAGTAATTTTTGGTAGGCATACAGATGCCAGATTTGCACAAAGCAGTCTTCACTTATAAACACTTTGCATATTTACATAATATGTTACAAAGATTCAAATATTCTATTACAAATAACTTTGCTCTTGCAACGATACATATCTATTGCAATTGCAGGTTTTCTACGACTTCTGCTGCTATCGGGTCAAAGTGCTTCAAATATTCTTCAAAAGTGGTTTTTTCACAGTCTTCAGCTCTACCTGTTGGGACATCATCTAATTCTGCTTCTAGGTAGAAGGACTGGATGACCGCCAGCACATGATCCGCCACACAGCAGCAGGTCTTCTTCACGTATGCTGCAAACTTGCTGGGGGCTTCCTAGATGCGCTGCAAGAGTGGTTTCCCAGACTCTTCAGGTGCATCGTGTCCAATGGAGTTCACCAGCGTAGTTGCCGCTTTAACGAGCTCAGCGTGATCGTCCTTCAGAGCCTGGTATTCCTCTCCGACTACTTTGCTTTTCTCCAAAGCGTCCTTGAGGGTGGCATCTGATTGCGCCAACATCTTCATAGCTCGGTCATACTCTGTCATAAACTCGTTATGAGTTTCATACAGAGCAGTATAAGCACGGGAGAGTTTTTCTTTTTTCTTCTGTGGCTCGATACATACCATTCTGCCATGAAGTGCACTCAGCTTTAAGCTTCATGTAAGCCGTCATATGATATGCATAAGGAAGTGGTATCATCATAACACAAGAAAATTATAAGTCGTGTAAGAGGTTTTTGAGCAGGAAGACCTACCAGTATTGGTCTTGGTCAAAGCTTGATTCCTTTTCTTTAACATTTCTTCTTCGGCTTCCCATTGTTCCTGGCGGGCAGCATATTCCTTCTGAGTTAGTTCCAACTCTTGACGAGTGGATTCTTTCTCCGCCTGGATTGATTCAAATTGAAGAGCCAGCCGTGGTATCTGTTCTTTGCTCTTGGCTAGTTCGGTCTCCAACTGTTGAGCCCGTATTGATGCCTCGGACATCGCATACAAGGCTTGCGATTTTTTCTTGGAGCGAGCGGCCAAGTCCTGCAAAAGTTGGTCAGATACAAATTGGCACTCGATTATTAATTGAACGAGCTTCAGGAAGTTTCATTACCTCTACATACTGGATTGAGCATTGCGCCAGGGTAGCAATTCGCCTCTGAGACTCGACGAAGGCTGCAATTGCGTCGGCATTCAGCAAGGGATCTTCAAATAACTCTGCTGCCCCTGGCACGGCGACGCTTATATCCGACTCACGGATTTCTTCTTATATACCAATTCCACTGGAAGTTGGCAGGAATTGCAATCCAACTGTCTTCCCCAGCTTGGGTTGAGTACTTGGCTCCGCCATCTGCTTCGTGTCTTCACCTTCTTCGTTGGTGCGCAATGGCAAGTTGATGACTTGACCAATCGGCTCTGGCAGTATGGGCGCTGTCGGGATTTCTTCTGCAGTAGATTTTTTTGTAATAAATTCCGTTACGAGTGGATTATCTACTGGCAGCTCGGGTTTCTCTACTACTGGTATATTCTGTTCTTGACCACCAGGGGTACTTTGCTCTTGCTCTGGTTGTGGGTCTTCGGCCGACATTTTTGCTTTCTTCCTTGGTGGCAAAGGAGCGGAATTTTCTGTATTGACAGATCAATATTTACTTCAAATTACTATTGTATTATGATTCAAGACTTGACTATGAGCAGAATTGATTACCTTTTGGACTTCTTGTCCGGTATCTGTGGCTCGCCAAATACCAGTGAAGGCATAACAACTTCACTGGCACCTGACTCGGGAACTTTCTTCGGACTCGCGGGTGATGAATCACCCACGGCCTCAGTATTCTTGATCTCCGGGACTGGTAAGATGTTAGGGGTTTCAATTTCTGGCACTGAGTCCTTCAATGGGCTCGAGGGCTTCGAGCTCACCTCAGGCTGGTTTTCTGGACCTTCATCATTGTCAGGCCTACAATATAACACAAATATATACATTAATGAGTGGTCATCTATACTACTCTTGCTTTGACGACTGTTTAATTCACTGGTACACTTACCGGAGTTTGTCGCTGACAGTTGATTCGGAGGGAGTTGTTCTTGTGGTAATAAGTTTCCTCTTGCGGGTAGCTCTTTTCCTCCGAGCATCTGCTGGAAAAGATATATCTTTGCCCCTATCCAGCAGATCTGCATTAGAAGTGCCTTGGTCACCACCCTTTGCACGAGGCAATACTTGGAATTCTTCAAAATCACTCGAACGGAGTGATGACTCTGAATCATCCGAGCCTTGCATAGGTGGTTTCCACAGGTGAGATGGAAGCGAGAATTTTGGATCCGCACCTGTGGGAACCTGATCAGGCATGAGGGGCCATGAGAAAATAAGTCCACATCCTCCTGCGCAATCAGATATTTTTATTATCAGAGTGGTAATTTTACAGAGATATATAATACATCAATATAGTACTATACTTACCGGTTTGGGTGGATTTGTGGCATCAAAGAGCTTGGGGAGATATGGTACAGCGTCAACCTTTGGCATCAGCATTTGTACTCACTGCATGATCTCCTCTTCAGTGAGTTCTTCACGACTCATTGTAGCAGGATCCTCTTGTCCTGTGTACTCAAAGCTCCAGTGGTCTTTTTGCGCGAGTGGTTGAACTCGGCATTTACTCCATGAATATACCACGGAGGCTCCTGTTACACCATCTTGTTTCAGCTTGGCAATGTGGGCGAGTAGTTCTGGGGTTTGGATGTTCTCCACAATGGTGGGTAAACTTTTCCACTCGGGGAAGTCTACTGGAGCGACTTCAGTCCACTCAGGCAGCTTGGGCTCATAGTCTCCAACATACCACCACTGATCTTTCCACCCTGAATTGCTGCTGAACATATCATACTCGAGATAAATGTCCTTCGCATCTTGCCGCAACTGGAAGCCGGCTCCGCCAACGGGACATATGGCATCTTTCTTGGGTTGAGGCTTGCACTGGAATAACCTCCTGAACAACTGGAAGTGCGGCCTGATTCCCAAGAATGCTTCACACAAAAACAAAAAAATGGAAATCTAGAGAATCCCATTGGGTGTCAGATTGGGAAGCTCCAGTCCATAGAAAAATAGCAGACCTCGCAGGAAATCACAAGTTGGGAGGCCCAATCCCATCAAGATGAAGTGGCTGAACCTGGGTGTCTTGCCCACTGGAACCATTGGGGCCTTCTCATTTGCTCCAGGAATCTCCCACAATAGAACTTGTTGATCCTTGAAAATCCATCAGCAACCAACTTCTGGAGATGCTCCTCAGTTGCCTTGGACGCCTTCATATAGGTATTAGGCATTGGGTGCGATCTCCTCTGCAACTTGCCGCGCTTTGGCGACGGCAGCTTCACTTCTTTTCCACGAGATTCACCGCGGCTTGCCCTCTTGTCCTTCTTGGATGTCATCTTGGCTAGTGGTGGAATGCGATCCTGATGGCTAGATCTGGGATTGGATGGTTTTTTGCTTGGAGGCTGGCAGATTACTTTGCTCAGGGGCTCGTGGGAATTTTTCGCTCAAGAGAGATTGGCGGCGTTTGCGACTTGGCGGCGGTTAGGGTTTTGTTTGCCCTGACGGTTCGCATAAGTACTGGTGGGCGTGCCGTTTGGTATTCAAAGGCTACAGTTACAGGTTTAACATTAATTGATTCTTTCAGGGACTAACCTGGAAATACAATTAGTTTTATTTTCCTTTACTTTCAAAAGTTTGGAATTATCACTTTTATACACTCAAAACTACTCTGTCAGTCTTGAGACTTGATCCTTTTCTATATGTCCATATAGTTCAAGGCTCGGAGGCTGCAGGGTAGTAAAGAATTGGAATTTTATTTTTTCTAGAGAATGAAGACTCAAATCAAGACCCTCGGCTTGATTATGTGATTCAAACCAAGGCTCGGGGGCTACTTGATATCAAGTGCAATTTTTCAAATTGCACCTTTCAAGATCAGATGAAGATTCAAGATTCTGTTGACCCTCAACCTGATTCTTCGATTCAACTTAAGGCTCGGGGGCTACTCCATATGGAGTGCGACTTTCGCCGCACCCCATATAAAAGATTGAAGACTACTGATATGATCAGAATTAGCAGGGCATAAGCACCTCATGGCCTCGCGACAACCAAGAACTTTCCAAGGCTGAGCGAGTACTCAAAGCATTCGAAAATGCACTCGGAAGACTTGGCAAGTACTCGGTTGCTGATGAAGCTCAACGATGAAGTGCTTGGGGGCTTGTTGGAGGTACGACCATGGGCCTACAAGGACTCAAGGATAATCTCTGAAGGAGTCGTACCAAGCGTGAAGACTACGAGTAGAGTACTGCAACGACTTTCCTCGTTAAGGAAACTAGTCGTATGACTTGTAAGCTACTCGGATTGGCTTGTAAAGCACTCTACGAGTTGTAATAGGTTAGGATTCTATTCGGAACCGACCTTGTAACCCTGCTCACCGTGTATATAAGGCTGGGCAGGGACCCCCTCCAAAGAACATACATCCATTGAATACAAACCAACATACAGGACGTAGGGTATTACGCTATCTCGGCGGCCCGAACCTGTCTAAAATCCTGAGTTGCTTGGCCTTTGCGTTCCTGATCTCGGCGAAACCCCACCTGAAATCTACTACCTTGGGATACCCCTCGGTAGGATCGACGGTAGAACACCGACAGCGGTGAAGGATGGCGAGAGCATCTCGGAGGCGAGCATGGCGCTCGTGGAGAGGCGCTTGGCGAGGTCACCCATGTGC
Source organism: Urochloa ruziziensis (assembly GCA_015476505.1). Lineage (NCBI taxonomy): Eukaryota > Viridiplantae > Streptophyta > Magnoliopsida > Poales > Poaceae > Urochloa > Urochloa ruziziensis. The sequence goes on along the minus strand of CM027123.1, from coordinate 25,896,475 downwards.
TGCTCAGCGCCTTGCCGACGACGGTGGTCATCGGAGCCTGCACTGGCACTACCCTGTGCACGCCATTGTCGTAATTGGCCACTTGTTCCGTGGGTTCAAATAATTTTAGCAGGCATGAGGAATTGGATTATAAGCTTACCCAGCATTGACGCGAAAGAAAGGAGGGATATTTAACTTTTTGCTATCCTTACGGAGGTCGACTCTTCAAATGTCAGCTTTAGAAACGCACTAACATATTTGCCACCCCCTCTCTTCATTTTCCTACATTCTTGCCATTTTTTGATGATCTGGCGTGCCACATCGGCCAGCCAGCGTGGAGGAGCGCCGGGAAATGACCTCAATACCCCTGGCCTTATCTCTCTATGGCAAGTGACTCCACCTGTTATCCCTCTCCTCTGGCTCCCTGTTCATCTTGCTCACCTGCTATGTCTCGGTTCTTCTTCTTCCATCGGATCATGCGGCATCCACTTACCTCATTCTTTCACGTATGGCTAGCACCCATGGATTCACGCTGCTTGAGGTCTCGAGCTCGTCGGATACCAACAGGAGCATGGCCCTCCTGATCCCGTCGAGCCTTGGTAGTGTGTTTCTAAAGCTGGCATTTGAAGAGTCGACCTCCGTAAGGATAACAAAAATTAGATATCCCAAGAAAGGTGTTGTATTGTGACTCAAATCCTACTTGGATTAGGACTCAATAGGGTGTGCTTTAGGATTTCTAGTTCTACTAGGACTTGAGCGATGAATCCTACTAGGAGTAGGACTCCTACTTGCATGTATGGGGCTTTGGAGGGGACTATATAAACAAGGGGTAGAGGCTCTATCAAATCAATCAAGCCAAGGGCAAACACCAAGGTCTCATCAAAGGCTTGTGAGGAGCAATTAGGAGCGCTCAAGAGGAATAGGCTAGATAGTTCTATAAGCACTTGTATGAGGCAAGAATCCGAGGGTCCTAGAGGGTCAAGTAGAGTTGTGAGGGAGCGGCAATCACTTGTACTCTTTCGGAGTTGTGCTTAAAGAATTTGCGGTCGGCTTCGCCAAATCCTATTCTCTTGTTGTGGTTGCTTCAACGTCGTCAACTAGGGTTTTCTACGAGATTCGTCTACTTCGTTCTTGATACTGTGCAAGCTCGTGTCGTACTCGCAATATCCTTTCAAGATCCGAGGGTTGCTGCGCATAACAAGGGGTATCAGATTCTAACAAGTGGTATCAGAGCCAAGGTCGGATTGAGCTGATTTTGTGAGAAGGTCGGCAGTGCTAGGGTGCACGAAATCAAGACGATGTCAGGGATGTTGAATCAAGTAGAGAAATTTGATGGCAAAGGGAATTTCAGCGTGTGGCAGTGTGTGGTAACAGATGTGCTTGTCCAGCAAGGGTTAATTGATGCTCTTGAGGGGACCAAACCGGAGAGCACAACCGCTGAAGACTGGAAGGTGATGGAGCGGAAGGCTGTCAGTACAATTCGACTATGTCTCTCCAATGAGGTAAAGTACTCGGTAAACAAGGAGAATTCCCCGAAGAAATTATGGAAGAGCTTAGAAGAATTGTATATGGCAAAGTCGCTGACAAATCGGTGGGTGCTGAAGCGTCAACTATTCAGGTTGCGCATGGAGGAAGGCACACGATTCGTTGACCATCTAAATGTCTTCAACAAACTTGTCACGCAGCTGGTTAGTGTGGATGAGGAAATTGAGGAGAACGATAAAGTCGTCATACTGGCTTCATCCTTACCACCATCATGGGAGCAATTGGTGATGAATATTCTCATCGGGAAAACTACTCTCAACTTCAACGAGACAGTTGCATACCTGTTGGAGGCGGAGTCCTTGAAGAAGCCACAGGAATCTTCATCTTCGGGTGATCAAGCATTGACTGTTTCAAGTGGAGTAGGCAAAGTCTTGAATCGCGGGAAGAAGAAAGGCAAAAGTAAGGGCAGCCGTACATGCTATCTTTGTGACAAAGAGGGTCACATGGTAAAGGATTGTCCAAATTTGAAGAATATGAGAGGAGCATGCTCGGTGGCAAGTGAGGATGAAGGTGATATACTTATCGTCAGTCAACCAGGGACTATTCATGATTGGATATTAGATTCAGGGAGTTGTTTCCATGTATGTTCGGCAAGGGAGATGTTTGACGAATGATCTCAACGCCCGGCGAATGGAATTGTTCACTTGGCGGATTGCAAGGAGTATGCTGTCACCAAGGTGGGAACAGTTACATTGGAGATGCATAATGGAACACATTGCACACTCACGGGAGTTCGGTATATCCCGGGTTTGAAAAAGAATCTAATATCTGTAAGGTCGCTAGAACTCCAAGGTTGTGGCTTATCACTTCGAGGTGGAGTTATGCGAGTTACTTGCAAAGGGCAGGTAATCATGAAAAGTATCTGGATTAATGGTGGATACCGAGTGATAGGAAATCTTAATGGCGGTGCAACCATTGGGAGATTTGGTAAAAATCCTGATCAGGAGAAGGAAGCTGTCTCGTCAACAGCAGGTACTCAAATCTCAGTTGCAGTCAAGTGCAAGGCGGCAAAGGTGGTTGCAAAATCTAACAGTCGTAGAGGTGAAGCTGCAAGCTGTTGGAAGAAGGAAGACGTGGTGGGACCGACGACCACGCAGTACCGGCGAGCAGGTGGAGCTCAGAGGCGGTACAAACCTATGGCATTGAGGGTCATAGGAGAAGGTGGTGTGGTTAACCAAACTACACAACAAAGGAGCTCTCAGGTGGAGGGTCCAGGAGCTCCAGCCGGGACACTCACAGGCATATCGTGGTGATGTGCATGAGCCTCTGTGGTGGGGGCACTCTTGTGGTGAGAGTATAAAAAAAGAAGCCGATTTGGAGCGAATTCTTGGAGGAGCATGATGACTTCAATGGATTAGAGTCAAGGTGGAGATTGTTGTATTGTGACTCAAATCCTACTTGGATTAGGACTCAATAGGGTGTGCTTTAGGATTTCTAGTTCTACTAGGACTTGAGCGATGAATCCTACTAGGAGTAGGACTCCTACTTGCATGTATGGGGCTTTGGAGGGGACTATATAAACAAGGGGTAGAGGCTCTATCAAATCAATCAAGCCAAGGGCAAACACCAAGGTCTCATCAAAGGCTTGTGAGGAGCAATTAGGAGCGCTCAAGAGGAATAGGCTAGATAGTTCTATAAGCACTCGATTCTTGTATGAGGCAAGAATCCGAGGGTCCTAGAGGGTCAAGTAGAGTTGTGAGGGAGCGGCAATCACTTGTACTCTTTCGGAGTTGTGCTTAAAGAATTTGCGGTCGGCTTCGCCAAATCCTATTCTCTTGTTGTGGTTGCTTCAACGTCGTCAACTAGGGTTTTCTACGAGATTCGTCTACTTCGTTCTTGATACTGTGCAAGCTCGTGTCGTACTCGCAATATCCTTTCAAGATCCGAGGGTTGCTGCGTATAACAAGGGGTATCAGATTCTAACAAAAGGAGCATTTGCGATGTGGCTGTGGCGTGCCATCTGGGACACTAATGAACCTCTCATTAACGCAAAGAAGGCCCACTTAATTCCCTAAGCTTGCTCAGCCAGCCATGGTCCATGGATGACATGGCTATTGATGGTGAGATGGGTCCCCATATTATTTAGTTAATTCGGCCCTGTTGTCCAGGGGTGAAGTTACCATGCAGTTTATCGCCTGTTCCAATGGACAGTGCTGGTGCACTGCTAATCTGCTATACATGTTTAGTCCTTGATCATTCACTTCTCTGCTTGTGCGAATCCCCTTCCTTCTTTAGATTTCAGTGTGTTTCTTATCTTCGGTCCACCAAACTAATATTAATGAATGTCAAAGCTCGATCCAACCATGAAGGACTCCCTCTGCTTCATAACAATGTTATATATAGTCACATACCACTTTCAACAGCAGTTGGCGTTTGATTTCTTTCAGAATCAACTACTTCGATCTAACTACGGGACATGCTTTACAATACATGGTCACACACCAAAGAATTCCTTTCGTAAACACATGAATGAATAAACTGATATAAAAAACACGGGCATAATCAATATGGAATGACAGACAATAACAATTGCACTCACCCATGGAGCCAAAGACAACCTAAGGCAAGTGGTCTTTTAAACGGTTAATTACGGGCCGGTTCTACTACGGGTTGGCGGGTTGGAACCAAGCCATGTACAGGGCTAAGCAGAGCAATCAAAGATAGAGAAGGATTGTGTTGTACCACCAATGAATATACTAAAATAGTTAAATCGATTGGTAGCACCACTTGCACTTGCACAGAAAATTATCATTACCAATCTTCTCTGTGAGTAGCACCATAAAAAAAAACAACCTGAAACAAGGAACACACTTGGCGAGGTACATTCCCAGGACGCACGTCATGACTTCCTTCACCTTCCCTTTTCACGCCCGACCCCTATTCCTTCAAGGAACCGAGAAAAAAGCGAACTCCTCGATATGAGAAGGATCAACCTAATCATGGATATATAGTGTGCTAGTGATCATCAATGTTTACCTCAACATCATATTGCAAGGCCAACTAACATCTCTACCATGCCCAATTTAAAACAGACTAACACAAAGGCACATCTCCCTCTTAAATAGGACGGTAATATTGTTTACAGAAATTTTGGTGTTCAGTATACAACGCGGCGTTAAGCCTCCTCCAATGGTAAGATCTAGTACATAGCTATAGTTAAGCACTTTAAGAGACAATTCTTCCAATGATCTAGCTCTTAGCACATAGCTCATAATATGAATGACCCCCACACTGTTTTGAAGTGCGTGTATGAGACTGTATCTTATCAAGACATGGCTCTTTTCTCTTTACTATTAAAATATAAATAATATTCTATGAGATAACGAAGAGGCCCTAGGCTAATCTCAGTGGGAGTTTCATGGGCACTAAATAGGCTGCCATGTCGCTGTTTTTTATGATGTGGCCGTATATTAATGAAGAGAGAGATGAAATGAGTTTCATGGTGATGAAACCCTCTCTACACAGTTACCTAGACATCTTGTGTATTGCATGTAATATAGAAAACAACAAAACATGACATTAGAGCAAGTACTATAAGGTCAGTCAGCAGGCTAAATAAATGTCCATGTCATCAAAATCCTAGGTGGAAGAGTGAGAAAAGAGGAGAGAGAAGCGAGCGGGCGTCTCGCGATACGCCCACGGAGAGCGGGCGAGATGCACTTTCGCGTCTACCAACGCCGTTTCCCAAGCTGCTAGTGGTCCACGTTGCTGTTAAACCGCACAACGCATTAAATAATGGGTGGGGTCAGCCATCAGTGCTCATTAAACATGCGTGACCTGGCCTTCTTTACGCCCGCAGCCGGCGTATCCATAAGCCATGCTCTTATGCATTGAGATACGGGTGTTTCATCATAGTTTCAAACATTTTTAGATGATGTCACTCTAAGTAATTGTGTCCATTAAACTTGCATTGAGACTGGCCTTAGTGCGCCATCTTGCTACTACAATCAATGCTCTACCCAGGGCCCACACGGGTTGGTTCACTTAAAATTATTCGCACTATGGTGATTTTTGCAACAAATCGAGTAAGCGGATGAATATTTGCAATAAAATGACTTATGAGTGGCAATTTCAAAATTGAAACGATTTATTCAGTGTTTATGCGCGCAATTTTACTGTAAAAAAATTGAAAATAATTCGCAATACGCTATCTTGTTATAAGGAGTGTATTTCAGAGCACGTACACACCGTCATGATCATTTTTTAGTTTCACACCCGTTCTAGATTCATCGACACATAAAAATAACTCAATTTCACATGTACCGCTGCCAGCGGCAAAAACGGTATTCCCGATTTACCTGCACCACGATAAAACTGACATCCCAGTGATTTACTGACCCATAAATCAATAGTGCAGCAACAGCACACGACTACACGCAAGTGATGAAGTGAGCGACTGCGTTTCCAACCATATGGTTCCATGACGACGTCTGACCAACAGGACAACCTACTTCATGCATCGTGGCGGCCCCGGAGCATGGCATGGCAAAGGCAAAGCTCCCGATGGTGCCGTACCGTACCACAAGGCACCCATGACGGCACGCAGTAGCTGTTACTAAGCGGAGTGCACGCAATAGCTGTTACCGCGAAGTAGCAGAGCGCACAAGCGCCCGTGAAACAGCCAGTGAGCGTGCACGGTTAGTGGCGCTGTAGGCACCGCCGTTGGTGAAGGATGGCCAGAGCATCTTGAAGTTGAGCACGACCGCCGTGGGGAGGTGCTTGGCGAGTTCGGCCGTGCTGCTTAGCGCCTTGCCGATGACGGTCGTTGCCATTGAAGCCGCCGCAGTAAATGTGCCACTGCCCACTGCCATCACTGATGTCCTCCAGCAGCGGCACCTGATCTGCATCGGCACCGGATGCTTCCGATGCCATTGGCATGCTTTTTCCTGTCTTCCACTTGAAGGCAATCGAGGTCATTGAGATGGCAAAGAGGATCGGACGGAAAAATTTGTGCACGCGTTTAGGTTTGGGGCTGGCACATGAAGCATGGCAACGTGCAAAACGTTCCCCATAAGCTTGCCATCATAGTGGAAAGATCCTGATCCCTCTGATTCCAATTGTATGGAGTTTGTGTTCGCTCATCAATCAAGATAGGTAAGAAAATTACAGTGAATACGCACAGGAAATGACCAGAGTTATAATTAGTCCTGGAGGTTATATTGGAGGCGATGACTAACTAGGAAAATAATAGAGTCGGTACTGAGTAGTATTTATAAGAACAGCGGTGTACCGGTCCTCTCAAGTCCATAAAGTGTCGACACATGTGGCACGATTGTTGCATTGATGTGTGGAAGGATACGGTGTGCTTTTATACTGATCAATAAAATTTAGTGGGACACATTAAAAATAAAAATAAAAGTATATTTTTAGTCAAAGTAAATGTTTTTAATTAGGGTTTAGGGTTTAACAAAAATAAATCAACATCCATATGTTCTTTAGATTAAGAAAAATAGCCAGTTTTGAACATTTACATCTGAATGTCTACGACTACAGAAAAATCATTCGGACCAGAGTCATAAAATACGTCAGTACTCAGACTCTAGCCTCAAACTCAGGAACATTGACAACATGAAAAGAAACAGACTAAAAAAAGTTGGAAAGACCAAGTTTCAAACTTTTTCTACACTCCTTCATTCCTGCTTGGGTCCTGATGATCTCTTCGCATAGATACCGCAATAAGTCGATCTCTTTAACGCAACACAAGCACACTAAAGCATATCAGGCACCATCATCCCTCCAATCTGACCCTAGTACGGTCATCTAAAGGACTCCAAAGTGACGTTCCAAGAGGATAGCATTGTCAAGATGCTGCCGATGCCCGGACCATCATCAGTTCTTTGTTTTTCACCGTGTTCCTGGATGTTGAGGTCTTCACGACAGATCCAACCTCATTTTTCTGGGTAGGCACACAGCACAGTGACAAACAGTACTTCACAGTGCGCTACAGTGCTACTTTGCCTTGATCACCGAGAATTTGGGGTAGTCCTAGGCCTATCCAAAAATTGTTTGGGTCCGCCCCTGCTTCACGGCATCGCCTTCAAGAAGAGAAACGATGCATCATGACACCATCGTCGTCGTCGGCCACAGACGAAGACTGAGCATCTCCATCTTTCACCTAAGGACTTGCACCATGAACGACCACCAGCCATTGGCCGAAGGCCAGGGCCAAGCCGCCCCAACACTGACTGGCCATCTCTGCCGTTGTAGCAGATCGTCGCCGCCGTGAGCCACCACGGACCTTAACCGCGTGGATCCACAAATGGGGCGCCAGAATTATTAGGCTAGGGTGTGGGTGTGGCCAGAACTGTCGCCGTCCGACCACCACAACCGTTGCTAGGAGCTTAGTCAACGGGAACACGGAACGATGCCACGTTCCGCGTCCCGGGAACGTCGTTCCGGGGACGGGAACGCAGGAACGTTCGCGTCCTAGCCCTACAAAATGCAACAAAAAACGGTGATTCTCGTTTCTCGATCCCGTCCTGCGACCCCTTCGTTCCGGAAAATTGGTGACTAAGGCCAGGAGACACCTAGGGCCCTGGGCGCACCGGCCACCATGCTGGATAAGTGGGGACTGGGGCCCAGTGAAGCCGAGATGCACTGCCACCACAACCTCCATGGTCGCTGAAGTGCGATGTGGCCACCGTAGGCGCCTCCGCCCGCACGCCTCTGCAAGCCACCTCGCCCGCGCTCCACCCCTTCAAATCGCTGCTGCCATCACAGGCCACCCCGCTCGTACGCTACTACTGTATGCCGTCACGGACACAGGAACTCGCCCACAAGCTGCCGCCGCCACACCCCTCGTCCACCGCTAGAGAGATTCAGCCGAATACGACAATCCGCCCCACCGCCGCCCTCTTAGTTGTCGTACGGACTTCCGACGGTGGCGAGATGTGGGGGGGGGGGGGGGGAGTGAGAAAGGCTGGCTGCGCTTGGTTTGTGGGGAAGCAGAGCTGAACTTGCAAATCTTGCGCCTTAACTTGCCAGCGAAGACCACGGCGACCACGAGGAACACGACGCTCAGATGAGAAGTTTGAAGAGAAATAATTCTCAAGTTATGACAGGCGTCGAAAAACTGGAGGAGATGCCTTCCTTCTTGACCATGGGGGATACCAGGCAGCATAATTTAGATTCCAATTCGGGCCTCCACCGCTCCAGAGAGCAAAGAACAAGGCAAAATTTTTACGAGGAGTCCAACGTCTTTTGAGAAAACTGAGAAACGAAACATCCACCCATAGAGGTGGCGAACATTGAAATCCTTTGCATTTCCACCGATCATAGATTGTACTCCATGCGTTCCAAAATATAAGTCATTTCAAGTTTTTTAGAGAGTCAAACTTTCTTAACTTTGACCAAATTTATACAATAAAGTACTAACATTTATGATATCAAATAAGTATCATTAGATTTTTCATTAGATATATTTTTATAGTAGCAATTATGTATCATAAATCTTTGAAGTCATCTCTATAATTTTAGTCAAAAATAAACTAGTTTGACTCTCCAAAAAAGTTAGAATGACTTATATTTTGAAACGGATGGAGTAGAATCGAGCCCACAGAATCTTTATTGGGCTGGAGAGCAGAACGACCAAAGGAGCAAACCAACCAAAATTCCCGAGAGGAAGCAAATGGAGAGAAACTGGACGGAGAGGAGAGGGAACCTCCACCAGGCGCTGGAAATCGAGGCCTCGACCAAAGTCCAGGTCGGAGAGGCCGCTTGTGTCGCCGGGGATCAGAGGGCGCCATGGTCAGACGGCACGACGGCGAGCGAGAGAGAGGAGCGGGAGGGGAGCGCCATGACACTTATCTTTTGCTTTTTCATGTTCAGCATTCACTAACAAGACATAAAAATAAATGAATTTCACATACATCAGCAGTAAAACCCATGCTCCCTATTTACGTGCGTGCCCCCACAGGTAAAAACCGCGACCTCAGTAATCAATTTACCTGCACTAATCGATCTGCCATAAATCAGTAACACGAGACCACACAGTGACACAAACCAGCGGCAGGACTTCGATCCATGGCTTAATATCTTTCATGAAGACGTCCATGGATCGATGTGACGATGTATTTCATCATCACGACGACGATGCTACGGGGAATCTGATCCCCAGGCGCATGGACGGGCACGGGCGCGAGCGCCTGCTATATGATAGCCTGTTTGGTTTGTGAATTACTAGAATAAGAAGTTCTGAAAGGTTTGGACATAAATTTACTAAACCGTAAAATGTTCTAGTACTATGTTCATGTTCCAATAATCCAATTATAGTGGAACATGTTCCACCAATTTTTTTGAAATGATGTTCCCAATCGTTCTCGTTCCCCGTTTTTGCACAGGTTCCTGGAACGTGGATTGTGGCCATGTTTGACGTCCCATGCTGCTAAGCATGGGACGAGTGCAGCGTGAGGCTGCAGCAGCGGCAGCAGGAGATGAGAAGGGCACAGTGGACTTATCCCGGTGTCACTGCTACGTCGGCCGGTCTGGATCTGGCACTAGCGGCGAGCAACGGCGATCAGGGGATTTGTATCTGGAGCAGATGATGCTGGATTGACTGGAGCACGGTGGGATGCAGCTGATGAAAGTCTTAAGTCTTTCTAAGTTGTTTCCCTGACAGACGGACTTGGTGGACGATGGCTAAGAGAATGGATGAAGAACTTGGTAGATGATGTTTCCCTGATCCCTCTCATTTCAAAATGCACATGGCTTCCACATAAATAATTGAGTGTTCGTGCGTCCATGTATCAGAATATAGGTAGTTAAGAAGAACAATTTGTGTTTACGGAAGGTGTGGCTACAGATAACCTGTATACATATGTGAAGTGACTGGCTAGTTCAATATATTGTCTAAAAGGAGGTGTATTTATAAAGAGGAGAACGATGGTAATCCGTATATGGGTCTTAACAAGGAGTGGCAGGAGTATTTTTTTTCTTGGATCAAAAGATCTTGAAAATGGATTTTGAATGAAATTTAGCTTATTATACGGACTAAAAAGCCAATTAAACGGGTTAAATCGCCATTAAACATGCTAAACGGATGAGTAAACGCTAAATGGACACAGGTAGACGCTGTGTGGTGTTGAAACGGCGTGTAAACGGGCTAAACGGCCATTTAGATGAACAATGGCAATAAACAATGTATCTTTTTACATGTAAAATGGATTTCAGTGCATGTCCACACATCATAAATACTTTCATGGTCAGCATTCACTAGGACATAAAAAACAAATCAATTTCACATATAGCAGCAGTAAAAGTGTAAAACCCATGTGTTCCTCTCTACGTTAATTAATGGGCTTGGCTAACTTACGGCCGGCCGTAAGTTTAGCCAGCCGTACGGCCCTTCCGTTTTGGGAGAAAGAAATAAAATCAACGGGACCACCTTCCACTTCTGGTAAAAAAAATCATGACAAAAGCCTACTTTTTCCCGCCAAAAACCAATACCACTGCCCACTCCTAATTTAGTATTGCCCACTCAACTCCACACAGTTGCGATAAAAGCAACTTTTGAGATCTCATAAAAGCAAATCTTTAAACAATCATAAGCAAATTAGAACATATACAAAAGGTATTTCAACCCATCAAAATTCTAAAACATTCACAAATGTCTGAATACCAGCATACAAAAATCATGATTGAGGATCCACTCCGAGCTAAACAAAAGATTGAAGCTACTGCAACTACTACTAAGCCACACACCAATCATATCGAGATTGAGCTGCAACTTCACCGCCACCAAGTGATGATCTGATGAACAAAATAGAGCTGCAACTAAATCATTAGAAAAAAATGGCTGCTCATCAAAACACACGGATTGCTAAATCAGTACATAAAAAGTTGCTAACAGCAATAACTAATTTACATGTTGATTAGCATGAGTTCACTAAAAAAATTGATTCGGTAAGAAAATCATGAAACGTGAAAATGCTGAAACTAAAACAGAAAAATACTATACTAAATGAATGAATTGCTTGTTGATTTGGCATAAATTGTCTACAGATAAAAATCCTGTTAAAAGCGCATTTAACATAGAATGTACTGAATGATTACAATTGGGATAATAGTTCAGCTACGTGTATGTTGTGGTTGTAAAAATAGAGTCCATTTGAACATTCCTACAGGAATCATTTTAGAGAAAAAAAACATAGTTGCATGGTTGTATACCACATTAGGGGCTGATGTGCGAGCTTACATATTCTAAACTTTAGGCATTGTACTAATTCTGTTCAAAAAATCCAACAGATTGCATGTCAAAAAAAATCCCATCAGTATCAATTCAGAAATCACCACAAAAAAGAAGGCAGCTCAAACACTGTTGTGTACAGTGAATGGGTTGGGATGCAGATGGTGGCAAAAAAAGTCGCATACATCATGCATGCAGATGGTTCTATTGGTTAACTCAAATTAGTAGTTCTAGCCAAGCGACCATGTGTACTCTGAAAAAGAGCTACTAAAATTATAATGACTTCCCTGCTGCATATGGGTAAAAACAGTCTTCAGTGCAATTATTATGTATGCGTCAAGAAACATGAAAGATATTATATGTATTGGGTGTGGGTGGCTACTTTAAACTAAAATTACTAGTTATTAGTGTTAAACTAATGTATGCGTCAAAAAAGATGAAAGATAGTATTGATTAATTGACATCCTCATGGTGTTGTTATTGGTAACACTGAATCTAATTCAGTGAGTGCCCAAGAAGGTAATGGTGATGACGATAACACCCATATCAATGGTAATCAAGGCTCGCATAACTGCTAGTTATGCTAATTATTGAGACAGAACTTTATCAACCGACCTGCTCGCATAACTAAGGGGAAAACCCAAATAAAGAACTTAAAAAAGCTAAGAGCAGGAAAAAAGAATGGGAATCAAGGCTCACATCCATGAGGATTTGGTCTCCTCTACCACTGTGGATCTAAGATGCCACTCTCACACCTTTTTATACTGCTCGTCTTCCACTCTGAAGAATATTAGAAAAATATGATCTGATAAGCAATTTATGAGAATATAATATGCAATTTATGATAATCTTATACGCAAATTATGATAATCACATACGCAAATTTGAAATATAAGCAGAAAAAGGGTAGTGACTACATTCAGAGCAGTGGCTGCAAAGAAAAAAATTATATACTTGTACAGAACTAAAAAAACATTAGTTCTAGTTAAGCAACATGCATATTGTACCCAATTTAAAATGAATAGACAAATCAGTCAAGAATATCTGATGCAGATCTGTTTAAAATAAAAAACAATGGTAAATGATATTATAAGCAATTCAAACTGTATTTTTTTAAAAAATATTTGATGACTTTGGGTGTGTGGCCACAAGGGGGAGTCGTGTTCATCATGAAGCCACTACACCGGAGCTTACAGGGGTTGTAGAAGTACAATAATCAGAAGAAAAAAATCTGACGATTGCACCACACAACCATACGTGCCACTCGTTGGATTTTGTTGGTTCTAGTAAAAACTCTGCGACTCATCCCTCACAACACACCCCGCTGCTAGTTAATGCTACTGGTTTTGACTAACTGAACCCAATTGTTCTAATTTAGAAACATGCCTACTGTACTCGGTTCCTAGCACACTGGAAATAATTTTCTAGTGGACAGATTTATCATTTTTCATGTTTGTGTTGCTAGAACAAATCTGAAGACCATTCTGAATGTTACTAGAACTACTAGAACTAATATACTATAATATGTGTACAGGAAATATGTTACTACAACTACTCCAGAAAAGCTCCTATTCTGCATCTAGTTTGTATAATACTCTGAAAAGCTCAATTCTAAAAGATCCTGCTCTGAAAATGCTACTATAACTAAGCAAAACAAAACGTAAACATAAAAAATCAGATCTTAAAAGGAATGGAATCTAAGCTCACATTTATGTGGATCTAGGCTCCTCTCCCACTGTATCTAAGCTGCTACTCTCACACCCTTTTAACCTGCTCCTGTTACACTCTGAAAATATTAGAAAAAATATACAATCTATAAGCAATTAATGATAATTTTATAGCCAATTTACGATAATCTCGTAAGTACATTATGATAATCTCGTACGCAATTATATACTCAATTAAAAATCGAACATTTCAGAGCAGAAGATACTGGAAAAAGGGTAGTGACTATATTAAGATAAGGGCGGTATGCGCAAAAAAAGATGCATATGCACAAGACGGTAAAAAACCTATTGTTTTTCTAATTTTCTTAGGGAAAATTCAATTCAGAGACATGGTTTAGCTAGGACACCATCGACAGGGATAATGTGCATAAAGTGTGAGCAAAACTAAATACATCTAACCACACACAACATGATTATAGATATTAGACACGCATGCATTTTCGTACATGGTGTGAAATTCTTAACAAGCATGAGCATATAGTCCAATAGCGAAGGAGGAGGAGGATGGGTGTTGAACTCACACATATATTGGACATGTGAGATGCTCTGACAAGAATCGACTGTCCAAATCCCTCAGTGAAATACTAAATTGAACACACACTGCACTGATTTCAATCTAAAACAAACTTGGGTAAGAATCACCTTTCGCTGGACAAGACGAACGCATACCAAAACAACTCAGATCTATAGAGGCTTTGGCAACAAAAAGGGCACAAGTAAAAAAACACGGCTTGAAATACATTATTAACGCCAGAGAGATTTCATTTTTTGTATGGAACTAAAAAGGTGAGAATTATGACCTGACAAACTAGAATCATATTTGGTCAAAAAACAAACTAGTATCATGACATAATTTCATCAAATGAATAATAAATTGTAATCAGCGCATGTCAAGATTAATGAATACTAGTATTTGTGCCTTAATCCATGGTGAAAACAATTTACTCCATTGCTGCCAACTAACACGAGGCTCATAGCTCGATAGCCAAATTCAATAAATTCCTGATTAGTGACAACCTCCCTCCATCTCGCTCACTGGAAAGGGAAATGAAACAGCAGTCCTCCTAAGCAATTTCCTGTATAACCCTTAAACCCGAGGGAACTGAATACCTGAATTACACAAGCGCTCGTGCAAAAACCAACATATCCCGAGAGGAAATACACCACACTAACCATCAATTACTCAAACAGTCGAAAAACACGTGAGGTCACTTTAGACAACTAGGTCAAAGGAGGTAAGGGATTGGAAACAGGGGGAAGGAAATCCTAACCTGAGTGCGCGGCTAAGGAAGTCGACGGCGTCGATGAAGTCGCCTACTATTGGAACTCGAAGGGCAGCCGTGGAACTCCCAGAGCCGCCAGATTCTCACCGGAATCCCCCGCTTCCCCGATCTGACTCGCAAGAGCTCCGCAACCAGTGGTCCCTATTGGGCACAGGATTCCGCCGGATTGCCGCATCCTCCTCGATGTGCTCGACCACCGAGGGACGCCGTCGTCACCGATTGCGCCACCTCGCTTCGCGGCGCGAGGCCGGGCCGGTGCGCAGGCAGATCCATGTGGAGCTCCGCCTCCCACGGTCGGCGCCCCACGGCCAACTTGTGGGCGATGAATACGGGTCCAAGCAACCTCGCCGGCGGCACGCGATGGGCTCTGGTCGGCCGCCGGCCGCCTGCGAAACCCTAGGCGCGAGATGCAGTTGAGGGAGGAAAATGGAGATGGAGAGAGTGCGTGCTGGACTGCTGGAGAGGCGGAAGGGCAAAAGGAAATGGGGTGTCGAGTTGCGTGGGCCCGCACGTGGGTGAGTGGGTGAGAAGCTGAAACAAAATGACCCGGCCGTTTAGGAGAAATAAAATACGGCCGGCCAAATTACAGTCATTACCATAATTAATTTACTGGCACTAATCGACCCATCATATATAACGGTAATAAATCAGTAACACGGCTAAGGCCACACAACCACACACTGACACAAATAAACAGGCAAATCAATTCATGGTTTGTTTCGTGACGGCGTCCACCGACCGCAACGCGACGACGTATTTCATCATCACGACGACCCCACGGGGGAATCCGATCCCCGGAGGCGCTGCTGTGTCGGCCGACTCCGGGCCTAGATGTGCCATTGGCACCAGCATCGAGCAACGACGGCCGGGGGATTTGTATCTGAAGCAGTCGTTGTTGGCAGCGTGTCTCCCTCCACAAGCATGTATTGAGGATGATCTAAATTCAGCCCATATCAAAAGGCTAACTTATGACGGAGCGTAGCAGAGACCCGTTGCCGGAGGCTTAGGCCGAAGCGGAGCGGGTCATATATCCCGTTTAGGGTTTTTTCCATGTAAGTTGTCGTCGTTGGCGTTGTACTCGAACCCCGACATAGTGGAGTTCTTGCTAGCTGACGCCCGTGGTTTTTCCCTCTCGCATTGGGACGGTTTTCCACTAGGGATGAAAGCGGATCGGATTGGAGCGGATAATAGCTTTTCCACATCCTTATCCATATTTTTTTGTCGGATATGGAGCTGAGCGGATATCTTGCGGATGCGGTTATGGATGCGGATTTTTTTCGGATGTCGGAACTGGTGCAGAGTTGGAGCGGTTTCGGAGCGGATGCGGATTAACAGAAGTCGGTCAATACATCCTTACATGTACTTATTTATAGTGAGTAATAATTTCTAAACTGAACTATAATTTAGCAATGTAACATGAAAAATACTCATCTTTATAGTTCATAAATCATGACATAGTTTATGTGTATCTTCTTATTGGAGTTGAGTTCGATTTAGTGTGGTAACATGGTGGTGTCGTTAGATTAGTTGGATATCCTATTATAAGCCTCAGATAATCCACGTTCAAATATCGGATAATCCATATCCATCGGATTTTGGTTAAACAATATCCTACTCTGCATCCACACACAATCGAATTCGGATTATCCATATCCGCACGGATATTAAAAATGCTTTTCCATATTTATAAAATTCGGATTCAGAGCGATCGGATGCGAAAATTATCTTCACCACTTTCACCCCTAGTTTCAAGTTAAATCGCGTGTCCCTTAACCGCTTTGATCGTTTACTTTCATCGTTTATTCGTTGTCTTTATAACAGCATGGCTAGCCGCCGGCGCCGCACGGACTGGACCATGGTGGGATGCAGCCGATGGAAGCCCGATGCGTCCCGAGTTGTTTCCCTGGCGGACGTATTTCGGTTAGGATGGCTAAGAGTGTAGACAAACAATTTGGTGGATGATGTTTCCGTGATCCCTCTCAGTCCAAAATGCATATGGCTTTCACATGAATTGAGTGTTCGTGTGTTCATTAGAATAGATAATTAAGAAGAATAATGTGTGTAGGAAAGTGTGGCTGCAGATAACCTGGATACATATGTGAAGTGACTGCTGGCTAGTTCAATATATTGTGCGAAGTAGGAGAATACATGGCACCTACTATATTTATAAGAGAGCTAAGAGAACGATGGGTATATATCCGTATAAAGGTCCTAAAAAGGAGCGGCAGGAGCTTTTTTTTCAGCCAAAAGATCTGAAAAAAAAATTTAAAAGAATTTTGCAATAAGCTACGTGTCTGGTTACATGTAAAAATGGATTTCAATGCATGTCCACACATCATCAACATATTCATGTTCAGCATTCACTAAGACATAAAAACAAATCAATTTCACGTATATCAGCAGTAAAGCCCCATGTTCCCTATTTAAAAACCGCTATCTCAGTAATCAATTTACCAGCGCTAATCGACCTACCATAATAAATCAGTAACACGCGATCGACCACTATGGATGGAAACGGATCGGATTCGCATGGAATCGGATTCGGATATCACCTTTTACCACATTTTAACTCGAATACGAATACGGATTCGAATGTTCTCGAATACGAATACAAAACGGATGTCTCGAATTCGAATACGCATCGGATATTTACACCAGTTGGAAAACAATATTTACTTATTTTCTTTATTAATAGTTTATATTATAAAATTATTATATAAAAGTAAAGACTAAAGTATGAGTACATAACAAGTCTAGACAAAGATCACTCATTTATAATATCACATTCATTCATATTTATTTTAATAATTAATCATATAATAAATAATAAAACTATTAATAAATACATATTTTATTTATGGATGCAATATTTTTAGATTAAAATCAATATCATAATCATTAGTAATGGAGATAACTTTTTTAATTATACACTACCATTATTAATATTTAAATCGACATCATTTGTCATTAGTTATAGAAATAACTAACAGTTTCATATGGTCGAATACGGATACTGCCGGATATTGCCGAATACGAATATGGAATCGGATAGAGAAATTCAACGAAAACGAATTCGGATGTATCCATTTTATTACCACATTTGAATTCGAATACGAATACGGATATCCATATTTACGTTTTAGCGGATACGGATATCGGATAATTCGGATTCCATTTCCATATTTCCATCCTTATCGACCACACAAGTGACACAAATAAGCGACGACAGGACTTCGATCCCTGGTTTAATTTGTTTGGTGACCGATACAACAACGTATTTCATCATCACGACGACCCCACGGGGAATCCGATCCCTCGGCGCGTGGACGGGAACATGGCGAAGAGGAAGCTCCCGGCGGCACCAGCCACCACGGGAACGGCCGCCAGCACCTGCCTCGTCGACACGGACTTGACGGGGTAGAAAGCACGCCACCACGTTGTGGCGACGGCAAGGAACACCGCGAACAAGAGCAACCCATACGCGACATCGCGCGTGGTCAGCCGGAACCTCTCGTCATGTGGCAGCGGCGCCGCCGGCGAGCCGGCATTGTCGATGGGGAGTATGAAGGGATTCGGGGAGGCTACGCTAGCACAATACAAAACCGTGTACCCCGAAACCAGGAACAACTGCAGTTATAGATCTCAGATCGTTACCACTAGACGCGCAGATGCAGCGAAATCGTCTTGGTGTAGAGAAGCGCGTCGAGGTAGCAGTGCCGTGAAGTTGCGAACGTCCGTCTGGTCCTGCGACTTGCGGTTCGTCCTAGTGCTCCAGATGTAGCACCTCCGAGGTATCCACACGTACGGAGATTGGAACGCCGAGCGTCGGTGTGCCAGCACCGAGGCGCGCGGCAGGAGAACGGCAGCGTGGGAGGGCGGCTACTGTTCACCGCGTGAACTATTCACGCGTGAACAGTACCGCAGGTACTGTAGCAGCGGCTATAGGAGGGGCGGCACAACTGGCTTGCTCATCTCCCCTTTGCCCCTCACTCGTATATATAGGGAGGAAAACCTCCCACCCCTTCGTCCATTAGCAATGTGGGACTAATACTTGGTGTAGTCCCTCTAGTGCTAATGGGCCACGCTAATGGGCTTCCACTTTGTAGGCCCATTAGTGGATCCAATCCAATTGGCTCTAGGGCATATATCCAACAGTCTCCCACTTGCACTAGAGACAATCTCTTAGTCAAGTATTTAAATGTTCCAAACCCCTTAAGTGTGTGACCCTATGGGTTCACGCACACATAGACATGGTTTGAGTACTCCTACTCGACCAATAGTTGATAGCGGTCTCTAGCAAGACGTGTCAACTCCTAAGTGCACGTAAAGATCATATCAGACGAACCACCACAACTCATATACATGCTATTCCCTTTGCCTCGCGATATTTGGTCTGGCTTCTCCAAGCTGACCTCTCTTTCTCGAACCTGTGAGTCGGATCCTTCAAGAGGTTAACACTTAACCTAGCACGGCCATGCATTTCTTGATCCGATCACTCGAGGGGCCCAGAGATATCTCTCTCACATAGAGAGGGGCAAATTCCATCTTGATTGACCATGTCTCACAGCATGCTTCCTGACAAACCCGAAAAACTACCTTTATAACTACCCAATTACGGCGTAGCGTTTGATAGCCCCTAAGTAAGTCAATTCACATCTTGAGTACATTTGGCAATCTCAGGTCTTAGGACAAAGCATACACGTTGTGAAGCAGAGAACAATATTACAACATCTCACGTTGGGTCAATCCAGCCCATGTCATACATGTGCCCACATTATTAGTTTTACATCTCCATGTTCATGACTTGTGAAACATAGTCATCAACCAATACATGTGCTAGTCTAATGTTCATGTGTGTTCTAGCATGAATTCTGACCAGGGATAACTTTAGAATAACCATACAAGTAAAGAGTTTCACAAACAATTCACATAATTGTCGATCAATACAAGTTGCCTTTCATGGATATTCAATGAACACCTAGTGCTTTATCATGGATACTATGAAATATGACTCCCACTTGCATTAGAGCTAATCTAGAAGATATCTAATACCCATAGCTCTCATATGCGCCTCATGCTTAGGCTGTGAAAGAGCCTTTGTCAAAGGATCAGCAACATTTAGATCCGTATGTATTTTGCATATCTTGATATCACCTCGTCTAATGATCTCTCGAATGAGGTGAAACTTCCGCAGTACATGTCTGTTCTTTGAGTGATTCCTTGGCTCCTTAGCCTGCGCAATAGCCCCATTGTTGTCGCAAAAGAGATTCAATGGGCTAGACGCATTCGGAAACACACCAAGCTCAATGAGAAATTTTCTCATCCAAGCACCTTCCTTTGCAGCTTCAGCAGCTGCGATGTACTCGGCTTCTGTTGTAGAATCGGCCACGGTCTCCTGCTTGGAACTCTTCCAACTCACAGCGCCACCATTTAAAGTAAATACGAATCCTGATTGAGACTGTGAATCATCCGGATCAGTTTGGAAGCTAGCGTCGGTGTAACCGTTTACAACGAGCTCCTCCTCACCTCCATAGACTAGGAACATATCTTTAGTCCTTCTGAAGTACTTAAGAATACTTTTCACCGCTGTCCAGTGACTCTCACCCGGATCAGACTGGTGTATGCTCGTCATACTTAGAGCAAATGAGACATCTGGACGAGTACTTATCATGGCATACATGATAGACCCAATTGTCGAAGCATACGGAATCTTATTCATGCGCTCTCGCTCATCAGCTGTCTGAGGACGCTGATTCTTGCTGAGGTGTACACCATGTGACATAGGTAAGAGCCCCTTCTTGGATTGCTCCATGCTGAACCGTTTCAGCACCTTGTCAATATAAGTATCTTGGCTTAATCCTATAAGCCTCCTTGATCTATCTCTATAGATTTTTATGCCTAGAACATATGCTGCTTCTCCTAAGTCTTTCATAGAAAAACTATTTTTCAGTGAAGTCTTTACGGATTCCAGCATAGGAATGTCATTCCCAATCAATAATATGTCATCCACATATAAAATTAGAAATACAACAGCGCTCCCACTTTCTTTCTTGTAAACACAAGGCTCTTCTACATTTTGATGAAAACCAAACCCTTTGACTACCTCATCAAAACGAATATTCCAACTCCGAGATGCTTGCTTTAATCCATAAATGGATTTCTGAAGCTTGCATATTTTTCCAGCATTGGTCGGATCGACAAAACCTTCAGGCTGTATCATATACACGTCCTCATCAAGGTTTCCATTTAGGAAAGCTGTTTTGACATCCATCTGCCATATCTCATAATCGAAATACGCAGCTATTGCTAGGATGATCCGAATAGATTTAAGCATCGCTACTGGAGAAAATGTCTCGTCGTAGTCAACTCCTTGAACTTGTCGAAAACCTTTTGCAACAAGCCGTGCTTTATAGACGTGAACATTTCCGTCCATATCTCTCTTTTTCTTAAAGATCCATTTGCACTCGATGGGTCTAACACCCTCAGGCGGATCAACCAAGTTCCAAACTTGATTGTGTCCCATGGAATCTATCTCGGATCTCATGGCACTCTGCCATTTCTCGGAATCTGGGTCCATCATTGCTTCCGCATATGTCCTAGGCTCATCGTTTTCCATCAACAATATGTCGCGCTCTCCTTTAATTAGGAGATTCATTCTATCAGTTGCACGACGTGGCCTTTCGGACCTTCGTAGTTGTGGTGGTTCATTTCTCACCACCGGTGCCTCCACGGGTTCTGCTACATTAGCATCACTCGTAGAGTCTTGCCTCATGGGCTCATCTTGAATTTCTTCAAGAAACACCTTTTGTCTACTTTTCTCGCTTTTGAGAAACTCTTTCTCCAAGAAAACACCGTTTCGAGCGACAAACACTTTGCACTCTGATCGGTTGTAGAAATAATATCCAATAGTTTCCTTTGGATATCCCACGAATATGCACTTATCCGACTTGGGTGTAAGCTTGTCTGACTGAAGTCTCTTGACATACACTTCACAACCCCAAATTTTCAGAAAAGACAAACTGGGAGTCTTGCCAGTCCATATCTCATGTGGTGTCTTATCCACGGATTTAGACGGTACCCTATTAAGTGTGAAAGCTGCTGTTTCTAGAGCATATCCCCAAAACGATAACGATAGGTCTGACTGGCTCATCATTGATCGTACCATGTCCAACAAGGTTCGATTACGTCGCTCGGACACGCCGTTTCTCTGAGGCGTTCCAAGCGGCGTAAGTTGTGGAACAATTCCGCAACTCTTTAGATGACTGCTAAACTCGTGGCTCAAATACTGACCTCCACGATCGGATCGTAAGGCCTTAATTTTCTTACCACGTTGATTTTCCACTTCATTTTGAAATTCTTTGAACTTTTCAGAGGTTTCTGACTTATGTTTCATTAAGTAGACATAGCCATATCTACTAAAATCATCAGTGAAGGTAATGAAGTATTGGAATCCACCTCTAGCTGTCGTGCTCATCGGTCCACACACATCCGTATGTATGAGTTCCAATAAGTCATGCGCCCTCTCAGGAAAACCTGTGAATGGCGTCTTGGTCATCTTGCCTAGCAAACAAGCTTCGCATGTCTCGTATGATTCAAAATCAAACGAAGTTAAAAGTCCATCTGAATGGAGCCTTTTCATGCGCTTTTCACTTATATGACCCAAACGACAATGCCACATATAGGTCGGACTTAAATCATTAGGCCGAGGCCTTTTAGCACTTACATTACAGATAGGCGCACCATCAAGATTTAAAATAAACAAACCATTCACAATGGATGCAAAAGCCACAAACATGCCATTCTTAGAGATCACACAACCATTGTTTTCACTCGCAAATGAATAACCATCCTTCATCAAACATGAAGGAGACACAATGTTTCGACTTAAACTAGGAACATAATAACAATTATTTAGTTCCATTATAAATCCTGATGGGAGGTGAAGTTGCATCGTCCCGACGGTCAGCGCTGCAACTCTTGCATTGTTGCCCACGCTGAAAATCAACTTCTCCTCTTTCCACGCTTCTACTTCTTATTATTCCCTGCATCGAATTGCAAATATGAGCAACCGATCCGGTATCAAATACCCAGGAATTAACATAAGAATCAGCGAGGAAGATATCGGTAACATAAACCTGAAGCGTACCTGAACCGGAAGTACTCTTACTTCCTTTGTTCTTTAGCGAAGCTAGGTACTGCTTGCAGTTTCTCTTCCAGTGACCCAGTTCATTACAGTGAAAGCATGGCTTATCAGGCGCTGGCCCAGGTTTGGGATCCGAGCTTGGCTTGTTGATCACATCTTTGGCCTTGCCCTTCTTCTTCCAATTGCCCTTCTTCTTAAAGTTAGGCTTGTTCTGGATCGCCATCACATGGCCGCCACCATTGCTCTTCTTAATGTCAGCCTCTGCTGTTTTAAGCATGCCACACAGCTCATTCAAGCCCTTCTCTGCCCCATGCATATGGTAGTTCGAGATGAAGCTACCATAGCTTGGCGGAAGTGACGCTAGAATAAAATCAGTGGCCAACTCTGGACCTATTGGGAAGCCTAGCTTCTCCAATCTCTGAGTGTGACCAACCATCTTGATCATGTGTGGCCCAACTGCTGCACCTTCTGCCAACTTTGTCTCCATAAAAGCTTTGGACACATTGAACCTTTCGGTCCTAGCTTGAGTTTGGAACATTTCCTAGAGAGCCACAATCATATTGTGTGTAGTATATCCCTCAAACTGCATCTGCAGCTCAGGTTCCATACTAGCAAGTAGAAGACAGCTTATCTGATTATCAACGTCCAACACTCTCTGGTGGGCGTTTCTCACAGCAGCAGTTGCATTTTCAGCAGGCTCGTCTGGTAAAGGGGTGTCTAGAACATCCTCCTTTTTCTCTGCCCTGAGAACAATTCTCACGTTGCAGATCCAATCCGCATAGTTTGTTCCATTCAACTTTTCTTTCTCAAGGATCGAACGTAAAGTAAACGGTGCGTTGACAGCCATTGATCTACAACGAAATAATAATGCAAAATACTAAGACAACGTATCCATGACGGAGTAAATTAAATTAACCATTTAACTGAATCTACTCCCACTAAAATCAATATCCCTCGATTGATTACTAGTGATTCAGGATCCACAACTAACAAGTCGACTAGTGAGCTTTAGCATCACCGCTAGAAGACATGGTAGACCGGTAAGCAACTCTTTGCTAATCATATCTCATATGACTCCTGTTGTTGGGTGACATCTCTATGTCTCGGCGACCAACTCTTGTGCCCCAAAGCCCTTAACCGTTAAGATGACTTTGTTCAAGGTAACCAAACCCCGTGCGAGTAAGTATCCGATACGAACCCATCTAGTCGAGGAAAATCAGCAGCACCCTAATTTTATAGACCCACCACTGATCGTACAAGACATGATGGTGCAAGGTTTGGGAGGGCACGTAAACTTAAATGTTACTGAGGGATCGTTCTACTTTTATCGTCGCATGCTAAAAAAAACGTCATTCGTCGCATGTAAATAAAAGCAGAACGTTATAGGACGGCATTCACACAATAATGACACGGTATGGCCCATTATCACAGGTAGATCTCCATCTCCATTGTGTTGTCCATCATGTTGATCTCCATCTTCATGATCCATCATGTTGATCTCCATCTCCATGATCCATGCATGCCATCCTACAGTGATGAGTCCTCCAAGAACTAACATCTAACGCATGCAAGTAAATAAATTACATAATCGCGCTTAGATCATCACAGGTTGGCACGCAGACCATTACAATAACTTAACAATACATATGGCTCCAGCCGTATTGCCACACTCACGACACGCAGGTCATGATTCAATTACATACATGCATCACATACACATAAGGGCCATACCGATCACATGAATTTCTGCAAAAACAAGTTAGGCGATTCCGACGTCTAAACTTAAAACGCAGAACACTCCATCTTCCCGGCCGAATTTCGCAAATCTGATTTCGGCGAAGCTGCCAAAGGCAGTCTAAAATGGACGTAACTTTTTCTGTAGATGAATTTTCATATAAAAATCGTCTCCATCCGAGATCGTATGCGAAAGTTATGACTGTTTTACCGAACATCTTGTTTTCGCATCTTTCTCCGGCCCGGTTTCAGATCCAATCTTCACCATCACGCATCCCATGCGCCTGGCCATTGACCTAAGTTCGATTCGACCAATCCAATTGATCTACATCTCACCATGCATGGGTTTACGAGTATCACTTAGCTCCGATGGCGGAAAAACCGACCGGTAGGAGCAATTCGTTACACAACCATCACGACAAAGATCACGAACCGATCAGAGACTCATCTACAACTACGCATATCTCCATATGCCCACGATCGAATCTATAACGAAGCAGCTACGGCTCTGATACCACTGAAGGGATTCGGGAAGGCTACGCTAGCACAATACAAAACCGTGTACCCCGAAACCAGGAACAACTGCAGTTATAGATCTCAGATCGTTACCACTAGACGCGCAGATGCAGCGAAACCGTCTCGGTGTAGAGAAGCGCGTCGAGGTAGCAGTGCCGTGAAGTTGCGAACGTCCGTCTGGTCCTGCGACTTGCGGTTCGTCCTAGTGCTCCAGATGTAGCACCTCCGAGGTATCCACACATACGGAGATTGGAACGCCCAGCGTCGGTGTGCCAGCACCGAGGCGCGCGGCAGGAGAACGGCAGCGTGGGAGGGCGGTTACTGTTCACCGCGTGAATTATTCATGCGTGAACAGTACCGCGGGTACTGTAGCAGCGGCTATAGGAGGGGCGGCACAACTGGCTTGCTCATCTCCCCTTTGCCCCTCCCTCG
The DNA here is from genome assembly GCA_015476505.1 of Urochloa ruziziensis. Taxonomy (NCBI): domain Eukaryota; kingdom Viridiplantae; phylum Streptophyta; class Magnoliopsida; order Poales; family Poaceae; genus Urochloa; species Urochloa ruziziensis. The sequence goes on along the minus strand of CM027123.1, from coordinate 25,870,933 downwards.
TATATATAGGGAGGAAAACCTCCCACCCCTTCGTCCATTAGCAATGTGGGACTAATACTTGGTGTAGTCCCTCTAGTGCTAATGGGCCACGCTAATGGGCTTTCACTTTGTAGGCCCATTAGTGGATCCAATCCAATTGGCTCTAGGGCATATATCCAACAGAGTAGGCGCCCGCCGGGCATGACATAACCGTAGCGGAGGGCGCCCATGGGCCATGGCGGCGTCGCGGTAGCTGTCGGTGAAGCAAAGTACGAAGCAACAGAGCACGAAGCAACAGAGCGCGCAGGCGTCAATGAGGCAGCCCGTGAGCGCGCGGTTGGCGGCGGTGAAGGACGGCGAGAGCATCTCGAAGGCGAGCATGGCGCTCGTGGGGAGGTGCTTGGCAAGGTCAGCCATGTGCTGCTCAGCGCCTTGCCAACGACGGTGGTCGTCGGAGCCAGCGCCGGCACTGCCCTGTGCGCGCCACTGCCGACTGCCGTCGGCCACCAGCAGCGGCGCCGCCGCGTCCCCGCGCAGAGGGTCGTGATGCCGCATTCCCATGCCTGACTGCCTTTGGCTTGGAAATGACCGCGCAGAGGGTCGTGATGCCGCATTCCCATGCATGAGGAATTGAATTATATGTCTACCTAGCGTTGACGCCGAAGAAAGGAGGGATATCTAACCTTTTGTTATTCTCACGGAGGTCGACTCTTCAAATGTCACCTTTAGAAACGCACTAACATATTTGCCCACCCGTCTCTCCATTTCCCTACATTCTTGTCCTTTTTTTTGTTCCACATCGGCCAGCCAGCGTGGAGGAGCGACAGGAAATGACCTCAATGCCCCCGGCCTTATCTCTCTACGGCAAACGACTCCACCTGTCATCCCTCCCCTCCGGCTCCCTGTTCATCTTGCTCACCTGCTATGTCTCGGTTCTTCGTCTTCCATCGGATCATGCGGCATCCATTCACCTCATTATTTCACGTATGGCTAGCACCCAGGGATCCACGCTGCTCGAGGTCTCGAGGACGTCGAAGACCAGCAGGAGCACGGCTGTAATGTCCCGCCTCCCCGAGGCCGGGTCCGCCTACACCTGGCAGCTCTTTAGGACCTCTAGAATCACTCACAGACCAACACATGTCTTTTCTGCGCACTTTGTCCTCACTCATGAGCACCCGGGAAGGACTTCCCGGTCGGTCACCCATCTCGAAATTGCTCCAGGCCAAGCATGCTTAACCCCGGTGTTCTTTCGAGATGAGCTTCCGAAAAAAAGTTGCAACTTGTTGATATGAGTATTCTATCAATCCTATTAAGCCCTCTTGTCACAATCTCACCCCTTATGAGACCGACACCCTCGTCGGTCAACCCAGTCCAGGAACGTCCTCTCTGTTGGTGGTCGTTACGATACGGTTTCACCACCAACATTCCGTCACATTTCAGGCTCATCTTGCTCATAACAAAGTAAAATTGATTAATTATAATGAGTTCCACAAGTTTTGTATAATTTGTGAGTGCAGGATCAAACAAGCAAAAGCTGAGCCACACTGGACACAAAGCCAGGCCGGCCGGCCTATGCCAGGCCGGCCGGCCCCCTTCTGTGGCCACTTGCCACGTCCCTGGTCCAGGAGATCACAAACACAACACAAATGATCATGAGACGTGCGATCAACGTCGGTTTGATCCAAAGAACCCGAAAGGCCTAAGCTACATTTGCATGGATTGAAGGGCCCACCAACATTGGATTCTCGGACAGCTTCGATCCAAAGCAACCGTTACCGACCTCAGGGTGCAATCCAGAGCGTCCCTGAAGAAGGCGGTGCCACGGGGCAGCAAGGCCAGGCCGATCGGCCTGGCCTAGGCCGGCCGGCCTCCCCCAGAGGCCGCCACCTGTCCCCCTTCGCGTGGCAGTTAAGCAGAGGGTTAGCTTAACCCTGACGCGTGCAACTGCCCCTGAAGACTATAAAAGGGACCCTCCTTCACCTTGAGAAAGCATCCATCAAATCATCCAAAGGAGAGAAGAGTAGCTTAGTGGGTTTTTGCTCTCATCTTTAGAGTTAGAGTAGGGAGAGAGTGGGTGAGTTGCTCGGGTGACAGCCGAGCTTTGTAGAGAGAGTCCGGGATTTCTCTCTCGGTCTCGTCTCAACATTTCCGCCCCCGAGGAATATATTCAAGAGTTATCTTCAGTAAGTCCTCGGTCTCTTGCCTTTAGTACCTCGCTAGTTTACAACTTACTTTCAGCAAGTTATCATATTTATCTTTGATCTGCGGGTACCTGAGTCTGCGCGAGTGACAGCGACTCTTGTTTGGGGTTTCCTCTATAGCCCTTCGCGTTGGGTGGAGGTCAGTGACTGAAAGCTTAGGCGTGGTGCCTGTGCTGGCTAGTCACCTCAGGTTGTGTTGCACCCCACGGAACTGCAGTGGTAGGCGGCAGGTGGTGACAGCCCTGTCCGTCCTTTGTACTCCACCACGTTCGGGTGTACTCATAACAGTAGTGCTGAGCCCGGAAGAACCCCTCTCTCACCCCGTTCTGAGTTCTTCCCGTTCTAGCCGTCGAAGCAGATCAGGTTAGGTATCGATAGTTTGTCTGGGGTAACGAGTAGCTAACTAAAGTCAAGCTCTCTACCCATTTATCCTTTTCTCCTTGGTGGATCCGGTTAGAAAAGTTCTAGGCTAGTCGCGTCTACCGTTCCTTGGATTCGATATCCAGGTTCTTACTCCCCTGGTGAAAGGCTACATCGGACTCCGTGCGCTTGCGGATTTTAGTTAGGCTAAGGAGTGCCAACAAGCTTTTCTGGCGCCGTTGCCGGGGAACGGTAGCAACACTAGTGTAGGATCTTTTTAGCCGTACACTTTTACCCCCATAACCATCTACCACATGGAGTTTTCTCCTAGTTACCCGACGGTTCCATCTAGCGAGTATTTGGAACCGCCTTCATCTTGCCACCCCATACCACCTCATGGCTTCGAGATCCGTCCCAGTCTCGTTGCCATGGTTCGTGCACAGTCTTTCGGTGGAACGAAGGACGAAAGTCCCTATGCTCACTTGCAGGTTTTTGAGGAGAATTGCTCTCTTCTGATTATACCCGGCGTAAACCAAGACACTATACGATGGAAACTTTTCCCATTTTCTCTGATGGGAAATGCAAAATCTTGGTACGACCGGACTGCAAGGGGATTTAGCGGAGATTGGATCAAGTTGAAAGACGAGTTTTGTCTGTTCTTTTACCCTGTCTCCAAGATCTTGAAGCTCAGAGTTGAGTTGATGACATATCAGCAAGGCGATGAGTCACTTGGAGCCACGTGGGAGCGGTTCATAAAATTGGCCAACTCAGGGCCACCGCATAACATTCCAGAGGAAATGCTTATGCAGCATTTTGTTGGTGCATTGAAGCCGGAGAGTGCACAGTTCTTGAACATCACCTCCGCAGGGTCAGTGCTATACAAGACAGTGGATGAGGTACGAGAGATCTTGGAAAAAGTTCTCAACTCTACCGAGTACACTGGCGTCTTCGACGACCCACCAACACCACCAACAACCCCCACAGACAAACAGCCACTACTCGCCCTCACATTCGATCCGCCTCCTCCGATCATAGAGGAAGTGCTCGAACACCCCAAGTCCTCAGACCATGAAAATATTCTTGACGATCTGCCGCACTTCATTCCCGAGCTCTTTACAGAAGAAGAGTACTTGGAGATCGGCAATACATCACGTATGCCCATGGAACAAGTGTGCGCAAGTTCAAGGTCTAAGGCGTTCATTCCAGAAGCCGTACCGCAGATCGAGGGTTTATCTGCGATCATGAGCAAGGAATGGACGGAGGAAATTGAAAGTTGCGAAGACATCATCGAACCACCCGCAACTTCAGAGTACTCCATTGCGCTATTGAGGGAACTGACTCTCAGGAAGTTGCCTACGATCCGAAGGTCGGGAGTAATATCATATCAAGTGCACTCGCATCACAAGTGCAACCAGACGAACCCCGGTCCTTCTCCCGTAAGCACCTCAAGTGGATCGACGGCCAAATGATGGAATGCAGAGGAATCATTCGTGTTGTGCCCGTACACATGGGACGCAACAGGATTTTCCTAGACTTCCACATTTTCGATATCCCCAGAGGCGACAACTTCTTCCTGATCGGACAGCCAATAGAGCACCTTGCCAACCCGAACCATGATCGAGCCACGATACAGTTCAAGGTTGGTAAAGAGATCATCCCGGTCAGCCTTGTGCGGTCAGTGAACACTATCGCAGAGGCCCGATCCGAGACAGACCCAGTGGAGAAAGCAGTTAGCTCCGCTCAAGAAGAGCAAGCTCAGTCCTCACAGGCTGAAGAGGCTAACCATTTCATCCAAGAGGCAGAAACGGACGGTTTTATAAAACTCGACGAGGAAGAAAAGCCACAACACCCCCTCCTGAGTTGAAGCCGCTGCCTCCTGGACTTAGATACGCTTTCCTCCACAATGACCGACGCTCGCCAGTCGTCATCAGTGACAAACTGACAGAGAATGAGACTCGGCAGCTTATCACAGTCCTAGAGAAGCACCGGTCTGTCTTCGGGTATTCTCTACAGGACTTGAAGGGGATCAACCCCAGCTTATGCACCCATCGCATACCTATGGAGCCGGACCATACGCCGTCTAGAGAACATCAAAGACGGCTGAATGATGCGATGAGGGAGGTAGTCAAGAAAGAAGTGTTGAAGCTTCTGCACGCGGGTATAATCTACCCCGTGCAAGACAGTGAATGGGTCAGCCCAGTTCAAGTTGTGCCGAAGAAGGGTGGAATGACAGTTATCCAGAACGAGAAGAATGAACTTATCCCTCAGAGGACCGTTACTGGATGGAGGATGTGCATCGATTACAGGAAGCTTAACAAAGCTACCCGTAAAGATCACTTTCCTCTCCCCTTCATCGACGAGATGCTTGAGCGGTTGGCAAACCACTCATTTTTCTGCTTCCTTGATGGATACTCTGGTTATCATCAAATTCCCATTCATCCCGATGACCAGAGCAAGACTACCTTCACCTGCCCCTACGGAACGTTCGCCTACCGGCGGATGTCTTTCGGCCTATGCAATGCACCTGCTTCATTTCAGCGGTGTATGATGGCGATATTCTCTGACCTGATCGAACAGATCATGGAAGTATTCATGGATGACTTTACCGTCTATGGTAAAACCTTCGACAACTGTCTTGAGCACTTGGAAAGAGTCCTCAAGAGGTGCGAAGAGCATCACCTTATCCTAAATTGGGAAAAGTGCCACTTCATGGTCAGAGAAGGAATTGTGCTGGGACACAAGGTGTCAGAAAGAGGAATAGAAGTTGATAAGGCAAAAATAGAAGTTATTGAGCAACTACCACCCCCGACGAATGTCAAGGGTGTGCGAAGTTTTCTGGGTCATGCTGGCTTTTACCGAAGATTCATCAAAGATTTCTCTCGGGTAGCCAGACCTCTTACAAGCCTTCTGGCTAAAGAAGCACCCTTCAACTTCGACGATGATTGCCTTCTCGCCTTCTACACCCTCAAGAAGGCACTTATCTCAGCTCCCATCATACAACCGCCCGATTGGAATCTTCCATTCGAGATCATGTGCGACGCTAGTGACTATGCAGTCGGGGCAGTGCTCGGTCAATGCAAGGATAAACAGCATTACGCTATATCTTATGCAAGCAAGACATTGACCGGAGCTCAGTTAAATTATGCGACAACGGAGAAGGAACTCCTGGCAGTGGTGTTTGCCATGGACAAGTTCAGATCTTACTTGGTTGGTGCCAAAGTGATAGTATACACAGACCATGCTGCACTAAAGTACCTCTTGACCAAGAAAGATGCCAAGCCACGACTCATCCGTTGGATTCTGCTCCTTCAAGAGTTTGATTTAGAAATACGAGACAAGAAGGGGACAGATAATTGTGTGGCGGATCATCTCTCAAGAATGCAGGTTCAAGGGTCGGATCTTCCGATCAATGACTATCTCAGAGATGATACTCTCCTCAAGGTCACCACATCCAGTCCATGGTACGCGAACTTGGTAAACTTCATGGTGACTGGGTATGTACCTCCAGGAGAAGACAAAAAGAAGTTAATCTACCTCAGCAGATTTCACCTTTGGGATGACCCCTATCTGTTCAAGGTTTGTGCTGACGGATTACTCCGACGATGCATCCCTCATGAGGAAACACATAAGATCCTTGATCGTTGCCATTCATCACCGTACGGAGGACACTACGGAATTTTCCGAACCCATGCAAAGGTCTGGCAGAGTGGATTCTTCTGGCCGACCATGTATGGAGACGCTAAGGAATTCGTACTGGAGATGTGCCAGGTGTCAGAAACACGGGAATATCAACGCCCGTGATGCTATGCCACTGCAAAATAACCTTCAGTTGGAGATTTTCGACGTGTGGGGAATAGACTTTATGGGTCCTTTCCCTGCATCCGAGCAGTGTGAATATATCCTGGTGGCAGTCGACTATGTTTCCAAATGGGTGGAGGCACTTCCATGCACGGCAGCCGACTCGAAGAATTCAAGGAAGATGTTCGAAGAGATCATCTTTCCCTGTTTTGGAGTACCCCGAGTCGTGATCAGTGATGGAGGATCACACTTCATCGACAAGACGTTCCGGAAGTGCCTAAGCGACTTAGGAGTGGACCACCGAGTGGCTACACCTTATCACCCCCAGACCAGCGGGCAAGCAGAAACATCAAACAAACAAATCAAGAACATTCTGCAAAAGACGGTCAATGCAATGGGGACGGGGTGGAAGCGAAAGCTACCGGAAGCACTTTGGGCATATAGAACAGCATTCAAAACACCGATAGGGATGACTCCCTACCAACTGGTATATGGCAAGACATGCCACTTACCGGTTGAGCTAGAATTCAAGTCCCATTGGGCGATCAAGAGGTGGAATATGGATCTCCAGACAGCCGGACTCAAAAGAAGAATGCAATTGGCTGAACTGGATGAATGGAGGGAAAAGGCCTACCACAACGCCAAGCTATATAAAGAAAGAACAAAGAGATGGCATGACAAGCGCATCAAGATCAAGCATTTCAAAGCGGGAGATCAGGTATTACTCTTTAACTCCCGTATTCGCTTGTTTGGTCATGGTAAGCTTAGAAGTAAGTGGGAAGGTCCTTTCAAAGTCTTAGATGCCGCCGATCATGGCGCGATAACCCTCCAGGATAATGACGGAAATACTTTCAAGGCCAATGGCCAAAGATTGAAAATATTTCTCGAATCCGAAATGCCGGAGCTCAGAGAGATGGACGTCTACGAGCTAACCGAGATACCTAGTCCAGGTCCGGGCGGGACCTAAAAATGGCCCTTATCTAGGATAGATTTCCCTTTCTATTTTTCCTTTCCTTTCCTTAAACTTTTTCTAGCCAAACCCTAAAGACTTTCTGGTAGAAGAGCAAAGGAAGCATACACGAAAAATTTCAGAGGCCCCCGAGAGAAGGCCAGGCCGGCCGGCCCCACCCAGGCCGACCGGCCCAGCCAGGCCGGCCGGCCTCACCCTGGCCGACCGGCCCAACACTGGCTCGTCTCGGGACGCTCCTCGTTTGAATGAGTCTCGCTGCTATCCTTTCCGAGAATTCGTGGGGTTTTGAAAGGAGGAGCGTCGTTTTAAAACGAAAGGCCCCCTCTCTTCTTCTCCCTCAGAACTCTCAAGCCTCCTTCTCCAGAAACGTCCCTTCATTTGAGAAATCCAAGCCATGGCCTCGCAATCAAGCCACCAAGACTCCAACTCGGCCTCTCAAGGCAGCCGTTCCCCATCCGAGTCCTTGAAAGGGACACCTGGCTCCTCCAACTCCAGCAGCGTCAGGATCATCGAGAAGGCGGCGTTCGTCGACATCGTCGCCGCGCAGCCGGAGGCCCGGCGGCCCCTTTCCCAGGCCGATCGGCCTGGGGCAGGCCGGCCGGCCTCCCCTCGCCGCCTCTCTGGCTCGCCTTTGGGCAGAGCCTCCCTCCGTGATCCTCAGGAGGAGGGTCAGGGGAGTTCGCTGCCCAAGACGCCCCGAAGGCCAACTACGGGACTTTTGTCCCCAAAGAAGGCCATCGGGAAGCGCCTCGTCTCCTCGCCGCTCAAGAAGGAGATCGTGCCGCTCTTCATCTCCACCTCGCCGGGGTACTCACCGCAGTACACCCCGGGAAGTCCTAGCCCTCCACGCCGGGAAGGGCCAGGCATCGGGAAGGGGCTTTTCTTAGCCCCTAAGAAGCCCGACGAGGGGAGGAAGCGCTTCATGACGCCCCCTCCGATCCAAGGACCTCCCAGGCAGATGGAGTGGTCCGATGAGGAGGAGGAGGAGGACGTAGAGGAGCTGAGGAGGAAGCTCGCCGCGCTGCAACTCAAAGTCAACAACATGGACGAGCACGTGGCGGAGGCGGTGATCGGGCAAATGGAGGCCGATGACAAGATCGAGATCCTTCGCAAGGCAATGGCCTCCAAGGTCAAGCGCCTCGCGAAGGCCACCAGCAATGAACACCTCTATCGCCCGAAGGAGGAGTAGTTAGGGCTAGATTTAGTTTAGATTTTTGGGTGCTAGTTTAAATTTTCCTTTGATTCATTTTAGTTTAAATTTCCCTTGTATGCAGCACCCCCATATTTGTTTCCCTTCAGTATGAATAAAATAAATTGATTTATTTGAAAGAAGAGACTCATATAAAAAGAAAAAAATATTGAATGGTTGGTGCACACTTGTGTGCCAACCAACTCCTCGTACTGATATTTCAGTGAAGCACGCAGAAACACTGATGTACAGGAGGTGCACTGGTCGCTGGCCAAGGCGGGACTGCACCTGGCACAATGCCAGGCCGGTCGGCCGGCCCCCTGCTGAAGCCGTTCGAGGAGATCCCGTGCCCACTGCGTAATCTCGCGAATCACATGAACGAGGAACCTGAATCGGGACGTCTGGCTACAATGCCAGGCCAGCCGGCCTCTACTGGGCCGATCGGCCTGGGCCTGTGGCCAACGTCGTCGACTCGACTCCAGGACACGGTTTGCAACCCCTACATTTGATCCTTTCGTGATTTTGATCCAAATAAAATTCCTGGCTAAATAATTTTAAAACCTGATCAAAATTCATGAAAGTGAACCCCTGCGCATGGCACCTTGGATATACTTGTGATATTTCATGAGAACGTATTTCATTGCCTTGGAACTTTTATTAGGATCGCCTGATTCTCGTTAATTGATTCTTATGATATGATGATTTGAGAAGTTGAGCCCTCCGATTCAAGGTTTTGGAGATTGTTTTTGAAAATAAAACTTAAGGCAATCCTTGTTATCATCAACTTGAAATGTCCTATCCAAAGCCATATACCAAGTTCAAGTTGAAACTTCTACATAGCTACCTTCTAAATTTTGAGCTTGCTCGAATTACTTGCCTTCACGTTCGTGCTATCTTGTTCATCATGGCCATCCACGTACACGAGCATCAATAAAGTCTAAATTGTCGAAAGCTCTTCATCCCCCTGAAAAAAAAGATGATGAAGAAAGGAATGATACACTCCTTATCTTCAGAAGAAAAAAAAGAGAATGAGAAAGGGGAAAGATGAAAGATGCTTGAACAAGGACTCAACCATCAAAGTACACATGCACTTGGCCAAGATGTATGAGTAGTAGGAATGATTAGACAAGTTCTTCGATCTTGCAAAATAAATAAAGAAGAGTGAGCAACATCTCAAAAGCTCCACCTTATAACATAGAGAGGCATTGATTCTAAGCCCAGGTGAGGATCTAAACACTATGAGTGATCGAGAGATGTTGAGAAATAACAAGGGAATGTCTCATTTTCTTTATAAAATTATCAAAAACTCCAAATGCCAAGAGGAAGAAGTGCTCGACCAATCAATGAGTTGTTCTAAGACTCAATTGATGAAGATGAGGGTGTTAGCCACCAGAATCCAAGGTATGAAAGAAAACTCAGAGATATGACTTGTGTATACCTTGAGCTCATGACCCTGATTTCTCTAAGTCCCGGTGGTTTAATTCATTCTTTGCTAAGGGACTAGCAAAGTTCAGGTAGAGAGGCGTGTTGGTGGTCGTTACGATACGGTTTCACCACCAACATTCCGTGCATTTCAGGCTCATCTTACTCATAACAAAGTAAAATTGATTAATTCTAATGAGTTCCACAAGTTTTGTATAATTTGTGAGTGCAGGAGCAAGCAAGCAAAAGCTGAGCCACACTGGACACAAAGCCAGGCCGGCCGGCCTATGCCAGGCCGGCCGGCCCCCTTCTGTGGCCACTTGCCACGTCCCTGGTCCAGGAGATCACAAACACAACACAAATGATCATGAGACGTGCGATCAACGTCGGTTTGATCCAAAGAACCCGAAAGGCCTAAGCTACATTTGCATGGATTAAAGGGCCCACAAACATTGGATTCTCGGACAGCTTCGATCCAAAGCAACCGTTACCGACCTCAGGGTGCAATCCAGAGCGTCCCTGAAGAAGGCGGTGCCACGGGGCAGCAAGGCCAGGCCGATCGGCCTGGCCTAGGCCGGCCGGCCTCCCCCAGAAGCCGCCACCTGTCCCCCTTCGCGTGGCAGTTAAGCAGAGGGTTAGCTTAACCCTGACGCGTGCAACTGCCCCTAAAGACTATAAAAGGACCCTCCTTCACCTTGAGAAAGCATCCATCAAATCATCCAGAGGAGAGAAGAGTAGCTTAGTGGGTTTTTGCTCTCATCTTTAGAGTTAGAGTAGGGAGAGAGTGGGTGAGTTGCTCGGGTGACAGCCGAGCTTTGTAGAGAGAGTCCGGGATTTCTCTCTCGGTCTCGTCTCAATATTTCCGCCCCCGAGGAATATATTCAAGAGTTATCTTCAGTAAGTCCTCGGTCTCTTGCCTTTAGTACCTCGCTAGTTTACAACTTACTTTCAGCAAGTTATCATATTTATCTTTGATCTGCGGGTACCTGAGTCTGCGCGAGTGACAGCGACTCTTGTTTGGGGTTTCCTCTATAGCCCTTCGCGTTGGGTGGAGGTCAGTGACTGAAAGCTTAGGCGTGGTGCCATTGCTGGCTAGTCACCTCAGGTTGTGTTGCACCCCACGGAACTGCAGTGGTAGGCGGCAGGTGGTCACAGCCCTGTCCGTCCTTTGTACTCCACCACGTTCGGGTGTACTCATAACAGTAGTGCTGAGCCCGGAAGAACCCCTCTCTCACCCCGTTCTAAGTTCTTCCCGTTCTAGCCGTCGAAGCAATCAGGTTAGGTATCGATAGTTTGTCTGGGGTAACGAGTAGCTAACTAAAGTCAAGCTCTCTACCCATTTATCCTTTTTCTCCTGGGTGGATCCGGTTAGAAAAGTTCTTGGCTAGTCGCGTCTACCGTTCCTTGGATTCGATATCCAGGTTCTTATTCCCCTGGTGAAAGGCTACATCGGACTCCGTGCGCTTGCGGATTTTAGTTAGGCTAAGGAGTGTCAACACTCTCTTGGCCACTCTGGGCTCACACCAGCCATGCGCACCATGCCTGCGCAACTGCGACCCCACGCGCCCGTGAAACCGCGAGAGTCGGCTCTGATACCAATTGTAATGTCTTGCCTCCCCGAGGCCGGGTCCGCCTACACCTGGCAGCTCTATAGGACCTCTAGAATCCCTCATAGATCAACACATGTCTTTTCTGCGCACTTTGTCCTCACTCATGCGCACCCGGGAAGCACTTCCCGGTCGGTCACCCATCCCGAAATTGCTCCAGGCCAAGCACGCTTAACCCCGGAGTTCTTTCGAGATGAGCTTCCGAAAAAAAATTGCAACTTGTTGATATGAGTGTTCTATCAATCCCATTAAGCCCTGGGTTATCACAACGGTCCTCCTGATCTCGTCGAGCCTCGGAGGTCTCTCCCCCCCCCCCCCTCTTCCTCGCGGTCGGCCGGGGCTCCACCGCCGTCGGGCTGGAGAGCGGCAGAGGGAGACGACCGGCGTGCAGAATGCTGCGGCCGGATCTGAGGTGGGGGACACAACGAGAGTTGCATGGTAGAAGAAACATGGGATCCACATGTGAGTGATGGTAAGGAAAAGAAAGAGCGATCATATGTCTAGCATGCGAAATGCAGTGGGGCAGTTCGGTCATTTTACGCCCTCAATCCATGCTGGCCAGTTGAGTTGGCATGCCACATCAGTGATTTTGGTAAAAATATAAGGAAGCGAAGAGAGAGAATGACAAATATGTTAGTGTGTTTTTAAACTGGCATTTGAAGAGTCGACCTCCGTAAGGATGACAAAAAAATTAGATATCCCAAGAAAGGAACATTTGCGATGTGGCTGTGGCGTGCCATCTGGGACACTAATGAACCTCTCATTAACGCAAAGAAGGTCCACTTAATTCCCTAAGCTTACTCAGGCAGTCATGGATGACATGGCTATTGATCGTGAGATGGGTCCCCATATTATTTAGTTAATTCGGCCCTGTTGTCAAGGGGTGAAGTTTGTTAGGTCGATCTCCACCACCACGGCCCAAAGGCCGTGATGGGCTTGGTCTCGCGCCCTAATCGGATGCGCCCAACCTAGCATTGGTTGGTGGGCCCCGTCACACAGCGCTATAAAGAGCAGGTGGTGGCAGGGGCGCTTCTCACGAGGTTGACCGCGCCGCCAGCCACCACCCACAAACCCTACCGATCTAGGGAGCGCTGGAGCGGCGGGAAGTGCCGCCACCGCCGCCGCCGACGTCCGGGTCGATCCAGCATACCCGCTGCCACCGCCCCAACCTCAACCAGATCGTCACCGCGCCGCCAGTGCCTCCTCCACCTGCGGCCGCCCCTGCGTCCGCCACCGTCGCCATGGCAGTCGACCCCGTCGCCACCACGGACGGTCTGTGTCCCTACTCTCTCTCTCTCTCTCTCTCTAGGTGTAGTTGTTTTAGATCTAGATCTTATTTATGCATGCACAAGTGTTTAATCTTGTTATTCAAGTTGTACCCGTGAGATTATCTACTGCTAGTTGATCCTAGAGTCCTATCAATGGTATCTGTTAGCCTAATCTAGTAGTAGATTAGTACTTCGGGTAGTTTACACTCGCAAAGTTCAAGTTTTTACTCACTGTTAGTTGAAACAGAGGGGTAAGGAGTGTAGAAACCGAAGAAAAACGATAGAAATCGATGAAGTTCGATTAGATCCAGAGAAAGAAAAGAGAAAATCGAAAAGAAAAGTGGATCTCAGATCCAAAATCCTAACCCTAACCTAACCTTAACCCTAACCCTAGATCTACAAGAATGACGGCGGCGTGGGGAGAGGACCTACCTGTGGGCCTACTTCACCGCCGGCCATCACCGCCGAAGGGGGAGAGAACGCCGGAGCGACACCGCTCGACGGCGGCGTGCTCGCCCGTGAAGGGGAAGGCATGCGCCGGCGAGGGGCTTCACCCCGGCGACACCAGCACAAAGAGGGAAGGGAGCCCGGCGGCCCTGGGCCGGCGGTGCTCGCCGCGCCGTGCGTCGGCAAGATGTCGGCCATGGCCGACCCTCTCTCTCTCTGGATCTCGGCCATCTTTGTGGCTCTAGGTCTGGGGGAGGGGAGTAGACAGGCAAAGGGGAAGAGAGGAGGGGTGCTGCGGCCATGGCCGGAGGCGCGCTCGTCCTTGCCGTCGCCGGCGAGCCGCCGGCCATGGCGATCCCGCTGCCGCCGGAGCAGGGGGAGAACGTGGGGTAAGATGGAAACTGACCTAGGGTTAGGGTTCCCCGGGCCGGCGTCGCGTTTTATACGGGCGAGGTACGTGGGGAGTTGTCGATCACCGATCGGTCGATCGAATGGCCGAGAGAGCTCGGCGCCGACGCGGGCCAGATGTGGCCCGTGCGAGAGGAGTAGCTGGGCCGGTTTGGCGGCCTAGCCGTCGGTTTTCGGGCTAAAGCCAACGCGGGAGAGCGTGGGCGTCCTAGGACGTGAAAAGCAAGAATGGGCCACGAGTTTATGGGCTAAATGCGAGCGCTGAGAAACATAAAGGGGGCAAAATCAGACTTTTTACAAGTTTTTGCTTCTCTGCCTAGGCCGCTGCCGGGCCGAAACGCGCGAAGGCGCGGTGCGCGCGCGCATGGGCCGCTGGGCCAAATTTGGTTCACGGGCTAAAAGTGGCGCTATGAACATTAAACTTTAGAAATTAAGTTTATAATTTTTAGAAGCTATATTTGGTTGTTTTTGGTGTTTATCTGCATGTTTTCAAGTAAATATCTCTGTTTAAATTTTTGCCTTACTGATAATTTTTACAGAGTAGAATGTTTCTGAAAATTAGTTTTTCTTATGATATTTGATGTTTTTCCGCTGCGTAATTATTCTCTAGTTAAATTGAACCAAAGCGATATTTAATTAGAGAAAAAGGAATGCTTTATATTCAGTTTTATGATATTGTTATTTTCTGGTCAAGCTGATAATTGCAATATTATAAATAATCATGTTCAAGTTATTATGCATTAATTCTATTTTCTGGCCAAAGGCGATATAATATTGATGTAGAAAGTATGATGTATGTGTTGATTTTGACCAAAGTTAAATTAATACATGCAATATTTATTTTTTGTTATTGTTCTCACATCTTTTATGTCTTAATTTCATGCCCTAATGCTATGAGCTACGTTTCTGCGATCCTCATGCTGATTGGAAGCAACTATGCAGAATGGCGCACGCAGTTCAACCTGGAGGTTGTCATGACATACATTGACACGGCCATGAACAACTCGTGCCCAGCAAAGCCGGAGGCACCGGTGCGTGGGCAGAATGAGTCAGATGAGGCATTCGCAGCACGAGAGCGTGACCACGCGCCCACTAGAGCTCTTTATGATCTCGAGAAGAGAAAGTGGGATAACTCCAACAAGAAGTGTCTGCTGATTATGCGGACAAAAATGGCAGAGGCCATAAGGAGCTCTATTCCAGAGAAGAATGCAGAAGGTGTTGCTCACACCTGCCTCTCAGTATATGGCACTAGTGGAGACTCAGTTCACTGGGTCTTCCAAGACTTATGCCAGGACGCTGATTGGTCAGTTTCTGAACACGAAGTATACAGGTAGAGGTGTGAGAGAGCACATCTTGAAGTTGAGCACATCCTGAGGATTTTCTTGTCCATACAATTTTTCAGCTCACTTCCACCCGCATTCTCCTCTTTTGAGATCAGTTACAATTCCTTAGAGGAAAAATGGGATTTGCAGAAGCTCATAGGATGCTGTGTGCAAGATGAGGACAGGATGATTGCACAGAATGGTGGACAGATAAACTATGTGCGCCATCAGCAGAAGAAAAAGAACTTTCCCAACAAGAACTTTAAAGCTAAGAACCAGTGGGAGAGTGGTCCTTCTAATGCACCTAACAAGGATAAGGGCAAGGCGCCAATGCAGTTTGATCGCTCAAACAAGCCACAAGACAAGAAGGAACTTGCTAAGGATGCTTGCCTGCATTGTGGAAAGAAAGGACACTGGCGGAAAAAGTGTCCTGACTGGCTTGAGCTGATGTGGAAGAAGGGTGAGGAAGTTATTACTTTTGTAGATGAATCATTGTATTTATGTTATAATAAATCTACTTGGTGGATTGATTCAGGTGCAACTACTCACGTTGCTAATTCTATGCAGGGGTTAAGTATGAGCCGGATGCTTCAAAGAGGAGAAAGAGGGATTAAAGTAGCAAATGGCGTTGAGGCTGAAGTGGAGGCGATAGGAGAACTCCCCATCAAGCTGAGAGACGGCTTCACACTTCAGCTACACGACGTCCTTTATGTTCCCTCTTTGAGTAGGAATTTAATTTCAGTTTCATGTTTATCAGACTATGGTTTTGAGTGTCTATTCGATAGTGAACGATGCTTAATTATACTAAATAAAGTTTGTGTGGGTCTTGCCTTCCGACAAGACAAACTTTATATGTTATCTACTCATGATGATGTGTATGCATGTGAAGATGTGTGTGCAAATACAGAGATTGTGCATGAAACTAAAAAAGTTTCCTCGTTTACAAAAGTAAACAAGAAGCGGAAAAGAATTAATGACATTTCATCGAAATTATGGCACTGTCGTTTGTTGGCACTCCTTAGCCTAACTAAAATCCGCAAGCGCACGGAGTCCAATGTAGCCTTTCACCAGGGGAGTAAGAACCTGGATATCAAATCCAAGGAACGGTAGACGCGACTAGCCTAGAACTTTTCCAACCGGACCCACCAAGGAGCAAAAGGATAAACGGGCAGAGAGCTTGACTTTAGTTAGCTACTCGTTACCCCAGACAAACTATCTATATCTAACCTGATCTGCTTCGATGGCTAGAACGGGAAGAACTCAGAACGGGATGAGAGAGGGGTTCTTCCGGGCTCAGCACTACTGTTATGAGTACACCCGAACGTGGTGGAGCACAAAGGACGGACAGGGCTATCACCACCTGCCGCCTACCACTGCAGTTCCGTGGGGTGCAACACAACCTGAGGTGACTAGCCAGTACAGACACCACGCCTAAGCTTTCAGTCACTGACCTCCACCCAACGTGAAGGGCTATAGAGGAAACCCCAAACAAGAGTCGCTGTCACTCGCGCAGACTCAGGTACCCGTAGATCAACATAAATAAGATAACTTGCTGAAAGTAAGTTGTAAACTAGCGAGGTACTAAAGGCAAGAGACCGAGGACTTACTGAAGATAACTCTAGACTATATTCCTCGGGGGCAGAAATGTTGAGATGAGACCGAGGAAGAAATCCCGGACTCTCTACAAAGCTCGGCTGTCACCCGAGCAGCTCACCCACTCTCTCCCTACTCTAACTCTAAAGATGAGAGCAAAAACCACTAAGATACTCTTCTCTCCTTTGGATGGTGTGTTGGATGGAAGAGAGGGCAGCCTTTTATAGCTTCCAAGGTCGGTAGTTCCCGTAACTGTCACGCCACCATCATGCTTAACTTCCACGCTGAAGAGGGTCGCGTGAGGAAGCAGCAGCAGGCCGGCCGGCCTGGTGTAGGCCGATCGGCCTACACCTGACACTTTTGGTCACCGACTTCCTCAGTGAACGCTCCAGATTGCCTCCTGAGGTCGGTAACAGTTGCATTCAGTTGAGGCTGTCCAAGGATCCGAAGTTGTGGGCCCTCTAATCCATGTGTCTTGCACTCTAGGCCTTTCGGGTCCTTGGATCAAACCGACGTTGATCGCACGTCTCAGGATCATTAGTGTTGTGTTTGCTGATCTCCTGGATTAGGGACGTGGCAAGGGGCCACAGGAGGGGGCCGGTCGGCCTAGCATAGGCCGGCCGGCCTGACTTTGTGCTCAATGTGGCTCATCTTTTGCTTGCTTGCTCCTGCACTCACAAATTATACAAAACTTGTGGAACTCATTAGAAATAACCAATTTCACTTTGTTATGAGCAAGATGAGCCTGAAATGTGACGGAATGTTGGTGGTGAAACCGTATCATAACGACCACCAACACGCCCCCCTACCTGAACTTTGCTAGTCCCTTAGCAAAGAATGAATTAAATCACCTGGACTTAGCAAGATCAGGGTCATGAGCTCAAGGTATACACAAGTCATATCTCTGAGTTTTCTTTCATACCTTGGATTCTGGTGGCTAACACCCTCATCTTCACCAATTGAGTCTTAGAACAACTCATTGATTGGTCGAGCACTTCTTCCTCTTGGCATTTGGAGTTTTTGATAATTTTATAAAGAAAACGAGGCATTCCCTTGTTATTTCTCAACATCTCTCGACCACTCATAGTGTTTGGATCCTCCCCTAGGCTTAGAATCAAGCCTCTCTATGTTATAAGGTGGAGCTTTTGAGATGTTGCTCACTCTTCTTTATTTATTTTGCAAGATCGAAGAGCTTGTCTAATCATTCATACTACTCATACATCTTGGCCAAGTGCATGTGTACTTTGATGTTTGAGTCCTTGTTCAAGCATCTTTCATCTTTCCCCTTTCTCTTTCTTTTTTTTCTCTGAAGATAAGGAGTGTATCATTCCTTTCTTCGTTTTTTTTCAGGGGGATGAAGAGCTTTCGACAATTTGGACTTTACTGATGCTCGTGTACGTGGATGGCCATGATGAACAAGATAGCACGAACGTGAAGGCAAGTAATTCGAGCAAGCTCAAAATTTAGAAGGTAGCTATAGAAACTTCAACTTGAATTTGTTATATGGCTTTGGATAGGACATGTCAAGTTGATGATAACAAGGGTTGCCTTAAGTTTTATTTTCAAAAACAATCTCCAAAACCTCGAATCAGAAGGCTCAACTTCTCAAATCATCATATCATAAGAATCAATTAACGAGAATCAGGCAATCCTATCAAAAAGTTCTAAGGAGATGAAATATTTTCTCATGAAATATCACAGGTATATCCAAGGTGTCATGCGCAGGGGTTCACTTTCATGAGTTTTGATCACTTTTTAAAATTATTTAGCCAGGAATTTTATTTGGATCAAAATCATGAAAACATCAAATGTAGGGGTTGCAAACCGTGTCCTGGAGTCGAGTCGACGACGATGGCCACAGGCCCAGGCCGATCGGCCCAGTACAGGCCGGCCGGCCTGCCCGATTCAGGTTCCTCGTTTATGTGATTTGCGAGATTACGCAGTGGGCACGGGATCTCCTCGAGCGGCTGCAGTAGGGGGGCGGCCGGCCTGGCATTGTGCCAGGTCGAGTTTTGCCTTGGCCAGCGACCAGTACACCTCCTGTACATCAGTGTTTCTGCGTGCTGCACTGAAATATCAGTCCGAGGGGTTGGTTGGCACACAAGTGTGCACCAACCATTCATTTTTTTTATAAGTCACTTCATTCAAATAAATAAATTTATTTTGTTCAATTGAAAGGGAATAAACATGGGGGTGCTGATTACAAAAGGGAAATTTGAAGGAAATAAATCAAAGGAAATTTAAACTAGGCACCCTAAACAAAACTAAACTATTCCTAGCCTAAACTACTCCTCCTTCGGGCGGTAAAGATGCTCGTTGCCGGTCGCCTTTGCGAGGCGCTTGACCTTAGAGGCCATTGCCTTGCGAAGGATCTCAATCTTGTCGTCGACCTCCATCTGCCCGATCACCGTCTCCGCCACGCGCTCGTCCATGTTATTGACCTTGAGCTGCAGCGCTGCGAGCTTCCTCCTCAGCTCCTCCACGTCCTCCTCCTCCTCTTCCTCGGACCACTCCATCTGCCCGGGAAGTCCTTGGATCGGAGGGGGCATCATGAAGTGCTTCCTCCCCTCGTCGGGCTTCTTAGGGGCTAAGAAGAGCCCCTTCCCGGTGCCTGGCCCTTCCCGGCGTGGAGGGTGTTGGCACTCCTTAGCGTCACATTTTAGCAACGCTCAAGAGCGCGTAGATATATGTCGTTGTATGCAAAATTAATTCTGCAAGCGCACAGAATATATCTCGTTGTAGCACTTCACCGTGGGTGTAACCCCAGGGTATCGTATTTATATTTCCGCAGGGAAGCAGATGGTTAAAGTGTATTGAAGAATGAAATGATATATGTTGCCAGAAATATCAAGCCACAAACCCAGGGGCACAAACTCTAAGTTTGGGTGGATAATGGTCAAGTTAATGACCGGATAGAAGGTCTGAAAGACCAGCGACACACGGAGCACCTATTTCTAAAGAAAAGGAAAGATGTTGGGAGAAACCGGACCTAGACTCTTTCTAACTCAGAGCAAAAGGCACTCTAGCCTTAGCCTAGACCCTAGCTTAGATACCGGGAACAGAGCTCGCTTCGACGGCTAGAACGGGAGAACCTCAGAACGGGGTGAGAGAGGGGGTTCTCCGGGCTCAGCACTACTGTTATGAATACACCCGAACGTGGTGGACTACGAAGGACGGACAGGGCTGTCACCACCTGCCGCCTACCACTGCTGTACCGTGGGGTGCAACACACTTCCTAGTTAACCAACAAGCCAGACACCACGTCTGCACTCGATGATTAAGATTTCTCTTGAGGCCTGTCAAGAGAAATCCCCGTCTTCCCTAAGGCGTCTTACGGCCCGGTCAAGGCGAGCAAACCCGCGAGATAAAACCCGGTAGAGCTAAACTAAACTCTACACTAAAACTAAAGGGGAAAAGGACTTTGCTCTAAAGAGAGCAAGATCTTTACTCTTAAAGAAGAGCAAGAGAGAAATATAAAAGATAACTTAAGCTCTGAAATAAGAAAGTAATTATATAAATAAACTCTTCAAAAGAAGGAAAGGATACAAGAGCTTTACCAGAACTCCGAAGACTCCGAAGATCCGAGCTAAGCTCGACTCGACTCTATTCCCAACTCTAATTCTAATCTAAGAAATGAAAAAGATACTAGAGCTCCCTTCAAGTAAAGACTTGAGATATGTGGTGTGTGTCTTCCCAAGGTGAATGAGCTTCCTTTTATAGTCTCCAGGGGGTGGATGTCAGCGTCATTAGCACGCCAAGGCTCTGCTTAAGCTTCATGCGAAGGAGGAGACGTGGCAGCCACAGAGGGAGGCCGGCCGGCCTGGGCTAGGCCGGCCGGCCTGGCCCTGGTGCCACTTGGCACCGCCCTCTGCAGGAACGGTCCTGATGCTCTCCCAAGGTCGGTAATGGTTGCGTTTAGTTGAAGCTGTCCGAGAATCCTAGGATGTGGGCCCTTCAATCCATGTGCTTTCATCTCTAGGCCTTCCGGGTCCTTGGATCAAACCGACATTGTTTGCGCGGTGCTTGATCATCCTGGGTACTTGGCATGGCTTGTGGATCAATGACGTGGCCAGACCTGGCCAGGGGAGGCCGGTTGGCCTGGCCTAGGCCGGCCGGCCTGGCTCTGTGCCAGGTTTGGCCCTTGTTTCTCCTGGTTCATCCTGCAAGCACAACTCATCCAAAACTTGTGGAATTTGTCAGTGAAAATACTTTTATGTATGGAATATGGTATGGTCATCCTCATTTTACCAAAATGTTGACGGTCACTACGAGGTTATAATGGCCGTCAACACACCCCCAAGCTTAGACTCTTGCTCGTCCTCGAGCAAGGCTAAAACTCTAGGTTCAGTAGGTCAGGAGTTGCTTCAATGTTTATACTCTTAAAGTACTCTGTGCTTAAGCCAAAACTCAACAAATCATTTGAATAAGTTGGCATAAAAGAGAACTCATACCATGGTTCCACGTGGGGCTGCATTGATTCACGTTTTGGGCTATTGAGAGCTTGAACGGTCATCTCTAAAGTATTTCCTGCAACTTTTCAGGTTCCATCTCGGAGATATGAATTTTTTTCAAAAGATGGTTGATTCATTCCCCGATGGTACTCTCGAGTCACTCAAGGTGTTTAATCCTCACTCTTGGTCGGGATTGACCAACTTTTCCTACACTAAGGCTGAAGTGGAGTTATAGGTAGGGTAAGAGTGGCATACCTTGGTTACTTCTGTTGTCGAGTCGAAGAGTGGTCCGCGAGCGATGGTACTCATCAAATTCCGGTCTTTGGAATTCATGGGATTTGAATGGAGAGGGGAAAGGTGTGATGCTCAAAGGTCTTTGGACTCCTTATTGTTTCTCTTTCATATTTTTGAGATGTTTCTCCTTTTCTCTCATTTTTTTCAGATGGAGCTTTTGTCTCCAATTTTTTTTTTGAATACATCTCTTCTCTCACTTTGGTAACAGAGAGGGATTCAGCTTTGTATGGAGTATTTGAGGACCTTTTGGGGTGAGTTTTGTGATGAGGTGAGTGTATGTCATCGACGGTGGACGTCAACCCCGGAGTGGGATTTTGACTAGTCGGACATTTTGAGGCTGAGGTGGATGGGAAGACCGGTAAATGTCTGTTGGTGGTCGTTACGATACGGTTTCACCACCAACATTCCGTCACATTTCAGGCTCATCTTGCTCATAACAAAGTAAAATTGACTATTTCTAATGAGTTCCACAAGTTTTGTATAATTTGTGAGTGCAGGAGCAAGCAAGCAAAAGATGAGCCATGGTTGACACAAAGCCAGGCCGGCCGGCCTATGCCAGGCCGGCCGGCCCCCTTATGTGGCCATTTGCCACGTCCTTGATCCAGATGATCACAAACACAAGTCAGATGATCCTGAGACGTGCGATCAACGTCGGTTTGATCCAAAGAACCGAAAGGCCTAAGCTACATTTGCATGGATTGAAGGGCCCACCAACATGGGATTCTCGGACAGCCTCAATCCAACGCAACCGTTACCGACCTCAGGGTGCAATCCAGAGCGTCCCTGAAGAAGGCGGTGCCACGGGGCAGCAAGGCTAGGCCGATCGGCCTGGCCTAGGCCGGCCGGCCTCCCCCAGAGGCTGCCACCTGTCCTCCTTCGCGTGGCAGTTAAGCAGAGCATTAGCTTACACTTGACGCCTGCAACCGCCCCTGGAAGCTATAAAAGGGACCCTCCTTCACCTTGAGAGATCATCCATCAATTCATCCAAAGGAGAGAAGAGTAGCTTAGTGAGTTTGAGTTCTCATCTTTAGAGTAGAGTAGGGAGAGAGTGGGTGAGTTGCTCGGGTGACAGCCGAGCTTTGTAGAGAGAGTCCGGGATTTCTCTACTCGGTCTCGTCTCGACATTTCCGCCCCCGAGGAATATATTCAGGAGTTATCTTCAGTAAGTCCTCGGTCCCTTGTCTTTAGTACTTCGCTAGTTTACAACTTACTTTCAGCAAGTTATCATATTTATCATTGATCTGCGGGTACCTGAGTCTGCGCGAGTGACAGCGACTCTTGTTTGGGGTTTCCTCTATAGCCCTTCGCGTTGGGTGGAGGTCAGTGACTGAAAGCTTAGGCGTGGTGCCTGTGCTGGCTAGTCATCTCATGTTGTGTTGCACCCCACGGAACTGTAGTGGTAGGCGGCAGGTGGTGACAGCCCTGTCCGTCCTTTGTATTCCACCACGTTCGGGTGTACTCATAACAGTAGTGCTGAGCCCGGAAGAACCCCTCTCTCACCCCGTTCTAAGTTCTTCCCGTTCTAGCCGTCGAAGCAGATCAGGTTAGGTATCGATAGTTTGTCTGGGGTAACGAGTAGCTAACTAAAGTCAAGCTCTCTACCCATTTATCCTTTTTCTCCTTGGTGGATCCGGTTAGAAAAGTCCTAGGCTAGTCGCGTCTGCCGTTCCTTGGATTCGATATCCAGGTTCTTACTCCCCTGGTGAAAGGCTACATCGGACTCCGTGCGCTTGCGGATTTTAGTTAGGCTAAGGAGTGCCAACAATGTCAAGTACCTTCTGCAAGCGGACTTCACCATTCGACAAGACTCAAAGCAACTCAAGATAGCATATGGTAGTTTCAACAAATGTATAACTGTTTAGGCTCTGGATCGGACATTTAAACCATCGAGGAAGATTCACCATGTAACATTTTATAAAAACTTCCGAGAGGTTCCTTACTAAGCATGCAGTTATACCTCGAAACAAACCATATCAAAACTCACAATAACTTAAACAATGAACAAGTGCTCTTGCTCCCACAGTTTTATCATGGCGGATCCTTAAATGCCAACGAACTCAAATACTCAAGAGTTAAGGATTAAGTACGAGGCACTTAGAGGGCATAAACAGAGCAACCATTCATCATTCCAGAGGTTCTCAACCATAGTTCCATACATAAAGACATCTTTTTGGAGCTTTTATATTGTTTTGTTTTTATTATTTCTCATTTTTTTTATTTATTTTATCTAGCATTTTATTTCATCATGGCACGGCAAGGCAAAGGCATCGGTAAGGTAACGGCAACGGCAAGGCAACGGTAAGGCAAACGGCAACGGCAAGGCAAACGGCAACGGCAAGGCAAACGGCAACGGCAAAGCAACGGCAACGGCAAAGCAACGGCAAGGCAAAGGCGACGGCTTTCGACATACCTGCGACTCCCCCAAGCTTCGATGAAGCTCACTGGTAGTACTGGTCGGGGTCGTAATGCATGTAGTTGAAGAAGCCGTGCATGTCGGTCTGGATGGATGTGGTCATCCCCCAGTTCTGCTGCGTGAGATCAGTGTTGTGTGCAACTGCATCTCTGAGTTGCTGTTGTTGCAGCGTCATCGTCTCCATACTGGTATTAAGATCAGCGATCCCTCGGGAAACCGGGTTCTCGTAATCATACCTGGCGGAGGCGGATGGTCCGACCTGCGGGCCGTAGCCTGTTGTCCCTTGGTGGTAGTCGAATGCTTCCTCAAAGTTCATGTTGGCCGTGGGGTTCGGCTGGTAGTCGTACTCCGGCTGCTGCTGGTAGCGGTACTCGGGCTGTGGCGCGGTAGAAGTTCCGGCTTCGTCGTCATGCCTGGCCCGCCTGCCACGTGTTGCAGGGCCTGCAACACTGTGGCGAGCGGGTTCCCTCCTTCTGAGCTGCATGGTTAGACTTCTCACTGATCTCAGCGACAAAGCTGGGCATGGAAGCTCAACTTCATGGATGAAACCAGGATAGCACATGAAAAGAGTGTTGCTAGGGCCCTCACGCATCAAGTGACCCTGGACGAAATGGTCTAAACCAATGCAGTACTGATATTCTTGTGTAGTTGGAAGGAAAGTGACTTGAGCGCCCTGCAATGCACCAACATGGCTGGCGATGCATGTGACTAGCGAGGTTATGTCAATTGTGGCTCGGCCACTGACTAACCTCTGCCAGTTCTCAAGCATGCTCATGACCGGAGAAAAGCAAATTTTCTTGACCATGGCATACAGGCACTCTAAATCAGGCAAAAGACAAAGCCGTAAATCAGCGCACAGGTGGACCACCATAGCGATCCACTTCGCCAGGAAACGAAGAGTGGGGTTGTGAATAGCGGTAATGCTATTTTTCCCCGAGGATGGCTCCCCTGTGATGCTATCCCACCATGCGGCACGGTTGTACCGGTGGTTAGTCACCAGCAGGTTGGCATCAATGATGCATCTCTTGTTAAAACCAAGAGCCTCACTGAGTTGTTTCGGGGTCAAAACAAAATCCTCGTTGAAAAATCGAAAGCAAATGTTTGTCTCGTCATCTTCCTCTTCGGCGGCCACCCCGGTTTGGCTAGCTTCCTTCTGTCGAGTACCTGCATCCTGTGGATTGTGTGGGTCCTGCGTGGACTTGCCAGTCCGCGTGGTTACCGCACTAACATTTTCCTTGAAAGGAACCTCCGGTTGCCCGGGTAACTTCCCCGCATTTGGGTTAGGGCAGGATGCAGCCAGCTGAGCTACTTGAGTTTCAATCATTTTGTTGAAGCTCAGCTGGTTCTTAACGACAGAATTAAAAGCTTCTATCTGGGAGGCCATTGACTCCATAACTTTATCATTAGCAAGAAATTTCTTGCTAATGCTATCGTTAATCTGTTTTTGGCCATACCAGATGTCCTTTAGCGACGGTTGAAAACCGTTGTTAGAGCCATTACCTTGCTGTTGGCCGAAGGGGAAATTGGGCTTGGAATTCCAACCTTGTTGAGGACGGAAGCCAGAGTTGTTGGTATTTCCAATGAAATGGGCTTCCTCTTGTGTCATCGGGCAAGTGTCGCCCGAGTGTCCTGCTTCTCCACACGTTTCACACGTGATTCTCTCCTCCATGATCTGATTCATCTCCTTGCCAGGAGATTCCATCTTCTTCAAGAGAAGGTCCAATTTAGCGGCCAGCATATCAACGGAGTCAATTTGATGTACTCCCTTGCGGGGAGTTTGTCTTTCTCCTATCCAGCTCTGATGAGTGGATATTTTCTCGATGAGCGCCTTTGCTGCGTCTACATCCAATGAGAGGAAAGCTCCTCCCGCGGCTGCATCCAACATCTTTTGCGATCGTCGGCTCAGGCTGTGGAAGAAGTTCTGGGTAATCAGCCAATCTTCCACACCATGGTGGGGGCAGGCTGCAATATACTCTTGCAGTCGCTCCCAAGCTTCAGGAATTGTTTCTCCGTCTAGCTGCTGAAAGTTAGTGATTTTTCCTCGGAGGGCATTGGTTTTGCCCACCGGAAAGTACTTGGCTAGAAATGCGTCTGCGCAAGTCTGCCAGCGTCCATCGAATGATGCCTTGTTTGCATAGAACCACTCCTTTGCTTTCCCAAGCAAGGAGAATGGGAAGAGTTGAAGGCGGATGTTGTTGATCGGTGTGCCATTGGGGTTGATAGTACTGCACACCTCCAGGAAATTCTGAAGGTGAGCGTTCGCATCCTCAATCGCCTTTCCACCGAAAGGGCTGGCCTGAACCATGTTCACCAGGCCAGTTCTCAGCTCAAATGCACCTTCCTGTGCGTTCGACAGTCCCGGGAAGTTGCTGCTCGACGGGGCTGAGAACTCACGGAGCGTCTTCTTAGCTTGAGCCATAATCCCTGGGGACTGTGGGGCTGAAGAAAACGACGAATCTGATTCGGACTCGGAGTCGGATGACGACTCGAGTATATTGCTTGAGCTGAGTGAAATCTGAGGAGGTACGACTCTCTTTCGCACTACTCTTCCAATGCGTTCTGGATTTGGATCAAAGTTTGATGGTAGGTTGAAACCAGTCATGCACTACCCTGCAAAACACATCAAAAATAGACGAATGTTGCAGTGGTGAGGTCACTAAGGTTAGTGGTTTGGTAAATCTGTAAGATAATCAAATAATTCAACAATAACTTTAGCCAATTGCTTCCCCGGCAACGGCGCCAGAAATGCTTGTTGGCACTCCTTAGCGTCACGTTTTAGCAACGCTCAAGAGCGCGTAGATATATGTCGTTGTATGCAAAATTAATTCTGCAAGCGCACAGAATATATCTCGTTGTAGCACTTCACCTCGGGAGTTACCCCAGGGTATCGTATTTATATTTCCGCAGGGAAGCAGATGGTTAAAGTGTATTGAAGAATGAAATGATATATCTTGCCAGAAATATCAAGCCACAAACCTAGGGGCACAAACTCTAAGTTTGGGTGGATAATGGTCAAGTTAATGACCGGATAGAAGGTCTGAAAGACCAGCGACACACGGAGCACCAATTTCTAGAGAAAAGGAAAGATGTTGGGAGAGACCGGACCTAGACTCTTTCTAACTCAGAGCAAAAGGCACTCTAGCCTTAGCCTAGACCCTAGCTTAGATACCGGGAACAGAGCTCGCTTCGACGGCTAGAACGGGAGAACCTCAGAACGGGGTGAGAGAGGGGGTTCTCCGGGCTCAGCACTACTGTTATGAATACACCCGAACGTGGTGGACTACGAAGGACGGACAGGGCTGTCACCACCTGCCGCCTACCACTGCTGTACCATGGGGTGCAACACACTTCCTAGTTAATCAACAAGCCAGACACCACGTCTGCACTCGATGATTAAGATTTCTCTTGAGGCCTGTCAAGAGAAATCCCTGTCTTCCCTAAGGCGTCTTACGGCCCGGTCAAGGCGAGCAAACCCGCGAGATAAAACCCGGTAGAGCTAAACTAAACTCTACACTAATACTAAAGGGGAAAAGGACTTTGCTCTAAAGAGAGCAAGATCTTTACTCTTAAAGAAGAGCAAGAGAGGAATATAAAAGATAACTTAAGCTCTGAAATAAGAAAGTAATTGTATAAATAAACTCTTCAAAAGAAGGAAAGGGGAGTGGCTGTCATGGGAGACCGAATTGGAGTCTTGGCGGCTGGACTGAGAGGCCATGGCGTGGATTTCTCAAAGAGGGAGTGTTTCTGGAGAAGAGAGGCTCGAGAGTTCTGAGGGAGAAGAAGAGAGGGGGCCTTTCGATTTAAAACGGCGCTTCTCTTTTCAAAATCCCACAAATTCTCGGAAAGGATGACGGGGTGACCAATTCAAACAAGGAGCGTCCCGAGACGAGCCCGGGCTGGGCCGATCAGCCTGGGTGAAAAGGGAAATCTATCCTAGATAAGCGCCATTTTTAGGTCCTGCCCGGACCTGGACTAGGTATCTCGGTTAGCTCGTAGACGTCCATCTCTTTGAGCTCCGGCATTTAGGATTCGAGAAATATTTTCAATCTTTGGCCATTGACCTTGAAAGTATTTTTGTCATCATCCTGGAGGGTTATCGCGCCATGATCGGTAGCATCTAAGACTTTAAAAGGACCTTCCCACTTACTTCTAAGCTTACTATGACCAAACAAGCGAACACGGGAGTTAAAGAGTAATACCTGATCTCCCGCTTTGAAATGCTTGATCTTGATGCGCTTGTCATGCCATCTCTTTGTTCTTTCTTTATATAGCTTGGCGTTGTGGTAGGCCTTCTCCCTCCATTCATCTAGTTCAGCCAATTGCATTCTTCTTTTGAGTCCGGCTGTCTGGAGATCCATATTCCACCTCTTGATCGCCCAATGGGACTTGAATTCTAGCTCAACCGGTAAGTGGCATGTCTTGCCATATACCAGTTGGTAGGGAGTCATCCCTATCGGTGTTTTGAATGCTGTTCTATATGCCCAAAGTGCTTCCGGTAGCTTTCGCTTCCACCCCGTTCCCATTGCATTGACCGTCTTTTGCAGAATGTTCTTGATTTGTTTGTTTCATGTTTCTGCTTGCCCGCTGGTCCGGGGGTGATAAGGTGTAGCCACTCGGTGGTTCACTCCGAAGTCGCTTAGGCACTTCCGGAATGTCTTGTCGATGCAGTGTGATCCTCCATCACTGATCACGACTCGGGGTACTCCAAAACGGGGAAAGATGATCTCTTCGAACATCTTCCTTGAATTCTTCGAGTCGGCTGCCGTGCACGGAAGTGCCTCCACCCATTTGGAAACATAGTCGACTGCCACCCGGATATATTCACACTGCTCGGATGCAGGGAAAGGACCCATAAAGTCTATTCCCCACACGTCGAAAATCTCCAACTGGAGGTTATTTTGCAGTGGCATAGCATCACGGGCGTTGATATTCCCGTGTTTCTGACACCTGGCACATCTCTGTACGAATTCCTTAGCGTCTCCATACATGGTCGGCCAGAAGAATCCACTCTGCCAGACCTTTGCATGGGTTCAGAAAATTCCGTAGTGTCCTCCGTACGGTGATGAATGGCAGCGATCAAGGATCTTGTGTGTTTCCTCGTGAGGGATGCATCATCAGAGTAATCCGTCAGCACAAACCTTGAACAGATAGGGGTCATCCCAAAGGTGAAATCTGATAAGGTAGATACTTCTTCTTGTCTTCTCCTGGAGGCACATACCCAGTCACCATGAAGTTTACCAAATTTGCGTACCATGGACTGGATGTGGTGACCTTGAGGAGAGTATCATCTCTGAGATAGTCATTAATCGGAAGATCTGACCCTTGAACCTGCATTCTTGAGAGATGATCCACCACACAATTATCTGTCCCCTTCTTGTCTCGTATTTCTAAATCAAACTCTTGAAGGAGCAGAATCCAACGGATGAGTCGTGGCTTGGCATCTTTCTTGGTCAAGAGGTACTTTAGTGCAGCATGGTCTGTGTATACTATCACTTTGGCACCAACCAAGTAAGATCTGAACTTGTCCATGGCAAACACCACTGCCAGGAGTTCCTTCTCCGTTGTTGCATAGTTTAACTGAGCACCGGTCAATGTCTTGCTTGCATAAGATATAGCGTAATGCTGTTTATCCTTGCATTGACCGAGCACTGCCCCGACTGCATAGTCGCTAGTGTCGCACATGATCTCGAATGGAAGATTCCAATCGGGCGGTTGTATGATGGGAGCTAAGATAAGTGCCTTCTTGAGGGTGTAGAAGGCGAGAAGGCATTCATCGTCGAAGTTGAAGGGTGCTTCTTTAGCCAGAAGGCTTGTAAGAGATCTGGCTACCCGAGAGAAATCTTTGATGAATCTTCGGTAAAAGCCAGCATGACCCAGAAAACTTCGCACACCCTTGACATTCGTCGGGGGTGGTAGTTGCTCAATAACTACAATTTTTGCCTTATCAACTTATATTCCTCTTTCTGACACCTTGTGTCCCAGCACAATTCCTTCTCTGACCATGAAGTGGCACTTTTCCCAATTTAGGATAAGGTGATGCTCTTCGCACCTCTCGAGGACTCTTTCCAAGTGCTCGAGACAGTTGTCGAAGGTTTTACCATAGACGGTAAAGTCATCCATGAATACTTCCATGATCTTTTCGATCAAGTCAGAGAATATCGCCATCATACACCGCTGAAATGAAGCAGGTGCATTGCATAGGCCGAAAGACATCCGCCGGTAAGCGAACGTTCCGTAGGGGCAGGTGAAGGTAGTCTTGCTCTGGTCATCGGGATGAATAGGAATTTAATGATAACCAGAGTATCCATCAAGGAACCAGAAAAATGAGTGGTTTGCCAACCGCTCAAGCATCTCGTCGATGAAGGGGAGAGGAAAGTGATCTTTACGGGTAGCTTTGTTAAGCTTCCTGTAATCGATGCACATCCTCCATCCAGTAACGGTCCTCTGAGGGATAAGTTCGTTCTTCTCGTTCTGGATAACTGTCATTCCACCCTTCTTCGGCACAACTTGAACTGGGCTGACCCATTCACTGTCTTGCACGGGGTAGATTATACCCGCGTGCAGAAGCTTCAACACTTCTTTCTTGACTACATCCCTCATCGCATCATTTAGCCGTCTTTGATGTTTTCTAGACGGCGTATGGTCCGGCTCCATAGGTATGTGATGGGTGCATAAGCTGGGGTTGATCCCCTTCAAGTCCTGTAGAGAATACCCGAAGACAGACCAGTGTTTCTCTAGGACTGTGATAAGCTGCCGAGTCTCATTCTCTGTCAGTTTGTCACTGATGACGACTGGCGAGCATCGGTCGTTGTGGAGGAAAGCGTATCTAAGTCCAGGAGGCAGCGGCTTCAACTCAGGAGGGGGGTGTTGTGGCTTTTCTTCCTCGTCAAGTTTTATAAAACCGTCCGTTTCTGCCTCTTGGATGAAATGGTTAGCCTCTTCAGCCTGTGAGGACTGAGCTTGCTCTTCTTGAGCCGAGCTAACTGCTTCTTCCACTGGGTCTGTCTCGGATCGGGCCTCTGCGATAGTGTTCACTGACCGCACAAGGCTGACCGGGATGATCTCTTTACCAACCTTGAACTGTATCGTTGCTCGATCATGGTTCGGGTTGGCAAGGTGCTCTATTGGCTGTCCAATCAGGAAGAAGTTGTCACCTCTAGGGATATCGAAAATGTGGAAGTCTAGGAAAATCCTGTTGCGTCCCATGTGTACGGGCACAACACGGATGATTCCTCTGCATTCCATCATTTGGCCGTCGATCCACTTGAGGTGCTTACGGGAGAAGGACCGGGGTTCGTCTGGTTGCACTCGTGATGCGAGTGCACTTGATATGATATTACTCCCGACCTTCGGGTCGTAGGCAACTTCCTGAGAGTCAGTTCCCTCAATAGCGCAATGGAGTACTCTGAAGTTGCAGGTGGTTCGGATGATGTCTTCGCAACTTTCAATTTCCTCCGTCCATTCCTTGCTCATGATCGCAGATAAACCCTCGATCTGCGGTACGGCTTCTGGAATGAACGCCTTAGACCTTGAACTTGCGCACACTTGTTCCATGGGCATACGTGATGTATTGCCGATCTCCAAGTACTCTTCTTCTGTAAAGAGCTCGGGAATGAAGTGCGGCAGATCGTCAAGAATATTTTCTTGGTCTGAGGACTTGGGGTGTTCGAGCACTTCCTCTATGATCGGAGGAGGCGGATCGAATGTGAGGGTGAGGAGTGGCTGTTTGTCTGTGGGGGTTGTTGGTGGTGTTGGTGGGTCGTCGAAAACGCAATGTACTCGGTAGAGTTGAGAACTTTTTCCAAGATCTCTCGTACCTCATCCACTGTCTTGTATAGCACTGACCCTGCGGAGGTGATGTTCAAGAACTGTGCACTCTCCGGCTTCAATGCACCAACAAAATGCTACATAAGCATTTCCTCTGGAATGTTATGCGGTGGCCCTGAGTTGGCCAATTTTATGAACCGCTCCCACGTGGCTCCAAGTGACTCATCGCCTTGCTGATATGTCATCAACTCAACTCTGAGCTTCAAGATCTTGGAGACAGGGTAAAAGAACAGACAAAACTCGTCCTTCAACTTGATCCAATCTCTGCTAAATCCCCTTGGAGTCCAGTCGTACCAAGATTTTGCATTCCCCATCAGAGAAAATGGGAAAAGTTTCCATCGTATAGTGTCTTGGTTTACGACGGGTATAATAAGAAGAGAGCAATTCTCTTCAAAAACCTGCAAGTGAGCATAGGGACTTTCGTCCTTCGTTCCACCGAAAGACTGTGAACGAACCATAGCAACGAGACTAGGACGGATCTCGAAGCCATGAGGTGGTATGGGGTGGCAAGATGAAGGCGGTTCCAAATACTCGCTAGATGGAACCGTCGGGTAACTAGGAGAAAACTCCATGTGGTAGATGGTTATGGGGGTAAAGGTGTACGTCTAAAAAGATCCTACACTAGTGTTGCTACCGTTCCCCGGCAACGGCGCCAGAAAAGCTTGTTGGCACCCCTTAGCCTAACTAAAATCCGCAAGCGCACGGAGTCCGATGTAGCCATTCACCAGGGGAGTAAGAACCTGGATATCAAATCCAAAGAACGGTAGACGCGACTAGCCTAGAACTTTTCCAACCGGACCCACCAAGGAGCAAAAGGATAAACGGGTAGAGAGCTTGACTTTAGTTAGCTACTCGTTACCCCAGACAAACTATCTATATCTAAACTGATCTGCTTCGACGGCTAGAACGGGAAGAACTCAGAACGGGATGAGAGAGGGGTTCTTCCAGGCTCAGCACTACTGTTATGAGTACACCCGAACGTGGTGGAGTACAAAGGACGGATAGGGCTGTCACCACCTGCCGCCTACCACTGCAGTTCCGTGGGGTGCAACACAACCTGAGGTGACTAGCCAGCACAGGCACCACGCCTAAGCTTTCAGTCACTGACCTCCACCCAACGCGAAGGGCTATAGAGGAAACCCCAAACAAGAGTCGCTGTCACTCGCACAGACTCAGGTACCCGCAGATCAAGATAAATACGATAACTTGCTGAAAGTAAGTTGTAAACTAGCGAGGTACTAAAGGCAAGAGACCGAGGACTTACGGAAGATAACTCTTGACTATATTCCTCGGGGGCGGAAATGTTGAGATGAGACCGAGGAAGAAATCCCGGACTCTCTCTACAAAGCTCGGCTGTCACCCGAGCAGCTCACCCACTCTCTCCCTACTCTAACTCTAAAGATGAGAGCAAAAACCACTAAGCTACTCTTGTCTCCTTTGGATGGTGTGTTGGATGGAAGAGAGGGCAGCCTTTTATAGCTTCCAAGGTCGGTAGTTCCCGTAACTGTCACGCCACCATCATGCTTAACTTCCACGCTGAAGAGGGTCGCGTGAGGAAGCAGCAGCAGGCCGGCCGGCCTGGTGTAGGCCGATCGGCCTACACCTGGCACTTCTGGTCACCGACTTCCTCGTGAACGCTCCAGATTGCCTCCTGAGGTCGGTAACAGTTGCGTTCAGTTGAGGCTGTCCAAGGATCCGAAGTTGTGGGCCCTCTAATCCATGTTTCTTGCACTCTAGGCCTTTTGGGTCCTTGGATCAAACAGACGTTGATCGCACGTCTCAGGATCATTAGTGTTGTGTTTGTGATCTCCTGGATCAGGGACGTGGCAAGGGGCCACAGGAGGGGGCCGGTCGGCCTAGCATAGGCCGGCCGGCCTGACTTTGTGCTCAATGTGGCTCATCTTTTGCTTGCTTGCTCCTGCACTCACAAATTATACAAAACTTGTGGAACTCATTAGAAATAACCAATTTCACTTTGTTATGAGCAAGATGAGCCTGAAATGTGACGGAATGTTGGTGGTGAAACCGTATCATAACGACTACCAACATCGTTTAGGCCACATTTCGAGGGGGAGAATGGAACGTTTAGTAAAATGATCAATTCTTCCACCGCTAGAATTTTTAGACTTCGAACAATGTATTGATTGCATCAAAGGCAAATACGTTAAGCCAGTAAACAAAGTAGCAAAAAGAAGCACGGGAACCTTAGACATAATACGCACAGACATCTGTGGACCGTTTCCAGTTGCATCAGTGGATGATTTTGATTCGTTCATCACATTCACAAATGATTACTCTCGTTATGGTTACATTTATCTAATAAAACACAAGTCAGAAGCGTTGGATAAATTTAAGATATTCAAAGCTGAGGTTGAGAATTAGCTTAATAAGAAAATAAAATTAGTAAGATCAGACCGTGGGGGAGAGTACTACGGTCGACACACCCCGTATGGCCAAATTCCAGGACCTTTTGCAAGGTACCTACAGGAAAATGGCATAGTTGCCCAGTACAGTGCATCGGGTGACCCACAGCAAAATGGAGTAGCTGAAAGAAGAAATCGTACCTTGATGAATATGGTTAGAAGCATGATAAGCTATTCCACTTTACCAGTTAGTTTGTGGATGGAGGCTTTGAAGACTACTATTCACATTCTAAACAAAGTGCCTAGCAAAGCAGTTCCTACAACGCCTTATGAACTGTGGACGGGTAGAGTACCCTCTCTCAGATATATGTGTGTGTGGGGTTGTCCTGCTGAGGCTAAGATTTTTAACCCAAATGTTGGGAAGCTAGATCCCAAAACAGTCAGTTGCTATTTCATTGGCTACACTGAAAAGACAAAAGGTTATCGTTTTTATTGTCCTAACAGACACACAAAGTTTGTGGAAACGAGACATGCAGTTTTTCTGGAGAATGAAATGATCTGGGGAGCATGGCTACTCGAGAGATTGATCTTGAGGAGAAGCGGGTCTTTGCACCTTGCCCAATGATTCAAGAACCTTTTTTCGAATTACCTGTGTCAATTCCAACAGTGGAAGCCACTGTGACACCAGTACCAGCTCCTAGTCCTGTAGTGCAAGCAATGAATGAAAATGTGGAACCTGTTCAACAAGTAAAACTAATTGTTGCACAAGAAGTTGAACCGATTGTTGCACAAGAAATAGAACCTCAACAGCCCGTGGTTCCAGTGGTACCGGTTGTTGAGCCAGCTGCTGAACTAGCTGGAGGAGGATTGAGAAGGTCTACAAGAGTGAGACGCCCAGCCATTCCTGATTGCTATGAAATTGGCAACATAGAAGAATTTCAAATGGGGGTGATCCCATCACATTTGAAGAAGCCATGAGAAGCGCTCAGTCTGAAAAATGGCTTGAGGCCATGCAAGAAGAAATGAAATCCATGAGTGCCAACAGAGTTTGGGACTTAGAAGTAATTCCTAAAGGAGCCAAATCAGTAGGCTAAGTTGTAAATGTGTGTACAAAACAAAATGTGACTCCAAAGGGAATATTGAAAGATATAAAGCGCGACTTGTGGCCAAGGGGTTCACACAAAGAGAAGGAATAGATTACAATGAGACGTTTTGTCCAATCTCATGTAAAGATGCTTTTAGAATTATAATGGCATTGGTGGTACACTATGATTTAGAATTACATCAGATGGATGTAAAGACAGCGTTCTTAAACGGGGATTTGTTTGAAAACGTTTACATGACTCAACTAAAAGATTTTGTCGTGGAAGGCAAAGAAAACATGGGATGTCGCCTAAAAAAATCCATTTATGGATTAAAACAAGCTTCTAGAGAGTGGTACTTGAAGTTTGATGAGACAATTAAGAAATTTGGGTTTAAAGCAAATATAGAGGACAATTGCATATATGCAAAGTTTAGGAATGGGAAATACATTTTGCTAATCCTATATGTGGATGATATCTTGCTTGCTAGCAGTGATGTAAGAATGTTACAAGAAACAAAGATGTTTTTGTCCTCTAATTTTAATATGAAAGATCTTGGTGAGGCTTCATACGTTCTAGGCATTGAAATTCACCGAGATAGAAGAAATGGGGTTTTAGGACTATCGCAAAAGACATAATTGGAGAAGATCCTAAAGAAGTATGATATGCATGCGAGTAAAGCCACACCTGCACCGATAGTGAAGGGCGATAAGTTTGGGGATTTTCAACGCACTAGGAACCAATATGAGATCGATCAAATGAAAACGGTTCCATATGCTTCAGCAGTTGGTAGCTTACAGTATGCACAAGTGTGCACACGCCCTGATTTAGCGTATATCACCGGAGTACTCGATAGATATCAAGATAATACAGGCATAGAGCACTGGAAGATGGCAAAGAAAGCTTTGCGGTATGTGCAAGGCACAAAAGATCTCATGCTGACATATAGAAGATCTGATCCTCTAGAGATAAGAGGATATTCAGATTCAGACTTTGTGGGAGACAAGGATGATAGAAAATCCACATCAGGATATGTGTTTACTCTTGCAGGGGGAGCTATTTCGTGGAGAAGCTATAAGCAGACACTGGTTGCTTCATCCACGATGTATGCTGAGTTTATAGCATGCTATGAGACAACGTTGCAAGCCAAGTGGCTAAAGAAATTT
This sequence comes from Urochloa ruziziensis, assembly GCA_015476505.1. Classification (NCBI taxonomy): domain Eukaryota; kingdom Viridiplantae; phylum Streptophyta; class Magnoliopsida; order Poales; family Poaceae; genus Urochloa; species Urochloa ruziziensis. The sequence goes on along the minus strand of CM027123.1, from coordinate 25,834,773 downwards.
ATACCCGAATTGAAAGTGGTAGATTGTATTAATAGACCACTTAAAATGTATTGCGATAATGAGCCCGCGATATTTTACGCTCACAACAACAAGTCGAGTAATGCTACAAAACCAATAGAGATAAAGTTCTATGTTGTGAAAGACAAAATCCAAGATCACATTATAAGTCTGGAGCATATAAGTATGAAAAATATGCTAGCGGATCCGCTCACAAAAGGCTTACCACCCAGTGTGTTTAAAGAACACATTACCGGTATGGGTTTAAAGGAAAGCCTTATGATCACTGGATAAGGGCCCGAGTTATGATCCTTCGTAATGCAGAAGTTTATTGTGGCGGATTAATCTAATTGAAATCACAATTTTGATGACTCATGCTCAATGTGCTTTTTTGTTATGAAGTGGATATCAAGCGAAGAGCTTAAGGTAAGAAAAACATAAGGTGAGATCCAGGGGAAGATTGTTAGATCGATCTCCACCACCACGGCCCAAAGGCCGTGATGGGCTTGGTCTCTCGCCCCGATCGGGGGCGCCCAACCTAGCATTGGTTGGTGGCCCCCCGTCGCACAGCGCTATAAAGAGCAGGTGGTGGCAGGGGCGCTCCTCACGTGGTTGACCGCGTCGCCAGCGACCACCCACAAACCCTACCGATCTAGGGAGCGCTGGAGCGGCGGGAAGTGCCGCCACCCCCGCCGCCGACGTCCGGGTGTATCCGGCGTGCCCGCTGCCACCGCCCCGACCTCAACCGGATCGTCACCGCACCGCCAGCGCCTCCTCCACCTGCGGCCGCCCCTGCGACCGCCACCACCGCCATGGCAGTCAACCCCGTCGCCACCATGAACGGTCTGTGTCCCTACTCTCTCTCTCTCTAGGTGTAGTTGTTCTATATCTAGATCTTGTTTATGCATGCACAAGTGTTTAATCTTGTTATTCAAGTTGTACCCGTGAGATTATCTACTGCTAGTTGATCCTAGAGTTACCATGCAGTTTATCGCCTGTTACAATGGACAGTGCTGGTGCACTGCTAATCTGCTATATATGTTTAGTCCTTCATCATTCACTTCTATGCTTGTGCGAATCCCCTTCCTTCTTTAGAGCAAGTATGACTGTAAGCAGGCTTAATCCTATGTGGAGGAAAGAGAGGAGAGGAGAGAGAAGAAAACGGGCGGTTAGCTTACAGCCGGCTCAAACGGGCGCATGATCCTCTGTGTGTGGGCCTCGATCTGTCAAAACGCATGCTCACAGCCTGCAGCAGGCGTAGGAGCGGGCGCAGCAGCGTGCCTACAGCCGGCGGGCCAGGTGGATCATTACACTTGCTTTTAGATTTCAGTGTGTTTCTTCATCTTCGGTCCACCAAACTAATATTAATGAATCTCAAAGCTCGATCCAACCATGGAGGACTCCCTCTGCTTCATAACAATGTTTTATAGTCATACCACTTTCAACAGCGGTTGGCGTCTGATTTCTTTCAGAATCAACTACTTCGATCTAACTACAGGACATGCTTTACAAGACATGATCACATACCAAAAAATTCCTTTGGTAAACACATGAATGAATAAACCAGATATACAAAAACATGGGCGTGATCAATATGGAATGACAGACAATAACAATTGCACTCACCCCCTGGAGCCAATGACAACATAATAAGGCACCCCATCCTCAGCATCCTTTGGACCCATGACGAACTCCTCCAACTATAAAACTAGTCAAAGCAGAGCAGTCAGAGATAGAGAAGGATTGTGTTGTACCACCAATGAATATACTAAAATAGTTAGATCGATTGGTAGCATCACTTGCACTTGCACAAAAAATTATCATTATAATGTTCACTGTGAAGCACCAAAAAAAAAACAACCTCAAAGAAGGAACACACTTGGCGAGGTACCTTCCCAGGACGCACATCATGACTTCCTTCGTCTTCCCTCTTCACGCCCGCAATGGACTTCCCCTATTCCATCAAGGAACCGAGAAAAAGCAAATTCCTCGATATGGGAAGGATTAACCTAATCATGGATATATAGTGTGCCAGTGATCATCAATGTTCACCTCGACACCATATTGCAAGGCCCTTCTCCCTCTTAAATAGGACGGTAATATTGTTTATTTGCCAGGTAAGTCTAGGGGTATTTTTGTCCGGGTTAACAGAGTTGCTGCTGAAATCTAACGGAATTGACATGCATTTATTAAACAAAATTCTGTGCATAAGATTTTATGAATAAAGCTATGAAGAATAGTAGTGAAACAAAATTGTGCACACACGATTTGTGATAAGAAAAAAAAATGCATCCAAGATTTGTGAAAAAATTATGCACACAACTCTCTTTAGGCATAATAACCACACAAACGTTTTAGTTCAAACAAACAAACCCAGCTAGTACAACTTTATTTGGAAAAATATTGATGCTTCGTGAAAGTAGTACTAGTAAAATATATCATGCAATCACACAAAAATCGATCTCATGCTCTAACGCACAGACCACCTGCCGCTGGAGAACCCTTCAGTGGGATGATGATGCTTCTTCACTACAGAGGAGCTTCTGAAACTTGATCTTTAATCGCTTGCAACTCTTTCAGAGCATCTCCAATTGACACGCGATCCGAGGCCATCTCCTCTGAGCAGGAAATCCCAACTTGCAGAATCGAAGTGATGCAAGAAATTCTCAGCTTGGAGTTTGAAGTGGCTGGTTCGCCATTTTCTATTTCCATCCGGAGCTGTTGGTCCATGATAGTACAGACTCTGTCTGGTAGTGCCATTTGAACATACTTGCGGAGCCCCATGGCTCCATCAAATTCGTTGTCTGTCGGTCTTTTCCCGGTAAACATTTCCAGCAATAGTATGCCATAGCTGTAGACATCACCGTGAGTGGATACTTCATTGCCCAGCCCATACTCTGAAACAAACCAAAATGAGATTTTTCTTTAAAATTCGATAAAATTTTTTGAGAACCTGCATAGCACATTTTTTTCTTTAAAATTCGATAAAATAACATCCGGAAAATTCTGATATACATACTCATCTAGTAAACTGTTGTATAAAATTCATTACCATAAAGCACTACGTACTGTTGGAATTTAGATGGGCTTTGGCCCAAATTAGAAATCCTGAAATTCCTAAGAAAATCTCAAAGACCCATTCATGTGTGCAAGAGGGGAGGTGGGAACTCTTTAGAGCAACTCCAACGACAGATTGATTTTCATCTTTTCCCTTTTTCATCTTATAGGGGAATCTTCTTTTATGTTTTGCAGTTTTTAGTTTTGCTTTCTTGAGCTTCAAGTTGCAGAGTTCTAAACGGTTTAGATAGGACTATATAAACAGCCTATCAGCCACGCCAAAACGCATCCAATTGAATTAGGATTTTTGCCTCTTCTCGTTGTTGCACTGCTACCGTAATTTTCTCCAGCGTAATTGTCTGCGTGCATCGGGCGATCCGGCGAGTATATCTCGAAATCCTCATCTTTGCGATCCTGTACCGGGAGAGGATGAATAAAGTTTTTGGAAAGCGCATCTAGGCACTGCTCCCAACCTTCACGATGGGCTCGCCTTCCAAGGCTTGCGTCGGGATGTTGTATCCCCCGTCGTCTAGCTCGTGGCATCTTACACGGGAATGTTCCTCCACACTCGTCGACTAGGGTTGTGTCTCTGTTCATGCTGTTTAATCTGACTAGTGTTATTTAATCTGATCGCTAGTGTGCGAGCTATGCTTACGCTAGTTTTTTTGTTCATACAATTTAATCATACTAGTATAACGAGCTATGCTTACACTAGTATTTCAGATTGTCATGATTTATATTCTATTTTTAATCTGAAACTTGCCTAATCGTTTTTTTTGAACGAACCGCACAAGATAGTGCGTGTTTCATTGATATAGCGTACAAGTATGTAGTAAAGTATTTTCTTGTAATTTCAAGATGTAAGATCTTCAAATTTTGTAAAAAGTTAGCTTTGGTTAAATAGTGTCTTGAGTTTTGGTTGAAGCCAACATTGTGGAGTACATTTGAACAGAGGAAATGAAAAGGTACCTGGAGCTGTATATCCAATCGATCCTCTCATTGATGCCCATCCACTTGATGTACCTATGTCTTGATGTAGAAATCTCGCAAGCCCAAAATCACCCACACGAGCAACCATGGAACTGTCCAGGAGAACATTACTTGGCTTAAGATCACAATGAATAATTGGCGTCGGCTTATGTTGGTGAAGGTAATCAAGTGAGGATGCCACGTCAATTGCAACATTTAATCTTGCAGTCAGATCTAGTGCCTTTGGTTCACCATCTTCGATGATATGTTTGTGCAGCCATTGGTCCAAATTTCCATTCGGTAGAAACTCATACACGAGGGCCTTCAAGTCATGGCCCTTAAAATCAATGCTTGAACAGATGGTCAATATCTTTACAAGGTTCCGATGTCGAGCGCATCTTAAAGTCTCGCATTCTGCAACAAAACTTTGAGATGCACCACGCTGCATGAGGTTGAGAACTTTAACAGCGATCACTATTTCCTGGTCGTTGCTTCTCATTGTTCCTTTGTAAACTGATCCAAAGCTCCCAGCGCCTATGAGGTTCTCGGATGCAAAGCCATTTGTCGCATTAGCCAATTCGGCATAAGAAACCCTCATATATTGCTCACTGAAGGCTGAGCTTTGTAGGTGTGCTTTTGTCTTCAGGCAGCTTCTTTGTTGGAGTGCAAACAATACCCCGAATACTAACGTGACACAGGCAAATGCACTGGATACGGAGACTGTTATGACAAGTTTTCGATGTGGTTTTTTGGTGGTCTGGGTGGGGCAAGGTGGCAATCCCAGTTGAGGGATACCACCACAAAGACCATCATTCCCAGTGATTAAGGTCTTTGTTGCATTGAGAAATACCCCATCACTTGGAACTCCACCTTGGAGTTTATTGAATGCGAGATTCAATATAGAAAGGCCAGTTAGTCTGGCAAGGATCTCAGGAATGGTCCCTGACAGATTATTGTGAGAAAGATCAAGCTCTACGAGGCCCTTTAGATTTCCTAGTGACAGTGGAATTGTGCCTTGAAGGATGTTTCCTGATAAATTGAGAAATTCTAGGCTTTGACACGCACCAATGGAGGATGGAATCTCATCAGAAATCATGTTATAAGATAAATCAAGCCCGTTCAGATTTTCTAGACTTCCAACTTCTGATGGCAAAGACCCAGATAAGGAATTATGCGAAATGTTAATGAAACTCGACAATGTTGATATGGAAAAGAGTTCTTTAGGTGTCGGGCCAGAAAGATTGTTGTGAGAAAGATCCATTGCTTCTAAAGGACAATTGCCGAGACTAGAAGGTATAGGTCCACTTATAGCATTTGTACTAAGGAGAAGTCTAGTAAGTTGTGTAAGATTTCCAAGAGTTACTGGCGCAAGGGTCCAGACAAAGCATTATTGTACATATATAATTCGGACAGCTTGTTCAGGTTGCCGAGAGATGCTGGAATAGCACCTATGAGAAGGTTATGAGGCATGTAAAGTGTTTGCAAGTTGATGAGGTTACTGATTCCTTCTGTTATTCTTCCAGTTATATTGTTGTATGCCACGCTCAGATACTATATCTGCGTTGAGAGGTTACCGATTGAATTTGGCAGCACACCGTGGAGATTATTCTCACTAATATCTAATACAACCAAGTTGCTACAATTGGTCAGACTAGCCATGAAGCTCCAATCAGCATCATTTGTTGCTTCAAATAGGTTTACTGCAACTGACACTGCGGACAGGTTCGTTTGTTGAGCTCCTAAGCATTCTGGAATTCTTCCGGATAGATAGTTTTCTACTGTTTCAATAACTTGAAGCATGGAGGCGTTGCAAAGGGATGACGGGAGCATGCCTTGAAAGATATTATCTGATACAAGAAAATAGATTAATTTCGGAAGGTTGTTTCCAATATCAGGTGGTAAAGTCCCAATCAGGTTGTTATATTCTATATCTAGAATTTTGAGAGAAGAAAGATTATTGAAGAATAAACTGGGCAAAGTGCCTTCTAGCCCATTATTGTCTAGATAAACTTGAGTGAGGGCATAGAGGTTGCCAAGCGAACTAGGTATGGAACCTGAAAGATTGTTTTTTGAGACAGAAATTAAAGGGTTGTAAGCAGCTCAAGATTTCCTAATGATTCTGGGATCTGACCAACTAGACCATTACACTGAAGATCTATGAGTACTAATGAAGAGAGGTTGCCTAACCAAGAAGGGATGGTTCCTTGGAGTTTGTTCATCCCGAACTGAAGTTTAATAAGCGACGAGAGGTTTTGTAGTGGTGGAATGCTTCCTTCACAGTTATTTTTGGAAGCATCAAGAAGCATCAACGCTGAGAGGTTCCCTAGTGAACTGGGGATCGTTCCTGAGAACTGATTTGCACCTAGGTCCAGCACGTTGAGGTTGGCCAGGCTGCCTATCTCCCTGGGGATTTCTCCTGTCATGTTGTTATATCTTAGGACTAGTTTTTCAGATTTGCAAGGCTTGCGATAGTGGAAGGGATTGTTCCTGTGAGTCTGTTTTTTCCTAGACTGAGTATCTGTAGATTACGCAAGGAGCCTATTTCATCAGGTACTTCCCCATGTAAATTGTTACCATCGAGTGAAATTTCTATCAGGTGGCTACAGTTCGAAAGTGACGGTGGAATCTGACCATGGATGGAGTTGTAGGTAAGCTGCAGAGTCTCAAGGTCATGGATGTTACCGAGCTCTGGAGGTAGGATCCCTTGGAAGCCATTCAATGAAAGATTGAGTCGCCTCAAGTAAGTGAGGTTTCCCAGCGCAGGGGTGATGGTGCCGACCAGGTTGAGCTCGGGGAGGTCCAGAGCCACCACATGGCCCCGGTGATGTCCCCTCAAGCCACACGCCACGCCGTGCCACCGGCACATAGGAATGGATATGTTGCCCCATGATGCTAGGGCTCGCGACGGGTCACTCCTCACGAGTGACTTGAATGACATGAGCGCAAGCTGGTCGGAGTACGGGATATGGGGGGTGTATGCTGCATCTCCATGGGCTGCGTTTGTGGCGAGGCAAAAGAGGGACAAGGCTAGCATGCGCAAGAGAGGTTTGATGAGGAGCACCAGCATGGTGGTCGTACGTCTGCAGACGGCAACCCAGCCGTAAAGACATGGTGCTTAAATGGTTGCATTGGATGGCGTTAACGGGGGTCTTCGTCCCCGTCGACAGATTTCTGCGTTCTGGTCATTGTGCTATCCTTTTCAGAGCCATTTTTGTCCTGCTTTAGTCATGCTGCAAGTCAGCCAGATCAGGCTCAAAACTTTGTCGGGAGTGACAATTGACAACTAATTGCTCAGTCCCAAAATAAACGTCATTATTACTTCCCGATAAATCAAATATTTTTAAATTTGAATAAATATATAAAAATGTTAATATTTATGGTGCATATTAATATCATTAGATGAATCCATGAATATATTTTTATAATAAATTTATTCAGAGATATAAATATTGTTAATATTTTTTATTAATATTTTTTACAAATCTAGTCAATGTTGAGAAAATTTAACCAACACGCATCTCATAACGACACTTATCGGAGTGCTCCTTGTAGAGACGAAAGAGGCAAATACTGATTTTTTAACCTTTTTAATTATATTTTAATATTTACTCTCTAGAAAAAGTAATATTAACCCTCTGGCAAAACTTCCATGATTTCCTCAATCACGTCTGAGAATGATAAATATCATGTATCTTTGGAATGAAGCATGCGCATTGTACAACCCGAATGACATTCTACGATAAGCATATGTTCTATAGGGGCTATGAAAGTTGTCTTGTTCTAATCATTGGGATGGATAGGGATTTGGTGATAGTCGGAATATCCGTCAAGGAAACAAAATAAGAAGTGGTTTGCAAGTCATTCTAGCATCTCGTCGATGAAGGGCAACGGGAAATGGTCCTTCATTTTGGCATTGTTGAGTTTCTGATAGTCAATGCACATGCTCCATCCTGTGTAGAGACGTTTGGCGATGGTCACACGGTTCTCGTTAGGAATGATCGGCATCCCTCCCTTCTTAGGCACTACCTGAACGGGACTAACTCACTCACTATACGACACGGGCTATATGATCTCGACGTGTAGGAGTTTCAGGACCACCTTCTTAGTGACTTCCCTCATCGCATTGATCAACCTCCTCTGAGGCTCTCTAGAAGGTGAAGTGTTAGGGTTTAAAGGGATGCAATGAGTACAAAGAGTTGGGCTTATTCCCTTGAGATCTTAGAGCTAGAGAGTATCCAAGAACTACACGATGTTTCTCTTGGGCGGTGATGAGTCTCTCGAATTCCTCTTCTAAAAGTTTGTCGCTAATAATTACAAGAGTCTCGATGTCACCATGGAGGAAGGCATAACGATGTCCTACAGCAGGGGTTTCAACTCTTTTGGAGGTCTAGGAGGAGTGTCGAACTGGGATATGTCTACGGGCTTGTTATGTTCTTCCTCCTCCTCTGTGAACCCTTCATCATCCTTCTCAAGAAGGAATTCTGGTGAGTGAAAACGGAGAAGTCCTTTCACCTCTTCAATTGGTTCTAAATCTGGGGAAGGATCTGCCATTGAATTTGTAGCTCTAGAGATTGTGACAGAAAATGTGTCCTTCCCATATTGAACTTTCACCTTCCCTTGATTTAGAGCATCCACGAGTAGTCTCTCCATAGGATGTTTGATCATGAGATCGAAGTCTTTGACATAGAAAACATGAAAATCAAGGACTGCCTCAACGTTCTCATCTTTGATAGGCACGTTTTACAAAATCCCAACCCCTTCCAAGAGCTTGCCATTGAGTCTTTGAAAAGGTGTTGGTCAAGATCAATGGTTCATCTCCCAAAAGATCTAACGAACAATCACCAAAAATGATATTGGCCCCAACCGTGGGATTAAAGAGGACACTCATCAGGTTTCCCCTTATGGCGCATGGACTGGTTGAGGGAGGGGAGCTAATCCGAAGAACTTCTGATGATAGCTTCAGCTCTCTCGACCATTTGTTAGTCATAATAGTTGTAAGCTCCCGGACGTGTTCTCTAAGGAATGAAGCTTCCGGAGGATCATCAGGAGGAATGGGAATTGATGGTTTCCTCTTTCTACAACAACTCAAGGTGTTTCCAAGATCTCCAAAAAGTTCATCCTCGAAGTTGAAAGGGAGTTCCAAAAGTTGAATTTATTCTTCCTTTGGAGCTCGTGGTTCAAGTAAGGTTTCTTCAGCTAAATCTGTGGATGCTACATGTGAAGAGTCGAATTCAGCTGCTAGGACAAAATTATGGTTTGATGTATGTTGTTCTTGGGAGGAGCAAGGTTCAGCTACGAAACAAAGTAAAAAAATAGAAGATTTACATCCATACCAATATGGATTACGATTCCGGTACATGCCAATCGGGCTAATTGACAAGAAGACATCATGCGCAACGATAGCTAGGGCTTCAAGCCTCCGTCTTCGGTTTTCACCACATGCAACTTGAGCGAAGCACACAACCCTTCTACAAGCATCCTTCACACTCGGACTCAAGCTCCAAGTCCAAACCTGCATGCTCACAAACTTTCCCCAAGGAATGGGATAGGTTCACGCCACTATCTGTATGCAAGATTTAAGTGACATATATACTAAGGGTATAAAAGTAATTCAAGATAAGGCTAGGGTTTTCCTATGCAGCAGCAGCAACAAATAAGTATAAATCTCCATAATCCATCCAATCCCACCTCACATCACATCACCTTCTTCACACTCGTCTAAGTCGATGCAAGAGCTCCCTCCCCTCTCACCTCACCAACTATGTCTGGATCCACAAAGGGAAGGGAGGAACTCCCCTTCTCCCCGACCATAGTTGTAAACTTTAATCACTCTATCAACTGGCTAATAGGGGGAAGGTAGACGATCCCAAAACATGAGAGATAGGCAGTACATGGGCATGTCCAATACCAAGGACGCGGCTATGCGTATAGATTCTAAACTCTACAGACGTCGTACAACTGTACGCACTCAGGCTGCGATCCGTAGCGAACCAATCGAGACACAACCCATAACACAGACCCTATCCCTTAATGGTGCCCTCCTGAATCTTTCGGCTCGAAGCTGGCACTGACTCGCAACAGCCCCAGAAGCTCTGAAATTTATCCTACTGCAAAGGTAATCACCAATCCCCCTAACACTATCCTCGTGGACGCCTACAGCCCGGGCACCGCACTAGGTAGGCTAGTTGTAACCCTTCTATGGGGCAAGTGGTATGCACGTAGTGGCCCAATAACATGGTCATCCCACTCGGTTTCAGGCCAGGGCGAGCGTCTCCGTTCAAAGTGTGTATCCCTCGCAAGGGCCCGCGGTCGCATACCCATCACAGGTAATGCCGCCAAACTGCTATGCTCCTTCCAAACCAACCTCGTACCCACAACAGGAACAAAACAAGGTTCGTTCAAGTACGAGCCCTCAGCAGCTCAATCCGAAGATCGAGTTATCATTGCTCGCCCCACCAAAGTATCCCAAAAACATCTTCTCCTGTCGGTTTTATACCCACACATGCCAAGAATCCTAATTCACGATCTCCCATCACACATGCAAGAAGCACCATAGCAATCATATATAGTACTGTAGTAGGCAATCAAGAATTTAATATATATAAACAGGTTATGCATGGCTCAGATCATCATCATCATGTAATAAGCAAAGCGCTAACATTCTACTCAGCAGTGTCTAATAGGTGTAAAGATCAGGATGGGCGTGAACCTAGAGCAAGGTCCTTTATCTCTTCTTCTTCAGCATAGTCGAAGTCAATTTTGACCAAATCGTCCAAGTCTTCCGTAGACCCTAATTATGTAAATACAATAAATACCGAGGGTCTAGATGCAAATAACTTTAAATTCAAGAAGGGGCCTTTGTACAAAACTGTCAAGGAGAAAGGGTTGGATTGCAAAACTAGCAAGGGTCAGGGGTCTAGATGCAATACCGTAGGGGTCTAACTACAGAAAGGGTTGGCCAAGGGGTTTTCCATAAAAGCGCAAAGGTGGAAGGACCTATCCGCAATTCTATAGAAACCCAAGGGGTTTTCTACAAAATGATTGGGGGCTGTGAAAAGGGTGGCGGCTGCTGACGCCAGCGCCTGTGTCAGCGGTCGTAGAGGATCCAGGTGAGGTGGGGCCTTGTGTGGCCGGTTGTGTAGCTCGATTTAGGGCTGCCGCCCAGGAGCTCGACCAAATGCCGCAAGGCTTCGTTCGGCATGCAAGGCCGGCGACGGTGGCAGCGGATTATGCGCGCGGCCACACGGCGAGATGGAGGCGCAACGGCCAGCGGCGCGCGGACGGCGGAGCAGCTCGGCGACAAGGTGGGGAGCGGCGGCGCGGGCTCGGGAGAGATGGCGCTCGACGGCGGTAGAGGGCATGCATAGGGCGGCTATAGCGACACGAAGCGGCGGTGCAGAGGTCAGGCGAGCGCGCTGCAAAGCTTGGCGACAGGTTCACGGTTCAGGTGTTCGATAAAATGCCATACGGGAATGGCGCGGCGTTGTTTGCGCTCTTAAATGACACACTTTTACCCCTGTTTAACTTTAATAATTGCATGAATTTAATATCTAAATTATTGATCATACTCTATAACTGGGACGTTTTCGTATATGCATGTGTTTTTAAAGTATTTTGGTTTATGCAATTTAAATGATAAATTCGAGACGAATATGGGCTAAAGTCGAGACAAGCGTAAGACGAAGGCCAGAAGCCCGGATGCAGGCACCCAAAACATAGACTAGAAGCCAACTCGTGCCCAGATTCAGCCCACCAATATCGAAGAATGCTTAAGGACTAAGCAAATAAAGGTAAGATCAAGTTACTTCGAGATGAAGGCAATTCAAAAGAAAGTCATCAAGAGATAATTGTATCCCGAAGCAAACAACGTCTAGGGCCCACATGCATTGAAACGAACACTCCAGAACCATTAAGAAAGCTTGGGGAAAGAGATAAAGTCGAGGTGGCTCAAGAACGGGCCAGGCCGACCGGCCTAGGGCCCCCCTGGCCACGCCGCCCTGGTCATTCCTGTGGCCCCTCGCCTTCCCTTTGAGCTAGGGTTTCCTAGGGCTATAAATAGCCATCATTTCATTTGGCATCCATCAAGTCATTTTCCATTCAACGCTGAGGAGTAAAGAAGCTAGAGCGACACCTCTCCGAGAGCTTAGGGCCATGCTAGTTGTCTATGGTTTGCCCTAGCCGACGTGGAAACCCTGCAAGGAAGACCACATCAGAGTTCTGGAGCTAGTTCATCAAGATCAAGGTACGATCGCGGTGGTGATCATGATGTACATTCAATCATTCATAGTGAAGTTTATTTGAGTTTCTGGTTGTTCTTAGTGATCAAGTGCCTCTCTCTATGATTTTGCTTGTTCTTGGGTTTGCTTCTTCTAAGATCTATTATCGAGATAGATCGATCAGGATGTTCTTTGAGTCGTGGTGGCTAGAGGCTCATTCCAGATCTACCAATGATGTTCAACACGTTCATCGAACGTGCCCTTGCATTCACTACGCCGATATGAAGCATCGTGATAGGGCATTACCCGTGTAAGGTGGTGATTATCGGGAGTTTGACCGGAGGCTATGATTTAAAGACGCTTTCAATGAGATTCTCATTTATCTTGCTTCACAGCTTTGCTCGGAACTACAACGTCTGCATGATCTAGGCGATCCAGATTGGTTATCTCTACGCTTTCTCTTGCCACCTCTGGTGTTCTTTGGATTTGATCTTTAGTAGATTAGATTGATCTTAAAGTTGAAGTGTTTCTTGCAAGTTAGATTGGTTCTTGCATCTTTAGTTCCACAAATTGATAACCTTGGGGGACTACTCTCTTGAGGGAAGAGCTACAACAGATCCATGCGCTTGCGGTAGATCTTGGTGCACGTTCGGCGCACCAACAGGCGCTCACTGGCTCAGAGCAGCGGCGGAACGACTAAACAAGGTGGCATCTTTAGGGGCTACCGGCAAGAAAAGGCGGCACGAAGGCCTTCAACACATCGAGCATGTGCACGCGAGGCTCAGGCCTTCCCGAGTCGTGGCGTGGCCGTGCAGGGTCTGGGACGGCCGTGTTCCGGCGTCCGTGGCGGCAAGCAGAGCAATGAAGGGGAGGCGTGTGTGGGTTCTTCTAGAGAGGATGGCGAGGCTGGCTTGGCGAGGTCGAGGACGATGATGGCACGGCGTAGTCAACGACGAGCAATGACAAGGATCCGTTCGGCTTGGCTCTTGCTCACGGTGCTCAACTCACATCTGGCTCTTCTCTCTTGCAACAGTGGCATCCTTCTCTAGCGGCATGGACAGCCCCTGGCATCGGTGGCATCACTTCAATCTTCAGCACGTACGGCTCCTGCTCCTCCTTCCTCTTCCTTCTCTTCCTTCATCACTCCTTCCTCTTCTCCTAGGAATTAGGGTTTTGTCCTTCAGGTGGACTGGGTGGCGGCACCAGGGGAAGGTGTGGAGGCAGCGGTTGTGGTAGGGAACAGAGAGAGGAGGCTGTGGGGATTGGTTTTAAGGGGGGCACTGGCTAGGGTTTGCAGGGCTAGGAGGAACGGACGGCCGGGAGTCCTTGGCGTCTGGGCCGATGGCCACGCGCGGCATCCACGCGGGGCTCGTGGCGAGAGGGTGTGCGGCGCGTGCGTGGTGGAAGAGCTGGCAGCCTCATAGCGAGGGTGACGTAGTCGCGCGAAGCTGGCAGAGCGAGATTGGACGACGTGGGCGAGGGCGAGCGGAGGTGGCTGCGGCGCTGGAAAGTAGAGCAGGGGAAAAGGCGAGGTGGAAGAGAAATAGGGAAGTGGCTACGTGTGCAGGAGGGCCCCGCTTGGCGGTGAGGGTAAAAGAGGAGGGTGTGGCGACGATTGGGTTGTCATCTTGGGCCAAGCGATCGTGGCCCGCGGTGGAGGAAATGGTTGGTGGGCTAGGTTAATAGGCCGAGGTTAGAGAGTTAGGGGGGTTGAAGTTAGACTTAGGTCTGGGCTGAGGGTAATAGGCCAGTGGGCTGAGTTAGTGGCTGAGTTAGTGGGTTTGGTTAGTTTGTTTGTATTTGAATTTGAGTCCAAATAAAAACCTCACTCAAATAGAACCAAATAAAATCAAATAAATTCCAAATGTTCACACTTGCATAAGTACTCCTTAGCAATCAATTTAATTTATTATCTTTATTTACTAGGATTTTTGGGAAGAATCAAAGAAGACACCCTTGTAGTTGACTATTTATCTGCACTCCACAAATCTGGGATGTTATAGGTTACATCAAGATAAAGTGCAGATTTCTCGTCAAGACCCATACATAAGTCTTCAAGGACACCCATACAGAAGTGTTCAAGAAGAACATGGTCGTCAAGACCCATACTTGCCCCTAGGAGCATAAAGGCTTTGAATAGAAGATTTCTCCATGATTGCGAGAGTAGAGGTAGAAGAGAAAAAAAGATAAAAGAGATGTGAGGACAGCTAGACAAAAGTTAGATACTATTGTTCTCTAGCAATGATGATAGAAAGCTTGTTGATATTTCTTAGCATTAGTGCCAATGAGTAGTGGCACCAAAAGGTCCAAAGGGTTTTGAGCGATAATGAAAGAATTTGTAAATGCACGGATTCCACTATAGCCTTCACCTTAGAGTATTCCAAGGGTATCGAATCCAAGGGAACGTGTGTGTACTAACTCTAGCCTGACTAGTCCAAGGACACGCCACTATCAGAGGCAGAGGGTAGAGAGGATTCCAATAGATATCTCTAACGCGAGTTAAGGTCGTTCCATTGATTTCACTACTTGCTTCGGCACCGGCTTACCCTGGAATCCAGGCGCCTCCAGCCTACAACTCTACAATTTAATCGAACATGGAGGATTTCAAAGGCTCCAATAGGGCCATCACCACTTGCGGCCTACCTCGGCCAAATCGTGGGTTAAGTTGCACAAATGAAAACTAATTACTACTATAATCCAACTATGTCTGACATTCGGTAGCCACATTACAACACTCTAGAAGATCTAGAGTGATGAACCTGCAAGTAAAGGAATAGATTTTACACGCTATAATAAGAACTAAGAATAGGAATCACACATAGAACTTACTATCTGTCGGTGTTCTACCGTTGATCCTACTGAGGGGTATCCCAAGGTAGTAGATTTCAGGTGGGGTTTCGTCAAGATCAGGAACGCAATGGCTACACAACACAAGTTTAGACAGGTTTGGGCCATTAAGATAGCGTTAATACCTTACGTCCTGTTTGGGTGGTTTGTATTGTGTAATGTCATAATTGTGTGTGTCTCTGTTGAGAGACTTGGTTCTCCCTGAGTCTTCTTCTTCTCTATGTCTTTTTTGACCGAACAGCAAGGGAGCCCCCTACTAGATTTTTATAAATTTTGTAAAAAAGAGTTATATATACAGTTACAAGGCATCAAGCCTAAAGAGAGACCCTAATAAAAGACAGTTAGATGTAATTACAAATCCAATCTAGCAACTCATGCTTCAATGAGGGCTTCATGCGATGTGCAATATTGTTGAGCTCCCCCTTGAAGTGTGTCTTCCATCTTTCAAAAGACAGAACACCCCATAAAAAATGATGGAATTCCTATGTACCCCTGCCCTCCTTCATATATCCCAAGGGATGGGGAACTAGTCGGTTACAATGTTGGACTCCTAGTAGGATTACAGGGTAGAGTCTTAGTAGGAGTCTGACTTCATCCTTATAGGTACTCAGGGGTTCCATACCCAACACTATCTTTCTAGAAGAACGAAGTAGTATTCATAAAGGTACAAGCATGAGAGATGAGTACAAACACATTGGCACTCCTCCCAAGACTTTCCCTCACTCTCTCCCTACTCTAAACATTAGCAAGCCATCACCTAAGCCTAAACAATGAAGCTCTCAACTCTAGAGAAGAGTTGTTAATCTAGGAAATGGGAGTGTGAGCGTGTGTCTTCATTTGAGGACCCTCCTCTAGTATTCATAGGTAATTGAAGGCGGTAACCAGACAGGATCAACCAAGGAATATTCCATAAACCGCCTTAGGACAGCACATGTGGCGACTGGATGTGAGAGGGGCCACTAGGGGTCATCCCCTGGTAACCGTCTCTACCAACTGCCTTTGGCAGGATAGCTGCCAAGTGGGTCCAGACTTGGGTATGGGTATGCCTCGGGTGTGTTGAAGCTTTTAACCACCAGTTGTGGGCCATTCAATCCACGTACTTGCTTCTGATTGGTCGGAATTGTGCTTCTTTGCTCTTGTGGGTCCATGAATCCGTCTACAGCCTATGTAGCACCCTCTACTTGGCTAGAGTTGTGCTCATTCAACCACATAGGTGTGCTTCTTTATTTTAGGATAAAGTGACTTGCATACAAATATTCTCCAAGACTTGTGAAATTTGTAGGTAATAACTCCTACCACTATGTTGATGCTCATCATTTCATGGATTTATGCAGGCTAGATTTGGCACTTAATAGCTGTCAACAGAGTTCAAGTTGGGGAAGAAGTTGTGGCCATGCGAGAGTTATCTGCCAACACGGTGCATCCACAAAAGGGGTTGTGCCATTAGAGCTTGGTTATGGATCATTTTGTGGCAACGCATATAGAGAGTATTTGGTGAGAATCCCTTTAACTGGGTTATTTATGTCTTTAGATTGATAATTGGTTTCTATAATTATAATTTGGCTCTTTGAGTTTGCAGGAGGGAAGAACTTATGACTGGGAGAAGCTTTCTTTGTTGATGTGAACTGATGTTAGAGTTGGGCTGCACATCGGGACCTTGGAAGAGCAGGAAGACTCAAGAAATTAAAGATGAGATAAAGAGGGAGTATGATGTGCCCTCACCAGAAGATGAGGACATCTATGGATATATTTACAAAGAATTGGTTTGTTAACTTGAAGTCCAACTGAATTTGGAGATAACACTAGAGAAAAGATTATTATGTATTGGAAGCAGAATAAGGACAAGTTTCCATGTCCTCTAACCCAAGATGAGAAGCGTGAAAAGAGGAGGAAGTTAGATGACAAGAGAGTGGTAGAGAAACAAAGGTTGAGGGAGGAGAGAGCTCGCAAAGGCATTGATCCAAATGTAAAATATATGTATGGCACATGGGAGCATTATTTCCAGTTGGTGGAAGCAAGGAATAGAATGGATGAAATGGAAAATTTGGAGGACAGTGACATGGAGGCACAAATGGAGGCAATGAAAGCAATTGTCACCGACTTGCCTATAGACATGCCCATAGTTCTTGCCAATGGGGCTAGTGGACCGGGAAAGGAAGAAATCTCAAGGGAGGCATGGGTGGAGGCAATGAAGGCACTAGTGGGTGATTTTCCTGTTGCTAAGGCTGACATGGGCAAGAAAAGTAATGGGATTCTAATTGATGAGGGTGGGACCTCTAGCGGCAATGTGGATGAAGATGATGATGACGGTGATGATGAGATATTTTGTGATGGTGATCCCGACTATAAGTCAATGAATGTATCATGTCATCATGTTTTACTATGTGTTGTTGTTGTAATGGACTATGTATTC
The DNA here is from genome assembly GCA_015476505.1 of Urochloa ruziziensis. Lineage (NCBI taxonomy): Eukaryota > Viridiplantae > Streptophyta > Magnoliopsida > Poales > Poaceae > Urochloa > Urochloa ruziziensis. Next base: position 25,817,274 of record CM027123.1, on the reverse strand, counting down.
ACGAACAATTTCAATTCCCTATGTTGTTGTAGCAAACTTTGTAATGATGAATAATTTTATTTCCCCCATGTGGTCTTGTAATGGACTAAGTGAATGTGATGTCATGTAATGATGTGGTTGTAGTATATTACTATATTGTAATTGTTGATATTCCATTAGGATACTATGATACATGGTTATAGGTAGACAAATTGGTGGAATGGATAGTACATTACATGGTTCATGGTAGGGACATAGGTAGGCACTACGGTACATTTTTGTTTATACAAAACTACATAATACATTGCAAGGTGGAATGGATCTAGAGTATGCACTACAATACATTATTCTAGGTTCAATGAGATTTAGCCATGGTAGTTCCTACGTCCTGGAACTGTTGATGGTATGAAACGCTTGGTCAAGTTCCTACATTGCTCGTCTCATAGTTGTTCCTCAAGTTCATTGATACGAGCTTCCATCTGCATCTTTTCTTGCTCAAGCTGAGATATCTTCTCTTCCTTCTGCGCATTCTCTTGCGCTAGTTGGTTAACGTGGTGATGCTTTTGTATATTGTCCCCTTCGACCTATTGATTGAGAAGGTGTAGATGGCAGATGTATTCCTACAAATGTGGTTCTATTGTACCATCTTTCCAATAGGTGAACTCACAATCATGCATTTAGTGAAGGAGTACTCAACAATTCCAGCAATGTGCCTGCTATAGTTGTTCATAGACTCAGCATAATTAGTGTTCATGATATTGTAACGCCTTTCACCCTCATCAAAATCTTGAGTCCATTTGTCTTTGTTAGCCATTTCACCCTCCAACCATTCCTTTGCATCTTGGTTCAAATCCGGTATTAGATCTTGTAGTTTGTCCTCGAAGTCTTTATCTATATGTACCCAAACAATACTTTCAATTTTGTGATGACTACCTTGTTTCTTTAACGCCTCTACATATTTGCAGAAAAGTGCCTCATGCACCATATACGGAAAAGTGGTGGAAATCCATCCATGTGGTCAGTCGCACAATTTAGAAGCCTAGTATGACGGTGTGTGATCATACAAACCTGTCTCGATGGACCTAGAACACAATGGTGAATGAGCTTCAAGAACTAGGACCAGCTGTCAATGTTCTCACCCTCTACAATGGTGAATGCAATTGGGAAGAGCTATGTTTCTACATTAGCCGTGATTTCCATCATAAGGGTGCCTTTGTACTTGTGGGTAAGAAAGGCTACATCCACGAGAATGATTGGACAACAATACTGGAACGATAATGAACATTGTGAAAAGAGCCAAAATACCCTTTGGAGGACATGCTTGAACACACCATCCGAACCGGGCTGCATCATGCAATTACTGAGAGGAAACCATTTAATGCTGGGGTTGTAATGGGCCATAGCTGTTAAGACACGAGGGACCATCTCATACGAGTCAGCCCAATCTCCTGATAGCATGGCCATGGCATGCTAGTTGTCCCTACATGCCTTTGAATAGTGGACATGGTAATGACAGAAGGTGAATATCAACTGAATATGTGATGGTACTGATGTGTCACTGTCATGCCTAACAATGTTTAGTATACAGCAGGAAAGGTATCTTGTTGCGCACTGGGCATGTTGCTGCTTCGGCATGGACGAACGACATGTGTGTACTCTGACCACACTACTGATCTTCTGCTGCCTAGTGCTTTTCATCAGAGTGACCATATTTGCCACGAGAAACCTTGCTTACACATAATATCGTACCTTAAATGTCTGTCAGAGTAGACCATAATGAATGGCCTATGCAACCTGACAGCATAGTCGGCCAAGAAAAACCACAATTTCTCAAGACTAACAAACTTCATGCCCTTGTCTATCCGGGATTTCTCAACATCCATTGTGCCCTCCCATGTCGATATCTCAAAATTGCAAACCTCTTTATCACACATGCTTATATCCTTGTCATTGCGAACTAAGGGGATGACAACATCAGCTTCCATCAACAAAGCCATCTCCTTAGGGGTGTAAAGAAGTCAATCATCAACATCATGTGCAACTTCAGAGTTTGGATGCAAGCCGTCATCTTCACCCTCCTCCACTTCATCTACATGGCTTCTAACATTTTCATTGGGCCCGTCCTCATTTCTTTCTTCTTCTTCTCCCACCGACTCATCTTCATCCCCTTTGGAGCTTATTGATATGTCATCATCATCAACTTCTTCCTCCTCTTGATCAAAGACTCCATTGTCAAACTCATCACTAGGATGAGCCAAATGCAGTGGCACAATAGAGCCATCCTAACATGCGACCACGTGAGGCACTAGAGGTGTTAATATTAAAATATAATTCAAAAAGGTTGAAAACAAAATAAATCCAAATACTCCATCCATTCCCATTTACATGCTCCACGGAAGTCGCAAGTAACACCCATGCCACTGGCCGCAGAAGTCTATCTATCATCCTGATTTTGGTTAGGATTCTTTAGCACCGTTGTTGTTCCCCCCATAGTATTCTCGCCCATGACTGTCCCACTAGAAGAGTTGGGCAAACCGAGCCCAAACCTAGGCGGTTGTAACGTCTCGCCTCCCCGAGGCTGGGCCTGCTAACACCTGGCAGCTCTCTAGGACCTCTAGAATTCCCTAACAGACCAACACACGTCTTTTCTGCGCACTTTGTCCTCACTCGTGCGCACCTGGGAAGGACTTCTCAGTCGGTCACTCATCCCTAAATTACTCCGGGCCAAGCACACTTAACCCCGGAGTTCTTATGAGATGAGCTTTCAGAAGAGAAGTTGCAACTTGTTGATATGAGAATTCTATCAATCCTATTTAGCCCTGGGTTGTCACAATCTCACCCCCTTAGGAGACCAACGCCCTCGTCGATCAACCCCAGTCCAGGAACGTCCGCTCCGGCCACATCCGTGTGCCTAGTGCCAGCGCATGTGCCATGCTGTGTGGCCACTCTATGCCCACACCAGCCATGAGCACCATGCCTGGGCAACTGCGACCCCACATGCCTGTGAAACCGCGAGAGTCGGCTCTGATACCAATTGTAACATCCCGCCTCCCCGAGGTTGGGCCCACTTACACCTGGAAGCTCTCTAGGACCTCTAGAATTCCCTCACATACCAACACACATCTTTTCTGCGCACTTTGTCCTCACTCGTGCGCACCCGGGAAGGACTTCTCTGTCGATCACCCATCCCAAAATTGCTCTGGGCCAAGCACGCTTAACCCTGGAGTTCTTTCGAGATGAGTTTCCAGAAAAGAAGTTGCAACTTATTGATATGAGTATTCTATCAATCCTATTAAGCCCTGGGTTGTTATAGCGGTCGCCCACACTTTTTATAGTGTAATTTAAAATAGGTAAAATAAATATTTTGTCAATAAGAAAACATTTCTGGGTAGTGGGGTCTATGCCCAGGCCGTGTCCACTAAGGCTCATAAGCAGGCCAAAACCATGCAAGCTCGGGCAAGGCCCGCAAGTCGGGCTCAATTTTCTCAGGTCTAGCGTGCAGGTAGACCATGCACATGGAGATGTGGTTGAAGCTAGCGCACGCTTGTTGTAACACCTCGTATTCCAAAACCGCACTGTCCAGCCCTTCTTAGGGAGAGCACGCGTACACATAGCACCTTGCTTACACTTTCATCTTCGCTTTTGTGTAAAAGGGTCAACTAGAAGGTGTTGTGGCTGGAGGGTAAGGCTTATAAGTTCGCTCCATTCTTGTTGAACTTGCAAGGTGGTATTAAACTTCCGCACACCTCGCTCATGGCCACTACCGGACCAAAACAATTGGGTCGGGTGTCACATACAACCCCTTCAAAGAACTCGACATCCTCGTCACCGCCTACTCACCCACATGGGCAAATGTCTTGGACCGCCACCTCTTGGCACATGCCCGTACGTCTTGTGTTGATGCCATATGTCATGCCGTGTGTCCTATCCAGGCCCACACGAGCCATGCTCCATATACCCACACACTTACTCGTACATGCAACCGCGAGGGTCGGCTCTGATACCCACCTATAATACCTCGTCCTCCTGAGCCGCACCACCCAGGCCTTTTGAGGGGCGAGAATGCGTACACATAGCACCCTGCTTACACTTTTGTCCTTGCTTCATGTAAGGCTTATAAGTTGGCTCCACCCTTGCACAACCAGCAAGGTGGTTCTAATCTCATGCACACTACGCACATGGCCCACTACTGGGTCGAAACAATTGGGTTGGTTGTCACACTCGCCCTGGGCGACACGTTCTTCATCTCTGGCTCACCCAACCACAATGGGCTCCCATTGTCAAGTAGCACTCCCTAGCATGCTAGCCGTCGCCATGGTACTACCGCTCCACCATTGTAGGAGCGCAACTCAAGTCTGCCTCATCGTCTAGGGATAAGTAGGGCTCTCTTTTTCTGCAAGTAATTTGCCGCAACAACTCCTGTAGATCTCATTTTTTTTCTACTCTCTCCCATGTTGCCACCCTATTCTCCTTCTTCGGCATGGCTCCCTTGATGAAGCCTCTAAATCTGGTATGGCTCCCATCCCGGCACCCATCCTCAACTCACCAACACTTGTTCTATCCCAACGAAACCTATTCAATGTGCACCGTCCCTGCGGTGACGAAGTGGCATGCATTTATTAGGGTCAGCAGACCACTGTATAATTTGCTAGTACCTTAAGAATGGCAAATCTCATCTTCAAAATACATAAGTTGCAAAAGTGACCCCAATGGTTCCCAATGATATAAATTTCTAGCTTCACCACTTAGGCCCGGTCCTGAGATTTTGGTGGCCCCAATCAAAATAAAAAAGGAGACCCTATTATGGTAATAATAATAGTAGTGATAACTTAAAACACTTAGTATATTGAAAATCAACATTGATATCAAGCAATTTATTCAAATTATCTTAAAAATTCTAACATTTCTAGATGGGCATCAATATTGATGTGATCCAATAATTATTTCTCAAACCAACAACCTTCAATGACAATTAGTAAAATACAAAAGGTACTAGCATAATGGATTGACTCAACAAAATTAATAAATTACCAACTTATAATACCAGTCTTGTGCAATTTTTTATTACCAATTTTTAACATTTCTAATTTTGGCCATCTGAACTCAAGATTGCATGGAGGAAAAATTATGCATCAGATATAGATGCATCTAGCAGATGAATTTAGAACTTTAAGTTTAGTGCTCAATGGAGGAGGCACGTATGTGTTATTGTGTACGACGTTCCTTGGCATCGGAGGCGACTTGCGTCATGCGGAGATCCAATCGGAGATTTAGGGTCAGGGCATGGGTGATTGAGGAGACAGACGAGGCGATGGAGATGAAGCGTTTCGGCGGAGCCTTGCCTAGGGCATGTGAGTCGTGGGTCCAGGAGTAATTTTTGCTGGTACTCTTTAGCTCCGTGCTCGCATTCATATTACTAGGCAAGCTACTCTCGTTACTCTTTTGCCTGATGTGCCCCATAGCTTGGTCCTTCTCGTACCATCTTTGGTGCTCCTCCCCCTCCTCTCATGGGCCCCTTAGCTTGGTCAATTCGGGCGACACTGGTAGTTGCTGAATGATAAGTGGGTCCATATGTCAGTATCTACTTAGAATAGTTTTGAGGACCCTAATTTAAGGGCTCCAGGTAGGGGTGTGGGGCATACATACAAGGCAGATCTTTAAAAGTATAACGAGCCATTGAATTAAAAGAAAGGACATTTGATTTGAAGGCTCCTTTTGGAGATGCTTCAAGCTGTTAACATAGCAATGGACGAGTCTCTCACAATGATAGAAGCGAGGACAAACAAGGCAACGGGGAATAGGGCATTCACACAAGCAAGGTGTGGATTTTATTAGCTATGTGGACATACAATATCACCAACATTATAAACAACGAATTTTGTATGAACATGGATGACATGTATTAAGTGCAAATGTATAAACCTAGATAACTAAACCTTCATTACAATAAGTTACGAGATAAAAGAATCAACATTGGAAAAGATTCATTCTAACTCCCTCAACTACAGTTGTAGTAAGACTTTCTTTCTCAAACTCAAAAAGCAGACATCTTACCTCCTTGACTGCTTAAAATCAATCAAAATACATCCATGCTTGATTTCAAGAGGTTTTTGAAGGTGTTTTTCTCTATTTAAATTAAAAATGGGTAAATAGTTGATAAGATTTTCAAACCAAATAAAATATCTATAAACGTTTTTTAAAAAAATAAGGAATTCTTGAGACAGATTAGGACATCAGAAATCCAAAAAAAATATTTAGAACTAGTGAAAACATCTTTAGAAACTAAAAAAAATATTATTTAGCACTAGAAAATAGAAAAATATCATTCTAATCGATGTATGAACATGTTTTGAAACTTTTCAAGACAAAATTTTAGGATGCAACCGCATAAATGTAACATACATTAACAATGAGTACATTCATGCATGTATTTTATACTGGCTGCATATTATGTGTTTTTTGTTGCAAAACATTTTACAAAAATATTTACATATCAATTGCAATGTTTTGGTGATTTTCTAAATTTTTAATAATTTTCATTTTCCTAGAATTAAATCATTTTTTGAAACATCTAGTGATATTTTCATGAGCTCTAAATACTTTATTTGAATTTCTCATATCCCAATGTTCCTCTGTAATTTAAAAAAAATAAAAGCTTAGAAACATTTCTATGGTTTAAGAAACTCAAGAATTTACCATCTTTTATATTAAATAGGTACAAAACCGCCTTTAGAACTTCTCAAACCATGGCAGTAAGGTCATTTGAATGATTTTGAGACTTCAGATGGTAAGATGTTGTAACGATCCGGGTTTCCGATTTCCGAAAACTTGACTCCCTGTACCATTGTGATACTCCCTGGATCAAGTAGATATCATGTACAGAACTCATCACAGCAAATATCACATCCATACCACAAATAAAGTACAAATATCTTATTTATTACATCATTCTCATGATAATGCGTCTGATACAAGCCCTCAGGGCTGAATGACAAACAAAAGAACATCCAACTGCAGCGGATCTAGGCGTAGAGGCCTTCATCTTCTCGATCTCCTCCACCGGCAAACTTGCACGTCAAGACGATACCTCAGTCGTACCATCCATCGTAGTTGAACTCGTTCTCATCATCAGATCTTGCGTACTCAAAGGCTATCCCCAAGGAATGGGATAGGTTCACGTCACCAACCGTATATGCAAGCTTTAAGTGGACTATCATCTAAAGGGATAAAAGTATATCAAGGATTGGCTAAGGTTTTCCTATGCAGTAGCAAATATAAAATAAGTATCTCCATATCCATCCATCCCATATCTCACCACATCAGGCTTTTCTGGTACACCGGACTCCCATCACCATCTCCACACTCGTCTAAGTCGATGCGAGAGCTCCCTTCCCTCGCACCTCACCAACTACGACCGGATCCTGAAAGGAAAGGGAGCAAACTTCCTTTCTCCCTGTCCGTAGCTGCGAACCTTAGTCACTCTCAAATCTGGCTAGAAAGGGGAAAGGTAGAATATCACAAAATATGAGAGGTAACAGGGAAATTGGGCAATGTCCATACCGAGGACGTGGCTATACATATAGATTTTAGACTCTCGAGAGCTTGTACAACTGGACCCACTCGGGCTGCGAGATGGTGGCCGCCATCTCGAGACGCAACCCACAGCACATACCCTAGCCGCGACGATGCCCGCCTGCCCTTCCTGTCTTGATCCATCGGCTCGCAATCCAATGCTTCGGAAGCTGTGTTGAACTCTCCCACAGGGGCCGGACGGGGCCATAGTCCTTCGGGGAAACGGTCACTCCCATTCCCGTACACCATCCACCTGATCTTCTCGCAATCCCGGCATCGCGCTAGTTAGGCCGGCTGGAACCCGTTCATATGGGTAAGCGGTAAGTACGCGGGGCCCAAATAAAGTTACCCCACTCGGTTTCAGACTGGGGTGAGCGTCATCGTCCCAAAGGCGTATCCTCCGAAGAAGAACGCAGTCGCAGTACCCACTATAGGTACCACCGCCAACTCCTATGCTCCTATCCATCCACGTACCCGCCACAAGTACGGTGTGGGACCCCCTCGAGAGCAGGGGTGTCCCGACACCTCGGTCAAAGACCGAGTTGTTATGAAATGCTCACCCCCGCCAAGTTTCTAAAAACAACTTCTCCTGCCGGTTTTATCCCCACACACGCTAAGAATCCTAATCCACAATATCCCATACACATGCAAGCAGCAGCATAGCAATATCATATATAGTGTAGTAGGTAACAAGGCAATAATGGAATAAATCATGGCTGTGCAAGGCTCAAGCATCATCCAATTGCAATAAGTAAAGCGCTAGCTCATCTAGTTGCAATGTCTAATAGGCATTCAAAAGATGGGCTAGGCATGAACCTGAGGGCAAGTTCTCCTCCTCCACGAAATCTTCCTGGTACTACTCCTCGCCGGTCAGCTCCTGGACGTCAGTGGCTCCTATATTCGTAATTATAATAAATACCAGAGACCTAATAGCAAATAACTCCAATAAAACTCATTCAAGAAAGATCCAAATGGACTCATACGGCACACCAAGGGCTTGGTCATGATTTTAGAAAAATATAGAAACTGGTTTCATATTTTTCGAAGCTAAAATGAATTAGTTATGAATTTTCTAAGTTTAAATCTTTTTCTGATTTTAAAATAACTCCGAAACAGAAAAGGAAAAGGGGCCAGGGACCTATCTGTAATTATGGAAAAGTTCAGGGGTGCTTCTGCAAAAAGGCCAAGGCTGACTAGGATGCTGACGTCAACAGTGGGCCCTGCTAACGTCTACGTTGACCAGTCAACGGTCAAAATAACAGGTGGGTCCGGATGATGACGTCATCAGTGGGTCTTGATGACATCAGCAGAAGGGCTTAGGTGCTATTCTAAAAAGTCCAGCGGGCTGGGTGAAAAAGTTACCGGTCAGGGACTAGATTGAAAGGATTTCGAAACCCTGGGGGTGTCGGCCAAAGATTCCAGGGGTTTCTTTGCAAAAGGGCTGGATCGGCTCTGGTGGACTTGCTTCACCGTGGGTCGTGTCATTAGCTCACGTGGACCACGTCCACCGGATCGGGGTGTGGCTCAGCGGGATCTGGTGTGGCTGCGGCGCGGCTCCATCCGCGCAGCGACACGTGGCGGTAGCAAGGCGGACGGCGGCGCTCGGCTTCTTCCCCCTCCCCTCCGCCGCGTAGACAGGGACAGCTCGCCAGAGAGGGCTCTCCTGGCGGCGCTAGGGTCCGGTTCGGCCCCAAACTCGCCGCTAGGACCTTAAACATCACGGCAGACCAGCTGGGTAGTATTTACTCTGGCAAAAGTGGCCGGAGCGTCGAAGTGACGCGGGCGGCGCACGGGTGACGCCGGCGCACACGGAACCGTGCAAAGGTGCGTTTCTTCTCAACTTGTTCATGCCCAGGGGGCTTGCACGGGTTGAAGAGGACGCGAAGATGCCCAAAGGCTCGGCCTTTGGCCACCGGCGGTGACGCGCGAAGCGCGAAGGCGGCGGCGCCGCACAGAGCTCGAAAGGGAAGCCCGACGAGGCTCCCGTGGCACGGGTTAGGCGCGGGTGGTGTCCAACTACTCCTAGCGATACTAAAGGCTTGGCCTTGCGGCCTTGCCCCCGGACTAGAGCTCGCGTGCCATGGCGGAGCCATGGTCGTGGCGGGTTCGTGAACACGGGCGCGTTCTAGGACGGCGGCGGCGGGCTCCTGCACACAATCGGCAGCTCGAAGGCACGCACACACGGAGGAAAGGGTGGCCTTGCTACGAGGGTTCCTACGCACGCGAGTTCATGGTGAGCGGCGGCGGAGTGCTCACCTCGGGTCGGCGGTGTAGGCGAAGCAGGCCTAGGGAAGTGTTGGTGAAGACGCGACGTAGTCGAAGGAGAGCAGCAACAGGGAAGAAGAGCCGGGACGGTCGTCGTCTTCTTGCTCCGGGAAGTAGCGGCGACGGCGGCGCTCCGGCGGCGGCGCTCCTCCTCTGCTTCTCCCACGGCTCCTCCTCCTCTTCTCTCAGCGGCGGCTAGGGCAGGGAGTGCCCTAAGGGTTGGTAGGGTTTGTAGGGCGGCCACGGCAGGGAAGCTTCTAGAGCCGGCGGCAAGCGGGATCAAGGGCTGGTGCGCGTTGGGCGGCTGCGGTAGTGCGCGCGGACGGCATCCGCGGGCGCCAGCGCAAAAGCAGGGGAGCGGGTGACATCAGGGGTCACGGGCGCGGGCAGCCGAGGCAGGAGTGCGCGGCGGCGGCCAGCGAGCGCATCCCATCATGCGCGCACGCGCGCAGCGCGTGAGGCGTACGGTCGGAGGAGGAAGAAAGAGGAATAGTGACGCCAACTTGTGGGACCGGGGTGTCGGCGAGAGAAAGGAGAGGCGGGCGGTAGGTGATGCTGGGCCGTTGGTTTCACGGGCCGAGCTGGGCCGAGCAAAGGTTAAGGAGGGAGAGGCCCGGTGGTTTAGGGTAGACTGGCGGGTTAGTTCAGGGGGCATAGTCAGACCTAGGTTAGCAGGTCGGTTAGTTGGTTAGGGCCCACGTTAGTTTTAGGATTTTTCCTATTCATTTGATTTGGATTTGAATCAATTCAAATCCAAATCACACTCAAACAAAACCAAATAAAATCCAATAATTTCCAAATGCTCACACTAAGACATAGACACCTTAACAATAATATTTAATTTATTTATTTAATTTTAGTAATTTTGGGAAAGGTCCATTGAAGACAACCTTATATTTTTCCTAGCTAGTAATATATCCACGAAAAAATTTTAAATCCACATTTTTTATATTATAAACATTACAGAAAAATTTAGGATATTACATATGTCTAGTTTTATATATGTCTAGTTTTCTAGTTCGAGGAGAATAATAATTAGTCTACATCGAAGGCAAAATACAGCTTCTAGGAGACACGGATATTTCACATCTCCAATGATTTCTAGTATGAGATGTAAATTTGGAGATGCGGTTACCCGCGTCTTCTATAGCTTTTAACCACGTCTCTTTAAAAGGCGCCTTATATATAGTGGATTGGACATATAGTAAACTACTTAAAAAGTAGAATGACTCAGATAATAACTTCGGTAGTTGACGACACCGATATGAAAACGGAAAAACTTAAGAACCTATAGTCCATTCACTCTTTAAATAAATATACCACATCAACATATCGATTGGACCCATCTATTTAGTTCCATGTGTGCTAGCATCGACATATGTATAGGGCCCATCTATTTCGTTCCATGGATGCTTAACCCCATCAAATCTCGGGCACCTGCAATGTAGAAGAAATCCTACACCAGTGATTAGAGCACTTGAGTAACATATGCATCCAGTAGAACAAGGATCAACTCTCTGTGGAGTGAATTAACTGGGTTGGAAATAAAATTAAAAAATATGCAAAAAAATAATAGGTTGGGACTTTCTGTAAAAATTAACTTTACCCAACAACCCAGCCCTAATAAAGTAATAGGACATTTAGTTCTTTATAAAAAAGAATTTGTTTGGGAAAATATGAGGTGTACATATTTAGTTTGATAAATTTAGGGTTTGCCGGCTTCGTTCTAAAATAATGATCGTTTTTATTAGCTTTGTTCCAGATGGATCAAGTAATCTATATGGCATATATAATTGATCTCCACTAAAGATTTATCTCAACTCTCATGGGGCCACATCATCACCTCCTACTAAGATGCATTAACACCCCACTAAGATGCATTAATTGTCATCTTGAATGGATTATTCTAACTGTCCGACCAACTTGGTGCATATTTTATACTCATTAGATATATGTCTTATTTATTTTCTTCTAATGAATTCAAAAATAACATAAAAGTTTATGATCATCAAGAGATAGGTCATATGACTCTCAGAGTAATCTCTACAAGTACATTATTTTTACGAGCAACTAAACAACAACAATGATTCATAACGTATCAAAATTTCTTTCAAATCCTGCAGCAGCGCGCGGGGAATCACTTAGTAATCTATATAACCTATATAGATGCACTCCACTAAGAGTTATTAACTCTATTTCTCTCAACATGCAACCTATCTACGTCATGCAGGAATCCAGTACATCATACGCTATGTCACTATCCGCTAGGACCGGCTCTTTAGGTCTTCTATCAATTTTCTGTGACTAATAGCATCCATACATGCAACTTATTAGTCTTTGCAAGTAACACATTGCAAAATTCCAACAGTATAAATACACGGAGGATCAATCATTTAATAGTCATTCCCTCTCAACAAAATGAATATGTTTTCATGTATAATGTCACTTCTACTTTCAAATTTTAACTTAAAATTTTGTTTAAGAAATTCTCGCAGCAACGCGAGGGGTATCCCCTAGTTTTATTTAAAAATGCACCCACATGGCCACATCTGTAAACATCAAATTAGTTTCAGTATACTCATCATGAGAGATGGCTTGATATCGCAATTGGCTCGTTGCACTCATCATGCTGATGATCTGCTGACTGCTGTTACTACTTCGGGGAGTGGCCGGTCATGCCGGGGCTTTGCCTTACCTTCCACTTCCAGTGAGGACTACTCCGTAAGGACGTAGTACGTCAACGTGACGATGGCAGGTGGGCTAGGCCCGCACGCAGACAATGGTCTACTAGGTGGATCCCAGCGAGCACGGGGTGGTCCGCCTTGGTGCCAACTTGCCTTGAATGGATGCGCGCACGCTGCCGCGTTGGTTGGCGTTGTGTGCGCACTTGCCGCTGGAGTGGACCACGATAGTGATATGCACAGGGTGGAATGGATCGGAAGAAAAGAGGACGATATTTCTCTTCTCTCACAACTAATCTCTTCTCTCACAACTAATAAGAGTAAAGTTTTTCTTGACGCCGTGCGAACTTCGTCCGTCATACGTCGCGCGTCGCCGGTTGATGCTACGATCTTTTAGTTTGGTTACAAAACCGTCTATTATTCGTCGCTCAGTGCGCCTCTGGATCAAGACGCAGGAAGCAGCAACCAGACGGCCGCGTGCGAATCTTGCCGGCATCAACGTCGCCTTCCAAAATCAAAAGATGCCCCCACGCACAGCCAAGTCGCCACGCCCTCAGTCATCAAGTTATCGCCGCCGCCACGTACTAACTTCCCCTTCACGGTCGTCGTCATCCACGGTTGCGAGCTCGCCCGCAACGACTTCCACGTCCGGAACCTGACGAGATAGGACCGATCGTTCAGACTGCTTTCATCATCTACAACTGTGGCATCTATACATACGAGGGCCAAACACTAGACTGAAGGTACGTGAAGTGAATCATGACGCCTCAAAATGACCATGCACATCCTCCACCTCCACCCTCTCCCGTGCAGAATTGAGAAATCCCAAGTGCTTGTGTTGGCGATCACGACCAGGGATCGACAAACCTTCTAGGTCGAACTGCAACCCTTCATGATGGCCAAATTGAGAACCCCATTGCTTCCTCTTTCCATTCTTGTATTTTTCATCGAAATCTGTTGCTTGTAGGCCATCCTACCTTTTTCCGACGAAGCTCCGGCCATCCACAGTAAGGACGGACGTCATGGCGCCACCGTCTGGTCGAAGTGGGTGTCGTTGGAGGAAGAAGATGAAGCTACGGCCTTTGGATAAAAAATAGACAGCTTAGAGCAACTCCAACGGCCTAGTTAGAATTTTAGCTAAATTTAAAGTTTCAGAGAACTCTAAACGAGTAGATAGCTTCCTAAACGGTGAGGCAAACCAACAGCCTCTTCAAATCTCGATTATCTATATTCAAATCACCTATGGGCCGGTCGTTTTTCTCTCCAGCATGTCGGCCTGGAGACCTTTGGGCCATATAATTTTTGTTTTTGGCTTTCGGCCTGGAGGCATTCTACGCATTGGTCTAGTCTGGAGGCATTTCACACGTTGGCATGGTCAGTGGCCTTCGGCGACTTCTTTTTTCTCTAACGCGTCGACTTGCGCACTCCTCTGCTTGCCACGTCGAAGCACAGCGCGAGGTCGCCGCTGCGGATGAGGCGGTGCAAGCAGCCGGCGTCGAGGTCAGCAGTTCCCGGACGAGGCGCCGCGTGAGCCGCTCCTTCACTGCAGGCAGCAGCCGCCGCCGGATCTGGACGCACGCTTGCGAAGGAAGCGGTGGAATTGGAAGGAGCCACGGTCTATATCCTTCGCAGCATCCGCTGTTGTCCATAGTCGATGCAGGTGTGGAAGGAGACGGGTGTGACTGCCTGCGTCCTTCACTGCCGCCGCCACGACCTGCAGGTCTGTATAGCCACCGCCGCCGGGGACAGGACAGCCTATTCATGGCGCGGCAGGGCGCGGGTGCACGAGGCGAGGAGCGGCGCGGCAGGGACGGAGTGGAGGGGCTGCGGCGACCGGAGGACGTGGGGGCGCGATGGAAAGGGAGCGCGCGGGAAAGAGGACGGGCAGGGCGCGGGAAGTGCGGAAGGAGGGAGATGACGAGCACGGCTGCCTCTGCATATTTGCCCAGCGAGAGAGGCGGGATAGCGATCGAGATAGAGAAGAGAGGGAGATACAGAGGTTGTTGATGGCACTCCTCCCCGCCGCCACTCGCGAGAGGTCTGCCATCAAATAACTATGAACCGTCCGGTTAGGTAGATCTAGGTGGTCGAGATGAACTATTACCTCTTAGAAGGTAATAGAATAAATATTTATCTATATATTATTTAATTTTAAAATTTTGAACCGTCCATTTGTAGATAAATCGAGTGGAATTTGTAGATAAAATATATAATTAATTCATTTCAGATCATGAAAATATGAAACCGGTACAAAAACATTCTAAAAATGTAATGTATTTGTTGGTGCTCTATTTGACATTATTTAAATATTATTTGTTTCAATTATTTATATTTTATTATAAACAATAAAACACTAAAAATAGTAAGAAAAATAATGTGTAAATAACTTCAAATAGATTACCAACAAATAACCTACATTTTAATAAAAATTGGATACTAATTTCATATTTTTATTATTTGAAATGTTTTAGTTATGATTTTTTTATTAAAATATATTTTTAAAAAAATCTAGAAAATGCAAAACAACCTTTAAAACCACTCAAAGGGCCAAATATGCCCGATTTTGACAGTTGAGTGGCTCTTCCTATCCGGTTTTATATTTATGGGTTGAAAATCGCACTTTTCTCATATTTGAAGGTTGAAAATGGAACTTTTCTTTTTTTCTTCCGACCAAAAGATCTGGAAAAAAAAAGTGAAAGGGCCTCTAGCCTAGTGGTAAGAGCACCTGAGTAGCACCCAGCAGACCCAGGTTCGACTCCCCGTGGGAGTGAATTATAGGGTCTGGAATAAAAAAAATATGCAAAAAAAAAGGTTGGGGCTTCCTGCTGACTTCGGTCAAAAAAAAATCTGAAAAAAAACGTGCCTTGTTACATGTAAAATGAATTTTAATGCATGTCCACACATCATAAACACATTCATGTTCAACATTCACTAAGACATAAAAATAAATCAACTTCACATACATTAGCAGTAAAACCCACCTTGTTTCCTACATCCTTCGTTCTCGAATATACGTCGTTTAGGACAAGCAAATTAGTTAATTTTTGTGAACTAATTTGCTTGTCCTAAACGACGTATATTTATTTAAGGACAGAGGGAGTATTTACGTGCCCCCACAGATAAAAACCGAGATCTCAGTACGACAAAGCGACTGCATTTTGGTTTCATGAGGACGTCCACCGACGCGATTTCGTATTATTATTTCATTACGACGACGCCATGGGGAATCCGATCCCCCGGCGCGTGGACGGGAACATGGCGAAGAGGAAGCTCCCGGCGGCACCAGCCGCCACGGGCACGGCCGCGAGCACCTGCCTCGTCGACGCGGACTCGACGGGGTAGAAGCACGCCACCACGTTGCGGTCCACCATGGCGACGGCTAGGAACACCGTGAACGAGAGCGCCCCGTGCAAGACGTCGCGCGCGGTCAGCCGGTACCTCTCGTCCCGCGGCGGCGGCGCCGCCGGCGGCGAGCCGGCATTGTCGATGGGGATCAGGCGGCCGCTGGGCGTGACGAAGCCGTAGCGGAGCGCGCCCGTGGCGGCGTCGCGGTAGCTGTCGGTGAAGCAGAGCACGAAGCAGCAGAGCGCGCAGGCGCCGATGAGGCAGCCCGTGAGCGCGCGGTTCGCGGCGGTGCAGGAGCCGTCGGCGGTGAAGGACGGCGAGAGCATCTCGAAGGCGAGCACGGCGCCCGTGGGGAGGTGCTTGGCGAGGTCCGCCGTGCTGCTCAGCGCCTTGCCGACAACGGTCGTTGTCGGAGCCGGCGCCGTGGACTGCGCCGCATTGCCGTCCGACGATGCCAGCAGCGGCGCCTCCGCGTCGCCGCCGGACGGTCGTGATGATGCCATTCCCCTGCCTGACTGTCTTTGGCTTGGAATATCGATTGTTCGGGGGCAGTAGATAGTGCAGGAAGCATGTGGAGTCATTTTAGCAGGCATGCTGAGGAATGGAATTATGCCTGTATTGACGCAGAAGCAAGGAACATTTGTGATGCGATGTGGCGTGTGATTTGGGACACTGATGAAACCGAGCATTAACGCAAGGAAGCATAAACCTTCTGTTGGCAACCTGTGTGAAGGACCTCTGAAAACCTGAAGCATACAGCTTCTGTTGGCAAAGTGAAATGCGTACATTTTCTACCACGAAGGAATCCTCTTTACCGAACCTCTGATTTTATATTTAGAAAAGTAGCAATTGTAGGGGAACAATTGCAAACTTCCATCAATTTCAAGAAGTTGGTTTTTAATTTAACATTGACAATTAATATATGAACAATAATATCACTTAACATAAAGTTTGGCATTCCACAAACACAAATCCGTAAATTTTGTTTTATACATAGGCCGTGTTTAGTTCCCGAAATCTTTTAGGTTTTGATTTTGCCGATTTAGGAGTAGTAAATGTAGACGAAAAAGGTGGAAATTTATATGGATAAGTTGAAAATCTCGAGACGAATCTAACGATGGTAATTAGAGGGTAACTAATCCATAATTAGCGGATGGTTACTGTAGCATTGTTATTGCAAATTATGGAAGTAGGCTCATTAGATTCGTCTCGCGATTTACAACAAATCTTATAACTTTTCACCTTTTTCGTTTATATTTAATACTCCATGTATCTACGATTCTCCTTTGATGTGATGGGTGAAAAGATCTCGTTTTGGAACTAAAAAAGGGCATAGTAAAATAGTAGCAATCAACGTCAAACAACTTTTATCTGAAACCAAGACTATCACACAATAAAAATAAGGCAACATATTCTATGAAAACCCAATTCCTGTGAGAACTATGAAAACTCATATGTGGACGTGAGCTTGATCCAAGGGAGAGGTGGGTGCTAATCATACTTTCACCACCCCCTACCATGCATGCTAATCATACTTTTACAAATCCCCCTCCCACCTCTCTCCTTGGATCAAGATCATGTGGCCCAAATGTGAGTTCTTATAGTTCTCACGGGAATTGAGTTCTCATACGATACGTTGCCTAAAAACAAATCTTAGCTATCCTACTATTAATCCAACTAAACAGCATACAAGCAATGTAAAGCCATGAAAATGTTTGGCTGAACAAGGAACGAGATAACAGTAATCCAAACCCATAAATAAACAGTTTCAACACTTGTTCATCAGAATCGAGAACAACTCCAGCTAATTAGACAAAGCAGATAGCAAACAGAACATCGAGTAGTAGCATCCGACACATAGCACTGATATCGAAATCCTTATAGCTAAGCAGCAGTTCAAGACCCTAACATTTCACATAGCACAAAATTTGAAGGCTACAAATTTGAAAGCGAAACACTTGGCTCAATGACAAACATCATCTTCCAGACTACAATCTAATCTCCCTTCCGACGGAAGGAGCAGCCCTCCGTGAGCCTGGCCTTTCCTCCAGTTGGCTGGCAGAGAACAGTTTGGCAGCCGGGGCACACCACAACAGTCTGGGAGTGGCTAAAAACAGTGGTTCTGCAAAAAAAAAAAAAAAAAAAAATCATGAGACCAGAATGCAATGAGGTATAGAAGGTTCATAACACATTTAGCACATCATGAAGAAAAAATGTTCTAGCAAACATCAATATTCAACCTATTCAAAGTAGCAAAGAACAATCCATTTTTAAGTAACACAACCACAAAATTGGTGCATATTCAAGTTTTGGACATGGTAGAGAATGCATCTAGTTCAACAAGGGTAACGCATAAAAATCCAGTGCCACTCTTTTCATGGAAGCTTGCTACATTACAAAGTGCACATCAACTGATCATGGTGAATTGATAGAGTGATCTGCTAAGTTTTTTATACTACCTGCTAAGTGTGATAGTCATCATAAATTCAGAGAAACCAAATGTGACAAAAATTATACCAATAGAAGGACCATCAGCCCCAGCCAAAGGCATTGAAACTAAAGAAATTGGTACTCCAAACTCTAATAATACGTTACAACAATAAATCGCTAAAATTAATAACTCTCCACAGGTCCTACACTGGCAAATAAAAAAAATAGTGACTCAGAAACCCAACCAATGTGATTGCACAAGTTATCATCATTCACCAAATCTCACCGTGATAGGCAAGGCTTGGTGAAAGCTATGCCAATATAAAAGGAGAAAATCCAAGAAATAGCACTGGTCTCGTTAGGTGTTCACAAAACAGCACCCGGTATTTGCATCTCTAGAGAATAGCATCGCACCTAACAAAGAATTCACCAAATAGCACTACCCCTTTCTCTCCCACTTGGGCAAACTTTAGCGTTTAGGATTTAAAGTTTTGGATTAACGTTTAGAGCTTTTGGGTTAGAGTCTTTGGATTTAGAGCTTAGGTTTTAAAATTTAAACTTATTTAGGGTTTTTATGTTAGGGTTTAGGGATTTAGGGTTTTGAGTTAGGGTTTAGGGTTATTTAGAGTTTATGATTTAGGGTTTTAGGGTTTAGGGTTAGGCTTTAGGGTTTTTTAGGGTTTAGAGTTTTAGGATTTTGGCTTATCTAAATAGAGATAGTTTGGTTTATTTGTAAATTAAAGCGGGACCAAAGTTAAATGAAAATAGTGAGAAAATATCCTACTATTAATCCAACTAAACAGCATACAAGCAATGTAAAGCCATGAAAATGTTTGGCTGAACATGGAACGAGATAACAGTAATCCAAACCCATAAATAAACAGTTTCAACACTTGTTCATCAGAATCCAGAACAACTCCAGCTAATTAGACAAAGCAGGTAGCAAACAGAACATCGAGTAGTAGCATCCGACACATAGCACTGATATCGAAATCCTTATAGCTAAGCAGCAGTTCAGGACCCTAACATTTCACATAGCACAAAATTTGAAGGCTACAAATTTGAAAGCGAAACACTTGGCTCAATGACAAACATCATCTTCCAGACTACAATCTAATCTCCCTTCCGACGGAAGGAGCAGCCCTCCGTGAGCCTGGCCTTTCCTCCAGTTGGCTGGCAGAGAACAGTTTGGCAGCCGGGGCACACCACAACAGTCTGGGAGTGGCTGAAAACAGTGGTTCTGCAAAAAAAAAAAACAAATCATGAGACCAGAATGCAATGAGGTATAGAAGGTTCATAACACATTTAGCACATCATGAAGAAAAAATGTTCTAGCAAACATCAATATTCAACCTATTCAAAGTAGCAAAGAATAATCCATTTTTAAGTAACACAACCACAAAATTGGTGCATATTCAAGTTTTGGACATGGTAGAGAATGCATCTAGTTCAACAAGGGTAACGCATAAAAATCCAGTGCCACTCTTTTCATGGAAGCTTGCTACATTACAAAGTGCACATCAACTGATCATGGTGAATTGATAGAGTGATCTGCTAAGTTTTTTATACTACCTGCTAAGTGTGATAGTCATCATAAATTCAGAGAAACCAAATGTGACAAAAATTATACCAATAGAAGGACCATCAGCCCCAGCCAAAGGCATTGAAACTAAAGAAATTGGTACTCCAAACTCTAATAATACGTTACAATAATAAATCGCTAAAATTAATAACTCTCCACAGGTCCTACACTGGCAAATAAAAAAAATAGTGACTCAGAAACCCAACCAATGTGATTGCACAAGTTATCATCATTCACCAAATCTCACCGTGATAGGCAAGGCTTGGTGAAAGCTATGCCAATATAAAAGGAGAAAATCCAAGAAATAGCACTGGTCTCGTTAGGTGTTCACAAAACAGCACCCGGTATTTGCATCTCTAGAGAATAGCATCGCACCTAACAAAGAATTCACCAAATAGCACTACCCCTTTCTCTCCCACTTGGGCAAACTTTAGCGTTTAGGATTTAAAGTTTTGGATTAACGTTTAGAGCTTTTGGGTTAGAGTCTTTGGATTTAGAGCTTAGGTTTTAAAATTTAAACTTATTTAGGGTTTTTATGTTAGGGTTTAGGGATTTAGGGTTTTGAGTTAGGGTTTAGGGTTATTTAGAGTTTATGATTTAGGGTTTTAGGGTTTAGGGTTAGGGTTTAGGGTTTTTTAGGGTTTAGAGTTTTAGGATTTTGGCTTATCTAAATAGAGATAGTTTGGTTTATTTGTAAATTAAAGCGGGACCAAAGTTAAATGAAAATAGTGAGAAAATATCCTACTATTAATCCAACTAAACAGCATACAAGCAATGTAAAGCCATGAAAATGTTTGGCTGAACATGGAACGAGATAACAGTAATCCAAACCCATAAATAAACAGTTTCAACACTTGTTCATCAGAATCCAGAACAACTCCAGCTAATTAGACAAAGCAGGTAGCAAACAGAACATCGAGTAGTAGCATCCGACACATAGCACTGATATCGAAATCCTTATAGCTAAGCAGCAGTTCAGGACCCTAACATTTCACATAGCACAAAATTTGAAGGCTACAAATTTGAAAGCGAAACACTTGGCTCAATGACAAACATCATCTTCCAGACTACAATCTAATCTCCCTTCCGACGGAAGGAGCAGCCCTCCGTGAGCCTGGCCTTTCCTCCAGTTGGCTGGCAGAGAACAGTTTGGCAGCCGGGGCACACCACAACAGTCTGGGAGTGGCTAAAAACAGTGGTTCTGCAAAAAAAAAAATCATGAGACCAGAATGCAATGAGGTATAGAAGGTTCATAACACATTTAGCACATCATGAAGAAAAAATGTTCTAGCAAACATCAATATTCAACCTATTCAAAGTAGCAAAGAACAATCCATTTTTAAGTAACACAACCACAAAATTGGTGCATATTCAAGTTTTGGACATGGTAGAGAATGCATCTAGTTCAACAAGGGTAACGCATAAAAATCCAGTGCCACTCTTTTCATGGAAGCTTGCTACATTACAAAGTGCACATCAACTGATCATGGTGAATTGATAGAGTGATCTGCTAAGTTTTTTATACTACCTGCTAAGTGTGATAGTCATCATAAATTCAGAGAAACCAAATGTGACAAAAATTATACCAATAGAAGGACCATCAGCCCCAGCCAAAGGCATTGAAACTAAAGAAATTGGTACTCCAAACTCTAATAATACGTTACAACAATAAATCGCTAAAATTAATAACTCTCCACAGGTCCTACACTGGCAAATAAAAAAAATAGTGACTCAGAAACCCAACCAATGTGATTGCACAAGTTATCATCATTCACCAAATCTCACCGTGATAGGCAAGGCTTGGTGAAAGCTATGCCAATATAAAAGGAGAAAATCCAAGAAATAGCACTTGTCTCGTTAGGTGTTCACAAAACAGCACCCGGTATTTGCATCTAGAATAGCATCGCACCTAACAAAGAATTCACCAAATAGCACTACCTCTTTCTCTCCCACTTGGGCAAACTTTAGCGTTTAGGATTTAAAGTTTTGGATTAACGTTTAGAGCTTTTGGGTTAGAGTCTTTGGATTTAGAGCTTAGGTTTTAAAATTTAAACTTATTTAGGGTTTTTATGTTAGGGTTTAGGGATTTAGGGTTTTGAGTTAGGGTTTGGGTTATTTAGAGTTTATGATTTAGGGTTTTAGGGTTTAGGGTTAGGGTTTAGGGTTTTTTAGGGTTTAGAGTTTTAGGATTTTGGCTTATCTAAATAGAGATAGTTTGGTTTATTTGTAAATTAAAGCGGGACCAAAGTTAAATGAAAATAGTGAGAAAATATCCTACTATTAATCCAACTAAACAGCATACAAGCAATGTAAAGCCATGAAAATGTTTGGCTGAACATGGAACGAGATAACAGTAATCCAAACCCATAAATAAACAGTTTCAACACTTGTTCATCAGAATCCAGAACAACTCCAGCTAATTAGACAAAGCAGGTAGCAAACAGAACATCGAGTAGTAGCATCCGACACATAGCACTGATATCGAAATCCTTATAGCTAAGCAGCAGTTCAGGACCCTAACATTTCACATAGCACAAAATTTGAAGGCTACAAATTTGAAAGCGAAACACTTGGCTCAATGACAAACATCATCTTCCAGACTACAATCTAATCTCCCTTCCGACGGAAGGAGCAGCCCTCCGTGAGCCTGGCCTTTCCTCCAGTTGGCTGGCAGAGAACAGTTTGGCAGCCGGGGCACACCACAACAGTCTGAGAGTGGCTGAAAACAGTGGTTCTGCAAAAAAAAAAAATCATGAGACCAGAATGCAATGAGGTATAGAAGGTTCATAACACATTTAGCACATCATGAAGAAAAAATGTTCTAGCAAACATCAATATTCAACCTATTCAAAGTAGCAAAGAACAATCCATTTTTAAGTAACACAACCACAAAATTGGTGCATATTCAAGTTTTGGACATGGTAGAGAATGCATCTAGTTCAACAAGGGTAACGCATAAAAATCCAGTGCCACTCTTTTCATGGAAGCTTGCTACATTACAAAGTGCACATCAACTGATCATGGTGAATTGATAGAGTGATCTGCTAAGTTTTTTATACTACCTGCTAAGTGTGATAGTCATCATAAATTCAGAGAAACCAAATGTGACAAAAATTATACCAATAGAAGGACCATCAGCCCCAGCCAAAGGCATTGAAACTAAAGAAATTGGTACTCCAAACTCTAATAATACGTTACAATAATAAATCGCTAAAATTAATAACTCTCCACAGGTCCTACACTGGCAAATAAAAAAAATAGTGACTCAGAAACCCAACCAATGTGATTGCACAAGTTATCATCATTCACCAAATCTCACCGTGATAGGCAAGGCTTGGTGAAAGCTATGCCAATATAAAAGGAGAAAATCCAAGAAATAGCACTTGTCTCGTTAGGTGTTCACAAAACAGCACCCGGTATTTGCATCTCTAGAGAATAGCATCGCACCTAACAAAGAATTCACCAAATAGCACTACCTCTTTCTCTCCCACTTGGGCAAACTTTAGCGTTTAGGATTTAAAGTTTTGGATTAACGTTTAGAGCTTTTGGGTTAGAGTCTTTGGATTTAGAGCTTAGGTTTTAAAATTTAAACTTATTTAGGGTTTTTATGTTAGGGTTTAGGGATTTAGGGTTTTGAGTTAGGGTTTAGGGTTATTTAGAGTTTATGATTTAGGGTTTTAGGGTTTAGGGTTAGGGTTTAGGGTTTTTTAGGGTTTAGAGTTTTAGGATTTTGGCTTATCTAAATAGAGATAGTTTGGTTTATTTGTAAATTAAAGCGGGACCAAAGTTAAATGAAAATAGTGAGAAAATATCCTACTATTAATCCAACTAAACAGCATACAAGCAATGTAAAGCCATGAAAATGTTTGGCTGAACATGGAACGAGATAACAGTAATCCAAACCCATAAATAAACAGTTTCAACACTTGTTCATCAGAATCCAGAACAACTCCAGCTAATTAGACAAAGCAGGTAGCAAACAGAACATCGAGTAGTAGCATCCGACACATAGCACTGATATCGAAATCCTTATAGCTAAGCAGCAGTTCAGGACCCTAACATTTCACATAGCACAAAATTTGAAGGCTACAAATTTGAAAGCGAAACACTTGGCTCAATGACAAACATCATCTTCCAGACTACAATCTAATCTCCCTTCCGACGGAAGGAGCAGCCCTCCGTGAGCCTGGCCTTTCCTCCAGTTGGCTGGCAGAGAACAGTTTGGCAGCCGGGGCACACCACAACAGTCTGAGAGTGGCTGAAAACAGTGGTTCTGCAAAAAAAAAACAATCATGAGACCAGAATGCAATGAGGTATAGAAGGTTCATAACACATTTAGCACATCATGAAGAAAAAATGTTCTAGCAAACATCAATATTCAACCTATTCAAAGTAGCAAAGAACAATCCATTTTTAAGTAACACAACCACAAAATTGGTGCATATTCAAGTTTTGGACATGGTAGAGAATGCATCTAGTTCAACAAGGGTAACGCATAAAAATCCAGTGCCACTCTTTTCATGGAAGCTTGCTACATTACAAAGTGCACATCAACTGATCATGGTGAATTGATAGAGTGATCTGCTAAGTTTTTTATACTACCTGCTAAGTGTGATAGTCATCATAAATTCAGAGAAACCAAATGTGACAAAAATTATACCAATAGAAGGACCATCAGCCCCAGCCAAAGGCATTGAAACTAAAGAAATTGGTACTCCAAACTCTAATAATACGTTACAATAATAAATCGCTAAAATTAATAACTCTCCACAGGTCCTACACTGGCAAATAAAAAAAATAGTGACTCAGAAACCCAACCAATGTGATTGCACAAGTTATCATCATTCACCAAATCTCACCGTGATAGGCAAGGCTTGGTGAAAGCTATGCCAATATAAAAGGAGAAAATCCAAGAAATAGCACTGGTCTCGTTAGGTGTTCACAAAACAGCACCCGGTATTTGCATCTCTAGAGAATAGCATCGCACCTAACAAAGAATTCACCAAATAGCACTACCCCTTTCTCTCCCACTTGGGCAAACTTTAGCGTTTAGGATTTAAAGTTTTGGATTAACGTTTAGAGCTTTTGGGTTAGAGTCTTTGATTTAGAGCTTAGGTTTTAAAATTTAAACTTATTTAGGGTTTTTATGTTAGGGTTTAGGGATTTAGGGTTTTGAGTTAGGGTTTAGGGTTATTTAGAGTTTATGATTTAGGGTTTTAGGGTTTAGGGTTAGGGTTTAGGGTTTTTTAGGGTTTAGAGTTTTAGGATTTTGGCTTATCTAACTAGAGATAGTTTGGTTTATTTGTAAATTAAAGCGGGACCAAAGTTAAATGAAAATAGTGAGAAAATATCCTACTATTAATCCAACTAAACAGCATACAAGCAATGTAAAGCCATGAAAATGTTTGGCTGAACATGGAACGAGATAACAGTAATCCAAACCCATAAATAAACAGTTTCAACACTTGTTCATCAGAATCCAGAACAACTCCTAGCTAATTAGACAAAGCAGGTAGCAAACAGAACATCGAGTAGTAGCATCCGACACATAGCACTGATATCGAAATCCTTATAGCTAAGCAGCAGTTCAGGACCCTAACATTTCACATAGCACAAAATTTGAAGGCTACAAATTTGAAAGCGAAACACTTGGCTCAATGACAAACATCATCTTCCAGACTACAATCTAATCTCCCTTCCGACGGAAGGAGCAGCCCTCCGTGAGCCTGGCCTTTCCTCCAGTTGGCTGGCAGAGAACAGTTTGGCAGCCGGGGCACACCACAACAGTCTGGGAGTGGCTGAAAATAGTGGTTCTGTAAAAAAAAAATCATGAGACCAGAATGCAATGAGGTATAGAAGGTTCATAACACATTTAGCACATCATGAAGAAAAAATGTTCTAGCAAACATCAATATTCAACCTATTCAAAGTAGCAAAGAACAATCCATTTTTAAGTAACACAACCACAAAATTGGTGCATATTCAAGTTTTGGACATGGTAGAGAATGCATCTAGTTCAACAAGGGTAACGCATAAAAATCCAGTGCCACTCTTTTCATGGAAGCTTGCTACATTACAAAGTGCACATCAACTGATCATGGTGAATTGATAGAGTGATCTGCTAAGTTTTTTATACTACCTGCTAAGTGTGATAGTCATCATAAATTCAGAGAAACCAAATGTGACAAAAATTATACCAATAGAAGGACCATCAGCCCCAGCCAAAGGCATTGAAACTAAAGAAATTTGTGACGAACCGGATTTTCGTAATCGAGAATCCGACTCTCTGTACCCTTGTGATAGTCCCTGGATCAGTAGCTATCACGTACAGAACTCATCTCAGCATAATATCATAGTCATACAAAGAATTTAGATTACAAAGAGAGGATTACATCCATACCAAATGGAAATACGAATATAGTACAAGCCTCACAGGCTGAGCGACAAGCGGAAATCCTGCGTAGCGGTAGCTAAGTCTTCAAGTCTTCATCTTCAATCCACAGGCAGCCTTGAGCGAAGCAGCGCTACCCGTACAGCACAATCGGACTTGTACACCAAGTCCTAACCTGCAACTCACAAACTATCCCCAAGGAGTGGGATAGGTTCACGTCACCATCTGTATGCAAGCTTTAAGTGGCCTATATTCTAAAGGGTAAAAGTATATCAAGGAGAGGCTCGGGTTTCCTATGCAGCGGCAAAGTATAAAATACCATCATCATCATCCCCAACTATATCACAACAGCACGGGCTATTCTGGCACACCAGACTCCCGTCTCATCCTCACCACCTTCTCCTCTCGAGTCGATGGGAAAGCTTCCGACCTTTCCATCTCAACGGCAAACGCCGGACCTTATCCTGAACTAGCAGCTCTCATCCCAACCTGTAGTTTTAGAAGAGGGGGAGGTAGAAAGTCCCAAAACACTAATCAGAAGAAGCCAGTATACAGGGGGTGTCCATGACCGAGGACGCGGCTATACGTATAGATTCTAACTCTGCAGAGCGTGTACACCTGGAACCACTCGGGCTGCAGACGGTGGCCGCCGTCTTGAGACACAACCCACAACCATGACTCCCTAATCAGATCGGTACCATCCTGCATTCCCGGACTTGGTCCCATTCAGTAAACCGAACGATCCGGGATCGTGAGTCCCTAGCACCACACAGGCGCTGAGAGTCTCGGAAACAAGGGCTGAACGCAGCCAGGCTCCGTACACCCTCGTGAAACGGCAAGCCCAATCCTAACACACTACTCCACAGCAATGGTACCGACTAACTAGAGAATGGCTGGAACCCCTCCCATAAGGGTAAGCGGTGCGTACGTAAAAGTCCTGTAACCAGGTCCAACCGACTCGGCCTAAGCCAGAGCAAGCAAGTCCCCGTTAAATGCGTATCCACATCGTGGTCCGCGAATCGGCACCCATTATAGGTATGGCCGCCCAACGCCTCAAATCCATCCATATCACAAATCATATCACAATGTACCTGCTACGGTACAGGAGGTGTCCAATAGCCTCCAAGCCCCGACCCGAGGGTCGGTTAAAGTCTGCTCACTCCAGCCGGGGGTTCGAAACTCTCCAAGTTTTCCCACCCAAAATACTCACGCCAAGAGGTTTAAAATCACCGCTATATCCCACACATGCAAGCAGCAGCATAACAATCATATATAGTAGTGTTGTAGGCAATCAAGGAATCAGGATATATAAATAGGCTATGTGGGTTCATCATCATCTCATCCATGCAACAAAGCGCTAGCAATTCTACTTGCAATGCCTAATAGGTAAAGAGTATCAGATGGGCGTGAACCTGGAGTATCGTCCTTATCTTCGTCTTCAGCGTAGTCGACGTCGTCGAAGAAGTCCGGGTCCTCCGGGGATCCTATTGGACGCAAATACAAATAAACGACGACATCTACTAGCAAATAAACTCCAAATAAGAATCAATAGAGATCCAAATACTAGCAAACTCTATTCTATCGTGTTCGTCATGATTTTAGAAAAATACTGAAACTGGTTTCATATTTTTCTAAGCTTCGGTTGATTTATTATGATTTTCTGAAGTTTAAATCCATTTTCGGGATTTATAAATCATTTCGGAAAAAGAAATAAAAGTTAGAACACAAGTTAGCAGTTGGGGTGTGTTAACTGCCGGCTCGGGGTTAAACCGCGAGTCGGGCTGGCGAAGGCCTTGGTACGGGGTTGATGACATCATCACGGGCCCTGATGATGTCATCGTTGACTTGGTCAAAGTTGACTGGGTCAACGGTCAAAGGGGTCAAGGTCTTGGTCAACGGGTCAAAGGTTACCGAGTCGGGCAAAGGGTCAGCGGGTCCACATGTCAACATGCGAGCCCAAGGGTCAGGTGGGTCCGGGCCGACAGTCAGTGGGTCCCACAGGTGGGCCCACGGTCCTACGGGTCAAAAGTCATGTTAGCCACGTGGCGGTCGACTCGGCACCGGGTCGGCGCCACGTGTCGGGCAAAGGTTGGCTGGCTAGGTTTGCGTGGCGGTCACGTGACTAAGTCGCGGACGCCACTTGGCTAGGCCTGAGGTGAAGGGCGCGATTTTTGGAACCTAACGCAACTGGTTTGGCACAAAACGGGGCTAGGATGGAAAAGATATGGATTTCCTAAGGTTTAACCCCTTTTAAATATTAAGAAAAAGGATTTATAAAAGAATAAACCCATTTCTTAAAAATACAGGGGGCTCTGTGCAAAACTGCCAAGGTGGAAGGGCCCGATTGCGAATACGGAAAAGGCTAGGGGCCTTGACGCAAAAGAACCGGTGGTTTAAAAGGTAAAAGGGGCAACCAGGGACCTTTCCGTAAAAGACTGAAGTGGAAGGACCTATTTGTAAAAGTACAGGGACCTGTTTGTAATTTTAGAAAAGTTCAGGGGCCTAACTGCAAAAGTGCAGTGGGGCCGGCCTGTGCTGACGTCATCATGGGCCCGGATGACGTCAGCGTTGACCGGTCAACGTTGACCGGGTCAACAGTCAAACACCGTGGGTCCCACGTGTCAGCCGAAGGGCTTTCGCGCAATTAAAAGGAAACCCAGGGGTTTAACCATAAAATTTCAAGGGCTAAACTGGAAATAAACCAGCCAGGGTGTTTTTCAGAAAAGGGCTGAGGGGATTAAAAGAATGGACAGGGGGCTTTTTGCAAAGTCGTAGGGGCGGTTTGAAAATGGCCGGCGGCCGGGATGACGTCATGGCTGACGTCTGCTGCCGCAAAGGATCGCGGTGCGGCCGGGCGCAGTGTGGCCAGCCGTGTGGTTCGCGCAGAGCGGCGACATGTGGCACAGGCGGGACGCGCGGGCAGGTGGACGCGGTCCACCACGAACCGAGCCTGCGGTCCACCATGGACCAGGCGCACGGGATCGATTTGTGGCTGGCTCGGATCCACTGCGGCTGCGTACTTGAGGCTGGATCGCGTGGCTGGCAGCGGAGCGCGCTCGCGGCGGCGTTAGCAGCGCCGGCGGCGACTCAACCCCGCCCAAACCCGGCGACGAGGCCATGGGTCGGCGCCAAACAAGGCGAGACACGCGTTCCGGGGAGAAAAAGTTTAGGCCTTTGGCTCCTACGGTTGGCTAGAGGAAGATCGAGGGCGACGAGCGAGCGCTCGAAGAGTGCTCGGCCAAATGCCCGCAAGGGCTTGGCGCGGCGGAGCGGGGACAGAGCGACGGCAAGTGGGCGGCTGCGCGAGCGGCGAGCAAGGCTCCTGCACAAGAAAGGCGAGCGTGGCGCGAAGGCCAGCTCCAGATAGGTAGGGCTCAAGCTAGGAGGTTTCATCGGCGCCATGGGCGCCGGACAGCAGGGAGGCAGAGGGGAAAGGTGGAAGAGGAGTGCGTGCTCACGAGATTGTCGGGGTTGGCTCGGCTCGGGGAAGAGGAGGTTGACGCGGCGTAGAGGACGACGAGCAGCGACATGGTACGGCTTCTTGCTCCGGGTAGTCGCGACGGCACTCCGGAGCGGTTGCGGCATCTTGGCGAAGAGGAAGCAGGGCTCGGCGTCCTTGTCATGCGGCGGCGTCGACTCGAGCTCGCGGTACTACTCCTCGTCGACGTTGGGGGCGTCCCGGGTGGCTCCGGCTTCACGGCGTTGACAGGCGCCGCGGCGGCGGACTCCGATTCCTGGCGACGACGGCGCTCCGGGCTCGTGGTGGCGGCTTCGTCTTCTTCAAGCGGGCGAAGCTCCCCTTCTGCTCCTCCTCGCCTCCACTCCTTCGTGCGGCGGCTGGGTGAGAGGGGAAAACCCCAAGTGGACTCGAGAAGAGCAGGGGCGGCGGCGGCTCTTATAGCGGCGGCGCGCAGGGGCTCGCGACGCGGACGGTTGCGATGCAAGGGCACGGCTGCGGGGACACGCGGCGAGAGATCCTTTGCGCGAGGCTAGGGTTGGCGCGGCTGGGGCTGCTCGGCGTGCGTGCCAGCGCGGACGCCGAGGGGCAGGGGTGTCAAATCACCCGCCAGGTTGCTTCTAGAAGGGGGCCGGGCTAGGGTTTTGGTCGCGGGGGTGCTCGGCTGGTCAAGGCGGGTCATCGCCCCTCTGTCGCGACGCGGAGGCGGCGAGGCGCGGGCGAGAGCAGTGGCGGCCGCCCGGCTCTGCGCTGCGCGCGCGGGGAAGGAAAAAGGAGAGGACCGGCACGGGTGGAAGGGGAAAGCTGGCGCGTGGGCCCCGCGCGTCAGCGAGAGAAAAGAGGGTACGGTGGAGAGCTGGGCTGCGGCGCTAGGTGGGCCGTGCGGAGGGAGAAGTTGGGCCGCGGGGAGAGGTTAGCGGCCGAGCGGCTAGGTGGGCGGTTGGGCCACGGGGTCGAACGGGCCGGAGAGGAGCTGGGCCGAGGCGGTTGAGAGGGTTGGCAGGCCGGGCCGGTTTGGCAGGGTTTAACAGGCCGGCGGCCCGGGGTAGGAGTTTAGGCGGGTTAGGAGTTGAAGGGGCAGGATTAGACTAGGTTAGCTGGGCTGGGCTAGGTTGAGTTAGAGTTAGGAGGTTTGGTAGGTTTTAGTTTATATTTGAAGTGGAATTTCAAATATAAACTACAATCAACAAATTCAAACAAATCCAAATGGAATTCAACAATTCCGGATAAAATCCAAATCACACATGCATTGTCATGAAAAATATTTTATGCACAATTTAATTACTAGGAATTTAGAGAGAGCATTTAGCTTACGTTGCAATTTATTTCATGGCTCACATCAATTCAACCAAAATTTTTGAAATCCTGATTTTTCATACAAGTAACAGACTGCAAATTTGCGGGATGTTACAGTCTCCCCCCCTCACAAGAATCTCGTCCTCGAGATTAAGGCTGCACCGGGTGTGGTGAGGGTTCTTCGCTTCGTCTTGTCGTCGGTATATTGTTGACATCTTTGGCCTCGATGTACAGTTGCTCTTCCAAGGGTTAGATATGATCATCAAGGGTCTCTTAATCTATCTACCTGATCACTTAGCTCCTAAATCCTTTTACAATTTGTGCCCTCATCCAAAGGTCATAACAGGTTCCGGATAGTTAGAGGTTCCAACGGTCCCATGGGCAGCTACCAGGTATCATAGTCTGCCCGAAATCTTGCTTTATCTCTTAAACATCTTCCATCTTAAGCACTATATGGGCTCCTTAACATTTTCAGATATTCACCAAAACTTTGTCCTCTTATTCTTAATCCTCTAGGTGACAAAGGGTTGAACGTTTAGACCTTCTTTCGGATTGTACCTTTATCCCAGTTTGATTGGGACATCTATGAAATCCATGTTTTACGTAGTGTCTGAATCTTCAATCCTGGGCTCGTGGGTTGTCGTTGACCTTCATATTCCCTTTGGTTCTCTCTTCTACCATTTTAAGGTTCCTTCGATATGATCCAAACCATTCTTCTTGTTCTCATATCCGTCTTGGACATGTTGAAGATATATATTATTCTCATAATCCATTTATATCCCTTAGAGGTTTCCAACGAGGTAGCTTTTGCCACATCTTTATGGCATGCTCTTCAGATGCTAAGTTTCGTTTCAAGGGTTAGGTAGCTTCTAGTTATACTCTCTAGACCATCCTTAAGGTAGGGGATACATCTTCACGTCTTGGTCTGGTACTTCGGGTATTCATTATCCTCTTCTTGTAGGGTCTTCAAAGCTCCGTCAGGTTTATAAAGTCCTATGGTTATCTTCCTTAGCTTGCATAGAATCTTGTCCGCGAGTCCATAATTTCCATACCAACTTCATGCTTCCTTAAATAGTCCATTTGTTGGTTTAGCACACTAGGGAAGGTCTATCATCATTATGCCTGTATGATCCAACATATCCATCTAGCTTATGAATTCAAATGCTCCATAGGGTTCCTTCCAATTCATGGTGATCCAGTCTGTAGCGGGTCACATCCATCTTGCTCGTACCCTTAAGCAGACTCAGGATAGGTGGCGTTTACACTTGTGAATGCCATCACGGCTTAACCAACTCCCATAGGGTGTTTTACCTCACCTGTTTAGGGATGATGGGGCATTTGTCGGTCCTCGATGTCGATCACAGTCCTTGACAAATACCACTATCTTGTTCCTATTGTTGGCACTCTAGTCTTGTAACTATCCCGGAAAGGTGGCTTATTCTGTAGTCGATCAACTCTTCTATAGGTAGTGATGCTTGATCTTGGTCAACTCTTGTCTACGTAAGCGGTAATCCTTAGTAGTGCTTGATACCCATTTGCTCACGTATTTTCCAATAGGATGGGGGTTTCAATGACTAGGTCTGATGTCTCTTGTCCAGTAGTTCTTGGAGTTTCCTTTAAGCTCAATCCAATGGAAAATATCCTGTAGAATCTTTCCTTACTATTGGATTCATTCCAGTGTTGTGTCGGTGAGGAAATTCAGATCTCAACTCCACTGTGGACCTAGTAATTCTTTGAATATCCATTTGGATGATCTCTTATAGTAGGTTATGCTCACGTTACTCTTGATCGAGTGTGGAAGCTACCTTTTCTTTAGGATGACAACTCATGCAACTCAACTTCTATCCATCGAGTCTAGCATCCAATCCATATCCCAAATTCTCCAACAAGACCTATAGGTTGAGGTATTGTCGTCTTCAAGGTATGGTCCTCCACATTTTACGAGGTACTCCATGGAGAGATCATTTCTAATTATAGTCTTCTCGTATTCTTCAATCGACTTGAAGTCCTTGAGGCGTATGCAACTCTGTTCCCTGTTCCAATGGTTAAGGCGTGGTTCTTGTATCCTTCTCGTGACTTGAAATCGTCATTGATTACTTGAGTTGAGGGTGGCTGTCGAACTTAAGCAGGCACACTTGCTATG
This sequence comes from Urochloa ruziziensis, assembly GCA_015476505.1. NCBI lineage: Eukaryota > Viridiplantae > Streptophyta > Magnoliopsida > Poales > Poaceae > Urochloa > Urochloa ruziziensis. The sequence goes on along the minus strand of CM027123.1, from coordinate 25,784,133 downwards.
CACGACATAGCGGAGTTTGCACTAGGTGGAGCGCCACACCGGCTAAAGGTGGGGTCCATGCTGGCATGAGAAATCTGTTGTGGGCTATCATTCCATCTGTAGTTGGAGCATGGTATAGGAATGCAACCTTCCCGACCATAACTCATTCCAATTTATGCTTCACGAAAAGTTGATACTGTCTCCGTTCTCGAGCACATTCCTGAGGTGCTCTTCGTGTTCTAGCTGTCGTTATTAAAGCAATGACAAGCTTGACTACTCATCCTTGGGGACCTTGTTCATCTAGTTCTTGAAGTGGGCGAGTGTGTTGGTTAGACCAAGCGATACCTACCCAGAACTCGCGTGTCCCGTCGTGGGTTGTCTTAAGTATGATCTTCGGTCTCCTCCCAAAATGGGGTAAGCTAGCGCCACCCGCCGGGGTGAACATGGGCCTCATCATAGCCTTGGCTTCAAGCTCCTCTGGGTCTCCATTGGCTGAATCTCGTGGTAGGGGACACGGCTGAGTCTCAAATTGCTGGGGTATACCTCGAAACTTTCTCTGCGGATCTTGTGTTGCTGCTCAGGGGGTAGCTCGTGGTTGAGCTTGTGCAACTCGTTCACTCGACGTGAGTGTGAATCCTTCCATGTCTTGAGCATCATCTTGTTCTTCGCCTTGAGCCAGAGTGCGGTACGGGTGAGGGCGGCAGTATCTGCGGTGTTGTGGGTGCACTTTGTGTTTAGTTCGTTTGATCTGCTTGCCGAGGGCACCGAGAGTATTCTTTATACGGAGTGCGGCGAGCTCCCTGTTGGTGCGGGACAATTGGAGTTCCTTGGTCTTCAGTCTTGGTTCTCCAAGTACTATCACCCTGTCGAGGCGGTCGATTGTTATCTTCATCTCGTCTTCCTCGTCTGAGTTGTCCTGCTTGCGCTTCTCAAGCACTTCGTCTTCATCTTGAATTTGAGGGCTCTATGGTCATTTATTGCCACGGTGTAGTGTGGAAGCTATGGTACTGAACTGAAATCTCGTAGGTCTGTTGATCCTTTAAAGGTACTTTCCCTCCGTCATAAGGTTGAGTAGTGATTTCCAATTTACTCTGATTTCTTCCCTACGGAATGATACAAAGTACTCAACTTGTTCTTAACCAATTGTATGCTTCCACCACAAGGCACTTGCAACTGGGTTGTGGAAGATTCCCACGTCTTGGCACTCATCATCATGTCAGAGAACTCATTCCAAAACTTACGTGGTAGCTTATTCCAAAATCTTGATCCTCGATTCCAATGTACATGAAGTACTTCTCCTTGTAGATCACTTGGGTTGAGGATGATTGACTAGCTTGAGCACTCATACTTGTTATGCAAAGCTTAGTGGAGGTCTCATCTAGGTAGGATAGCACACAAGCTACAGGTGGAGACTATGACAAGCATGAAAACAGCTATTGAATCAAATCCTACACTCATGATGAAGAACCATAACAATCAAGTAAGTCTCATAAGAACCATGCACTCAATCAATGAGAAAACTAAACTGAAAAACTACTTCGTGGCTTAACCTAAATAGGGAAGACTCTACTCTGAGGGGTTATGATCTTCTCGTTCACATCCTTGGCATCTTCTGTCTCATCTTGATTGGGTCGCGAGGGAATTTGCGTCGACGTAGGTAAGGTAGAAGATTTTCAGGCATGAGAGGTAGAATCAAAGTAGATCAAGGGGGTATATACAAAATAGTGCGTTTAGAAAGTTCTAAAGCTATCGACCAGTCTAGGGTAGCGTGCTACGGTCAAGTATGGCTCTGATACCAACTGTGACGAACCGGATTTTCGTAATCGAGAATCCGACTCTCTGTACCCTTGTGATAGTCCCTGGATCAGTAGCTATCACGTACAGAACTCATCTCAGCATAATATCATAGTCATACAAAGAATTTAGATTACAAAGAGAGGATTACATCCATACCAAATGGAAATACGAGTATAGTACAAGCCTCACAGGCTGAGCGACAAGCGGAAATCCTGCGTAGCGGTAGCTAAGTCTTCAAGTCTTCATCTTCAATCCACAGGCAGCCTTGAGCGAAGCAGCGCTACCCGTACAGCACAATCGGACTTGTACACCAAGTCCTAACCTGCAACTCACAAACTATCCCCAAGGAGTGGGATAGGTTCACGTCACCATCTGTATGCAAGCTTTAAGTGGCCTATATTCTAAAGGGTAAAAGTATATCAAGGAGAGGCTCGGGTTTCCTATGCAGCGGCAAAGTATAAAATACCATCATCATCATCCCCAACTATATCACAACAGCACGGGCTATTCTGGCACACCAGACTCCCGTCTCATCCTCACCACCTTCTCCTCTCGAGTCGATGGGAAAGCTTCCGACCTTTCCATCTCAACGGCAAACGCCGGACCTTATCCTGAACTAGCAGCTCTCATCCCAACCTGTAGTTTTAGAAGAGGGGGAGGTAGAAAGTCCCAAAACACTAATCAGAAGAAGCCAGTATACAGAGGGGTGTCCATGACCGAGGACGCGGCTATACGTATAGATTCTAACTCTGCAGAGCGTGTACACCTGGAACCACTCGGGCTGCAGACGGTGGCCGCCGTCTTGAGACACAACCCACAACCATGACTCCCTAATCAGATCGGTACCATCCTGCATTCCCGGACTTGGACCCATTCAGTAAACCGAACGATCCGGGATCGTGAGTCCCTAGCACCACATAGGCGCTGAGAGTCTCGGAAACAAGGGCTGAACGCAGCCAGGCTCCGTACACCCTCGTGAAACGGCAAGCCCAATCCTAACACACTACTCCACAGCAATGGTACCGACTAACTAGAGAATGGCTGGAACCCCTCCCATAAGGGTAAGCGGTGCGTACGTAAAAGTCCTGTAACCAGGTCCAACCGACTCGGCCTAAGCCAGAGCAAGCAAGTCCCCGTCAAATGCGTATCCACATCGTGGTCCGCGAATCGGCACCCATTATAGGTATGGCCGCCCAACGCCTCAAATCCCTCCATATCACAAATCATATCACAATGTACCCGCTACGGTATAGGAGGTGTCCAATAGCCTCCAAGCCCCGACCCGAGGGTCGGTTAAAGTCTGCTCACTCCAGCCGGGGGTTCGAAACTCTCCAAGTTTTCCCACCCAAAATACTCATGCCAAGAGGTTTAAAATCACCAGCTATATCCCACACATGCAAGCAGCAGCATAACAATCATATATAGTAGTGTTGTAGGCAATCAAGGAATCAGGATATATAAATAGGCTATGTGGGTTCATCATCATCTCATCCATGCAACAAAGCGCTAGCAATTCTACTTGCAATGCCTAATAGGTAAAGAGTATCAGATGGGCGTGAACCTGGAGTATCGTCCTTATCTTCGTCTTCAGCGTAGTCGACGTCGTCGAAGAAGTCCGGGTCCTCCGGGGATCCTATTGGACGCAAATACAAATAAACGACGACATCTACTAGCAAATAAACTCCAAATAAGAATCAATAGAGATCCAAATACTAGCAAACTCTATTCTATCGTGTTCGTCATGATTTTAGAAAAATACTGAAACTGGTTTCATATTTTTCTAAGCTTCGGTTGATTTATTATGATTTTCTGAAGTTTAAATCCATTTTCGGGATTTATAAATCATTTCGGAAAAAGAAATAAAAGTTAGAACACAAGTTAGCAGTTGGGGTGTGTTAACTGCCGGCTCGGGGTTAAACCGCGAGTCGGGCTGGCAAAGGCCTTGGTACGGGGTTGATGACATCATCACGGGCCCTGATGATGTCATCGTTGACTTGGTCAAAGTTGACTGGGTCAACGGTCAAAGGGGTCAAGGTCTTCGGTCAACGGGTCAAAGGTTACCGAGTCGGGCAAAGGGTCAGCGGGTCCACATGTCAACATGCGGGCCCAAGGGTCAGGTGGGTCCGGGCCGACAGTCAGTGGGTCCCACAGGTGGGCCCACGGTCCTACGGGTCAAAAGTCATGTTAGCCACGTGGCGGTCGACTCGGCACCGGGTCGGCGCCACGTGTCGGGCAAAGGTTGGCTGGCTAGGTTTGCGTGGCGGTCACGTGACTAAGTCGCGGACGCCACTTGGCTAGGCCTGAGGTGAAGGGCGCGATTTTTGTAACCTAACGCAACTGGTTTGGCACAAAACGGGGCTAGGATGGAAAAGATATGGATTTCCTAAGGTTTAACCCCTTTTAAATATTAAGAAAAAGGATTTATAAAAGAATAAACCCATTTCTTAAAAATACAGGGGGCTCTGTGCAAAACTGCCAAGGTGGAAGGGCCCGATTGCGAATACGGAAAAGGCTAGGGGCCTTGACGCAAAAGAACCGGTGGTTTAAAAGGTAAAAGGGGCAACCAGGGACCTTTCCGTAAAAGACTGAAGTGGAAGGACCTATTTGTAAAAGTACAGGGACCTGTTTGTAATTTTAGAAAAGTTCAGGGGCCTAACTGCAAAAGTGCAGTGGGGCCGGCCTGTGCTGACGTCATCATGGGCCCGGATGACGTCAGCGTTGACCGGTCAACGTTGACCGGGTCAACAGTCAAACACCGTGGGTCCCACGTGTCAGCCGAAGGGCTTTCGCGCAATTAAAAGGAAACCCAGGGGTTTAACCGTAAAATTTCAAGGGCTAAACTGGAAATAAACCAGCCAGGGTGTTTTTCAGAAAAGGGCTGAGGGGATTAAAAGAATGGACAGGGGGCTTTTTGCAAAGTCGTAGGGGCGGTTTGAAAATGGCCGGCGGCCGGGATGACGTCATGGCTGACGTCTGCTGCCGCAAAGGATCGCGGTGCGGCCGGGCGCAGTGTGGCCAGCCGTGTGGTTCGCGCAGAGCGGCGACATGTGGCACAGGCGGGACGCGCGGGCAGGTGGACGCGGTCCACCACGAACCGAGCCTGCGGTCCACCATGGACCAGGCGCACGGGATCGATTTGTGGCTGGCTCGGATCCACTGCGGCTGCGTACTTGAGGCTGGATCGCGTGGCTGGCAGCGGAGCGCGCTCGCGGCGGCGTTAGCAGCGCCGGCGGCGACTCAACCCCGCCCAAACCCGGCGACGAGGCCATGGGTCGGCGCCAAACAAGGCGAGACACGCGTTCCGGGGAGAAAAAGTTTAGGCCTTTGGCTCCTACGGTTGGCTAGAGGAAGATCGAGGGCGACGAGCGAGCGCTCGAAGAGTGCTCGGCCAAATGCCCGCAAGGGCTTGGCGCGGCGGAGCGGGGACAGAGCGACGGCAAGTGGGCGGCTGCGCGAGCGGCGAGCAAGGCTCCTGCACAAGAAAGGCGAGCGTGGCGCGAAGGCCAGCTCCAGATAGGTAGGGCTCAAGCTAGGAGGTTTCATCGGCGCCATGGGCGCCGGACAGCAGGGAGGCAGAGGGGAAAGGTGGAAGAGGAGTGCGTGCTCACGAGATTGTCGGGGTTGGCTCGGCTCGGGGAAGAGGTGGTTGACGCGGCGTAGAGGACGACGAGCAGCGACATGGTACGGCTTCTTGCTCCGGGTAGTCGCGACGGCACTCCGGAGCGGTTGCGGCATCTTGGCGAAGAGGAAGCAGGGCTCGGCGTCCTTGTCATGCGGCGGCGTCGACTCGAGCTCGCGGTACTACTCCTCGTCGACGTTGGGGGCGTCCCGGGCGGCTCCGGCTTCACGGCGTTGACAGGCGCCGCGGCGGCGGACTCCGATTCCTGGCGACGACGGCGCTCCGGGCTCGTGGTGGCGGCTTCGTCTTCTTCAAGCGGGCGAAGCTCCCCTTCTGCTCCTCCTCGCCTCCACTCCTTCGTGCGGCGGCTGGGTGAGAGGGGAAAACCCCAAGTGGACTCGAGAAGAGCAGGGGCGGCGGCGGCTCTTATAGCGGCGGCGCGCAGGGGCTCGCGACGCGGACGGTTGCGATGCAAGGGCACGGCTGCGGGGACACGCGGCGAGAGATCCTTTGCGCGAGGCTAGGGTTGGCGCGGCTGGGGCTGCTCGGCGTGCGTGCCAGCGCGGACGCCGAGGGGCAGGGGTGTCAAATCACCCGCCAGGTTGCTTCTAGAAGGGGGCCGGGCTAGGGTTTTGGTCGCGGGGGTGCTCGGCTGGTCAAGGCGGGTCCTCGCCCCTCTGTCGCGACGCGGAGGCGGCGAGGCGCGGGCGAGAGCAGTGGCGGCCGCTCGGCTCTGCGCTGCGCGCGCGGGGAAGGAAAAAGGAGAGGACCGGCACGGGTGGAAGGGGAAAGCTGGCGCGTGGGCCCCGCGCGTCAGCGAGAGAAAAGAGGGTACGGTGGAGAGCTGGGCTGCGGCGCTAGGTGGGCCGTGCGGAGGGAGAAGTTGGGCCGCGGGGAGAGGTTAGCGGCCGAGCGGCTAGGTGGGCGGTTGGGCCACGGGGTCGAACGGGCCGGAGAGGAGCTGGGCCGAGGCGGTTGAGAGGGTTGGCAGGCCGGGCCGGTTTGGCATGGTTTAACAGGCCGACGGCCCGGGGTAGGAGTTTAGGCGGGTTAGGAGTTGAAGGGGCAGGATTAGACTAGGTTAGCTGGGCTGGGCTAGGTTGAGTTAGAGTTAGGAGGTTTGGTAGGTTTTAGTTTATATTTGAAGTGGAATTTCAAATATAAACTACACTCAACAAATTCAAACAAATCCAAATGGAATTCAACAATTCCGGATAAAATCCAAATCACACATGCATTGTCATGAAAAATATTTTATGCACAATTTAATTACTAGGAATTTAGAGAGAGCATTTAGCTTACGTTGCAATTTATTTCATGGCTCACATCAATTAAATCAAAATTTTTGAAATCCTGATTTTTCATACAAGTAACAGACTGCAAATTTGCGGGATGTTACAAAATTGGTACTCCAAACTCTAATAATACGTTACAATAATAAATCGCTAAAATTAATAACTCTCCACAGGTCCTACACTGGCAAATAAAAAAAATAGTGACTCAGAAACCCAACCAATGTGATTGCACAAGTTATCATGATTCACCAAATCTCAACGCGATAGGCAAGGCTTGGTGAAAGCTATGCCAATATAAAAGGAGAAAATCCAGGAAATAGCACTGGTCTCGTTAGGTGTTCACAAAACAGCACCCGGTATTTGCATCTCTAGAGTATAGCATCGCACCTAACAAAGAATTCACCAAATAGCACTACCCCTTTCTCTCCCACTTGGGCAAACTTTAGCGTTTAGGATTTAAAGTTTTGGATTAACGTTTAGAGCTTTTGGGTTAGAGTCTTTGGATTTAGAGCTTAGGTTTTAAAATTTAAACTTATTTAGGGTTTTTATGTTAGGGTTTAGGGATTTAGGGTTTAGGGTTATTTAGAGTTTATGATTTAGGGTTTTAGGGTTTAGGGTTAGGATTTAGGGTTTTTTAGGGTTTAGAGTTTTAGGATTTTGGCTTATCTAAATAGAGATAGTTTGGTTTATTTGTAAATTAAAGCGGGACCAAAGTTAAATGAAAATAGTGAGAAAATATCCTACTATTAATCCAACTAAACAGCATACAAGCAATGTAAAGCCATGAAAATGTTTGGCTGAACATGGAACGAGATAACAGTAATCCAAACCCATAAATAAACAGTTTCAACACTTGTTCATCAGAATCCAGAACAACTCCAGCTAATTAGACAAAGCAGGTAGCAAACAGAACATCGAGTAGTAGCATCCGACACATAGCACTGATATCGAAATCCTTATAGCTAAGCAGCAGTTCAGGACCCTAACATTTCACATAGCACAAAATTTGAAGGCTACAAATTTGAAAGCGAAACACTTGGCTCAATGACAAACATCATCTTCCAGACTACAATCTAATCTCCCTTCCGACGGAAGGAGCAGCCCTCCGTGAGCCTGGCCTTTCCTCCAGTTGGCTGGCAGAGAACAGTTTGGCAGCCGGGGCACACCACAACAGTCTGGGAGTGGCTGAAAACAGTGGTTCTGCAAAAAAAAAAATCATGAGACCAGAATGCAATGAGGTATAGAAGGTTCATAACACATTTAGCACATCATGAAGAAAAAATGTTCTAGCAAACATCAATATTCAACCTATTCAAAGTAGCAAAGAACAATCCATTTTTAAGTAACACAACCACAAAATTGGTGCATATTCAAGTTTTGGACATGGCAGAGAATGCATCTAGTTCAACAAGGGTAACGCATAAAAATCCAGTGCCACTCTTTTCATGGAAGCTTGCTACATTACAAAGTGCACATCAACTGATCATGGTGAATTGATAGAGTGATCTGCTAAGTTTTTTATACTACCTGCTAAGTCTGATAGTCATCATAAATTCAGAGAAACCAAATGTGACAAAAATTATACCAATAGAAGGACCATCAGCCCCAGCCAAAGACATTGAAACTAAAGAAATTGGTACTCCAAACTCTAATAATACGTTACAATAATAAATCGCTAAAATTAATAACTCTCCACAGGTCCTACACTGGCAAATAAAAAAATAGTGACTCAGAAACCCAACCAATGTGATTGCACAAGTTATCATCATTCACCAAATCTCACCGTGATAGGCAAGGCTTGGTGAAAGCTATGCCAATATAAAAGGAGAAAATCCAAGAAATAGCACTGGTCTCGTTAGGTGTTCACAAAACAGCACCCGGTATTTGCATCTCTAGAGAATAGCATCGCACCTAACAAAGAATTCACCAAATAGCACTACCCCTTTCTCTCCCACTTGGGCAAACTTTAGCGTTTAGGATTTAAAGTTTTGGATTAACGTTTAGAGCTTTTGGGTTAGAGTCTTTGGATTTAGAGCTTAGGTTTTAAAATTTAAACTTATTTAGGGTTTTTATGTTAGGGTTTAGGGATTTAGGGTTTTGAGTTAGGGTTTAGGGTTATTTAGAGTTTATGATTTAGGGTTTTAGGGTTTAGGGTTAGGGTTTAGGGTTTTTAGGGTTTAGAGTTTTAGGATTTTGGCTTATCTAACTAGAGATAGTTTGGTTTATTTGTAAATTAAAGCGGGACCAAAGTTAAATGAAAATAGTGAGAAAATATCCTACTATTAATCCAACTAAACAGCATACAAGCAATGTAAAGCCATGAAAATGTTTGGCTGAACATGGAACGAGATAACAGTAATCCAAACCCATAAATAAACAGTTTCAACACTTGTTCATCAGAATCCAGAACAACTCCAGCTAATTAGACAAAGCAGGTAGCAAACAGAACATCGAGTAGTAGCATCCGACACATAGCACTGATATCGAAATCCTTATAGCTAAGCAGCAGTTCAGGACCCTAACATTTCACATAGCACAAAATTTGAAGTCTACAAATTTGAAAGCGAAACACTTGGCTCAATGACAAACATCATCTTCCAGACTACAATCTAATCTCCCTTCCGACGGAAGGAGCAGCCCTCCGTGAGCCTGGCCTTTCCTCCAGTTGGCTGGCAGAGAACAGTTTGGCAGCCGGGGCACACCACAACAGTCTGGGAGTGGCTGAAAATAGTGGTTCTACAAAAAAAAAATCATGAGACCAGAATGCAATGAGGTATAGAAGGTTCATAACACATTTAGCACATCATGAAGAAAAAATGTTCTAGCAAACATCAATATTCAACCTATTCAAAGTAGCAAAGAACAATCCATTTTTAAGTAACACAACCACAAAATTGGTGCATATTCAAGTTTTGGACATGGTAGAGAATGCATCTAGTTCAACAAGGGTAACGCATAAAAATCCAGTGCCACTCTTTTCATGGAAGCTTGCTACATTACAAAGTGCACATCAACTGATCATGGTGAATTGATAGAGTGATCTGCTAAGTTTTTTATACTACCTGCTAAGTGTGATAGTCATCATAAATTCAGAGAAACCAAATGTGACAAAAATTATACCAATAGAAGGACCATCAGCCCCAGCCAAAGGCATTGAAACTAAAGAAATTGGTACTCCAAACTCTAATAATACGTTACAATAATAAATCGCTAAAATTAATAACTCTCCACAGGTCCTACACTGGCAAATAAAAAAAATAGTGACTCAGAAACCCAACCAATGTGATTGCACAAGTTATCATGATTCACCAAATCTCAACGTGATAGGCAAGGCTTGGTGAAAGCTATGCCAATATGAAAGGAGAAAATCCAGGAAATAGCACTGGTCTCGTTAGGTGTTCACAAAACAGCACCCGGTATTTGCATCTCTAGAGAATAGCATCGCACCTAACAAAGAATTCACCAAATAGCACTACCCCTTTCTCTCCCACTTGGGCAAACTTTAGCGTTTAGGATTTAAAGTTTTGGATTAACGTTTAGAGCTTTTGGGTTAGAGTCTTTGGATTTAGAGCTTAGGTTTTAAAATTTAAACTTATTTAGGGTTTTTATGTTAGGGTTTAGGGATTTAGGGTTTAGGTTATTTAGAGTTTATGATTTAGGGTTTTAGGGTTTAGGGTTAGGATTTAGGGTTTTTTAGGGTTTAGAGTTTTAGGATTTTGGCTTATCTAAATAGAGATAGTTTGGTTTATTTGTAAATTAAAGCGGGACCAAAGTTAAATGAAAATAGTGAGAAAATATCCTACTATTAATCCAACTAAATAGCATACAAGCAATGTAAAGCCATGAAAATGTTTGGCTGAACATGGAACCGAGATAACAGTAATCCAAACCCATAAATAAACAGTTTCAACACTTGTTCATCAGAATCCAGAACAACTCCAGCTAATTAGACAAAGCAGGTAGCAAACAGAACATCGAGTAGTAGCATCCGACACATAGCACTGATATCGAAATCCTTATAGCTAAGCAGCAGTTCAGGACCCTAACATTTCACATAGCACAAAATTTGAAGGCTACAAATTTGAAAGCGAAACACTTGGCTCAATTACAAACATCATCTTCCAGACTACAATCTAATCTCCCTTCCGACGGAAGGAGCAGCCCTCCGTGAGCCTGGCCTTTCCTCCAGTTGGCTGGCAGAGAACAGTTTGGCAGCCGGGGCACACCACAACAGTCTGGGAGTGGCTGAAAACAGTGGTTCTGCAAAAAAAAATAAAAAAAAATCATGAGACCAGAATGCAATGAGGTATAGAAGGTTCATAACACATTTAGCACATCATGAAGAAAAAATGTTCTAGCAAACATCAATATTCAACCTATTCAAAGTAGCAAAGAACAATCCATTTTTAAGTAACACAACCACAAAATTGGTGCATATTCAAGTTTTGGACATGGTAGAGAATGCATCTAGTTCAACAAGGGTAACACATAAAAATCCAGTGCCACTCTTTTCATGGAAGCTTGCTACATTACAAAGTGCACATCAACTGATCATGGTGAATTGATAGAGTGATCTGCTAAGTTTTTTATACTACCTGCTAAGTGTGATAGTCATCATAAATTCAGAGAAACCAAATGTGACAAAAATTATACCAATAGAAGGACCATCAGCCCCAGCCAAAGGCATTGAAACTAAAGAAATTGGTACTCCAAACTCTAATAATACGTTACAATAATAAATCGCTAAAATTAATAACTCTCCACAGGTCCTACACTGGCAAATAAAAAAAATAGTGACTCAGAAACCCAACCAATGTGATTGCACAAGTTATCATGATTCACCAAATCTCAACGTGATAGGCAAGGCTTGGTGAAAGCTATGCCAATATAAAAGGAGAAAATCCAGGAAATAGCACTGGTCTCGTTAGGTGTTCACAAAACAGCACCCGGTATTTGCATCTCTAGAGAATAGCATCGCACCTAACAAAGAATTCACCAAATAGCACTACCCCTTTCTCTCCCACTTGGGCAAACTTTAGCGTTTAGGATTTAAAGTTTTGGATTAACGTTTAGAGCTTTTGGGTTAGAGTCTTTGGATTTAGAGCTTAGGTTTTAAAATTTAAACTTATTTAGGGTTTTAATGTTAGGGTTTAGGGATTTAGGGTTTTGAGTTAGGGTTTAGGGTTATTTAGAGTTTATGATTTAGGGTTTTAGGGTTTAGGGTTAGGGTTTAGGGTTTTTTAGGGTTTAGAGTTTTAGGATTTTGGCTTATCTAAATAGAGATAGTTTGGTTTATTTGTAAATTAAAGCGGGACCAAAGTTAAATGAAAATAGTGAGAAAATATCCTACTATTAATCCAACTAAACAGCATACAAGCAATGTAAAGCCATGAAAATGTTTGGCTGAACATGGAACGAGATAACAGTAATCCAAACCCATAAATAAACAGTTTCAACACTTGTTCATCAGAATCCAGAACAACTCCAGCTAATTAGACAAAGCAGGTAGCAAACAGAACATCGAGTAGTAGCATCCGACACATAGCACTGATATCGAAATCCTTATAGCTAAGCAGCAGTTCAGGACCCTAACATTTCACATAGCACAAAATTTGAAGGCTACAAATTTGAAAGCGAAACACTTGGCTCAATGACAAACATCATCTTCCAGACTACAATCTAATCTCCCTTCCGACGGAAGGAGCAGCCCTCCGTGAGCCTGGCCTTTCCTCCAGTTGGCTGGCAGAGAACAGTTTGGCAGCCGGGGCACACCACAACAGTCTGGGAGTGGCTGAAAACAGTGGTTTTGCAAAAAAAAAATCATGAGACCAGAATGCAATGAGGTATAGAAGGTTCATAACACATTTAGCACATCATGAAGAAAAAATGTTCTAGCAAACATCAATATTCAACCTATTCAAAGTAGCAAAGAACAATCCATTTTTAAGTAACACAACCACAAAATTGGTGCATATTCAAGTTTTGGACATGGTAGAGAATGCATCTAGTTCAACAAGGGTAACGCATAAAAATCCAGTGCCACTCTTTTCATGGAAGCTTGCTACATTACAAAGTGCACATCAACTGATCATGGTGAATTGATAGAGTGATCTGCTAAGTTTTATATACTACCTGCTAAGTGTGATAGTCATCATAAATTCAGAGAAACCAAATGTGACAAAAATTATACCAATAGAAGGACCATCAGCCCCAGCCAAAGGCATTGAAACTAAAGAAATTGGTACTCCAAACTCTAATAATACGTTACAATAATAAATCGCTAAAATTAATAACTCTCCACAGGTCCTACACTGGCAAATAAAAAAAATAGTGACTCAGAAACCCAACCAATGTGATTGCACAAGTTATCATGATTCACCAAATCTCAACGTGATAGGCAAGGCTTGGTGAAAGCTATGCCAATATAAAAGGAGAAAATCTAGGAAATAGCACTGGTCTCGTTAGGTGTTCACAAAACAGCACCCGGTATTTGCATCTCTAGAGAATAGCATCGCACCTAACAAAGAATTCACCAAATAGCACTACCCCTTTCTCTCCCACTTGGGCAAACTTTAGCGTTTAGGATTTAAAGTTTTGGATTAACGTTTAGAGCTTTTGGGTTAGAGTCTTTGGATTTAGAGCTTAGGTTTTAAAATTTAAACTTATTTAGGGTTTTTATGTTAGGGTTTAGGGATTTAGGGTTTTGAGTTAGGGTTTAGGGTTATTTAGAGTTTATGATTTAGGGTTTTAGGGTTTAGGGTTAGGGTTTAGGGTTTAGGGTTTTTTAGGGTTTAGAGTTTTAGGATTTTGGCTTATCTAAATACAGATAGTTTGGTTTATTTGTAAATTAAAGCGGGACCAAAGTTAAATGAAAATAGATTTATTTGATGACACCGGTGCTATTTACATGTTTCCTTGGTCAAACCGGTGCTATTCTATGAAGCAATCGATTTCTAGTGCTATTTTCTAAACACACTAGCAAATGGGTGCTAGTTTCTGAATTCCCCCATATAAAAGCATGAACCGTACGGGTGGAAAAGACTTCACAATTACAAGAATCAGGGCAGGTCCAGTGGATAGACTACAACAAGAATGCAAACAATAACCGAGAACTACATAGTTCTGAACTTAAAAACGAAGGTGCAGGGGGCAGTAAAACTTACATGCTGAAGCATCCCTGGCACTTGACGTCCTGCAACACAAACAACAAGATTTCACAATTAATACATGGGAAAACAAGGAAAAAGGTGAACAAAAATGGCTACCTTTCCTCAAACCACAGAAACGGGGGCAAATTAGGGATAAGAACACGTACCATGAAGAAAGAGTTGGGGGACTGGACGAGGCGCTTCTTCTTGTGCTTGAGCTTCTCGAGCTCCGCCGGGGGGTCGAGAAGGTCGATGTCGTTCTGGAGCACCTGCGAAACGAATCAATCTCATAATCAGATCGAGGACACTGGCGACGAGAGGAGAAAGAAATCGGATCTCCGCGAAGAGGAAGAAGAGGAGGCGATTAGAACGCACCATCTTGCAGGGCTTGCTCGAGCTCGGCAGCGGCGGAGAGGAGGAGGCGCCCTAGATGGAGGCGGCGGCGGCGCTGCGACGGACGAGGCTGAGCCGGGAGGGTTTTGCTCGGAGGGCGTGGTTGTCGCTTTATAGTGAGATCTGGAGATTCTGGGCCGTTCGATCGTGTTTGGCTCACCATCTGAACCTTCGGAGTGGACAAGCACAAGCATAACACAATGGGCCGACTAATTTTGTTGACTGTTGCCTATTGGGCTTGGCCTGGTAGTTGATTTGGGCTAGAATCCCACATGTGAGAGAACAAGAACTATATTTTATGAATTCAGGTTGGCTACCCACCAGGGTTTAAATCCTGGTGCTCGCACCTTTTCCTGGGTTTTCCCAGGATTTACCGGCGTTATGCGTTAAGTGGTAAGCGGCGTTCCCGTCGACAACGAGGCGCCAATGGTGACTTCAGAAATCTCCAGATCTGCCGGGTGCTCAGTCCTTCGAAGGTGCTCATAGGGGTAGGGTTTGCGTACGTGTGTTCATAGGGGTGAGTGTGCGTGCGTGTTGTGAGCGTCTGCGTTGTACTGTGTAATTCTCAAAAAAAATGAATTCAGGTTGGCGACTGATTGCCTGAACGTAATCCGAAATTTGTATGGAACTGCAATGGGAGCTTACGGTCACATTGTTCGTGAGATCAAGGCAAGGGCGATAGACTTCATTGCTGTCAATTTTGTTCATGAAGGAAGGGAAGCTAATGAAGATGCTCATAGACTCGCTAAATGGTCGTTGTATGAAAATCTAGGTAGACATGTTTGGTTTCTAGCTCCACCTGATGGAGTTTGTGCTGTTGTAAACATTCCTTAATAAAAGCAGCATGCCTATTTCTAAAAAAAATGAATTTGAATCCGGACACAATCATCGACCAATGCATGAAAGATCAAAAGCATTTGCCTGATAATTAGAATTATACAAAATATATAAAACAAAGAAACATGGGATATTTGAAAAGTCTGGTAACAACAAAAAGGTAAGCAAAAATATTTTATGGATGTAACAAACCTCCATGAACACTTTAGTTAAAACATCGACTATTTTTGGTTTAATTGAGAGTTTAACTCGGATATTTCATTTCAAGAACAAAAACAAAACTTCATGAAGCAAAACTGCAGCACTGTTTCAGGGACTAACAGGATTGGAATCATGCCAATTCAGATGGTCCTGATCCGGTGATCCAGCAAAGGCATGAACAGTAGGGTTGAGCAGTACATGGTATTGCATATCATACTCAAGCAGCCATTGTAAATGATATGGATATAATGCCTACAGTTTTGGCTAACAAGTTTACAACAGATCTTTCCTTTCTATTTTGTTGCGAGGCAGTGGCACTACCACATAATAGTTTCTGTTACACAAGCCGTTCTAGGATAAATTACATCTCACAGGCCACCACAAAAATCATGAAAATCAGCATGCTCAAGTTGCCCGCAAATCAACAGCCTTTGCACCCAGCAATATTATGGCTGCAATCCTAGTCATCAAATGTCTGTCCTCTTGCGTCATGATGGTTTTGGAAATCTGGATAGTGGTGGTTTCTGAAACTTGACTCGTTTTGGAAATCTGAACTGTGGTGATTTCTGTAACTCGATTCGTTTTGGAAATCTGAACTGTGGTGATTTCTATACCTTGATTCATTTTGGAAACTTGAATCACGCGTGTTCCTGAAACTTGAGTTGCTTTGCAAACTTCGATCAGAACGGTTTCCAAAAGTTTGGCCATGTGAACCAATATCGTCAGTGACATTTGTCGGGGCAAAATTTGAATCATCCTGGTTTCTAAATCTTGGGTCATGCCGACCAAAATTGCTCTCCATGGGAGCAAATGCTGCAAGACATAGGGAGATAATAGATGAGAAAACGTGAAAACACACAAGAACATATGAAGGCTCAATGGAAGCAGCACTTAACATGCAGAAATATCTATAATAGTACATTTTGCATAGTTGTCAAAAGGGTGAGCTGCCATTCGTTATTGAGAACGCATTTAACACGACTTACTATATTGCAAGAAATAATACCATAAACCATTTATGAAACTAAAGAAGATGGTGGAAATGCCTCATACCAGCTTTGTATGCATAACCTTAAAGACAAAAAAAAAGGATAAACAAAAGATATCTGATACCATTCCAACAAACATGAGCATACCTCGTTCTCGTATTCTCCTTTCTCTGTCGTATTCAAACTTGTCACGAATTTGAGTAACCCTTTCCCACGTTTCACCTTGTTTGTTCACCCCAAAACCAAGGTCCTGCAGTGCAAACTCACAGCTGACAACAATTTTTTACAGTTGCTAGCAACTAGCCAGTTGAACTATTGTTGATATCTAACATGACTGATGCAGCAAATGAAATGACAACAGATTATGATACAGTCCAGGCAGTAGCACACTAAAGTTTAACTAAATGTATCTACAAAATTTTCATATTCATCCTTTTCTCCTGAATACCAATTATTCATTTAAAGTTTCGGATTGCCTGGTATTCCACCAATTCTTAATCCAAAGTTTCAGACATTTGTTAAGAGAAAAAGATTTCCCAGGGCCAAAGTATTATAAATACAGGATGTAGGAAAGAAGGCAGAGATTTCTCTCCTTTTTTCATTTTTTATCTGTAAACTGAGCTTTCAATTAATCAACTTCATCAGCGGACTCTATTTCATTCACTGAATATATATGATATTTTATTTACTTCGAAAATGTGGATTTGGTCCTGTCATAGCCAACTTGGGCCCAATATACCATAAGATTAGAGCAATTGCATACATCCCAGCTGCTTCATTCCCTAACTAGGTAACCCTCATAAAAATACAGTGCAACAATGTGGCAAATATTGTTTCTGCAGAATCCTGCAGTAACATCCATAAGACTTTAAATCAGGAAGATGTATGCCGCATGTCAGTTTGTATGGTCGAGCACCTGGTGCTCAGTTTTTACAGATAAAGCTATGCACCAGGAAAACACTAGCTAAGGCTGACTACATTTTCTGCTTCTAAAAGAACAAAATAATAATGCGTCGGCAGTAATAGCAAGAAACATCTATAATTAACTTCTGGAAATGTGGAACTATGGGCCAGTAAGACTAAAACACTTCAATACATGGTCAGGACTCAACAAATAGATGACGCGGATGATGTTTACTCCTAAGTATCCTGCTGTCTACTAGTGAACAAGGAGAAAAGTACAAAATCTAGAGTTTGTGGTGAATTCCCACCTTCAGTAGTCCAGGACAGGTAAACTACTTACTCCAATTCTTTGTAGACTGTAGCCGGTAGTTGATCTAGATACTCATGGAAGAAAGACAACTCTTGGCTATAATTGATGCTACGCGTTATTGAAATTGTGTTAACTTATGTTTGACAGTATTGACACCATAATAAATATCCCCCATACTAGCATGACACATATTACTTCGGCTACATACAGCATCGTAGTGGATTACAATGACATTGTCGGTGGACCATCTTTTAGACACATTTGGTTTTCCGTTCGCCATTTTCTCTAAGCTCTGTTGCACAAGATTAGCTGTATTACAAGTATAAGAGTAGATGCCAAATTAAATAGCCAAGTGAGAGAAAATAGAGGAATAACTATGGGATATAGTATGATTTACAATAGGGTGCCAGGTTTTTCAGAACTGATTTTGAACATGAGTTTTGTAGTACAGAAAAGCAACACCAGGTTGGCCCTTAGCATTTTTCTACAGTTCAATCAGCTTCTGTACAGATGGTGACCGATAAGCAAAGGATGTGACCAGAGCCTCAGCATTAGCATATTTAGTTCATAGCACAAGATGCAAACCCCTCAGGCGCCGCTCAGCATAAAGAAAATGATATGTAAGATGTACAGAGTGAACACCTTGTTCGGTTCTAAATTGGACTGCCTTCTCCTGCTGCAATATAAAAAAAAAACTAATGAGAATACTTCTAGAAATAGGATATGACAGTAATATACTCTTGGCACTTATTTGTTCATACAGCATTACCCAATCAGGTGGGCAACAAATTAAAATTATTCATAAAATTCAGAAGTTAGAAACAATCCAACGAACAATTGTGGGGGCAGTCTACCAGATGTGATCAAAAGGTTACGGTGGAAACTGAAGTCATGTTTATGGTGTAAAAGATAACCAATTACACTAAACAGTAAGCAAGGAAACAAAAGAGATCTATTGACCATTTGGTACCTGTATGGCGAGAAGTCAAGATCATCTTCTTCAGCAGAGTCATAATTAGCATGAGATTCAGCAATCTTTTTTGAATAACCTTCATCCCAATACAACCTTTCCCAGTTTTCTCTAAGTTCTTGGTACAGCTCCATGTACTTTTTGCACCATGTTTCGTGTTCCTGTAAATTTTTAGTGCTCACTGGTCAGGTTCCTAGTATCAAAGAACACCATTTTGGGCATATAGTTATAGGCCACCACAACAACAAATTCTAGGTTCAGAAGAAAGCAAATAATCTTTTAGTTCGACTTTCCACCTAAGAAGCATGCACTTATCACAGAATTGTTAACCACAGCATGTTTTTCAGTTTGCATTATGCAGTGTCCCTCGTATGAATGATGTAACATGGCTTGCAGGTCGATAATTTCCTACTGAAGCACAGTACCAGTTACAAGTAACCCTTTCTGTGGAGTTTCTAACAAATGGATACTGTTTCTTGATATTGAAGCACATTGTGCTTTTTCATTCTGTGCATTGCCACAATTATGCAACACTGTCTTATGTTTTCAAATTAATATATAATGCTTGTCAGTGTGATCACATCATCTCAAACACTAAAGATGCACTGATTCAGTTCATTCGAAAGTGATAGTGTATATACTAACTAACTCAATGCAATCAATGATGCCCCAGATTTTTTTACGGGGAAATGCATAAGAATCAGCAGAATTACATTCACATTGTAACGCCAAATCCTCTAGAAAAGAATAAGGAGGGAAATCCAGAATAATTGGATTCAAATTGTTTCAGGACATTAAAGGGTCCTCCAGTTGTGCCCCAAGCTGAAGCAAACGGAGATGCTAGGGGTAAATCCCATATTGGACCCATTTTGCTGGGATAACCTTGACTCATGATTCATCATAGTACGTTATGGTAACTTACATCAAATCAATCCCATATAAACTAACCAATCAATCAGTAGGCAGACAACAAACAGCGGCAAGTCCTAGGGTTTAAGGAAAAGGGGACCCGAACAAGGGGGAGGAATGGGAGGAGCAGCGGAAGCGCTTTCAGGTGCGGTCGGGGGGCTTACCGAATCCTTGATGACGAGGCGCGTGCGGCGCATGAACTGCTCCCGCATCTGCTTGCGGCGGCGGTTGGGGAGGTTATCCCGCGGGATGGCGAAGCGCTCGCTGTGCGGCACTCCGTCCTCGATCTCGTGCATCTCCCCGTCCACCGCCCACCACTCCGACTTCTTCGCGCCCGCCCCCGCGGCGGGGCCGAGGCCCCGCGGCGGCGGCTTGGACCAGCTGGTGCTGCCGGTCACGAAGCCGCCGCGACGGTGCGCCCACCGCCGCTGCGTGTAGGAGTACGCGCGGCGCAGCATCCTCTCGCCGCTCCCCACAGCCGCCATCCCGTTCCGTTCGTCGCGAGGGGTTTTGGGATTTTGGCTCGGACGGACGGTCAAGATGCCTTCCCGTCATCCCGTGTGTTGCGATAGTCACTTGTTTTTACTGACACAACACTCGTCTACACTTAAGTTCAGGTTCACACACCTAGCGTATATAATTTGAGGTCGATGTACCATCAACCAGAACGGATTTAGGTCACAAAGATTCGGTGATAATAGAAGTTGTTGACATTGGGTAAACCAAACTGTCACCTAAAAATAGTAATGTGATGGTAATGCTGGGAGTCGGGCGTCCGATGCGCCGGACGCCGACTCCCCAGCATTTGTTCCTCGCGCGCCCTCCGCACAGCAGCCGCGCTGCTGCTGGCCGTCGTCGAACCGCGCTGCCGTCCGACACCTCCCATGGCCGGCGACGCGATATCTCCCATGAAAAACGGAGTGAGGTCATCTTCCTCATGGCGACAGCGAGCTCCTCTCCCTCTTCCCCATGGCCGGCGGCGTGAGCTCCGTCTCCCCCATGGACAGCGGCGAGATCCTCTTCCTCTCACCATGGTCAAGGCGGCGCGAGCTCTCTCTCCCTCTATGGCTAGCGGCAAGAGCTCCTCCCCTTCTCCTCCCATGGTTGGGGTTGAGCCCCTCTCGCCATGTCCGGAGTCGAGCTCCCCCTCGCCATGGCCGGGGTCGAGCTCCCCTCGACCCCACGGCACGGCGAGACCCATGATGTTGCAGTAGAACCTTTTCAATGTTGCAATTATATGATAGTGATGTTCCAATAGCTTTGTTTCGATGTTGCATGAAACATAGCTCCGATGTTGTGACAGGAGGATTTGGCAAACTGGGTTAGACCAGGTGTGTAAGGGATAGGTGGTGATGCATCTGACATTGAAAATGCGGTGCCCATGGATGAACCGGATCATGACTCATTACCAGATGATCCTGATGAAGATGACACCTACATTGGTGATGGAGTGGTTGCTAGGCTCGATGGAGAAGAAGATGAAGATGACGATTTCTTTGTGTAATTTGTAGTTGCAAAGTTTATTAGTTCATGAACAAATTAAATTTTCTTTTGCTAGTGGTTTGTGAGGTATGAACGCTTCCTACTTTATTAGTCTCAAGAACGGACGCGCCCAAGAGGAATACGCTTCCTACTACAACCGTCGCGCGCGTGCAGATGTGGCCCATCGGGGAGTTACGGCCCACTTAGTATGGGTGTTCTTTGTCTGTCGACTGGCCCTATCCCTTGCAGCCCCACACGTCAGTGCCTCCGACGGGTGGGACCGGCGGTTTCCTCCACCGGCGGCACCTCGTACGCGACAGTTATGTTGGTGGGCCTTTATTTTGGCCTACAAAGTCTGTTACGAGCTGAGAGAGTCCTAATCCTGATTGGGCTTGACAAACTGGATTAGGCCAGACGTGGAAGGGAAGTGGTGATGCTTGTGTCATTGAAAAGGCTGTGCCCATGGATGAACCAGATCATGAGGGACCATATATATTTCCATTTAAGTAATGCCACTTCACAAGGGTCATTACACAAAAGCATCAAACATACTTGTTACTTGTTGATCAGTACCAACTTGTTCATCTCTACCTCCTTTTGCTAATATATGGAGGGAGTAGGTCACTACACGTACAAAAGCCTTGTTTCCTAGGTGATTATTACATAAAAGCAGAATCTAGCCACTGCTTGAATGAAGGTGGCTTGTATCCTATTTGTAGTAGTAAACCCAGCGCTTGATGACCACATGAAGCTCCTCCACCATCCGCATGATCTGACATGTTTTAAGTATGCATTACAGAGACATGTACATCAAAATTTGCATATGGAACAAACAGAACATAGGGAATGAAGGTCATACCTCGGCGTTAGGAGGGCGACTACGGTTGATGGGCCTGCAGTGCTCATCATCGCTGTCTTCAGTGCATTCCGCGAGGATCCTAACTCGCGAAAAGTTGAGCTCGTACGTCACCTTGGGCCCACCTCCCTAAAATAAGAAATGGATACTTGAATTAATATTAAATTTTGCAATAATGGTATATGGAATTCATATTGACATTAGTTTGTCAGTTGACATTTGCATGATATGGTTTTCCGAAAAACACACAAACAAACAATCACTTAAATTCTCTGAATAATCAGTATAAAATATTAGGTTCTGCAATTGCAAAGGGGGAAAATCACACTTACCGGGCGGTTGTTGGCACTCCTTAGCGTCACGTTTTAGCAACGCTCAAGAGCGCGTAGATATATGTCGTTGTATGCAAAATTAATTCTGCAAGCGCACAGAATATATCTCGTTGTAGCACTTCACCTCGGGAGTTACCCCAGGGTATCGTATTTATATTTCCGCAGGGAAGCAGATGGTTAAAGTGTATTGAAGAATGAAATGATATATCTTGCCAGAAATATCAAGCCACAAACCTAGGGGCACAAACTCTAAGTTTGGGTGGATAATGGTCAAGTTAATGACCGGATAGAAGGTCTGAAAGACCAGCGACACACGGAGCACCTATTTCTAAAGGAAAGGAAAGATGTTGGGAGAGACCGGACCTAGACTCTTTCTAACTCAGAGCAAAAGGCACTCTAGCCTTAGCCTAGACCCTAGCTTAGATACCGGGAACAGAGCTCGCTTCGACGGCTAGAACGGGAGAACCTCAGAACGGGGTGAGAGAGGGGGTTCTCCGGGCTCAGCACTACTGTTATGAATACACCCGAACGTGGTGGACTACGAAGGACGGACAGGGCTGTCACCACCTGCCGCCTACCACTGCTGTACCGTGGGGTGCAACACACTTCCTAGTTAATCAACAAGCCAGACACCACGTCTGCACTCGATGATTAAGATTTCTCTTGAGGCCTGTCAAGAGAAATCCCCGTCTTCCCTAAGGCGTCTTACGGCCCGGTCAAGGCGAGCAAACCCGCGAGATAAAACCCGGTAGAGCTAAACTAAACTCTACACTAATACTAAAGGGGAAAAGGACTTTGCTCTAAAGAGAGCAAGATCTTTACTCTTAAAGAAGAGCAAGAGAGAAATATAAAAGATAACTTAAGCTCTGAAATAAGAAAGTAATTATATAAATAAACTCTTCAAAAGAAGGAAAGGATACAAGAGCTTTACCAGAACTCCGAAGACTCCGAAGATCCGAGCTAAGCTCGACTCGACTCTACTCCCAACTCTAATCCTAATCTAAGAAATGAAAAAGATACTAGAGCTCCCTTCAAGTAAAGACTTGAGATATGTGGTGTGTGTCTTCCCAAGGTGAATGAGCTTCCTTTTATAGCCTCCAGGGGGTGGATGTCAGCGTCATTAGCACGCCAAGGCTCTGCTTAAGCTTCACGCGAAGGAGGAGACGTGGCGGCCACAGAGGGAGGCCGGCCGGCCTGGGCTAGGCCGGCCGGCCTGGCCCTGGTGCCACTTGGCACCGCCCTCTGCAGGAACGGTCCTGATGCTCTCCCAAGGTCGGTAACGGTTGCGTTTAGTTGAAGCTGTCCGAGAATCCTAGGATGTGGGCCCTTCAATCCATGTGCTTTCATCTCTAGGCCTTCCGGGTCCTTGGATCAGACCGACGTCGTTTGCACGGTGCTTGATCATCCTGGGTACTTGGCATGGCTTGTGGATCAATGACGTGGCCAGACCTGGCCAGGGGAGGCCGGTCGGCCTGGCCTAGGCCGGCCGGCCTGGCTCTGTGCCAGGTTTGGCCCTTGTTTCTCCTGGTTCATCCTGGAAGCATAACTCATCCAAAACTTGTGGAATTTGTCAGTGAACATACTTTTATGTATGGAATATGGTATGATCATCCTCATTTTACCGAAATGTTGACGGTCACTACGAGGTTATAATGGCCGTCAACACACCCCCAAGCTTAGACTCTTGCTCGTCCTCGAGCAAGGCTAAAACTCTAGGTTCGGTAGGTCAGGAGTTGCTTCAATGTTTATACTCTTAAAGTACCCTGTGCTTAAGCCAAAAACTCAACAAATCATTTGAATAAGTTGGCATAAAAGAGAACTCATACCATGGTTCCACGTGGGGCTGCATTGATTCACGTTTTGGGCTATTGAGAGCTTGAACGGTCATCTCTAAAGTATTTCCTGCAACTTTTCAGGTTCCATCTCGGAGATATGAATTTTTCAAAAGATGGTTAATTCATTCCCCGATGGTACTCTCGAGTCACTCAAGGTGTTTAATCCTCACTCTTGGTCGGGATTGACCAATGGTTCCCTACACTAAGGCTGAAGTGGAGTTGTAGGTAGGGTAAGAGTGGCATACCTTGGTTACTTCTGTTGTCGAGTCGAAGAGTGGTCCGCGAGCGATGGTACTCGTCAAATTCCGGTCTTTGGAATTCATGGGGTTTGAATGGAGAGGGAGAAGGTGTGATGCTCAAAGGTCTTTGGACTCCTTATTGTTTCTCTCTCTCATATTTTTGAGATGTTTCTTCTTTTTTTTCAGAAGGAGCATTTGTCTCCATTTTTTTTTCGAATACATCTCTTCTCTCACTTTGGTAACAGAGAGGGATTCAGCTTTGTATGGAGTATTTGAGGACCTTTTGGGGTGAGCTTTGTGATGAGGTGAGTGTATGTCATCGACGGTGGACGTCAACCCTGGAGCGGGACTTTGACTAGTCGGACATTTTGAGGCTGAGGTGGATGGGAAGACCGGTAAATGTCAAGTACCTTCTGCAAGCGGACTTCACCATTCGACAAGACTCAAAGCAACTCAAGATAGCATATGGTAGTTTCAAAAAAATGTATAACTGTTTAGGCTCTGGATAGGACATTTAAACCATCGAGGAAGATTCACCATGTAACATTTTATAAAAACTTCCGAGAGGTTCCTTACTAAGCATGCAGTTATACCTTGAAACAAACTATATCAAAACTCACAAATAACTTAAACAATGAACAAGTGCTCTTGCTCCCACAGTTTTATCATGGCGGATCCTTAAATGCCAACGAACTCAAATACTCAAGAGTTAAGGATTAAGTACGAGGCACTTAGAGGGCATAAACAGAGCAACCATTCATCATTCCAGAGGTTCTCAACCATAGTTCCATACATAAAGACATCTTTTTGGAGCTTTTATTTTATTTTGTTTTTATTATTTCTCATTTTTTTCTTTTTATTTATTTTATCTAGCATTTTATTTCATCATGGCACGGCAAGGCAAAGGCAAGCAAAGGCATCGGTAAGGCAACGACAACGGCAAGGCAAACGGCAACGGCAAGGCAAACGGCAACGTCAAGGCAACGGCAAGGCAAAGGCGACGGCTTTCGACATACCTGAGACTCCCCCAAGCTTCGATGAAGCTCACTGGTAGTACTGGTCAGGGTCGTAGTGCATGTAGTTGAAGAAGCCGTGCATGTCGGTCTGGATGGATGTGGTCATCCCCCAGTTCTGCTGCGTGAGATCAGTGTTGTGTGCAACTGCATCTCTGAGTTGCTGTTGTTGCAGCGTCATCGTCTCCATCCTGGTATTCAGATCAGCGATCCCCCGGGAAACCGGGTTCTCGTAATCATACCTGGCAGAGGCGGATGGTCCGACCTGCGGGCCGTAGCCTGCTGTCCCTTGGTGGTAGTCGAATGCTTCCTCAAAGTTCATGTTGGCCGTGGGGTTCTGCTGGTAGTCGTACTCGGGCTGCTGCTGGTAGCGGTACTCGGGCTGTGGCGCGGTAGAAGTTCCGGCTTCGTCGTCATGCCTGGCCCGCCTGCCACGTGTTGCAGGGCCTGCAACACTGTGGCGAGCGGGTTCCCTCCTTCTGAGCTGCATGGTTAGACTTCTCACTGATCTCAGCGACAAAGCTGGGCATGGAAGCTCAACTTCATCGATGAAACTAGGATAGCACATGAAAAGAGTATTGCCAGGGCCCTCACGCATCAAGTGACCCTGGACGAAATGGTCTAAACCAATGCAGTACTGATATTCTTGTGTAGTTGGAAGGAAAGTGACTTGAGCGCCCTGCAAAGCACCAACATGGCTGGCGATGCGTGTGACTAGCGAGGTTATGTCAATTGTGGCTCGGCCACTGACTAACCTTTGCCAGTTCTCAAGCATGCTCATGACCGGAGAAAAGCGAATTTTCTTGACCATGGCATACAGGCACTCTAAATCAGGCAAAAGACAAAGACGTAAATCAGCGCGCGGGTGGACCACCATAGCGATCCACTTTGCCAGGAAACGAAGAGTGGGGTTGTGAATAGCGGTAATGCTATTTTTCCCCGAGGTTGGCTCCCCTGTGATGCTATCCCACCATGCGGCACGGTTGTACCGGTGGTTAGTCACCAGCAGGTTGGCATCAATGATGCATCTCTTGTTAAAACCAAGAGCCTCACTGAGTTGTTTCGAGGTCAAAACAAAATCCTCGTTGAAAAATCGAAAGCAAATGTTTGTCTCGTTGGGACGAACTTCGATTTTCAAACTCATCAAAAATTCCATAGTAAGAAAATGCGAACCTGTTTCCGTGACGGGGTAGAAGTTTTGCCATCCAGCATTGTTCAACGCCCGTTCCATGTCTCCTTCGAGACCGGTCTTGATCAGCAGCATGGGGTCGAAGTACTTGGCGTTTGTGAAGTAGCGGTCCTGGAGCTGGTCCAGCACCGTTCTCTCGTCTTCGGTCCGAGCAACGATGTGCTCGACCCGAGTCATGATCCTGATGCGGAGCCTGTTCCTCGGCACCTCCTCCTCCTGGGATTCTGTGTCGTGTCGAGTTGAGTCGACAGACATAGTATCCCGGGAAGTAGAGGATTCCCGAGAGCGGCGAGAGCTCGAAGAGGTGAGCTTGGTGACGACTCCACGTGCCTTAGTCCACATGATTCCTGCAAAAGATTAGTCTAACAATACCCGAAGGAAATCAAGGGTTAGACAGTCAGATGTTAGGCGTTCTTGTGGGAGATTAATCACCACAACTCGGTTAGTCGTTCTTGTGGGGTAAGAACCACCACAAACGTTCTCGTTCAACCGGCAGGGGTTTGTTCTCACAAGGATTCAAGAATGAATTTTAGCAGAATTTCCTTGTGGTTTGAACTCTAACCTTACTTACAGAATTTCGAAATTTAAGCGAGGGAGAAGGGAATTGAGCAGGATGCACGCATACCTGTGCTTGGGGCGTCTTCCTTCAGAGCTGGGCACCGGTATTATAGAGGCGCAGCAGGGGGAGGCCGGCCGGCCTGAGGCAGGCCGATCGGCCTGCACATGGCGCCGGTCGTGCCCATCCCGTGCGTCGGTGGTCACTGCCCTGTGCTGAGTGCTCTGGTAGGTGAGGATGGGACAGCAACGGTGCTTGGAGGCCGGCCGGCCTGGCTGGGGCCGTTCGGCCTGGAGTTGTGTCCAATTTCCTCCATCCTCTCGTGTCGTGTCCTCCCACATGCTCTTGTTCCTTGCTTGCTGTGATCTGGCCAGTGAAGTTGACAAGTGGGGCCGGCCGGCCTAGGTGGGGCCGGCCGGCCTAAAGTTTGGCCGAAATATTTTTTTATATGCTTCGTAATGCACAATTAAAATATAAATGCAAGCTTCGAAAATTTAAACATGCTGTGATGAATGAAAAAGAACTGAAATGAAAAAAACTATTCTATATGCAATGCAAAGATACGTACCATATACCTTATGGCGAGGGCTCGAGTTTTTCGTCCTGAGCGGAACTCTCCGAATCCTTGTTCGGGACTGCTTTTACCCGCCATTCCTTTCGGGCTGGACGGGACTTGGATTCAACCTCCTTATCGCGCTTTGCTTGCTCCTCCAGCACTTTGGTTCTCGATATTCTTCGCCGTGCATGATAGCGATCGTGCCTCTTCTTTTCTTTGGCGGCGAATGCTTCCACCATCTTCATGAGCGCTTCTACGCTCGGCATCTTGGACTTTCGGGGCATGACTTCTTCGACCATATTAACTTGATGGGGGATCTCCTTAGGACGGAAAGAGAAACTCTCGGTCCCTCCGTTAATCCTCAGTTGAATGGTCCCACGTCCCACGTCAATGTTTGCATTCGCAGTGCTTAAGAACGGTCTCCCAAGGATGAGAGAGTTCGTTGCTCCGGCTTCCATATCTAGGACGATGAAATCCACAGGGATGAAGAAATCCCTGATCTTGACCGGAACATTTTCTGCGACTCCATGGGGGTAGCGGATCGATTGATCCGCTAGCTGCAAACACATGGGTGTAGAGACAAGCGATATATGTTTAAGGTGGTCAAAGACTACCTTTGGCATTACGCTGACGCTCGCCCCCAAGTCACATAGGGCGTTGTCGAAGTCATGGCCTCCAATGGAGCATGATATTGTGGGGCAGCCAGGATCTTTCTTCTTAAGGTGGGGCCCGAGTATAGCTGAGCTACATTCCTCGGTCAGCTGTACTGTCTCCCTTGTGGGTAGAGTCCACTTGTTGCTAAGTATATCCTTGATGTACTTGGCGTATGTCGGGACCTACAAAGCATCAAGTAATGGTATGTTGATGTATACCTTCTTGATTACCTCGACGAACTTGTCGAATTGTTCGTCGGCCACGGGTCTTCTGAAGGACCGAATCGGCGACCAGAGAGGGGGGGAGTGAATGGGAGCCGATAAAAATTCTTTCCAACCAATCCGGCTATTCTCCCAAACCAACTCCGAAACCTCCGAGAGCGATCTTGCCAAGATCACGTAGCCACTGTCAAGCTACTGACCCTAGGAGCAAGAAACACGCAGCGGAACTCGAATCGATCGAAACGAACACAAAACGAACCGAAACGAGGCAAAACCTTCTCTACCTAGCCAGGGGCGGTTTAACCTCCCTAGGGGCGGTTTAACCGCCTAGGGGGGGCGGTTTAACCTCCTGGGGGCGGTCAATCTGGGAGCTCTCGGGAAAAAGTCAACTCGTGAGTCGATCTCCCAAACGGCTTGAGCTCTTGAGACGAAACTTTGGGGAGATGATGTACACCTTCAGTGGAGTATATTCCCCAAAAATCTCGGCCTCAAACACTCTAGAACTCCCGGAATCTCAGATCTCGTGAAGAACACTTCCACCCCGAGTTCATCCCAAAAATCTCAAATCCAAAGCGATTCCCGGCGTTTGGGGGCAAGGGATCACCAGCAAAAGAGGCACAAGGCACTCATACGTGAATCCCCCAAAGAAATCCGAGAGAAAACGCCCTAGAAAGAGAAGAACGAAAATCCCCGAAAAATAGCTCCGAAAATACCCACGAAAATAGAAAAGGAAAAAGGAGCTCGTGGAATCAAATCATAGCACAAAGATGGGCAGCACAAACTCCATCACATAACCATGAATTCACCTATACAAACTACGAAGGATTCGAAATAGTTCTAGGTGGAGGGGATGAAGGGGAAACTAGTCCAAAAGAGAAAAACAAAGAGAACTAAAGAGATAACTAGAGAGATGACAGCCACCAGCCCTGAAGGGGCCTATTAGTAGTCCAAGTGGTGGTGTCCTAAAGACTAAACTACCCCTAAGTGATACATACCCCTCAGGGGCAAATTTGACATTTGATCTTCAGATATTTTCCGGCTCGGGCACCTTCCACTGCAAGCTAGCTTCCCTCCGACGCAAGCCTTGCAGTCACGCCGCGTGTCCTCCGGATCGAAGCTCCTCGACGCCGTTCTTGGGCCAGCCCAGGGGGGGTGGTTAAACCGGCCCTGGGGGGCGGTTAAACCGCCCCTGTCAGCCCACACGGCCCAGCTGCCCAAGTTCGCCTCGTCGAGTCCTCGGTCCTTGGTTTTGAGGCCCAAACCAAGGGAAACCGTCCACCGATGATTTTGTGGCCAAATCACCAAACCCCGCGCGCAAACTTCGGTTGTTAGCCGCCACCTTGCGCCGGCTTCTCGTCCGCGTACGAGCTTCGGTTGTGAGCCGCTACCTCGCACCGGAACCACGTCCCCTTGCTCGTTCTTGCCAGCATGTGAACCGCACTTGATCCACCGGCCATCGGGTCCCTCGAACCAAGCCTACTTGTCTCTCCGCTCCTCGGAGGCCGCCATGGCTAAGACCTTTCGCGCCTGTTCTTCACCTGCACCAATGCAACCAAGCCGCATTCTACACCTGCAATACTTAAGCCAAGGGAAACGTCAATACACACCACGTTGTCAATCACTCATCACACCAGGAAGCGACCATCCACCGGTCCTCGGACACACTGGGTCCTCAATCTCCCCCTTGATGAGTGCATTGACAACACACACATAGTAACCAATGAGATAAAGGAAATATAAAAGAAATCGAAAACAAGACTCAAGCAAGTGACTAAAAGCAAGAACAAGCCGAGAACAAAGTCACTCTGCAAGAGAAAGCTCCAGAAACGCCGACCCTTCAAGAAGAAGCGAAAGGGCTCAACACCATCGGCAAAAGAGCAAACGCACAAAGCATCAATCACAAATCTCAAAACCTCCATATCACTTTTCAGGACATTCAAAGCACTCCCCCTGCAAAGATGCAACTCCCCCTGAACAAGTGAACTTATACATGCGAAAAACACTCGAAAATGGCTCAACTCTCCACAAAACTTGTGCTCTCAGCACAGGGGCGGTTAAACCGCCCAGGGGGGGCGGTTAAACCGCCCCTGGCAGATGACCAAGGCCAAAAATGCCAAAATTGCACAAACAAACTCGCAACGATGCCGTTCCAACTTGAAAACCTTCCAAATATGCCCAGCAAGATATTCCAATGATCAAACTCTCAGAAACTTCGCAAATTTTCAGAAAACCTCATTTTGGCAAAAAACTTTCAATCTCTCACACGATTTTGACAAATTCTAGAGCAAAAGTTTTCTCAAAGATTCAGCAACGTCTCCCCCTTGCAAAATGCTCCAGAAATTCTCCCCCTTGTTGACAATGCACACATCAAGGCAAAATGTACAAAATGCAACTACAAGCTTCTCAAATATACAATGAGCAATACAAAATGCTACAAGTTAGAGAAGAGGCATACAAGCTAGTTCATCATGTCAGACGGGAATTGCCATCAAGAAGGTGAAGACATATATCCAATTGACAAAGCCATGAGCAATTTGTGAATTTTTATCAAAAATGTCACCGCATGAGCAAAGTCCTAACCATGGATTGTTTAAGCAAAAATAAACTTCATCTCACCAAAATCATGAAAGGACAAGCATTCTTGACAAAAGATCATCATAAACGCCCAAGTTCTACCTCATGTCATGTCAAAGCACGGAGCCATGTGTTCACTTCTCATGGGAGACTTCTCCGGCAAACAACATGCAACCGCTTAGCACCCATGTGTGCAAGTGTGTGCAATGGTGAAAGCATAGAGACATGAGCATAAATTCAGCAAATATTTCTTTTTCTCATATTTCTTCTTTCATGCATAGACATCTCATTTTTCAAGTTTTTCAAGTTAAGCATGGTACATGAAATGTCTTTGCGACAGAAAGAAGCTTATGCTCCTCCGCAAGATAAAGCATGGGCTAAACATTTACAATGACAAAGGTCTTTGACCCAATTGAAAAGAATATGACACCCTAACATGATCTTAAGCCAGATATAGCCATTTCGGCTCAAACAAGACATGCAAAGGCATTTACTCATGGGTGAAGGATTTAAGTTCAGTTTGTAATTTTAATTCGAAAAGAGACTATCTCAAAAGAATATATATCAAAACCATCAAGAGCATAGCCATCCATACAAGCTATCCCTAGCCAGCCTGCCTAAACTCTAAAATGTAGCAAGTTGTACCAATCACTGCATATAGGAGAAGCTCATCCTAAGATATGATACAAAAGATGAAATCAGGATACAAAAGCAAGAAAAATATACATCAAGATACAAAGATGGTACAACAGTATACATATGCTACAAGAGAAGCCTCCAAAACTCAGCTCAGAAAACCGCACACACACCAGGTTCTCCTCGCAAGCGGGTGAAGGTAACTTGGTCAAGTGGCTTAGTGAAAATGTCTGCAAGCTGGTTTTGGGTAGAAACATGGGCAAGCTCAATCTCAAAACACAAGCGCAATCAAAGCACAAATACAAAGCTCCCCCTGGAATGTGCAACCGAAATGCAAATCCAAGGTTCAGGTTCAATCATCAGCTCCCCTTGGAATGTGCAACTGAAATGCAAATCCAAGGTTCAGGTGCAAACTTCAAACTCCCATGATATGCACAATCAAAATGCAAATGCGGCAAACTCACAATCTCATGCAATCCAAAAAGCTATAAACAAAGTCATCTCCTTGTCAAACCAACTTGAGCAAATTTCTCCCCATTAAATAAAGCCGAGCTCTCCCTCAATCAAAGACACCTAGAAAAACTAAAAAAGGTGTACAAAAGCAAATGGAAAGCTCCATCATGAAAAGGAAGAGAAATCTCAAATGAGCAAAATGCAACAAAATATACCAACTAAAAGGATACCAGATAAACAAGTGTACAGTATGCTACACAAAACATAAAAATCATGATACAGGCACAAAGCAAGCTAAATATACACAGATGAACACAAGAGTGTACAAGGGATATACTCACAATACATAGTGTACAAGGGCCACATCGGGGCCATCCAAAAAGGTGTGGAGAACCATCAAACCTTGATCATGCAAAAGACCAAGAGTCACCAAGCTCATGTTCTCCATACCTCACACCTGCACAATCAAAAGCGAGAACGAGAACGAGCGAATGACTCGACACTGGGGTTAGCACAGAAGGAGTTAAACCAGTGTCGGGCCATCTGCTCAAAAGAGGGGTTAGCAAAATCAACGTCACTATGTGGTACCCTCTCGACTCTCACCATCGGACCTCTAGCACCACGCGGGGGAAAACGTGGCCTAGGCTCTCTCCTCGCCTCGAAGCTACGGTCGAACCTCCCTGAACCAAACTGACCACGAACCGGAGGCCGCCTAGCAAACTCACGACTAGCTGGAACACCACGACTACCAAACGAAGGAGCTGTACGCACAAAGCCCTCTCTCCTAGGCAAGGGTGAACGAGACACAGGCACACTACGGGAAGAGTGGTACCTGTCCCTGTTCCCCATCTCCTTCTCTCGTCTCACCTCTCTCTTCTTCCTCCAGCAAAACTCCTCTAGGTGACCATCCCTTCCACAATGATCACAATGGAAGCGGACTGGCTTTGGCTTTGGGGTTTCTCTCGGCTGTGGCTTCTCTCTCGGCTGGTAAACCCCACTCTTCACAAAGGTCACTCTCTTTTGGAAGTTGCTTGTGTTTCTTGATTTCCTCGGGGCACTCGGCGATGAAGTGGCCCATCTTCCCGCATCTGTAGCACGTACTCCCGGCACGCCTCGAACCCTTGCGGTTCTGGTACATCCGCTCGAACCTCCTCGTGAGCAACGCGAGATCCTCCTCGCTCAGCACCTCATATTCTTCATCTGGAAGAGACACAAGAGAAGACAAAGCAAAGTGTCTGGAAGTGTTAGCCTGTCCATAACCAGAGCCACCGACTAGAGCCAGACTATGGGGATCAGTCGGACTCTTAGCCTTGGCAAGAAACCGTCTATCAACCTCTGAAGATTTCAACTTCGAGAAAAGCTCATCAACTCTCAAGGTTTCATAGTTAGCCGACTCCATGATCGCCTCAACCTTGGCACCCCACACGGACCGATCAAGGGAAAGCAAGAGCTTCAAAGCTCTGTCATGATCCGTGTATGGGAGTGCGGCAATGTTGGCTTTCATGTTGTTGACTATGGCGGTAAAGCGCTGAAACATCGCATCGACCGACTCACCATCCAACTGCTCAAAGTTCTCGTACTCTCTACGATAAACCGAGAAAAGCCTAGCCTTAACATGACTATCACCACCATGGGCTACCTTAAGCTTTAGCCAGATCTGGCTAGCTAGGTCCTCGCCCAAAACTCTCTCAAACTCCTCAGCCGACAAAGCACGAAACAAGTAGTCGACAGCCCTAGCGTTGGCCTCGAATTTATCTCTTGCACCCTGGGCATCTAAGTTGGTAGGATTGACATAATTTTCATCCTCGGTCACATCCCACAACAACTTTCCTTTGCCTCGCAAGAAAGCGCCCATACGCGCAACCCAGTTCGGGTAGTTCTTCCCATCGAAGTGCGGAGGCCCGGAACCCCGATCTTGGTACGCCATCTTTGGATCTTAGACTGGTTAGAGTCGCAAAGACCCGTAACCGGCTCTGATACCAATTGAAGGACCGAATCGGCGACCAGAGAGGGGGGGAGTGAATGGGAGCCGATAAAAATTCTTTCCAACCAATCCGGCTATTCTCCCAAACCAACTCCGAAACCTCCGAGAGCGATCTTGCCAAGATCACGTAGCCACTGTCAAGCTACTGACCCTAGGAGCAAGAAATACGCAGCGGAACTCGAATCGATCGAAACGAACACAAAACGAACCGAAACGAGGCAAAACCTTCTCTACCTAGCCAGGGGCGGTTTAACCTCCCTAGGGGCGGTTTAACCGCCTAGGGGGGGCGGTTTAACCTCCTGGGGGCGGTCAATCTGGGAGCTCTTGGGAAAAAGTCAACTCGTGAGTCGATCTCCCAAACGGCTTGAGCTCTTGAGACGAAACTTTGGGGAGATGATGTACACCTTCAGTGGAGTATATTCCCCAAAAATCTCGGCCTCAAACACTCTAGAACTCCCGGAATCTCAGATCTCGTGAAGAACACTTCCACCCCGAGTTCATCCCGAAAATCTCAAATCCAAAGCGATTCCCGGCGTTTGGGGGCAAGGGATCACCAGCAAAAGAGGCACAAGGCACTCATACGTGAATCCCCCAAAGAAATCCGAGAGAAAACGCCCTAGAAAGAGAAGAACGAAAATCCCCCAAAAATAGCTCCGAAAATACCCACGAAAATAGAAAAGGAAAAAGGAGCTCGTGGAATCAAATCATAGCACAAAGATGGGCAGCACAAACTCCATCACATAACCATGAATTCACCTATACAAACTACGAAGGATTCGAAATAGTTCTAGGTGGAGGGGATGAAGGGGAAACTAGTCCAAAAGAGAAAAACAAAGAGAACTAAAGAGATAACTAGAGAGATGACAGCCACCAGCCCTGAAGGGGCCTATTAGTAGTCCAAGTGGTGGTGTCCTAAAGACTAAACTACCCCTAAGTGATACATACCCCTCAGGGGCAAATTTGACATTTGATCTTCAGATATTTTCCGGCTCGGGCACCTTCCACTGCAAGCTAGCTTCCCTCCGACGCAAGCCTTGCAGTCACGCCGCGTGTCCTCCGGATCGAAGCTCCTCGACGCCGTTCTTGGGCCAGCCCAGGGGGCGGTTAAACCGGCCCTGGGGGCGGTTAAACCGCCCCTAGTCAGCCCACACGGCCCAGCTGCCCAAGTTCGCCTCGTCGAGTCCTCGGTCCTTGGTTTTGAGGCCCAAACCAAGGGAAACCGTCCACCGATGATTTTGTGGCCAAATCACCAAACCCCGCGCGCAAACTTCGGTTGTTAGCCGCCACCTTGCGCTGGCTTCTCGTCCGCGTACGAGCTTCGGTTGTGAGCCGCTACCTCGCACCGGAACCACGTCCCCTTGCTCGTTCTTGCCAGCATGTGAACCGCACTTGATCCACCGGCCATCGGGTCCCTCGAACCAAGCCTACTTGTCTCTCCGCTCCTCGGAGGCCGCCATGGCTAAGACCTTTCGCGCCTGTTCTTCACCTGCACCAATGCAACCAAGCCGCATTCTACACCTGCAATACTTAAGCCAAGGGAAACGTCAATACACACCACGTTGTCAATCACTCATCACACCAGGAAGCGACCATCCACCGGTCCTCGGACACACTGGGTCCTCATCTTCTCCTCCGTTCTGGGAACGGGAGGAAAGTTGGATCTTGGCTATAGCTTGAGGCTTGTGGTGCCTCGTTCCCCTCCTTTGAGACAGGGGTGGTTTCCTCGTCATCTTCCTCTTCGGCGGCCACCTCGGTTTGGCTAGCTTCCTTCTGTCGAGTACCTGCATCCTGTGGATTGTGTGGGTCCTGCGTGGACTTGCCAGTCCGCGCGGTCACCGCACTAACATTTTCCTTGAAAGGAACCTCCGGTTGCCCGGGTAACTTCCCCGCATTTGGGTTAGGGCAGGATGCAGCCAGCTGAGCTACTTGAGTTTCAATCATTTTGTTGAAGCTCAGCTGGTTCTTAACGACAGAATTAAAAGCTTATATCTGGGAGGCCATTGACTCCATAACTTTATCATTAGCAAGAAATTTCTTGCTAATGCTATCGTTAATCTGTTTTTGGCCATACCAGATGTCCTTTAGCGACGGTTGAAAACCGTTGTTAGAGCCATTACCATGCTGTTGGCCGAAGGGGAAATTGGGCTTGGAATTCCAACCTTGTTGAGGACGGAAGCCTGAGTTGTTGGTATTTCCAATGAAATGGGCTTCCTCTTGTGTCATCGGGCAAGTGTCGCCCGAGTGTCCTGCTTCTCCACACGTTTCACACGTGATTCCCTCCTCCATGATCTGATTCATCTCCTTGCCAGGAGATTCCATCTTCTTCAAGAGAAGGTCCATTTTAGCGGCCAGCATATCAACGGAGTCAATTTGATGTACTCCCTTGCGGGGAGTTTGTCTTTCTCCTATCCAGCTCTGATGAGTGGATATTTTCTCGATGAGCGCCTTTGCTGCGTCTACATCCAACGAGAGAAAAGCTCCTGCCGCGGCTGCATCCAACATCTCTTGCGATCGTCGGCTCAAGCTGTGGAAGAAGTTCTGGGTAATCAGCCAATCTTCCACACCATGGTGGGGGCAGGCTGCAATATACTCTTGCAGTCGCTCCCAAGCTTCGGGAATTGTTTCTCCATCTAGCTGCTGAAAGCTAGTGATTTTTCCTCGGAGGGCATTGGTTTTGCCTACCGGAAAGTACTTGGCCAGAAATGCGTCTGCGCAAGTCTGCCAGCGTCCATCGAATGATGCCTTGTTTGCATAGAACCACTCCTTTGCTTTCCCAAGCAAGGAGAATGGGAAGAGTTGAAGGCGGATGTTGTTGATCGGTGTGCCATTGGGGTTGATAGTACTGCACACCTCCAGGAAATTTCGAAGGTGAGCGTTCGCATCCTCAATCGCCTTTCCGCAGAAAGGGCTGGCCTGAACCATGTTCACCAGGCCAGTTCTCAGCTCAAATGCACCTTCCTGTGCGTTCGACAGTCCCGGGAAGTTGCTGCTCGACGGGGCTGAGAACTCACGGAGCGTCTTCTTAGCTTGAGCCATAATCTCTGGGGACTCTGGGGCTGAAAAAAACGACGAATCTGATTCGGACTCGGAGTCGGATGACGACTCGAGTATATTGCTTGAGCTGAGTGAAATCTGAGGGGGTACGATTCTCTTTCGCACTACTCTTCCAATGCATTCTGGATTTGGATCAAAGTTTGATGGTAGGTTGAAACCAGTCATGCACTACCCTGCAAAACACATAAAAAATAGACGAATGTTGCAGTGGTGAGGTCACTAAGGTTAGTGGTTTGGTAAATCTGTAAAGATAATCAAATAATTCAACAATAACTTTAGCCAATTGCTTCCCCGGCAACGGCGCCAGAAATGCTTGTTGGCACTCCTTAGCGTCACGTTTTAGCAACGCTCAAGAGCGCGTAGATATATGTTGTTGTATGCAAAATTAATTCTGCAAGCGCACAGAATATATCTCGTTGTAGCACTTCACCTCGGGAGTTACCCCAGGGTATCGTATTTATATTTCCGCAGGGAAGCAGATGGTTAAAGTGTATTGAAGAATGAAATGATATATCTTGCCAGAAATATCAAGCCACAAACCTAGGGGCACAAACTCTAAGTTTGGGTGGATAATGGTCAAGTTAATGACCGGATAGAAGGTCTGAAAGACCAGCGACACACGGAGCACCTATTTCTAAAGGAAAGGAAAGATGTTGGGAGAGACCGGACCTAGACTCTTTCTAACTCAGAGCAAAACGCACTCTAGCCTTAGCCTAGACCCTAGCTTAGATACCGGGAACAGAGCTCGCTTCGACGGCTAGAACGGGAGAACCTCAGAACGGGGTGAGAGAGGGGGTTCTCCGGGCTCAGCACTACTGTTATGAATACACCCGAACGTGGTGGACTACGAAGGACGGACAGGGCTGTCACCACCTGCCGCCTACCACTGCTGTACCGTGGGGTGCAACACACTTCCTAGTTAATCAACAAGCCAGACACCATGTCTGCACTCGATGATTAAGATTTCTCTTGAGGCCTATCAAGAGAAATCCCCGTCTTCCCTAAGGCGTCTTACGGCCCGGTCAAGGCGAGCAAACCCGCGAGATAAAACCCGGTAGAGCTAAACTAAACTCTACACTAATACTAAAGGGGAAAAGGACTTTGCTCTAAAGAAAGCAAGATCTTTACTCTTAAAGAAGAGCAAGAGAGAAATATAAAAGATAACTTAAGCTCTGAAATAAGAAAGTAATTATATAAATAAACTCTTCAAAAGAAGGAAAGGATACAAGAGCTTTACCAGAACTCCGAAGACTCCGAAGATCCGAGCTGAGCTCGACTCGACTCTACTCCCAACTCTAATCCTAATCTAAGAAATGAAAAAGATACTAGAGCTCCCTTCAAGTAAAGACTTGAGATATGTGGTGTGTGTCTTCCCAAGGTGAATGAGCTTCCTTTTATAGCCTCCAGGGGATGGATGTCAGCGTCATTAGCACGCTAAGGCTCTGCTTAAGCTTCACGCGAAGGAGGAGACGTGGCGGCCACAGAGGGAGGCCGGCCGACCTGGGCTAGGCCGGCCGGCCTGGCCCTGGTGCCACTTGGCACCGCCCTCTGCAGGAACGGTCCTGATGCTCTCCCAAGGTCGGTAACGATTGCGTTTAGTTGAAGCTGTCCGAGAATCCTAGGATGTGGGCCCTTCAATCCAGGTGCTTTCATCTCTAGGCCTTCCGGGTCCTTGGATCAAACCGACGTTGTTTGCACGGTGCTTGATCATCCTGGGTACTTGGCATGGCTTGTGGATCAATGACGTGGCCAGACCTGGCCAGGGGAGGCCGGTCGGCCTGGCCTAGGCCGGCCGGCCTGGCTCTGTGCCAGGTTTGGCCCTTGTTTCTCCTGGTTCATCCTGCAAGCATAACTCATCCAAAACTTGTGGAATTTGTCAGTGAACATACTTTTATGTATGGAATATGGTATGATCATCCTCATTTTACCGAAATGTTGACGGTCACTACGAGGTTATAATGGCCGTCAACAGCAGTCCCAGTCAAAATCAGGCCATTTCCGCGGGTACTCCTCCTCCTCCTCGCTAGCCGAGTCATCCTCCGTCTTGGCCTTCTTGTCGATGGGATGCTCAACACCCTCACCGGACTTCCGCTTCAACACTCGTCGGTCGGATCCGACGTCCTTGACTCTCGGCGGAGCATCGGGGACGGGCTCCGGCTCCTCCGATGCCACCGGGGCTGACGCCGTGGGTCCCCTCGCTACCGCGGCCGCCGTAGTCTCCGATGCGGACTTTCTGCCACGACGGCGCACAGAAGGGGAAGTCCTCGAAACCCTGGACCCCGCAGTTGAAGCCGAGTCGTCCATCTTCGCTGTGGTGGCCTACACTAGATGGGATCGCGCGAGGGGTGGGCGGTGGGGTGGTGTGCAAACTTATCGTAGTGGGGCGGCGGCAATGGCGAAGAAAACCCTCCGGGTGATGTGACACGTTGGGGGTGAACGCGAACGGTTTGCGGGACTCTGGAAGCGGCGGTTTGTTTATAAGGAAAACTATAAACCATTGTGAAGTCCAGGATTGCTCCTGACGTTGCCACTGGCTCGTGGGCCATGTAACGGTTGGGACCACATGTAAGTCTCATGAAGGAATGGAAAACATGAGCGCGTTGAAAGGCGAAGACTATGGGCCAACTCAGGAAGTCCAAGCCTTTAGCCAGATATCACTGAGGTCAAAAAAAGTCAAATAATACCGTTGCACATTAACATGGATCAATATGCACTCAACTATCGAAAATGAACAACAAATTAAAATTTAGCTAGATTGAACACCAAATAAGCCCGATTCGCCAAATAGTAAGCCCGTTCACACGATAAAAATAGCTAGGTTGAACAACATATTCATAAGGATCTAACTAATGCAATTGGTTCAGACAAAGCTAATATACTTGGCTTTAATTAAAAAGTTTTTGTTCAAGATAAGCGATCCTCTTCTTCGCCTTTCCCAGCTTCTTGGTGGTGGCGTGCAGGATCTTGTGCGCGAGACGCAATGCCCTTGTCAGGTTCTCCGTCTCGTCTTCGGAGTCGGAGGAGTCGTGGGCGCTGGAGTGGCCGCCGGAGTCGGAGGAGTAGTCGTCGTCATCGCTGGAGTCGTCGCCGCTGGAGTCGTCGTCGAAGATCTTGATCGTTGCCTTCTTTGGTCGGCCGCCCCACTTGCTGGTCCCGGCCTCGAAGTCATTGTGCGCCCACATTCCCTTGGGCGTGCGACCGGGGGGGGGGGGCACTTGGCCGGTGGAGAGGCCACTGCAATCTCCTTTCCCTTGGGCGGGCGACCGGGCGGGCGCTTGGCCGGTGGAGAGGCCGCCGATATCTCCTTCCCTGCCTTGGGCGGGCGACCGGGGCGGTGCTTTGCCGGAGGGGCCGCTGAGGAGTTCACCTTTGCCTTGGGTGGGCGACCGCGGGGCCGCTTGACCGGTGTCGGCGCCGCGCCGCCGGAGCCGTCAGAGGGGGATTCTTCTTTGACGGCGAGCATGCCGGAGCTGGTGAATGGGGAGAGGAGAGGGCTTTCTTGCGAGATTGGTGAATGGGGAGAGGAGACGACTTTCTTGCGAGATTGGTGAATGGGGAGGGGAGAGGGCTTTCTTGCGAGATTAATCAATGGGTCATGAAGTGCTCTAGAGTCTAGACTCGGAAGTCGGAACCGTCGCGTCCTATCACGTACTCCGTCGTCTCCGCTCCCCCTCCCGGCCACGCCTCGGCAACTAACGCCACACACTATCACTGCGTGCAGGACCAGGCTGAGATGGGGCCAGCCAGCCAGCGACTGCAAGTAACTAAACGCGTGGTGCCTCTTCTGTGCCGCTATGCGTCCCATTGTTATAAATTTAGGGCAGTACCTCGCGGCACGTCGCAGCAGGCGACGCGCGATAACGAGGAAGCATATTCCAATCGGGCGCATTCGGTCGTGTGGCAGACAGGTGGGACCCACATGTCGGCGCCGATTCCATGATCAGTTGTTGCCTAGTGGGGGACCCACAAGAAATCAAATTGAAAATAAATTAGGGAATATGAAATAAATCACTGAGTGATGAATGAAATGGTTGTTCATCCATGTTGTACTCTGTGCCCTGAATGAAATGCAATGGAAATTCATGTTGTCCAAGTCATTGAACTGATCTGATCATTATAAGGTGCCATTAAACTTCCATTTGCATCACAATTGTTTTGATGGATGTAGAAATATTAAACACAAAAGTTGATGGTCTGAATTCTGCACCATTCTCCCTAATTCATCACTACTACATCATACACAAAAGAGCAAGACAACAGATACTAGTCTTGCACAAAAGTTTGTAACTTCACCACCATGCTATTCACTTCTTGAAGGACCGATTAGGCGACTAGAGGGGAGGGGGGGGGGGGAGTGAATGAGAGCCGATAAAAAATTCTTTCCCGAATCCAGCTACTCCCAAATCAACTCCAAAGGGACTGACCTTGCCAAGATCACGTAGCTACTATGAAGCTACTGACCCTAGGAATAAGATCAATGCAACGGAACAAGAATCGAACAAATCGAACAAGAATCGAACAAGAACAAATCAAATCAGCATCTCTCGGCCAGGGGCGGTCACACCTACATCCAAGACCGGTTGCA
This sequence comes from Urochloa ruziziensis, assembly GCA_015476505.1. Classification (NCBI taxonomy): domain Eukaryota; kingdom Viridiplantae; phylum Streptophyta; class Magnoliopsida; order Poales; family Poaceae; genus Urochloa; species Urochloa ruziziensis. Next base: position 25,742,564 of record CM027123.1, on the reverse strand, counting down.
CCGGTCTGACCCCCAAGGGCGGTCGCACCTAGGTCCAGGACCGGTCACACCGGTCTACCCAGGCAGCACGGGAAAAAGGTCAACTCGAGAACGGATCTCCCAAACGGCTTGGAGTCTTGAGACAAGATTTTGGGTGGATGATATACGCCTCAAGGAGAAGCTATGCCCCAAAAATCTCGGCCTCAAACTCCCTAGAACTCCGGGAATCTCAAATATAAGGAAGAACACACCCACCACGAGTTCATCCCGAAATCTTCAAATCTAGGACGAATCCCGGCGTTTGGAGGCAAGAGATCACCAAGAAAAGAGGCACAAGGCACTCATATGTGATTCCTCTAAAGAAATCCGAGAGAAAACGGCCTAGAACATATTAAGCTCCGAAAATACCTCCGAAAATATGAAAAAGAAAAGTATCTCGGGAATTCAAATCATGGCACAAAGATGAATATATTAAGCCCAATCACTTCACCATGAATTCATCTATACAAACCATGAATGATACAAAACAAAGTTCTAGGTAAAGAGGATTAAGGGAAAATAAACTAGCCAAAGGGAAAATAACCAAAGAGATAACTAAAGAGATAGCAGCCTCCAACCCCTAGGGGGTCTAATATATTGTCCAAGTGGTGGTGCCTAAAAGACACAACTACCCGTAAGTGATACATACTCCTCAGGGGCAAATTTGACATTTCTCGTGAAGATTTTTCCGGCTGGGACAGCTTCCACCACAAGCTAGCTTCCCTCCGATGCAAGCCTTGCAGTTACACCGCGTGTCCACCGGATTGAAGCTCCTCGACGTTCACGGGCGACCTGCCCAGGTGGGACCGGTCTGACCGCCCCTGGGGGTCGGTTGGACCGACCCTGGCTGGCAGGCCGGGCCATCGCTACGTCGAGTACCTCGGCCTTGGTTTTGAGGCCCAAACCAAGGGAAACCGTCCACCCGATGGTCTTCTAGCCAAACCACCAAACCCCGCGTGCAAGCTTCGGCTGTGAGCCGCTACCTTGCACCGGCTTCATGTCCGCGTACGAGCTTCGGTTGTGAGCCGCTACCTCGCATCGGAACCACGTCCCCTTGCTCGTTCTTGTCAGCATGTGAACCGCACTTGATGCATCCAGCCACCGGGTCCCTCGAACCAAGCCTACTTGTCTCTCCGCTCCTCGGAGGCCGCCATGGCTAAGACCTTTCGCGCCTGTTCTTCACCTGCACCAATGCAACCAAGCCACATTCTACACCTGCAATACATGAGCCAAGGGAAACGTCAATCCACACCACGTTGTCAATCACTCATCACACCAGGAAGCGACCATCCACCGGTCCTCGGACACACCGGGTCCTCAATCTCCCCCTTGATGAGTGCATTGACAGCACACACATAGTCACCATAGATATCAAAAGAAAAATAGAAAAGAAATCGAAAAACAACGCTCAAGCAAGTGACTAAAAGCAAGAACAAGCCAAAGCAAAGTCACTCACAAGAGAAAGCTCCAAAAAATGCCGACCCTTCAATAAAAAGCGAAAAGGGCTCAACACCATCGGCAAAAGAGCAAAACACCAAACACAAGTCACAAATCTCCAAATCACTTTTCAAACTTCTCAAAGCACTCCCCCTGCAAAGATGCAGCTCCCCCTGAACAAATGAACTTGTGCGTGTGAAAATACATCAAAAAAGACTCAAATCCTTCAAACTCGCGTGCCACTGCACAGTGCCGGTTGGACCGCCATCTGGGGCCGGTTGGACCGCCCTTAGTTCAGAACTAGTCACACCGCCCTCAGAGGCCGGTTGAACTAAATTGCAAGTCACAAAAAGATGCTCGCAACGATGCCGTTTCAACTTGAAAACCTTCCATAAGTGCCCAGCAATGTATTCCAATGCTCAAACTCTCCCCCTTGTTGACAATGCACAAATCAAGGCAAAAATGCAAAAGTTTCAACTCTAGGCTTCTCAAATAGACAATGAGTGATACAAAATGCTACTAATTAGAAAATGGGCAACCTAGATAGTTCATAGTCTCAGCAAGGCATTGCCATCAAGAAGGTAAGGAAGTATAGCCAATTGACAAAGCCATGATCAAACTGTTGAATTTTTTGCAAAGGGCCACCACATGAGCAAAGTCCTAAACATGGATTATTTAAGCCAAACGACATTCATCTTATCAACATCATGAAAGGACAAGTATTATTAGCAAAAGATCATTACAAACGCCCAAAATTCATCTCATGTCATGTCAAAGCACGGAGCCATGTGTTCACTTCTCATGGGAGACTTCTCCGGCAAACAACATGCAACCGCTTAGCACCCATGTGTGCAATTGTGTGCAATGGTGAAAGCATAGAGACATGAGCATAAATATTTCTCAAATGCATCTTTTTCTTATATTTCTTCTTTCATGCATAGACATCTCATTTTTCAAGTTTTTCAAATTAAGCATGGTACATGAAATGTCTTTGCGACAAAAAGAAGCTTATGCTCCTCCATGAGACAAAGCATGGGCTAAACATTCATAATGACAAAGTCTTCGACCCAATTGAAAAGAACATCATCTCCTAGCATGATCCAATCAAGATGTAGCCATTTCGGCTCAAACAAGGCATGCAAGGCATTTACTCATGGGTGAAAGGAGTTTAAGTTCAGTTTATCATTTTATATCAAAAAGTGACTATCTCAACAAGATATATTTCAAAACCATCAAGAGCATAGCCAATCACACAACCAATTCCTAGCAAGCCTACCTAAAATCTAAAAAATAGCAAATTGTAGCAATCACTGCATACAGGAGAAGCTCATCCTAAGATATGATACAAAAGCAGCATGCTATATCACAAAATGCAAAGATGAAAATTATACATCAAGATACAAAGATGAAATCAAGATACAAAAGAGAAAAATTATACAGCAAGATACAAAGATGGATAAAATCAAATCAAACACAATAGTATACATATGCTACAACAGAAGCCTCCAAAACTCAACTTAGAAAGGCGCACACACACCAAGTTCTCCTCGCAAGCGGGTGAAGGTAACTTGGTCAAGTGGTTTAGTGAAAATGTCTGCAAGCTGGTTTTGGGTAGAAACATGGGCAAGCTCAATGTTCCCTTTCTCCAAATGATCTCTCAGAAAATGGTACCTCACTTCTATGTGTTTGGTTTTGGAATGAAGCACGGGATTCTTAGCAACGCTTATGGCACTGGTGCTGTCACAAAGAAGTGGAATATGGGACAAGTCTAAGCCAAAATCTCTCAAGGTGTAAGTGATCCAAAGCAGCTGGGAGCAACAGCTAGCGGCAGCAACATACTCAGCTTCTGTGGTGGATTGGGCTACACTAGACTGCTTGCGAGAAGACCATGACACAAGAGACGAACCATGAAACTGACACTGACCAGAAGTAGATTTGCGATCCACACGACACCCAGCAAAATCCGCATCGGAATAACCATGGAGAGCAAGCGTAGAAGCAACAGAATACCAAAGACCCAACTCAGTAGTGTACTTGAGATACCTGAAAGTCCTCTTGACAGCCTGTCGGTGTGAAGTCCTCGGTGAAGCCTGAAAACGAGCGCACAGACACACGCTGAACTGTATGTCCGGCCTCGTCGCCATCAAGTAGAGGAGGGAGCCGATCATGCTCCGGTACTCCTTCTGGTCCACTGGTTCTCCGTCCTCATCCGCATCCAAAGCCGTAGTCGTGCTCATCGGTGTAGTCATCGGCTTGGAGTCGCTCATGTCGAATTTCTTGAGTATGTCCTTCGTGTACTTGCCTTGATGCACAAATGTCCCATCCTTGTGTTGCTTGATCTATAGCTCGAGAAAGAACTGCAATCTCCCATCATAGACATCTCAAATTTCCTGCTCATATCCTCTGCAAACTTGGCAACCAAACTGTGAGAAGAGCCACCAAAAATGATATCATCCATGTAAATCTGAACGATTAAAAGATCACTGCCATCCCTCAACAAGAAGAGCGTCTTATCAACCTTTCCCATCTCAAACCCCTTGCTAAATAAGAACCCTCTCAATCTACCATACCACGCTCTGGGTGCTTGCTTTAGGCCATATAAAGCTCGGTGGAGTTTGAACACTCGGTGTGAGTATCTCTCACTCTCAAACCCAGGAGGCTGCCTCACATACACTTATTCCTCGATCACCCCATTCAAAAAGGCACTCTTCACGTCCATTTGGTACAATTTGAACCCTTTAGCAACTGAGAATGCTAGAAGGATCCAAATTGCCTCCAAATGGGCAACAGGAGCAAAGGTCTCCTCATAATCTATCCCCTCCTGCTGCGAAAACCCCTGAGCAACCAACCTCGCTTTGTTTCTCACTATCTCTCCACCCTCATCCCTCTTGTTTTTGAAGACCCACATGGTTCCTATAGGATGGCAATTTCGAGGTGGTTCAACTAACTCCCACACATGGTTTCTCTCAAAGTTTTCAAGCTCTTCATGCATGGCATTGACCCAATCAGAATCAGAAAGTGCGTGTCCAACATTTTTGGGCTCAAAAGACGCAACAAAAGCAGAATGAGCGAAATGGGAGATATTCTGTGACCTAGACCGTGTAGTGCGTTCATTCATATCACCTATGATCCTCGAAGCAGGATGATTCTTCTACACCAGCCGGGGAGCTTCTCGCCTCGAGATTGCCTCCCCCTCAACATCAGCTTCCACCTGAACTCGATCATGTGCGCGACTCGACGAAGGGGTAGCAGAGGGGCTGTCGTCGAAAGTCGTGATAGTAGTGGAAGTAGAAGGTACATGCTCTCCACACGGTATAAAGTTTTCCTCATCATCTTCTTCATCAGCCTGATCTTCCTCAAAGATGGACTGTACCAACTCATCATCACCTGCACACTCAAAGACAGAAGAACTACACAGAATGGTCTCGTCGAATGTGACTTCGCAAGTCTCCATGATTTGGTTAGTTTCAAGATTGAGCACACGATATGCTCGAGAATGATTAGCGTAACCAAGAAAAATTCCATCCGTCGATCGAGACTCGAACTTGTCCAAATTTCCTTTCTTAAGAATGAAGCATTTGCATCCAAAAACCCGAAAGTGACTCACACGGGGGGAACGACCATGGTAAAGCTCATAGCAAGTTTTCTTCTTGAAAGCACGAAGGAAAATCCGATTCGAAATGTGACTAGCTGTATTTACCGCTTCAGCCCAAAACTTCCTAGGAGTCCTATGCTCATCCAGCATCGTCCTAGCCATCTCACAAAGCGTCCTATTTTTCCCCTCAAGTACACCATTTTGGCAAGCAACATACGGTGAAGAATACTGATGTTCAAGACCAAGATCATGACAAAAGACATCAAAATGAGTGTTCTTAAATTCCATACCATTGTCACTGCATATAGCTCTCATGGCACCACCATTACTCTCGTTTTTCAACCTCAAAATCAGATCTCGAACAAACTCAAAAGTCTCATCCTTAGATGCCAAGAAAAACACCCAAGCATACCAAGAAAAATCGTCCACTACAACAAGAACATACAACTTCCCACCGACTGAGCGAACGCGAGCGGGACCAACTGTTGGCACTCCTTAGCCTAACTAAATCTGCAAGCGCACAGAGTACATTGTAGCCTTTCACCAGGGGAGTAAAAACCTGGATGTCAAATCCAAGGAACGGTAGACGCGACTAGTCTAGAACTTTCCTAACCGGACCCACCAGGGGAGAAAAGGGTAAAGGGTGTAGAGAGCTTAACCTTAGTTAGCCACTCGTTACCCGAGACAACCTATCTTAATCTAACATGATCTGCTTCGACGGCTAGAACGGGAAGAACTCAGAACGGGGTGAGAGAGGGGTTCTTCCGGGCTCAGCACTACTGTTATGAGTACACCCGAACGTGGTGGAGTACAAAGGACAGACAGGGCTGTCACCACCTGCCGCCTACCACTGCAGTTCCGTGGGGTGCAACACAACCTGAGGTGACTAGCCAGCACAGGCACCACGCCTAAGCTTTCAGCCACTGACCTCCACCCAACGCGAAGGGCTATAGAGGAAACCCCAAACAAGAGTCGCTGTCACTCGCGCAGACTCAGGTACCCGCAGATCATATATAGCCAAGATAAATTGCTGAAAGTAAAGAGTAAACTAGCGAGGTACTAAGGCAAGAGACCGATGAACTTACTGAAGATATCTCTGAAACTTTATTCCTCGGGGGCAGAAATGTTGAGACGAGACCGAGGAAGAAATCCCGGACTCTCTCTACAAAGCTTGGCTGTCACCCGAGCAACTCACCCACTCTCTCTCTACTCTACTCAACTCTAAGATAATAGTGGACTACATCTTGAGCCTTCTCTTCTCTCCAATGGATGGTGTGTCTTGTGTGGAGGTGAAGGGCGCCTTTTATAGCCCTCCAGGGGTGAAATCCTGCTTAGGAGTGACGCACACCTCCTGCTTAGCATCCACGCGAAAGAGGAAGCGTGGAAGCCACGGTGGGAGGCCGGCCGGCCTGGTGTAGGCCGGCCGGCCTGGCCCTGGTGCCAAGTGGCACCGACTTTTGCAGGGACGGCCTGGATGATGTCCTGAAGTCGGTAGTTGTTGCGTTCGGTTAAAGCTGTCCAAGAATCCTAGGTTGTGGGCCCTTCAATCCATGTTAATCCCACTCTAGGCCTTCTGGGTCTTTTGATCAAACCGACATCAAACGCACGGCTCATGATCATCCTTGGTGTGTTAGATAGCTTGTGGATCAAAATCGTGGCCAGAGGAGGCAAAAGGGGGCCGGTCGGCCTGGGCTAGGCCGGCCGGCCTGGCCCTGTGCCAGTTTGGCCTCCTGTTTTTCCTGTTTGTTCCTTCGCTCACAAATTGCACAAAACTTGTGGAACTCATTAGTATAAATGATATTAGCATGATTATCACTATATGAGCATGAAATCCAGAGAAATGTTGGCGGTAAAAGTCATGGATATCGACCGCCAACACGCCCCCAGACCTAGACTTTGCTCGTCCCGAGCAAAGGGTTGAGTTAGATCCAGAGGATCAAGCAAAGCCTAGGGTCATGAAATCAAGAGTATGCATAAGAATTATTTCAAAGCTTTCCCTCATACCTTGGATTCCAGGTGGCTAACACCTTCACTTTCACCTATTGAACCTCAGAATAAATCAATGGAGAGCCTGATTCCTCCTTCTTAGTACTTGGAGATTTTTTTTTTCAAAAATATGGAGGCATACTCTCATTCTCTCAAGCCACTCAGTCGCTCAAAGTGTTTGATCCTCACTAAGGCTTTCCAAGTAGCCTCACCTACCTCTACAAGGTTATATGTGGGGCTCAAGGTAGGGATCGATAGAAATGCTTATCTCTTCCATCTATGTTGCGAGATCAAATAACTTGTCTCCGAGAGATCATGTAACCATGAACTTTGGTCAAGTGCAAGTGAATGTGGATGATGGATGATGAATGTCCTTGAGTGGTATTTGATTATAGCTTCTTCCATCTTTCCCCTTCTTCTCTCTTTTTTTTTTACTCGAGTAGGACCTCCCACTCATCTTTTTTTTCAGGGGGATGAAGAGCTACTTGAGAACCACTTTTGATGGACTTTTATTCTATGATGGACTTTATTTGATGAAACGTGTACGTGAATGACCAAAGTGCAAGGAAGAACATGCATGTCTCAGAAGGCATGATGCTTGATCAAGCTCAAAATGTACAAGATAGCTATGTGGAGTTTCAAAACTGTGTCATGCATGATATGGCTCTGGATGGGACTTGGCAAAGTTGAGCATGAATGAGAGTTGCCTCATTTTTTTTGTTTTATTTATTTATTTATTTTTTCATTTTCAAAATGAAATTCTCCAAGACTTTGAATTAGAAAAGAACAAGCCTCTCATGTCATTATATCGTAAGAGTCAATAAGCGAAAGATCAAGTGATCCTATCGTAAAGTTCCAAAGGCACATCGGTACTTGCAAAGGAAATAAAGCTTATGCACCTTTGATAAACATGTAGGATTCCCATCTCTTTCTAGGTGTTTCATTCAAATTTTAATTGTCGTGAACTCATGCTCGCATTTGAATTAAAACCAAGAAAGGAAATGGGAAAAGGGTTTCAAACCTCCGTGCGTAGTTAAATCTCAGCAGATGGCTGCCATGTGGTGATTTGGGCACGGGTGAAGACTGCTCGTCGATGTGTTGCTCGTCCTGTTTTCTGCACACTTAGTGTAGAGTTAGAGCAGGGGTGTGGTTGGCACACAAGTGTGCACCAACCACTAAAAGCGTGGTAGGAACAAAGCAACATTTTATTCAAAAGGGAAATATGGGGGTGCTATTGAAAACTTTGGAAAATCAAAAATAAAAAGGGAAATTTTAGCACCCAAACCTATACTAAGATAATGGCACATTTTAGGTCTCGCCATGACCATGGACTATGGTTGTAACTCGGATACTCGTAGCAGTCCATAACTTCGAGTTCCGGGATGTTGGACTTGAGGAATATTTTCAACTGAAAACATCCCTGTCATTGTCCTGGAGAGGAAGCATAAAGGAAAACCTTCCTTCTCCATCCTCCAATTCAGCCATTTGATTTCATCATTTGGACTCTGGCTGATTGGGGGGTCTGTGTTCACCTTTTTTTTATCTCCTAATGGGAATGATGTTTCGTGTGCACAAAGTGTCTCGGGTGATTGCCCTTCCATCCCTTCTCCATGTCAGATTGTTCATGATATTATGTTGATGTTTCTGATTGACTATCTGAAGATGGTACGGATTTGCGACCCGGTGATTTACTTCCGACCTGCTATTGCACTTCTAAGGCTGGAGTGAGAGTCTCCATCTCCTTATCCACAACATGAAGTGCTTCAACTACTATGGACGTTTAGTCCATGATCACCAAGATGCTTGTCAGTCCTTTGACTAAATGAGCATCATGGGCACCACAAAGACTCTTAGCGTGTGTGTGCTTGGTTGGTCAGGTGATCAGTCTGCCGAACCTTAGCACGAGGTTTATACGGAAGGAAAGAAAAACTTCCGTAGCTCATTCTCTATGAGAAATGGAACCGACACTTAAGAATCTTGCGGGTCTCACATATGGGTTGCAGCGGTGGAGTAAACCAGTATGATAGAAATCCCTTAGGTGGAATCTGGTAGGGTGAATGAATTTCTTCTCTCTAAGGGTGTTAATCCAAGTTTGTAAAGCTACCCTTGAGAGAGTATCATCTCATATGATTGAACTTGTATCCTTGGGAGATGATATGCCACGTATTTATTTGCTCTCTTCTTCTTTTGATTCATGAAGCGAATTCATGAAGGAGCAAGAATCCAACGGATGAGTGGTGGCTTGTCGTCCTTCTTGGTTAGGTGATATCTTGGTGTAGCATGGTCCGTGTGCTAACACTTTGACATCGACCAAGTAGGGTCTGAACTTGTCATGGGTGAATACCACTACAGACAGTTCCTTCTCCGTTGTTTATCGAACTCTGGTCAATGCTTTTGATAATGATGATTTCTTGCATTGATCCAGCTCTGTCCCAATTGTATGGTTACTAGCGTTGCACATGATCTTGATAGGACGAATCCAATCAGGAGGTTGTATGATGGGGGGCCTTCTCAGCTGACACTTCTCCCAATTTGGGACAAGGTGGAGCCTTTGGGAATTCTCACGAACTCTATCCATATCCGCGAGGCATAAACCAAAGGTTGTCCATGGACTGGGACATCATCAAAGAATTCCTCCATGATGTTCTCGACAAGGACAAAAGATGTCCTCGATAATGGGAGAGAAGGCTGATATCATACACCTCTGTTGGTGCATTGCATAGACCAAACAATAAAGACAGGTGGAGGTAGATGAAAATTGGCTAGTGCTTCACCACTTGAAGTGGGTGCTTACATGGGGTAAATAATACCCTCATGCAGGTGTGCCTACCTCCCTCATCGCATCATTCAGCCAAAAGGTTGTTTGTCCGGTTCAAACGATACGATGGGTGTTGGGGTTGATCCCCGTCTAGTCTGTAGAGAATACCTGAAAATGGACCGGTACTTCTCTAAGACTGTTGCAGCCTGCTGAGCCTCATTCTCTGTCAGTTTATCACTGATGATGACTGGCGTGCTGCGATTTCGTGAAGAGGTAAATATCTCTATTCCAAGTGGAAGAGAGACATGTCTCAATCCAAGTGGCAGCAATCAACAACTCTAGTGGAGGAGGCTGTGGTTCTCCACCATGTCGAGCTTGACTGCCCGGTTCTGCCTCTAGGCTTGGGTAAGCATCTGAAAAAATATGCCCACTGATTCTTCACGGGGTCTGTCTAGCCCTTTGCGATAATGATCGTGCAAGGCTGAACTCACTGATCGTGCAAGGTCGATCAGGATGTTTTTCTTTGTCAACCCTGAGCTATAGCTCGATCGTGACAAGATGCTCTATTGGCTGATCCAACAAGAAGATTTTGTCACCTTCGAGGATATCGAAAATGTGGAAATCAAGGATCACTCTGCTGTGCCCCTCAGGCACAACTCGGATAATTCCTTTGTTTTCCAACATCTGGCCGTTGATCCCTTTCAGGTGCTTACGAAAGATCATGGACAACTTCTTGTGTGTCAGTCCCCTCAATAGGTGGAGGGCATTAAAGCTAGCATCGACTAACTTCTGCTTCCTCCGTCATTCCTTGCTCGTAACCGCAGATAGACCCTTGGTCTGCGGTCGTGACTTTCGGAATGAATTACTCAGACCTTGAGCGTGCACACCTAACGTGGCAGATCCTTAAGGGAATTCTCTTGGTCTGGGGGGTTTTTGTTTGCTCACGACGTGTGGTTGGAGGCGGTGGATCTAATGAAAGTGTGAGGATTTGCTGTTTGGTTCATGGGGAAGTCGGTGGGAGGGTCAGAAAAACTGATCCTGAGGATGAGCACTATGTCTCAATCTACCGACGTTCGTTGTATGAGCACCATACCAAACTTCTCCCAGGTTGCTCCAAGTAGCTCATCACTGAGCTTTGGGGATAGGATAGACAAACAGACAAACTTCAACCTTCACCTTGATCCAATCTCCTCCAACTCCTCTTGCACTCCGATTGTACCAAAACTTTGCTTCCCCCGTCAGAGAAAAACAGGAAGAGTTCCGTCTTGGTTCATCCCGGGAATGTTAGGAGAGAACTTCTCCTTATCTATTGCAAGGAGTGTGAACAAACGATGGCAACGAGATTGGGGCGGATCTCGAAGCCATCAAATAACGGGGTGGAAGGATGATGGCAATTCCAAACACTCGCGAAATGGAACCGCCGGATAGCTAGGAGAAAACTCCATGTGGTATATGGTTATGGGGGTAAAGTGTACGGCTAAAAAGATCCTGCACTAGTGTTGCTACCGTTCCCCGGCAACGGCGCCAGAAAAGCTTGTTGGCACTCCTTAGCCTAACTAAATCCGCAAGCGCACGGAGTACATTGTAGCCTTTCACCAGGGGAGTAAAAACCTGGATGTCAAATCCAAGGAACGGTAGACGCGACTAGTCTAGAACTTTCCTAACCGGACCCACCAGGGGAGAAAAGGGTAAAGGGTGTAGAGAGCTTAACCTTAGTTAGCCACTCGTTACCCCAGACAACCTATCTTAATCTAACATGATCTGCTTCGACGGCTAGAACGGGAAGAACTCAGAACGGGGTGAGAGAGGGGTTCTTCCGGGCTCAGCACTACTGTTATGAGTACACCCGAACGTGGTGGAGTACAAAGGACGGACAGGGCTGTCACCACCTGCCGCCTACCACTGCAGTTCCGTGGGGTGCAACACAACCTGAGGTGACTAGCCAGCACAGGCACCACGCCTAAGCTTTCAGCCACTGACCTCCACCCAACGCGAAGGGCTATAGAGGAAACCCCAAACAAGAGTCGCTGTCACTCGCGCAGACTCAGGTACCCGCAGATCATATATAGCCAAGATAAATTGCTGAAAGTAAAGAGTAAACTAGCGAGGTACTAAGGCAAGAGACCGATGAACTTACTGAAGATATCTCTGAAACTTTATTCCTCGGGGGCGGAAATGTTGAGACGAGACCGAGGAAGAAATCCCGGACTCTCTATACAAAGCTCGGCTGTCACCCGAGCAACTCACCCACTCTCTCTCTACTCTACTCAACTCTAAGATAATAGTGGACTACATCTTGAGCCTTCTCTTCTCTCCAATGGATGGTGTGTCTTGTGTGGAGGTGAAGGGCTCCTTTTATAGCCCTCTAGGGGTGAAATCCTGCTTAGGAGTGACGCACACCTCCTGCTTAGCATCCACGCGAAAGAGGAAGCGTGGAAGCGACGGTGGGAGGACGGCCGACCTGGTGTAGGCCGGCCGGCCTGGCCCTGGTGCCAAGTGGCACCGACTTTTGCAGGGACGGCCTGGATGATGTCCTGAAGTCGGTAGTTGTTGCGTTCGGTTAAAGCTGTCCAAGAATCCTAGGTTGTGGGCCCTTCAATCCATGTTAATCCCACTCTAGGCCTTCCGGGTCTTTTGATCAAACCGACATCAAACGCACAGCTCATGATCATCCTTGGTGTGTTAGATAGCTTGTGGATCAAAATTGTGGCCAGAGGAGGCAAAAGGGGGCCGGTCGGCCTGGGCTAGGCCGGCCGGCCTAGCCCTGTGCCAGTTTGGCCTCCTGTTTTTCCTGTTTGTTCCTTCGCTCACAAATTGCACAAAACTTGTGGAACTCATTAGTATAAATGATATTAGCATGATTATCACTATATGAGCATGAAATCTGGAGAAATGTTAGTGGTAAAAGTCATGGATATCGACCGCCAACACCAACCAAGTCCATATGCAAAAGCTCCCCTGGATGCTCAGTCATCACATCAGTCAAAGGTGGATGAGAAGCGGCAACCATCTTACCATGCTTACAAGGTGCACATACCAAATCTTTCTCAAACTTGAGCTTGGGCAATCCCCGGATAAGGTCAAGAGCACTCAAGCGGGTGAGTAAATCAAAGCTCACATGACCCAATCTCCTATGCCACCTCCAGAGCTCAGAAGAAGTATCAGCTATCAAACACCAAGAAGGACAAAAAGACTGAGAAAAATCAGCACGAAAAATCTGTCCCTCGGGAACTATCCTACACATAAGATCACCACGAGAATCCAAAATCCGAGAAGACCCACTCTTAAAACAAACCTCATAGCCCTCATCAAGAAGCTACGAAACCGAAAGCAGATTGAAACCCAAATTCTTCACAAGAGCCACTCGTTTCAAAACAAAATTGTCGCTCACCTGAATAGCACCCTCAGACAACACTCTACCTCTACCCTTATCCCCGAAAGTGATGTACTGCCTGGACACCACCGGGGTGAGACTGGAGAACCACTTCCTATCACCTGTCATATGTCTTGAACAGCCAGAATCCATCAACCAAAAGTTCTCCAAGCCTCCCACCTGTACAATAAAAAACGAGAGCGAGAATGAGCGAATGACTCGACACTGGGGTTAGCACAAAAGGAGTCAAACCAGTGTCGGGCCATCTGCTCAAAAGAAGGGTTAGCAAAATCAACACTACTACGTGGAACCCTCTCGTCTCTCATCCTAGCACCACGTGGGGGAAAACGTGGCCTAGACTTCCTCCTATCATAAAAACTACGGTCGAACCTCCCTGAACCAAACTGACCACGAGCAGGAGGCCGCCTAGCAAAACCACCATGAGCTGGAACTGTATGCACAAAATCCTCTCTCCTAGGCAAGGGTGAACGAGACACAGGCACACCACGGGAAGAGTAGTACCTGTCCCTGTTATCCATCTCCTTCTCTCGTCTCACCTCTCTCTTCTTCCTCCAACAAAACTCCTCTAGGTGACCAACCCTACCACAATGCTCACAATGGAAGTGGACTGGCTTTGGCTTTGGGGTTTCTCTCGGCTGTGGCCTCTCTCTCTTCTGGAAAACCCCACTCCTCACAAAGGTCACTCTCTTCTGGAAGTTGTTTGTCTTAGGGGGAAACTTGGGAGAATCTGGAGTGGTGTCAAGCTTGTTCAACAGGTGGTTGGGTTTGGGTGTGAACTCGTTCTTTGGGATGTTTGTGATGGAACTGGTTTGCTCTCTTTCTTTCTCACCATCACACTCATCAACCTTCTCAGAACCCAAACCACGACCATCAGCTGTCTTAAAACCAGCAATCAACATCTTAAGCTGTGGTTCGCGACCAGACAACCAACCCAAACACTGACGCAACTCATCATTCTCATATTGCAAACGATCAACAGATTGTGCTAGCTCAACATTCTTCAAAGCAACAACATCACAAGCAGAACAAGAGTTTGCAATAGGAGATTTCAATTCAGCCTCTAGAGAACTAATCATGGTACAAGATTCAAGCAACTGAGCATGCAAAACAGGACACGAGGTACAAGCACCTAGCAGAGAAGATCTAGACTTCAACTCAGCAAGCTCAACCCTAACACTTTCTAGTTCATCAAGGCATATCATGTGTTTGTCCTTAAGAGCTACTAGATCAGCTAGATGCACATCACAAAAAGAGCATTCAATCTCATCAGACACAACCGGAGCATCTTTCAACACAGCAATCTCAGACTCTACTCAGCTATCATCTTCCTAGACTCACTCAACAAAGAATCAAAGTCCGTCACCTTCTTTCCACTCTCAGAAAGTAAGGTCTCAAGCTCAGCAACCCTATCCTTTGATTCACCTAGCAAAGACCTAAACTCTCTCTTCTCCTTGTTGGTCTTCCTAAGCACATCATCACGATTATCGACCAACTCCTCAAGCCTAGCAATTTCCTTACGCAATTTCGTGCGCCATGGTGCACTAGTCGACGGCGGTGAAGGAGAGCCCGTTGAAGTTGTGGTTCATGTGCTTCTTATCCTTGCGGTGGCCGCGATCTTCATCCTCGCTGCTCGAACTCGACATGGTGTGACTGGAGCTGGTGTCGATGTCGCTCGCGTCAGCCACCATTGCTTGAGATCGGTTCTTCTTGATGCCACCATGCTTGCTCTTCGTCTTCCTCTCCTTGTTCTTGTGCTTGGAGTGGTACTCGTCCTTGGATCTGTGCTTGTGCTCATCTCGCGGGCGGTGCTTGCGGTTGTAGTCGTTCTTGACCTCCTCAGGGCACTTGGCGATGAAGTGGCCCATCTTCCCGCACCTGTAGCACGTACTCCCCGCACGCCTCTAGCCCTTGCGGTTCTGGTACATCCTCTCGAACCTCAAGGTCAGCAACGCGAGATCCTCCTCGCTCAGCACCTCATACTCCTCATCTAGAAGAGACACAAGAGAAGACAAAGCAAAATGTTTGGAAGTATTAGCCTGTCCATAACCAGAACCACCGACTAGAGCCAGACTGTGGGGATCAGTTGGGCTCTTAGCCTTGGCAAGAAACTGTCTATCAACCTCAGAAGATTTCAACTTGGAGAAAAGCTCGTCAACTTTCAAAATTTCATAGTTAGCCGACTCCATGATCGCCTCAACCTTGGCACCCCACACGGACCGATCAAGTGATTGCAAGAGCTTGATAGCTCTGTCATGATCCGTGTATGGGAGTGCGGTGATGTTGGCTTTCATGTTGTTGACTATGGCAGTAAAACGCTGAAACATATCATCAACTGACTCACCCTGCAACTGCCCAAAATTCTCATACTCTCTGCGATACATCGAGAAAAGCCTAGCCCTCACATGGCTATCACTACCGTGGGCTACCTTGAGCTTCTGCCAGATCTAGCAAGCTAGGTCCTCACCCAAAACTCACTCAAACTCCTCAGTCGACAAAGCACGAAACAAGTAATCAACGGCCCTAGCGTTGGCCTCGAACTTATCTCTTGCATCCTGGGCATCTAAGTTGGCAGGATTGACATAGTTCTCATCTTTCGTCACATCCCACAACAACTTTCCTTTGCCTCGCAAGAAAGCGCCCATACGCGCAACCCAATTCAGATAATTCTTCCCATCAAAGTGCGAAGGCCCGAAACCCCGATCTTGATACGCCATCTTTGGATCTTAGACTGGTTAGAATCACAAAGACCCGTAACCAGCTCTGATACCAATTGAAGGACCGATTAGGCGACCAGAGAGGGGGGGGGGGGAGGGAGTGAATGGGAGCCGATAAAAAATTCTTTCCCGAATCCGGCTACTCCCAAATCAACTCCAAAGGGACCGACCTTGCCAAGATCACGTAGCTACTGTGAAGCTACTGACCTTAGGAACAAGATCAATGCAACGGAACAAGAATCGAACAAATCGAACAAGAATCGAACAAGAACAACTCAAATCAGCATCTCTCGGGCAGGGGCAGTCACACCTACATCCAAGGCCGGTCGCACCGGTCTGACCCCCAAGGGCGGTCGCACCTAGGTCCAGGACCGGTCGCATCGGTCTACCTAGGCAGCACGGGAAAAAGGTCAACTCGAGAACGGATCTCCCAAACGGCTTGGAGTCTTGAGACAAGATTTTGGATGGATGATATACGCCTCAAGGAGAAGCTATGCCCCAAAAATCTCGGCCTCAAACTCCCTAGAACTCCGGGAATCTCTAATCTAAGGAAGAACACACCCACCACGAGGTCATCCAGAAATCTTCAAATCTAGGATGAATCCCGGCGTTTGGAGGCAATCAAACTCCCTAGAACTCCGGGAATCTCTAATCTAAGGAAGAACACACCCACCACGAGGTCATCCAGAAATCTTCAAATCTAGGATGAATCCCGGCGTTTGGAGGCAAGAGATCACCAAGAAAAGAGGCACAAGACACTCATACGTGATTCCTCCAAAGAAATCCGAGAGAAAACGGCCTAGAACATGAAGAACGAAAATCCCCAAAAATAGCTCCGAAAATACCTCTGAAAATATGAAAAAGAAAAGTATCTCGGGAATTCAAATCATGGCACAAAGATGAATATATTAAGCTCAATCACTTCACCATGAATTCATCTATACAAACCATGAATGATTCAAAACAAAGTTCTAGGTAAAGAGGATGAAGGGAAAATAAACTGGCCAAAGGGAAAATAACCGAAGAGATAACTAAAGAGATAGCAACCACCAACCCCTAGGGGGTCTAATATATTGTCCAAGTGGTGGTGCCTAAAAGACACAACTACCCCTAAGTGATACATACCCCTCAGGGGCAAATTTGACATTTCTCGCGAAGATTTTTCCGGCTGGGACAGCTTCCACCGCAAGCTAGCTTCCCTCCGACGCAAGCCTTGCAGTCACGCCGCGTGTCCTCCGGATCGAAGCTCGTCGACGCTCACGGGCGACCTGCGCAGGTGGGACTGGTCTAACCGCCCCTGGGGGTCAGTTGGACCGCCCCTGGCTGGCAGGCTGGGCCGCCGCTACGTCGAGTCCTCGGCCTTGGTTTTGAGGCCCAAACCAAGGGAAACCGTCCACCCGATGGTCTTCTGGCCAAACCACCAAACCCCGCGTGCAAGCTTCGGTTGTGGGCCGCTACCTTGCACCGGCGTCATGTCCGCGTACGAGCTTCGGTTGTGAGCCGCTACCTCGCACTGGAACCACGTCCCCTCACTCGTTCTTGTCAACATGTGAACCGCACTTGATCCATCCGGCCACCAGGTCCCTCGAACCAAGCCTACTTGTCTCTCCGCTCCTCGGAGGCCGCCATGGCTAAGACCTTTCGCGCCTGTTCTTCACCTGCACCAATGCAATCATGCCGCATTCTACACCTGCAATACTTGAGCCAAGAGAAACGTCAATCCACACCACGTTGTCAATCACTCATCACACCAAGGAAGCGACCATCCACTGGTCCTCGGACACACCGGGTCCTCACTTCTCCTAGACTTGCCCCTGTCCATCATCTCCCTTCTTGTTTCTCTGGATCTTCCGCTTTATCCTCCGCTTCAGTGCAACATGAAGCTCCTCAGCTTTGGCTTCGATCTGATGTTTACAACGGGGTAGATTAGGAAATGAACAAAATTAATTGATTTTTAGGTAGGGGAAGTACCATCTAACCCATTTTTTTCTTGGAAGTTCGGCATCGCCTTCATTGTCGCTGCTATCAGAGTAAGTAAAAAGGACACGAATCTTGGGGAAAACGACCTCAAATTCCTAAATGACAAGGTCAAGGAACACAATATAATTAACTCATTTGACCACAATATAATCAAGGTTCCATCTCAATTTAATTTCCACATCAAAAATGTAACCTAGAAATCAACGCCGCAAATCGAGATGCATCCTCTCAGAAAAAATTACCCAATCCTGGACCGCCTCTCCGGCTGCGGGAAGGACCTCGACCTCCGGTGTGGGTGCGGGCACCATCTCCACTTCGTCCTCTTGGACATCGACCTCCGGTGCGGTGCGCCTCGGGTTCATCGTCCTCCGGTTGCGCCTCGGGTTCCTCGTCCTCCGGTGCGCGGTGTTGTCGATGAAGCCCTTGACGAATCTTCCGCATGGGTTGCGCTTCTGCTTGGTGGAGTGGTGCTCCGACGCCGCATCAATGGCGGCCGCAGGGTTCCTCGTCCTCTGGTGCGCAGTGTTGTCGATGAAGCCCTTGATGAATCTTCCGCGTGGGTTGCGCTTCTGCTTGGTGGAGTGGTGCTCCGGTGCCGCATCAATGTCGGCTGCATCAATGGCGGCCGCAGGAGGGGAGGTGCGACCGTGGAACCTGCGGGCCTCTCCACCCGTGATGGAGTCGGCGGCGGCGAAGCAGCGAGAGCGGGATGAGGAAGCCATTTCGGCGATGAGGAAGCGCGACAGCCGGAGGGCGGCTGAGATAGCGAGGAGGCAAGCGGTTGATGTGACAGATTGGGAAGAAATCTCGAGGACTGGTGCAGAGAACCTTGCTTCACTCTAGGAGTGCTAGTGTGGAGAGCAAAATGATCTGGCTGGTGTGGAGAACCTTGCTTCACTCTAGGAGTGCTAGTGTGGAGAGCAAAATGATCTGGCTTGTGGAGGAATTTGGGAGACGGCGTTTCCTTTTACAAGAGGAAATAAGCTACCATTTCAATATATGGAATTATTTTTTTTACTTCACACAAATGTTGAAGTGGAGTCGTAGTAGTTCGATGTAGTTGCATTTGCCAGGTCTCATGTAACATGAATACAGGATCACATCGGCCCTGTTTGGATTGAAGGGGTAAATATAAAAGCTAGCATGATCATAGCATTAACCAAAGTAGTAGCAGTTCAGGCACGCACACAAAAGCAAGCACCATCAAAGCAGGATCATATAAAAGCTAGCACGATCATAGCATTAACCAAAGTAGTAGGAGTACGTTCAGGCACGCACACAAATAGTTATATATACATCCCTTTGCTTCTTGCCCAGATTGGCAAAGCAAAGGGTAAGCAAAAGATTCAGATGTTTTCAAAACAAAACCGACCACAACCAAGATCAACAAACAACTTTAGTTGTCGCCGTCCTCGTGACCACCAGCAGACGGCTCCTCCTCCTCCTGGGAATCCCCAAGCTGCGCCAGCTTCACAAGCCTGTCATGCTTTGCGGCGATGCTCATGGCGTGGACGATCACTTGATTCTTGCTGTCCATCTCCACATGATTGGGGCAGATGGGGCACTTGAACCACATTTTGCCGCTCGGCGTGGTCCATGATCGGATCCGCAGGTCCTCCTCCGCTGCTGCTAACTGCGGTGGAAGCAGCGAGGGAGCCCGACGTCTTGATGGCCCGGTGCCATCACCGCCTTGTGGTAGCGGCGGCGGCGGCGGCGGAACAGCCGAGGACGCCGGGTCTCCGCCACTGCAATGCCGCTTCGCGGGCGGCGAGGCAGAACCGCTGTGTCGCGAAGACCTTGCTGGTGGCGCGCCTTCGATTGACTGCAAACGAACAATGAACAGTACTCAAGATGAACACAGAAGTCAAATCGATCTCACCATTGAATAAAATACATCTCGGAATTCAGCAATCAAATGTAATCCTACTACAAACCGCATCATAACCAATATTTGAGTAGCACACATAGACACTCAAGTTTTGCATTGATCTAGATTTCTTATCTTAACCGCACACTTGGGGTTTTTTTTGCTAAGATTCAGCAGAGCCTAAAAAAACTAACTGAAGAGGCAAAAAAAGAAAACTAACAAAGAGGAGGAGAGCTTGGGGGGTCATCCTTACCTTTCCTTTCCCCTTGGAGTCCATGGCGTCGGACGACGGAGGCGGCGAGTGCAGAGAAAGCGGGAAGAAGGAGAGGGATATGTCGAGGTAGACGAAGTGCTCTGGGTGCCGTGAAATGTGAACGGGGGAAGGAGGGCAACTGCCGTCGATCGATTAATAACGATGGGACGCACATGAAGAGGCACCACACGTTCAAGTAGCTGCACCCGCTGACCGGCTGGCCCCATCTGAACCTGGTCCCGCACGCAGTGCATGAGTGCATGGTAATAGTTCATCCCCACAAACTTGGGGCAAGTTTTGGATCCTTTGCTAGCCTTTGCCTTGCCTGGCTAGCTAGGCAAAAATCTATTATAGTTTGGTTCTCTTGCTACTTGCCTCGGTCCATGTGGTGTCAAGCTTTTTCTTCATCAAGCCAGGCAAGGCCAAATCCTCTCTCTGGCTCTAGCAAGGCTAAAGAAACCAAACTTGCCCTTGATCTACACAAATTAACGGCTCCAATCATTTACTCCCTCCGTCCACAAAAGAATGCAACTATGGAATCCGTGTCGGTCAAATGGGTTCAAATTTGACCAAATTTATAGCAAATAATATTAGCTATCATGTCTCTGAATAAATTTATTATGAAAGTATATTCTATAACTAATCTAATGATACTTAGTTTGTATTATGAATGTTAGCAATGTTTTAGCATAACTTTAGTCAAAGTTTAAATTGGTTGACTCCGTCCACAAAAGAATGCAATTCTCACTTATTTTGTATTATGAATGTTAGCAATGTTGTATTATTATCGTCTTGCCTTTCCACATATGCCTCTCTTGTAGTAAACAAGGATTTGGCATAATTCCATAAAAAAGTCATTTTGTTGGGGGTGGCCATGGCCGCCGCTGGCCACCCCCCAGCTACGCCACTGAGTCTACCGTGCATCTGCACTTGCCTGTTCGATTTCTTGCGCCATATATTAATCTCATACTACTGGGCGCTCCTTCCTGCCTCCTGCACTTGTTCCATCCCCATGCGTCATCGAGTGCTCTAGATTCTGAACCGTCGCCTCCTATCGCGTACTAGTCTCCGCTCCCCCTCCCGGCCACGCCTCGGCAACTAACGCCACGTCGGGATGCAGGCGGCGCAGCTGCAACTCCCTCGCGGTCCTGTGCTTGCGGACATGCTTGGTCCAGCGGACAAGACGGCAACCCGCATCGACCCACTAGAACCCGCACCTACACATTTTTAGAAGCCGCGCGCTCGTCTTGAGCTTTGAGGCTGCCGCCTACCACCTGATACGAATATACAACGTATCCTAATCAAAGTTGCTTGTAATAATTGATTTGCATGCATACAGTAAGCGCATTAGTACGCACGCATCAGCGGCGGCCAGGCAAGCTAACTTACGTGCTATGCAGGTATGCGGGATGCATCAGCACCAAGTTTACGACCGTAGGGAAGAAAATTTGTGGAATAACAAACAATGATCGCTAATGATCAAACACATTACTGCAAGTTCTTAGACTCATCTAAAAATAAAATTACAAGAGTTCTTAAACTCTAAATCTAAAAAAGAAATATAAAGAAATCTCCACATGGTGGCATGCATATCATCTTTAATCTTCCTCATCCGTTTCATCCTCCTCATCCGAATAATCTACTAGCTCTGTTTCAGAATTATAATCCTCAGCTTCCTGCATCTGCGGATGCTGATGCATGTAGGGAGCTGGAAGAAATTGTCGACATTGGCCTCGGCACATTGGGCAGATGGTGCCCCACTCAAACCATCTGAGAATGCACTGCATGTGGAAACCATGCCTACAACTTGGCAGATGCAGGACGTCCGCCCCCTGCACCATGTTGTCCAAGCAGATGGCGCATTGCTGGGATGGTCAGGCACGGCGCTGCACTAGTGTGCTAGAGATACACCATGGCCAGCAGTGAGAACTTCACTAAAACACTCCAGTGTCTCACCAATTAAATAACGACAACGACGATCATTCTCGAGAAATGCAATAGCAGAATTATTAAGCGGACAGTCAGGGATGGGCACAGATATTCTTCTGCATCGGTGGAGCATAGGATTGCAGTACTTCTTCCTCCTTGCGCTTCCTATGAGAACCCACTGGTGAGTCTCCTTCAAAGACATGGTGAGCACCATCATTTCGCCCTGGGGCTCTGCTGGCACAGCCCCCATGCCAACGCGGGTCACCTCAGCAGTGATGGAGACCCCATTGGCAGCGCATTCAGGATCCATGGAGCCCTGGGCCGGCGGAGTGGAGAACGGGATCGGGTGGTGAAGGGATATGAAGGAGCTTCGGGCGGCGGGTGGGGTGCAGAGGAAAGTCAAAGCAGGTGTGGGTAGCAAAAGGGCGGTCGGATGGGAATTAATGATGGATGGGATCAATGGAAGAAATGTTGTGACTGTTGTTGAGTGGAGCGGAGGGCCGAAGGGGAATTTTGGATGGGAACTAACAAACACGGGCTATGTTGAGATGGTAGTGCTCCCACACCCACACTCATGAATACAATTCGTCTTACTCAAAATTCATTTGATGATAGAGTAGGACATAGATAAAATAATTGATATTTGTATAATTTTTTAATAAGACGAATGGTCAAACGTTGTGAAAAAAGTCAATGGCGACAACTATTTCGATACGGAGGGAGTATAATTTGTACAAGGGGTGTGCACATGCAGGTTGGATTTGTACAAGTGCTCTGACATTTAATATGCAAATAAAAAACAAACCTAAAGCTACATCACGATAGCATAACCAGTTCATTAAACAACGACACACGGATCTGGGGTACTTCCTTTCTACCTAATTTGTAAGTCGCGATGCCTAAACATATATCGAGCATAGTTAACATCTCCAATCCTAAAGCCCAGCACTTCATTAATATAAACTAGAGCATGGATTAGAGCACTCTCTCTCGCTACATTTCGACGATCAGATGCTTTGCCATAAATGATGAACAATGGAGTGTCATCGTCTGTCGTGTAGAAAGAGATATGAGATTGCCATTTGTTATCTGCAGTGAATTCTGAGTGCTCACCAAAATCATACACCAGCTCGTCCGTGGCTTGAATCAGGATTGCACGAAAGCTTACTACCGCAATGGTGTCCGTAAACGGATGTTCCTGTAGGGAAGAATAGCATGCTAAAACATTACAAACGTATACCAAATTGTAACAGATTAAAGAAATCAGTGAAGAATTGGCATGTTGCGTACCATGTTATCTTCATTGAGCTCACAAAGCCTCTTAGTAGTAACAGCCACATCTTGACTTCCCTCCTCTAGTGCCTTTATTCGAAAATAGGACAAGTCTGGCACAATGTACCCATGTTCCTGAAGCTATTGTAAGCAGGCAACAACAGTTGTTTTTTCGAATGTACACCAAAACGGTGCTTCTTGACCGCTTGCCACAACAGACATCGTCCTGCGAGGCATACCTCGTGGACTTATCTCAAAAGATATATTTAATTTGACAAAGAAATGATTTCTTTCACCACGGACGGATGATTGCACCAAAGAAGAAGTTCCACCTAGCTCGTGAACAACATCTCTCAGCCATATAATAGGATTGATTGCCTAAATTATGTGAGCCAAATTAGAAAACATGCATCTGTGTAGTACCATAAAAACCAATCAGAGAAGACAAGGAAACTACTATATGTTGGGTATTATTCCCATGGTTCTCGGTTACCGGTGGGCAAAAATTAGAAAACATGCATATGTGCAGATTCAGAATAATCAACAAAATTAACAAGAGAAGACAGGAACACTACTATGTTGGGTATTGGTCCCGTGGATCGGTCACCGGTGGGGCAACTGCTCAACAGAACCACTGGGGAAGTGAATGCCTAGATGACGAGCCATTGGTGCCATGTTGGAACTGAACTGACGGCCACCCCCACGGCCACACCCGGTGCTGCCTCCATGGCCACCAGCACGACTCGCCTTACACCCTGCAGAGAGAAACACAAACCACATTGGTTTGTTATGAACACAGATTAGGAAGCACATTTGAGATGGAGAAGGGTAGGATGTGAGCTTACCACTGGATGATGAAGCGCGGACGGCGCACGGGGGAATGCCGACTGGAGGCGGGGACAACTGCCGCGGCGAGGAACGGGGCAGAAGAGGGGGCGGCAGCGAGGAACGGGGCGAAAGAGGGGGCGGCGACGAAAGCGAATGATGGTTTGTGCGTATGATTCTTTCCTGCAACAGCTTGGAAGTTATGGCGACCGGCTTGGAAGGGAAACTACGGGAACTGTGCGTCTGACGCTCCCAACGTTCTGGTGAAAGTGCAGGATGGCTCGAGAAGTTCCTCCGTCTTCTCAGAGGAAGTTTTGGCAACCGGCTACTCCGGGAAGTTTAAGCACAACCTAGCTACACCTCCATCCACAAAAGAGTAAATTTGCACGTTAACATGGATTCCACAGTTGTGTATGATGGTCTACCCTTTAGTTTGACTTGAGTGACCATGTATATGTTGTTGAGATGGTAGCTAGTGCTCCCACCCACACACTCATGAATACAATTCACTATAATTTGTACAAGGGGTGTGCATATGCAGGTTGGATTTGTAAAATAACTCAACGACACCAAAGCATGGGTTCAAATTCGCAAAGAAAACATTCAAATTCGCCAAAAATGCAAAAAATATCACTTCTTGCGTCATCTCTCTATGAAAGCGTAAAGCTTTGTGCCTCCGACGGGTGGGACCAGTGGACCATGTGGACCGGCGGTTTCCTCCACCGGCGGCACCTCGCGCGCGACGCGCGATAACGAGGAAGCGTATTCCAATCGAGCGCGCTCGGTCGTGTGGCACACAGGTCGGACCCACATGTCGGCGCCGATCCCATGATCAGCTGTTGCTCAGATCTTCATTCATCTTCTATTTTTGTATTTAAATCCTTAATAAAACTTCCAACATGTATAGATTTCACATATGGCGTCCAAATCCGGTGTTTCTTTTTTCCTAATTCGTACGAAAACAATACCTACCATGTGCACTCAATTACATCGTCGTAATTGGATCTGATTTTCCAGCGTTTTACAAACTCATGTACCTTTTATTGTTCATAAACTTATAACTCCCCAATTTACATCTGTATTGTTGCAGTGTGTTGTTTGTGTGTAAGCACAACGTAGCTACACCTCCATCCACAAAAGAGTAAATTTGCACGTTAACATGGATTCCACAGTTGTGTATGATGGTCTACCCTTTAGTTTGACTTGAGTGACCATTTTATGTTGTTGAGATGGTAGCTAGTGCTCCACCCAACTCATGAATACAATTCACTATAATTTGTACAAGGGGTGTGCATATGCAGGTTGGATTTATAAAATAACTCAACGACACCAAAGCATGAGCTCAAATTCGCAAAGAAAACATTCAAATTGGCCAAAAATGCAAAAAATATCACTTCTTGCGTCATCTCTCTATGAAAGCGTAAAACTTTGTGCCTCCGACGGGTGGGACCAGTGGACCTGTGGACCGGCGGTTTCCTCCACCAGCGGCACCTCGCGCGCGACGTGCGATAACGAGGAAGCGTATTCCAATCGAGTGCGTTCGGTCGTCTCGCACACAGGTCGGACCCACATGTCAGCGCCGATCCCATGATCAGCTGTTGCTCAGATCTTCATTCATCTTCTATTTTTGTATTTAAATCCTTAATAAAAACTTCCAACATGTATAGATTTCACATATGGTGTCCAAATCCGGTGTTTCTGTTTTCCTAATTCGTACGAAAACAATACCTACCATGTGCACTCAATTGCATCGTCGTAATTGAATCTGATTTTCCAGCGTTTTACAAACTCATGTACCTTTTATTGTTAACAAACTTATAAGTCCCCAATTTACATCTGTATTGTTGCAGTGTGTTGTTTGTGTGTAAGCACAACGTAGCTACACCTCCATCCACAAAAGTGTAAATTTGCACGTTAACATGGATTCCACAGTTGTGTATGATGGTCTACCCTTTAGTTTGACTTGAGTGACCATTTTATGTTGTTGAGATGGTAGCTAGTGCTCCTACTCACACACTCATAAATACAATTCACTATAATTTGTACAAGGGGTGTGCATATGCAGGTTGGATTTGTAAAATAACTCAACGACACCAAAGCATGAGTTCAAATTCGCAAAGAAAACATTCAAATTCGCCAAAAATGCAAAAAATATCACTTCTTGCGTCATCTCTCTATGAAAGCGGAAAGCTTTGTGCCTCCGACGGGTGGGACCAGTGGACCTGTGGACTGGCGGTTTCCTCCACCGGCGGCACCTCGCGCGCGACGCGCGATAACGAGGAAGCGTATTCCAATCGAGCGCATTCGGTCGTGTGGCACACAGGTCGGACCCACATGTTGGCGCCGATCCCATGATCAGCTGTTGCTCAGATCTTCATTCATCTTCTATTTTTGTATTTAAATCGTTAATAAAAACTTCCAACATGTATATATTTCACATATGGCGTCCAAATCCGGTGTTTCTTTTTTCCTAATTCGTACGAAAACAATACCTACCACGTGCACTCTATTGCATCGTTGTAATTGAATCTGATTTTCCAGCGTTTTACAAACTCATGTACCTTTTATTGTTCACAAACTTATAACTCCCCAATTTACACCTGTATTGTTGCAGTGTGTTGTTTGTGTGTAAGCACAACCTAGCTACACCTCCATCCACAAAAGAGTAAATTTGCACGTTAACATGGATTCCACAGTTGTGTATGATGGTCTACCCTTTAGTTTGACTTGAGTGACCATGTATATGTTGTTGAGATGGTAGCTAGTGCTCCCACCCACACACTCATGAATACAATTCACTATAATTTGTAGAAGGGGTGTGCATATTGAAGGACCGAAACAACGACCAGAGAGGGGGGGGGGGAGGGGAGTGAATGGGAGCCGATAAAAATTCTTCTCAACCAATCCGGCTATTTTCCCAAATCGACTCCGATGCCTCCGAAAGCGATCTTGCCAATATCACGTAGCTACTGTCAAGCTACTGACCCTAGGAATAAGAATGACACAGCGGAACTCAGATCGATCGAAACGAACACAAACCAAACCAAAACACGACTCAGTTCAACACACCCAGGGGGGCGGTTAAACCGCCTGGGCCTGGGAGCCTCGGGAAAAAGTCAACTTGAAAGTGGATCTTCCAAACCGCTTGAGCTCTTGAGACGAGATTTTGGTCAGATGATATCACCTCGAGTGGAGGCTATTCCCAAAAGATCTCGGTCTCTAACTCACTAGAACACCCGGAATCTCAAATTTAAGGAAAAGACGCATGACCTTGAGTTCATCCCAAAATCTCCAAATCCAAAGCGATTCCCATCGTTTGGGGGCAAGATATCACCAGCAAAAAAGGCACAAGGAACTCATACGTGATTCCCTCAAAGAAATCCAAGAGAAAACGCCCTAGGAAGTGAAGAACGAAAATCCCTCAAAAATTCCTCCAAAAATACCTCAGAAAATGGGAAAACGAAAAGGTGCTCGTGGATTCAAATCATGGCACAAAGATGGACAGCACAAACTCAATCATCCAACCATGAATTCACCTATACAAAACTAGAAAAGATTCGAAATAGTTCTAGGTGGAAGGGATGAAGGGGAAACTACAAGTTCAAGAGAAAATAAAATGATAACTAAAGAGATAGCAGCCACCAAGGCCTAAGGGCCCTATTAGTAGTCCAAGTGGTGGTGCTCTAAAAGACTAAACTACCCCTAAGTGATACTTATCCCTCAGGGGCAAATTTGACATTTGGTTTCAGATATTTTCCGGCTGGGACACCTTTCACCGCAAGCTAGCTTCCCTCCGACGCAAGCCTTGCGGTCACGCCGCGTGTCCTCCGGATCGAAGCTCCTCGACGCCGTTTTTGGGCCGGCCCAGCGGGAGGCGGTTAAACCGCCCCTGGCTGATGCCACAGCCCAGTCGCCCATCTTCGCCACGTCGAGTCCTCGGCCTTGGTTTTGAGGCCCAAACCAAGGGAAACTGTCCACCGGATGATTTTGTGGCCAAACCATCAAACCCTGCGTGCAAGCTTCGGTCGTGAGCCGCTACCTTGCACCGGCTTCTCGTCCGCGTACGAGCTTCGGTTGTGAGCCGCTACCTCGCACCGGAACCATGTCGCCTTGCTCGTTCTTGCCACCATGTGAACCGCACTTGATCCATCTGGCCACCGGGTCCCTCGAACCAAGCCTACTTGTCTCTCCACTCCTTAGAGGCCGCCATGGCTAAGACCTTTCACGCCTGTTCTTCACCTGCACCAATGCAATCGAGCCGCATTCTACACCTGCAATACTTGAGCCAAGGCAAACGTCAATCCACTCCACGTTGTCAATCACTCATCACACCAAGGAAGCGACCATCCACCGGTCCTCGGACGCACCGGGTTCTCAATCTCCCCCTTGATGAGTGCATTGACAACACACACTTAGTAACCACAGGTATCAAAGGAAAAAGAAAAGTAATCGAAAAACAAGACTCAAGCAAGTGACCAAACGCATGAACAAACCGAGAACAAAGTCACTCACAAGAGAAAGCTCCAGAAAATGCCGACCCTTCAATAAGAAGCGAAAAGGGCTCAACACCATCGGCAAAATAGCAAAGCACAAAACACAAGTCACAAATCTCCAAATCACTTTTCAGGACACTCAAAGCACTCCCCCTGCATAGATGCTACTCCCCCTGAACAAGTGAACTTGTGCGTGCGAAAAAGACTCGAAATGGCTCAAAACTCCACAAAACTTGTGCACACAGCACAGGGGCGGTTAAACCGCCCCTGGTAGATGACCAATTTCAAAAGTGCAAAACTCACACAAAAATCTCAGAAAAATTCCATTTCGATCTCAAAAGCTTTCAATAGCATCCAGCAATGTTTTTCCTCCAGAAACCCATCAGAAACTTCACAAATTCTCCCCAAGGCAACTTCTCCATAAACTTTCCACAATTTCACAAAAACTCTCCCCCTTGGCCAAATCTTCACAAAAGCAATATTTTCTCCATTTGCAAAAGCTTCACAAATCCAGCAATTTCTCCCCCTTGTTGACAATGCACAAATCAAGGCGAAAGACCAAGACATGCAACTACAAGCTTCTCAAATATACAATGAGCACTACAAAATGCCACTAATTAGAGAGAAGGCAAACTAGATGGTACACAAGGCATTGCCATCAAGGTAAAGAAATATAGCTCATCGACAAAGCCAAGGTCAAATTCGTTGAGTTTTTATCAAAAATGATCACCACATGAGAAAAGTTCTAAACATGGATCATTCAAGCTCAAATATACTACATCATATCAAGATCATGAAAGGACAAGCGTTCTCAACAAAAGATCACTACAAACGCCCAAATTCTATCTCATGTCATGTCAAAGCACGGAGCCATGTGTTCACTTCTCGTGGGAGACTTCTCCGACAAACAACATGCAACCGCTTAGCACCCATGTGTGCAAGTGTGTGCAATGGTGAAAGCATAGAGACATGAGCAAATTTTTCTTCAAATGTATCTTTTTCTCATCTTTCTTCTTTTATGCATAGACATCTCATTTTTCAAGTTATAGCAAACAAGCATGGTACATGAAATGTCTTTGCGACAAAAAGAAGCTTATGCTCCTCCACAAGACAAAACATGGGCTAAACATTCATAATGACACAGTCTTTGATCCAATTGAAAAGAACATCATCTCCTAGCATGATCTAGTCAAGATAAAGCCATCTCAGCTCAAACAAGACATGCAAGGCATTTACTCATGGGTGAAAAGAGTTTAAGTTCAGTTTGTGATGTTACTTTCAAAAGATGACTATCTCAACAAGATATATATCAAAACCATGAAGAGCATAGCCAATCAACAATCCATAGCAAGCCTGCCTAGAATCTAAGAACTGGCAAGTTGTAGCAATCACTGCATATAGGAGAAGCTCATCCTAAGATATGATACAAATGCAGCATGATATATCACAAGATGCAAAATGCAAACTATACATCAAGATACAAAGATGGAAAAGCAAATCAAAATGCAATAGTATACAATATGATACAAGAGAAGCCTCCAAAACTCAGCTCAGAAAGGTGCACACACACCAAGTTCTTGCAAGCGGGTGAAGGTAACTTGGTCAAGTGGTTTAGTGAAAATGTCTGCAAGCTGGTTTTGGGTAGAAACAAGGGCAAGCTCAATGTTACCTTTCTCCACATGATCTCTCAGAAAATGGTACCTCACTTCTATGTGTTTGGTTTTGGAATGAAGCACGGGATTTTTGGCTACGCTTATGGCATTGGTGCTGTCACAAAGAAGTGGGATATGGGACAAGTCTAAACCAAAGTCTCTCAAGGTGTAAGTGATCCAAAGCAGCTGGGAGCAATAGCTAGCGGCAGCAACATACTCGGCTTCTGTGGTGGATTGGGCTACACTAGACTGCTTGCGAGAAGACCATGACACAAGAGACGAACCAAGAAACTGACACTGTCCAGAAGTAGACTTGCGATCCACACAACACCCAGCAAAATCCGCATTGGAATAACCATGGAGAGCAAGCGTAGAAGAAGCAGAATACCAAAGACCCAACTCAGTAGTGTACTTGAGATACCTGAAAATCCTCTTGATGGCCTGTCGATGTGAAGTCCTCGGTGAAGCCTGAAAATGAGCGCACAGACACACGCTGAACTGTATGTCTGGCCTCGTCGCCGTCAAGTAGAGGAGGGAGCCGATCATGCTCCGGTACTCCTTCTGGTCCACCGGTTCTCCGTCTTCATCCCCATCCAAAGCTGTAGTCGTACTCATCGGTGTAGTCATCGGCTTGGAGTCGCTCATGTCGAATTTCTTGAGTATGTCCTTCGTGTACTTGCCTTGATGCACAAATGTCCCATCCTTGTGTTGCTTGATCTGCAGCCTGAGAAAGAACTGCAACTCTCCCATCATAGACATCTCAAATTCCCTGCTCATATCCTCTGCGAACTTGGCAACCAAACTGTGAGAAGAGCCACCAAAAATGATATCATCCATGTAAATCTGAACGATTAAAAGATCATTGCCATTCCTTAACAAGAAGAGCGTCTTATCAACCTTTCCCATCTCAAACCCCTTGCTAAACAAGAACCCTCTCAATCTACCATACCACGCTCTGGGTGCTTGTTTTAGGCCATATAAAGCTCGGTGGAGTTTGTACACTCGGTGTGGGTATCTCTCACTCTCAAACCCAGGAGGCTGCCTCACATAAACTTCTTCCTTGATCATCCCATTCAAAAAGGCACTCTTCATGTCCATTTGGTACAATTTGAACCTTTTAGCAACTGAGAATGCTAGAAGGATCCGAATTGCCTCCAAACGGGCAACAGGAGCAAAGGTCTCCTCATAATCTATCCCCTCCTGCTGCGAAAACCCCTAAGCAACCAACCTTGCTTTGTTTCTACCTATCTCACCACCCTCATCCCTCTTGTTTTTGAAAACCCACTTGGTTCCTATAGGATGGCAATTTGGAGGTGGTTCAACTAACTCCCACACATGGTTTCTCTCAAAGTTTTCAAGCTCTTCATGCATGGCATTGACCCAATCAGAATCAGAAAGTGCGTGTCCAACATTTTTGGGCTCAAAAGACACAACAAAAGCAGAATGAGCGAAATGGGAGATATTCTGTGACCTCGACCGTGTAGTGCGTTCATTCAAGTCTCCTATGATCCTCGAAGTAGGATGATTCTTCTGCACCAGCCGAGGAGCTTCTCGCCTCGAGAGTGCCTCCCCCTCAACATCAGCTTCCACCTGAACTTGATCACGTGCGCGACTCGACGAAGGAGTAGCAGAAGGGCCGTCATCGAAAGTCGTGGTAGTAGTGGAAGTAGAAGGTACACGATCTCCACATGGTACACCATTTTCCTCATCATCTTCCTCATCAGCCTGATCTTCCTCAAAGATGGACTGTACCTAGCTCATCATCACCTGCACACTCAAGGACAGAAGAGCTACATGGAATGGTCTCATCGAATGTGACTTCGCTAGTCTCCATGATTTGGTTAGTTTCAAGATTGAGCATACGATATGCTCGAGAATGATTTGTGTAACCAAGAAATATTCCATCCATCGAACGAGACTCGAATTTGTCCAAATTTCCCTTCTTAAGAATGAAGCACTTGCAACCAAAAACCCAAAAGTGACTCACACGGGGGGAACGACCATGGTAAAGCTCATAGTAAGTTGTTGACGCAAAAATCAGGCGGAGACAGACGCACACTAACACAAGATCAGAGGCGTGACCTTGAAATCCGGGGTGTGCCAGTCAATCTGACCTTTGATTGACCAGGATAAAATCGGAGGTTCAGAAACAGCCGAGGAGCCGATTCTTTCGTTAGTATAGTCAAATGCAAGACCGATTCCGATATAAGATGAAAACAGCACAGGGAGCCGATTTCAACATATCAAACAGCAAGTAGCCGATTGATAACTAAGCAATATAAGACAACCGTGAAGCGATCCGATACAGCTTAGCAGAACAACACTTAGAGCAATATTAATCAGCTATCAGATAAATCTTAGATTATGCCTTTGACAGAGCCGATTGGATAAAACCCTAAGCTGAATAGATAGTGGTAAAAGCTATAAACAACAAGAAATAGACTTGCAGATCTAGCAGATACCGATAACTGTCGAATAAATCTAAACAGAGCAACAGTGATGCACCCGATGCTAAAGCTTAGATATTACTTAGTAGAAGTGGAACTCACGAGCAAGCCTTGGAGATCTGGATCGCCTCGACTAGCCTAGGAGAACTCGTTGAAAGAGAAAAAGCTTGGCGAAGTCGCCGACTTGTAAGTAAATTGCGAGTAGTAAATGCTGTTGGCGTTCCTTAGCCTAACAGATAAATCCGCAAGCGTACAGATGCCGATGTAGCTTTCACCTAGGAGTATTCCAAGGTATCGAATCCACGAGGAACGAGAAGTGTACTAGAAACGGCTCTGGTATATCCAGGGACGATGGGAGTGAAGAAGAACAGATAAGTGGGTAGAGGTAATCTAATGTCGACTTGCTAACCTCCTATCAGGAATACTTGATTCCTCTAGTTGCTTCGACGGCTAGAACGGGAGAACCTCAGAACGGGGTGAGAGAGGGGGTTCTCCGGGCTCAGCACTACTGTTGTGAGTACACCCGAACGTGGTGGACTACGAAGGACGGACAGGGCTGTCACCACCTGCCGCCTACCACTGCAGTTTCGTGGGGTGCAACACAACCTGAGGTAGCTAGCCAGCACAGGCACCACGCCTAAGCTTTCAGCTACTGACCTCCCCTCCCGCGAGTAGGGGAGGAAACCCCAAACAAGAGTCGCTATCACTCGCGTAGACTCAAGGTAACCGCAACTTGAGAAAGCATTCAAGAACTACTAATGTAAGGAGAGAAAGCAGTAAAGACAAAAGAAGAGGAACTTTACTCGAACTGAAGCTTCATTCCTCGAAGGCACAAAGTTGGAGAGGGGCCAGCACTTCGGCTCCTCTCCAGACTCTCACCTCACCACTCTCCCTATTTTCTAAGCTAGATAGGTAGCACTACACTACACTTGGACTTCTTCCTTTCACCATGGTGAGTTGAATGGGGGTGGAGGTCGCCTTTTATAGCCTTCCAAGGGCGGTATCATGCGTAGGGATGACGCCAAGGACCTGCTTAGCTTCCACGCCAAAGGGGAGGAGTAACGGCCATGGTCATAGGCCGGCCGGCCTCATCCAGGCCGTTCGGCCTGTGCTGGTCGCCATTTGGCACCGCCTTTCTCCTGGACAGTCCTGATGCTCTCCTAATGACGGTTGCAGTGGCGTTTGATCCACGCTCGGCAGTTAGAGGCCGGTCGGCCTAGGCTAGGCCGGCCGGCCTGGCTCTGGCCCCTCTCGGCCCTCCGTTGCACCGACACGCTCATGGACGGTTGCTTATTGTCTAAAGAGGCGGTTCCAATCCAAAAGTTTGGTTTAGTCGCTGCATGTGGGCCTTCCGCTCCATGTCTTAGGCCTTTCGGTCTCAACTTCACTCATCCTTGTGAAATCCATGCTTGGGGGTACTTTGGTGACACACTAAGGCCATCTTGCAAAGGTTGAGGTGGGTTGGTGGAGGTCTATGGCCTAGGTCAGGCCAACCGGCCGGACAGGTTTCGCCGGCGATTTTCCCCGAGGCGTAACTTTCTCGTCCGGACTCCGAATTGGGTCATCCAAATATCCATTTCGATCAACTCAGAGAGCTCTTCGACATGGTGCTGTCAAATATGTGATTTGGGTCACTTTTTCACCATGTCCAAGTCTCCTTTGTCTTGGGATGAACCTTCACTTGCATGACTTCACCGATCTTGCTATTTATGCACCATATTACCTATATTTCCTTGCAAAACATATTGGTGCACAAAACTTGTGGAAATTATTAGTTTAAATAAAATATTATATGAGCATCACTTAGTTCCTTTATTAAGTTGGGAAGGTTGACGGTCAAAAGTAGCATATAGTGGCCGTCAACACACCCCCACGCTTAGATCTTTGCTCGTCCCGAGCAAAGGGTAGGATTTAGAACACCGGGCCGAGCAAGAACTAAGGTAGGCTTTGATGCACAACTTCTCAATGTAAAAGCTAGCATAAACATTATTCCAAAACATTTCTCATACCTGTGGGGTTTGAAGTGGCTATGATGCCTGCCGTCGGTGGTTGAAAAGTGGAACAACTCGAATGAAGATATAACTTCCCTCTTCATCAACCATACTTGGAGTTTTTTTTAAGAGAAGAATACCTTAGCTCATTAGATCCTCAGATGGCACTCTCAAGTTGCTCAAGTGGTATTTTCATTCCTCACTGAGGCCAGTAGCCAGCCTCTCCCTACAATCTATAGGCTTATGTGGAGCTCGGGTAGGGGAAATGTAGGCCCACCTATCTTGTGTATATTGTTAAGTCAAAAATTGGTCCTAGTGGAAGTTGTGACACTTCATATTCCGATCATTGAGAATAGATAATCAAGGATGGGGGAGAAAATGGACACAACACAAGCACAATGGATTGTGATGAACAAACCATAAATTATGCTTTTGAAAGAATATGGCCTTGAGCGGTACTCTTTATTTTGCATGGATCCCTATTAGGACTTTCAAGACTTGAAACTATCGAGCTCTGTATCTCTCTTTTTTTTCTTTGCCCATAACTAGACTCATATCTCTCTCTTTTTTTCTTTTTTTTCTTTGCCCATGACTAGGCAAGTTTTTTTTTTTTTTTTACTCGATAGCTCCATGTCTTCTCTCAAATTGGGGGAGGGATGACTAGAGTATTTATTTTGAAAGGCCATATTTGTGGATAGGATTTCGTCAAGGGTATATGGATGAAATGATTTTGGTTTGGTTTGATGGAGGAATGTCTGATGAAAGTGGATGCAAGAATGCATTTTGGAATCAGCATCTCCAGGCATGGAAAGGCTAGCTCTAATGATAGATATAAAGGAAGAACTGATCGGTATTGAAATGTCACTTTCCCATAAGGACACAAAGTTTGACAAACCTCAACACAACTATATAGGTGGCATATGCATAGGTTTGAGCATGTGAAATATTTGGCTCTGGTAGGAATTTTCAACCACTGAGGAATTCTGAGCCTAAGGGTTTTCATGATTTTTTTTCAAAGAAAAGTCTCCAAGTAAGAATTAATAAAGAAGAAAGAAACACTTCTATCTCATTATCTCACACTCGTCAACAACTTAGGCAAGATCCTCCTAAATTTTTGATCCCACAAGCATAGAGTACTAGTTAAGGAATAAAGCTTGTGCTTGCCCACATGTGAGATGCAAAGTTGTGATCGAAGATAACTTGTTGTATCATCATTCATTTTTTTTATATATGAACAAGAGGCTCAATCCAAAGATATGAACATTATGAAATAACCTCAAGTCGGGGAATAACAGTGCAAACCAGCGTTGAAGGATTGTCCATGCTCAGATTTGCGACACTTGGTGCCAAAAAAAATTGAGCGTCTGAGGCTGTAGCCTTTTGCCTAACTCTTCGTTTATTTGAGTCTCAACCTGAAAGGTTAGTGACAAAATGAGAACCCGGTGTGTCCGAGGACCGGTGGATGGTCGCTTCCTGGTGCGATGAGTGATTGACAACGTGGTGTGGATTGACGTTTCCCTTGGCTCAAGTATTGCAGGTGTAGAATGCGGCTTGGTTGCATTGGTGTAGGTGAAGAACAGGCACGAAAGGTCTTAGCCATGGCGGCCTCCGAGGAGCGGAGAGACAAGTAGGCTTGGTTCGAGGGACCCGGTGGCCAGATGGATCAAGTGCGGTTCACATGCTGGCAAGAACGAGCAAGGGGACGTGGTTCCGGTATGAGGTAGCGGCTGACAACCGAAGCTCGTACGCGGACGAGAAGCCGGCGCAAGGTAGCGGCTAACAACCGAAGTTTGCGTGCGGGGTTTGGTGATTTGGCCACAAAATCATCGGTGGACGGTTTCCCTTGGTTTGGGCCTCAAAACCAAGGCCGAGGACTCGATGAGGCGAGATTGGGCAGCTGGGCTGAGGTGACCAGCCAGGGGCGGTTTAACCGCCTCCGCCTGGGCCGGCCCAAAATCGGCGTCGAGGAGCTTTGATCCGGAGGACACGCGGCGTGACTGCAAGGCTTGCGTCGGAGGGAAGCTAGCTTGCGGTGGAAGGTGTCCCAGCCGGAAAATATCTGAAAACCAAATGTCATATTTGCCCCTGAGGGGTATGTATCACTTCGGGGTAGTTTAGTCTTTAGAGCACCACCACTTGGACTACTAATAGGCCCCAGGGCATGGTGGCTGCTATCTCTCTAGTTATCTCTTTAGTTTTTCCTTTGAACTAGTTTTCCCTTCATCCCCTCCACCTAGAACTACTTTGAATCATTCCTAGTTTGTATAGGTGAATTCATGGTTATGTGATGGAGTTTGTGCTGCTCATCTTTGTGCCATGATTTGATTCCACGAGCTCCTTTTTCTTTTTCTATTTTCGGAGGTATTTTTGGAGCTATTTTTGGGGGATTTTCGTTCTTCTCTTCCTAGGGCGTTTTCTCTCGGATTTCTTTGGGTGATTCACGTATGAGTGCCTTGTGCCTCTTTTGCTGGTGATCCCTTGCCCCCAAACGCCGGGAATCGCTTTGGATTTGAGATTTTCAGGATGAACTCGAGGTCATGGTGTTCTTCACGAGATCTGAGATTTCGGGAGTTGTAGTGAGTTAGAGGCCGAGATCTTTTGGGAAAACACTCCACTGGAGGTCTAGATCATCTGACCAAAATCTCGCCTCAAGAGCTCAAGCGGTTTGGGAGATCCACTTTCGGTTTGACTTTTCCCGAGCTTCCCAGGCCAGGGCGGTTTAACCGCCCCCTGACCCGGTTTAACCGCCCCCCTGGGTGTGTTGGATCGAGTCTTGTTTCGGGCCGTTTTGTGTCCGTTTCGATCGATTCGAGTTCCGCTGCGTATTTCTTGTTCCTAGGGTCAGTAGCTTGACAGTGGCTACGTGATCTTGGCAAGATCGCTTTCAGAGGTTTCGGAGTTGATTTAGGAAAATAGCCGGATCGGTTGGAAAGAATTTTTATCGGCTCCCATTCACTCCCCCCCTCTCTAGTCGCCGTTTCGGTCCTTCAATTGGTATCAGAGCCGGTTACGGGTCTTTGCGACTCTAACCAGTCTAAGATCCAAAGATGGCGTACCAAGATCGGGGTTCCGGGCCTCCGCACTTCGATGGGAAGAACTACCCGAACTGGGTTGCGCGTATGGGCGCTTTCTTGCAAGGCAAAGGAAAGTTGCTGTGGGATGTGACCAAAGATGAAAACTATGTCAATCCCACCAACTTAGATGCCTAGGATGCAAAGGATAAGTTTGAGGCGAATGCTAGGGCTGTTGACTACTTGTTTCGTGCTTTGTCTGCCGAGGAGTTTGAGCGAGTTTTGGGCGAGGACCTAGCTAGCCAAATCTGGCAGAAGCTCAAGGTAGCCCACGGTGGTGATAGCCATGTCAAGGCTAGGCTTTTCTCGATGTGTCGCAGAGAATATAAGAATTTTGCTCATTTGCCAGGAGAATCTGTTGATGCTTTGTTTCAGCGTTTCACTTCCATTGTCAACAACATGAAAGCCAACATTACCGTACTCCCATAATCGGATCATGACCGAGCTATCAAGCTCCTGCAAGGACTTGATAGATCCGTGTGGGGTGCCAAGGTTGAGGCGATCATGGAGTCGGCAAACTATGAAACTTTGTCTGTTGATGAGCTTTTCTCGAAGTTGAAATCTTCTGAGGTTGACAGACAGCTGCTTGCCAAGGCTAAGAGTCCGACTGATCCCCATAGTCTGACTCTAGTCGGTGGCTCTGGATATGGACATGCTAACACTCCTAGACACTTTGCTTTGTCTTCTCTTGTGTCTCTTCCAGATGAAGAATATGAGGTGCTGAGCGAGGAGGATCTCGCGTTGCTCACGAGGAGGTTCGAGCGGATGTACCAGAACCGGAAGGGTTCGAGGCGTGCCGGGAGTACGTGCTACAGATGCGGGAAGATGGGCCACTTCATCGCCGAGTGCCCCGAGGAGATCAAGAACGACTACAACCGCAAGCACCACCCGCGAGACGACCACAAGCACCGTCCCAAGGACGAGTACCGCTCCAAGCACAAGAACAAGGACGAGAGAAGGTCGAAGAACAAGCACGGTGGACACAAGAAGAACCGATCTCGAGCGATGGTGGCAGATGCGAGTGACATCGACACAAGCTCCACCAACACGTCGTCAAGATCAAGCAGCGAAGATGGAGACCGCGGCCACCGCAAGGAGAAGAAGAGCTTGAACCGCAACTTCAACGGCATCTCCTTCGCCGCCGTCGACTACTGCACCATGACACATGACTCCGTGAAGAGCAAGGACGACTCCGACTCCGACTCCGAGGATGAGGTGGGAGGCTTGGAGAACTTTTGGTTGATGGATTCTGGCTGCTCGAGACACATGACAGGTGATGGGAAGTGGTTCTCCAGTCTCACCACGGTGGTGTCCAGGCAGTACATCGGGATAAGGGTAGAGGTAGAGTGTTGTCCGAGGGTGCTATTCAGGTGAGCGACAATTTTATGTTGAAGCGGGTTGCTCTTGTCAAGAATCTTGGCTTT
Source organism: Urochloa ruziziensis (assembly GCA_015476505.1). NCBI lineage: Eukaryota > Viridiplantae > Streptophyta > Magnoliopsida > Poales > Poaceae > Urochloa > Urochloa ruziziensis. Next base: position 25,703,458 of record CM027123.1, on the reverse strand, counting down.
AATTTGCTTTCAGTGTCTCAGCTTCTTGATGAGGGTTATGAGGTTCGATTTAAGCGTGGTGATTCTTGAATTCTTGATTCTCGAGGTGACCTTGTGTGTATGATCATTCCCGAGGGACAGATTTTTCGTGCTGATTTTTCTCGATCTTTTGGTCCTTCACGGTGTTTGATCGCTGGTACTTCTTCTGAGCTTTGGAAGTGGCATAGGAGATTGGGTCATGTGAGCTTTGATTTACTCACACGCTTGAGTGCTCTTGACCTTATCCGAGGATTGCCCAAGCTCAAGTTCGAGAAAGATTTGGTTTGTGCACCTTGTAGGCATGGTAAGATGGTTGCTGCTTCCCATCCACCTTTGACAGATGTTATGACTGAGCGTCCAGGGGAGCTTTTGCATATGGACTTGGTTGGTCCCGCTCGCGTTCGTTCAGTTGGTGGGAAGTGGTATGTTCTTGTGGTTGTGGATGACTTTTCTCGATATGCTTGGGTGTTCTTTCTGGCGTCGAAGGATGAGACATTTGATTTTGTTCAAGATCTGATTTTGAGGTTGAAAAACAAGAGTAATGGTGGTGCCATGAGAGCTATACGCAGTGACAATGATACGGAATTTAAGAACACTCGTTTTGATGCCTTCTGTCGTGATCTTGGTCTCGAACATCAATACTCTTCGCCATATGTTGCTTGCCAGAATGGAGTTGTGGAAAGGAAGAATCGAACACTTTGTGAGATGGCTAGGACGATGCTAGATGAGCATAGGACTCCTAGGAAGTATTGGGCAGAAGCGGTGAACACAGCTTGCTATGTTTCAAATCGGATTTTCCTTCGTGCTTTCAAGAAGAAAACTTGCTATGAGCTTTTCCATGGTCGTTCCGCCCGTGTGAGTCACTTTCGGGTCTTTGGTTGCAAGTGTTTCATTCTGAAGAAAGGAAATTTGGATAAGTTTGAGTCTCGTTCGATGGATGGAATTTTTCTTGGTTATGCTAATCATTCTCGAGCATATCGTGTGCTCAATCTTGAGACTAACCAAATCATGGAGACTTGCGAAGTCACCTTCGACGAGACCATTCCGTGTAGCTCTTCTGTCTTTGAGTGTGCAGGTGATGATGAATTGGGACAGCCCATCTTTGAGGAAGAACAGCCTGATGATGAAGATGATGAGGAAATTCATGCACCGTGTGGAGATCGTGTACCTTCTACTTCCACTACTACTACGACGTTCGACGACGGCCCCACTGCTACACCTTCCTCGAGTCGCGCACATGATCGAGTTCAAGTGGAAGCTGATGTTGAGGGGGAGGCAATCTCGAGGCAAGAAGCTCCCCGGCTGGTACAGAGGGATCATCCACCTTCGAAGATCATTGGGAACTTGGATGAACGAACTACACGGTCGAGGTCACAGAACATCTCTCATTATGCTCATTCTGCTTTAGTCGCGTCTTTTGAGCCCAAAAATGTTGGACACGCTTTATCTGATTCTGATTGGGTCAATGCCATGCATGAAGAGCTAGAAAACTTTGAGAGAAACCAGGTGTGGAAGTTAGTGGAACCACCTCCAAATTGCCATCCTATAGGAACCAATGGGTGTTCAAGAACAAGAGGGATGAGGGTGGTGAGATAGTGAGAAACAAAGCGAGGTTGGTTGCTCAGGGGTTTTTGCAGCAGGAGGGGATAGATTATGAGGAGACATTTGCTCCTGTTGCCCGTTTGGAGGCAATTCGGATCCTTCTAGCATTTGCAGTTGCTAAAGGGTTCCAATTGTACCAAATGGATGTGAAGAGTGCCTTCTTGAATGGGGTGATCGAGGAAGAAGTGTATGTGAGGCAACCCCCGGGTTTTGAGAGTGAGAAATACCCACACCGAGTGTACAAACTCCACCAATCTTTATATGGCCTAAAGCAAGCACCCAGAGCGTGGTATGGCAGGTTGAGGGGGTTCTTGCTTAGCAAGGGGTTTGTGATGGGAAAGGTTGATAAAACGCTCTTCTTGTTGAGAAATGACAATGATCTTTTAATCGTTAGATTTACGTGGATGATATCATTTTGGGTGGCTCTTCTCATGATCTTGTTGCCAAGTTTGCAGATGATATGAGCAGGGAATTTGAGATGTCAATGATGGGAGAGTTGCAGTTCTTTCTCGGGCTGCAGATCAAGCAAACCAAGGATGGGACGTTCGTGCACCAAAGCAAATACACCAAGGACATTCTCAAGAAGTTCGACATGAGCGACTCCAAGCCGATGACTACGCCGATGAGTACGACTATGGCTTTGGATGCGGATGAGGACGGAGAACCAGTGGACCAGAAGGAGTACCGGAGCATGATCGGCTCCCTCCTCTACTTGACGGCGACGAGGCCGGACATACAGTTCAGCGTGTGACTGTGCGCTCGTTTTCAGGCTTCACCGAGGACCTCACATCGTCAGGCCGTCAAGAGGATTTTCAGGTATCTCAAGTTTACTCCTGAGCTGGGTCTTTGGTATTCTGCCGATTCCACTCTTGCACTTCATGGTTTTTCTGATGCGGATTTTGCTGGATGTCGTGTTGATCGCAAGTCTACTTCTGGTCAGTGTCAGTTTCTTGGTTCGTCTCTTGTGTCTTGGTCTTCTCGCAAGCAGTCTAGCGTAGCCCAATCCACCACTGAAGCTGAGTATGTTGCTGCTGCTAGCTGTTGTTCTCAGTTGCTTTGGATCACTTACACCTTGAGAGATTTTGGATTAGACATGTCCCATGTTCCACTTCTTTGTGATAGCACCAGTGCCATAAGCATAGCCAAAAATTCCGTGCTTCATTCCAAAACCAAACACATAGAAGTGAGGTACCACTTTCTGAGAGATCATGTGGAGAAAGGAAATATAGAGCTTGCCCATGTTTCTATCCAAAACCAGCTTGCAGACATTTTCACCAAACCACTTGACCAAGCTACCTTCACCCGCTTGCGAGGGGAACTTGGTGTGTGTGCGTTCTTCTGAGCTGAGTTTTGGAGGCTTCTCTTGTAGCATATGTATACTATTGTACCATCTTTGTATCTTGATGTACATTTTTCTAGTTTTTGTATCTTGATGTTTAGTTTTTCATCTTTGCATCTTGTGATATATCATGCTGCATTTGTATCATATCTTAGGATGAGCTTCTCCTATATGCAGTGATTACTACAACTTGCTACATTTTAGAGTTTAGGCAGGCTGGCTAGGGATTGATTGTATGGATGGCTATGCTCTTGATGGTTTTGATATATATTCTATTGAGATAGTCTCTTTTTGAATTAAAATGGAAAACTGAACTTAAACTCTTTCACCCATGAGTAAATGCTTTTGCATGTCTTGTTTGAGCCGAAATGGCTATATCTTGATTAAGATCATGCTAGGATGTGATATTCTTTTCAATTGGGTCAAAGACCTTTGTCATTGTAAATGTTTAGCCCATGCTTTATCTTGTGGAGGAGCATAAGCTTCTTTTTGTCGCAAAGACATTTCATGTACCATGCTTAACTTGAAAAATGAGATGTCTATGCATGAAAGAAGAAAGATGAGAAAAATATATATTTGCAGAAAATTATGCTCATGTCTCTATGCTTTCACCATTGCACACACTTGCACACATGGGTGCTAAGCGGTTGCATGTTGTTTTGCCGGAGAAGTCTCCCATGAGAAGTGAACACATGGCTCCGTGCTTTGACATGACATGAGGTAGGACTTGGGCGTTTATGTTGATCTTTTGTCAAGAATGCTTGTCCTTTCATGTTTTTGGTGAGATGAAGTTCATTTTTGCTTGAACAATCCATGGTTAGGACTTTGCTCATGTGGTGACATTTTTGATAAAACCACACAACTTGCTCATGGCTTTGTCAATTGGATATATGTCTTCACCTTCTTGATGGCAATGCCCGTGTGACATGATGAACTATCTTGTTTGCCTCTTCTCTAACTTGTAGCACTTTGTATTGCTCATTGTATATTTGAGAAGCTTGTAGTTGCATTTTGTACATTGTTCCTTGATTTGTGCATTGTCAACAAGGGGGAGAATTTCTGGAGCATTTTTGCAAGGGGGAGAAGTTGCTGAATTCGTGAGAAAGTTTTGTTCTAGAAATTGTTGGATTTGTGTGAGAAGTGAGAGTTTTGCCAAAATGGGAGGTTTTGAAAATTTGTGAAGTTTCTGAGAGTTTGAACATTGGAATATCTTGCTGGGCATATTTGGAAGGTTTTCAAGTTGGAACAGCATCGTTGCGAGTTTGCTTGTGCAAATTTTGCAATTTTGGGTTTGGTTGTCTGCCAGGGGCGGTTTAACCGCCCCCCTGGGCGGTTTAGCCGCCTCTGTGCTATGTGCACATGAGTTGTGAAAGTTTGAGCAATTTCGAGTGTTTTTCGCACGCATAAGTTCACTTGTTCAGGGGGGTTGCATCTTTGCAGGGGGAGTGCTTTGAATGTCCTGAAAAGTGATTTGGAGGTTTGAGATTTGTGATTGATGCTTTGTGCTTTTGCTCTTTTGCCGATGGTGTTGAGCCCTTTCGCTTCTTCTTGAAGGGTCGGCGTTTCTGGAGCTTTCTCTTGCGAAGTGACTTTGTTCTTAGCTTGTTCTTGCTTTTAGTCACTTGCTTGAGTCTTGTTTTCGATTTCTTTTATATTTTCTTTATCTCAATGGTTACTATGTGTGTGTTGTCAATGCACTCATCAAGGGGGAGATTGAGGACCCGGTGTGTCCGAGGACCGGTGGATGGTCGCTTCCTGGTGTGATGAGTGATTGACAACGTGGTGTGGATTGACGTTTCCCTTGGCTCGAGTATTGCAGGTGTAGAATGCGGCTTGGTTGCATTGGTGCAGGTGAAGAATAGGCGCGAAAGGTCCTAGCCATGGCGGCCTCCGAGGAGCGGAGAGACAAGTAGGCTTGGTTCGAGGGACCCAGTGGCCAGATGGATCAAGTGCGGTTCACATGCTGGCAAGAACGAGCAAGGGGACGTGGTTCTGGTGCGAGGTAGCGGCTGACAACCGAAGCTCACGCGGACGAGAAGCCGGCGCAAGGTAGCGGCTAACAACCGAAGTTTGCGCGTGGGGTTTGGTGATTTGGCCACAAAATCATCGGTGGACGGTTTCCCTTGGTTTGGGCCTCAAAACCAAGGCCGAGGACTCGACGAGGCGAGATTGGGCAGATGGGCTGAGCTGACCAGCTAGGGGCGGTTTAACCGCCTCCCCCTGGTCCGGCCCAAAATCGGCGTCGAGGAGCTTCGATCCGGAGGACACGCGGCGTGACTGCAAGGCTTGCGTCGGAGGGAAGCTAGCTTGCGGTGGAAGGTGTCCCAGCCAGAAAATATCTAAAAACCAAATGTCATATTTGCCCCTGAGGGGTATGTATCACTTAGGGGTAGTTTAGTCTTTAGAGCACCACCACTTGGACTACTAATAGGCCCTCCAGGGCATGGTGGCTGCTATCTCTCTAGTTATCTCTTTAGTTTTTTCTTTGAACTAGTTTTCCCTTCATCCCCTCCACCTAGAACTACTTTGAATCATTCCTAGTCTGTATAGGTGAATTCATGGTTATGTGATGGAGTTTGTGCTGCTCATCTTTGTGCAATGATTTGATTCCACGAGCTCCTTTTTCTTTTTCTATTTTCGGAGGTATTTTTGGAGCTATTTTTGGGGGATTTTCGTTCTTCTCTTCCTAGGGCGTTTTCTCTCGGATTTCTTTGGGAGATTCACGTATGAGTGCCTTGTGCCTCTTTTGCTGGTGATCCCTTGCCCCCAAACGCCAAGAATCGCTTTGGATTTGAGATTTTTGGGATGAACTCGAGGTCATGGTGTTCTTCACGAGATCTGAGATTCCGGGAGTTGTAGTGAGTTAGAGGCCGAGATCTTTTGGGAAAACACTCCACTGGAGGTCTAGATCATCTGACCAAAATCTCGCCTCAAGAGCTCAAGCGGTTTGGGAGATCCACTTTCGGTTTGACTTTTTCCCGAGGTTCCCAGACCAGGGCGGTTTAACCGCCCCCCTCACCCGGTTTAACCGCCTCCCTGGGTGTGTTGGATCGAGTCTTGTTTCGGGCCATTTTGTGTTCGTTTCGATCGATTCAAGTTCCGCTGCGTATTTCTTGTTCCTAGGGTCAGTAGCTTGACAGTGGCTACGTGATCTTGGCAAGATCGCTTTCGGAGGTTTCGGAGTTGATTTGGGAAAATAGCCGGATCGGTTGGAAAGAATTTTTATTGGCTCCCATTCACTCCCCCCCTCTCTGGTCGCCGTTTCGGTCCTTCACAAAAATACCCGAAGGAAGCAGAGTCCTAAAATTATGTCATGAAACTTTGTTCGGTTTTATTTATTGAAATAAAGATTTTTTTATTTTTATATATTTTTTGTGGAATTTGAAAGAAAGAAAGGAAAAAAAATGAATGAAAATACGGGTTACCTCCCGGCAGTGCTTGTTTGTGGTCAAAAGCTCGACCTTGGGAGCCTCTTTTCGAAGTAGCAGCTAGCTTGGTGTTGTGGCTCCCTCCATCACCAATCTTCGGATGTCATTTTTCTAGCTGCAGGGTTAGCACAACATACCACGACGAGATTTGCAATACTTATGATAAACAAAATCATCCATAACCACCCTTTTGAAATTGTTTTGATGGGGCATGTGATGGTTGGAGTCATCGTGTGTGCTAATGGTGGGAGTAGATGGAGTATCCACAGGGAAACATGGATCTTTGGGTTTCTCAAAGACGAAATATCCATGCTCATCATTTTCTTCCAAACCAGACATGGAATCTGCTACCTCAGGAATATCTATAGAGCAAACATTTTCAGAATCAAGCCTGTAGTATTCTTGAGGCGTATCTTTCTCTTTGATATGGAAGTCCTTTGATTTTTCTGGATCAAGAAGGAAAGCATTCTCCTCAAAATCGCAAAATTGATATGATCCTGGGAATTCTGAGGGGTTTGATGAGATAGGAGCTTTGAACTCCTCATCGGAAAATTCAAATTCGTCTTCCGAGAATTGAAACTCCGGATTGAGGGATGGTGAATCCTCCTTAGGAGCTTTGAACTCCTCATCGGAAAATTTGAATTCATCTTCCGAGAATTGAAACTCCGGATTTAGGGATGGTGAATCCTCCTTAGGGGATTCAGTCTTCCCGAGAGTGTTGAGAATCGGGATGCCGTCTTAAATAATGGAACATACTGCTTGGCATCGGTCCAAGATTCTTCTTGTGGGTTGGAGGTCACTACCTCAGATTTTCTATAGGCACCATCTTCTTTTCCTGGTGATGATGGGACATCACCGTATGCTATCGATTCATCGTCATCGAACATGGAATAAAAGAAAGGTTGATGATGATCATAGGAGGGCTTAGGATCTGAGGTAGGGGGTTTTGGTTCAGCAACTTTCTGTGGGCACGGTAATGGAGAATGACCAAAAGCATTCATTCTATCAGCAGGCTCTTGAGATTTTTCAAGCAGATCTTCATATACTCCGGTGTGCTCAGTATTCTTGAGCATCTTATCTAGGGTGGCTCTCCCCTCACTCACGGTTAAGAAGAAGAAAGAACCTTTAGAAGCTGCATCCAACTGGAGTGCACTCTCTTTTCTAAGACCACCAGCAAAGTATTGTAAGTACATAGCCTCGGGTATATCCAAATCTGGCCCTGAAGCTAAAAGTTTGGTCAAACGAGCCCAAGCTGCTCCCAAAGATTCTCCCTCTTGTTGCTTGAAAGAGAGGGCTTCTGTACGAAGGGCGACGACCTTCGATACGGGGAAGAATTTGAGACAAAACTCATCTTTGAGGGTATTCCAATCACCTTTTACGGTCCCTACGGTCATATAATACCATTCTTTGGCAACATAAGTCAGGGAGAATGGGAAGAGCTTCCATTTCACCGTTTCATGATGCATGCCTGGTATTGAGATGAGGGAGCAGTTCTGCTCAAATTCTCGTAGGTGGGTGTAAGGATTTTCATCCTTGTGCCTAGAGAAAGATTGTGATCGAACCAAGGCCGCAAGACTAGGGCGGATCTCGAAGCCTGAGGTATGGATGGGGTGTGATGAAGGTGGAGGCACCCAATGATTATGCCCTGGTGCCGAGAACTGATGGAGGGTAATGGAAGCTGAAGGACCGAAACGGCGACCAGAGAGGGGGGGAGTGAATGGGAGCCGATAAAAATTCTTTCCAAACAATCCGGCTATTCTCCCAAACCAACTCCGAAACCTCCGAGAACAATCTTGCCAAGATCACGTAGCCACTGTCAAGCTACTGACCCTAGGAACAAGAAACGAGCAGCGGAACTCGAACCAATCGAAACGAACACCAAAACGACCCGAAACTCGGCTCGATCTAACACACCCAGGGGGGCGGTTAAACCGGCCAGGGGGGGCGGTTAAACCGCCCGGGCCTGGGAGCCTCGGGAAAAAGTCAAAACAAAAGTGGATCTCCCAAACCGCTTGAGCTCTTGAGGCGAGATTTTGGTCAGATGATCTAGACCTCCAGTGGAGTGTTTTCCCAAAAGATCTCGGCCTCTAACTCAGTATAACTCCCGGAATCGCAGATCTCGCGAAGAACACCATGACCTCGAGTTCATCCCGAAAATCTCAAATCCAGAGCGATTCTCGGCGTTTGGGGGCAAAGGATCACCAGCAAAAGAGGCACAAGGCACTCATACGTGAATCCCCCAAAGAAATCCGAGAGAAAACGCTCGGGAACAAGAAGAACGAAAATCCCCCAAAAATAGCTCCGAAAATACCCACGAAAATAGAAAAAGAAAAGGGAGCTCGGGAAATCAAATCATGGCACAAAGATGAGCAGCACAAACTCAATCACATAACCATGAATTCACCTATACAAACTAGGAATGATTCGAAGTAGTTCTAGGTGGAGGGGATGAAGGGGAAAACAAGTTCAAAGTAAAACCTAAAGAGATAACTAGAGAGATAACAGCCACCAGCCCTGAAGGGGCCTATTAGTAGTCCAAGTGGTGGTGTCCTAAAGACTAAACTACCCCTAAGTGATACATACCCCTCAGGGGCAAATTTGACATTTGGTCTTCAGATATTTTCCGGCTCGGGCACCTTCCACTGCAAGCTAGCTTCCCTCCGACGCAAGCCTTGCAGTCACGCCGCGTGTCCTCCGGATCGAAGCTCCTCGACGCCGTTCTTGGGCCAGCCCAGGGGGGGGCGGTTAAACCGGCCCTGGGGGGCGGTTAAACCGCCCCTGACAGCCCAGCCAGGCCCAGCTGCCCAAGTCCGCCTCGTCGAGTCCTCGGTCCTTGGTTTTGAGGCCCAAACCAAGGGAAACCGTCCACCGATGATTTTGTGGCCAAATCACCAAACCCCGCGCGCAAACTTCGGTTGTTAGCCGCCACCTTGCGCCGGCTTCTCGTCCGCGTACGAGCTTCGGTTGTGAGCCGCTACCTCGCACCGGAACCACGTCCCCTTGCTCGTTCTTGCCAGCATGTGAACCGCACTTGATCCATCGGCCACCGGGTCCCTCGAACCAAGCCTACTTGTCTCTCCGCTCCTCGGAGGCCGCCATGGCTAAGACCTTTCGCGCCTGTTCTTCACCTGCACCAATGCAACCAAGCCGCATTCTACACCTGCAATACTTGAGCCAAGGGAAACGTCAATCCACACCACGTTGTCAATCACTCATCACACCAGGAAGCGACCATCCACCGGTCCTCGGACACACTGGGTCCTCAATCTCCCCCTTGATGAGTGCATTGACAACACACACATAGTAACCAATGATATAAAGAAAATATAAAAGAAATCGAAAACAAGACTCAAGCAAGTGACTAAAAGCAAGAACAAGCCAAATCAAAAGTCACTTAGCAAGAGAAAGCTCCAGAAACGCCGACCCTTCAAGAAGAAGCGAAAGGGCTCAACACCATCGTCAAAAGAGCAAAAGCATGAAGCACAAATCACAAACTTCAAATCCTCCAACTCACTTTTCAGGACTCTCAAAGCACTCCCCCTGCAAAAATGCAACTCCCCCTGAACAAGTGAACTTGTGCGTGCGAAAATCACTCGAAAATGGCTCAAATCATCCCACACTTTGTGCTCTCAGCACAGGGGCGGTTAAACCGCCCAGGGGGGGCGGTTAAACCGCCCCTGGCAGATGACCAAAGTGAAAATGCCCAAAATTTCACAAATCGACTCGCAACGATGCCGTTCCAACTTGAAAACCTTCCACATGTGCCCAGTAAGATATTCCAATGATCAAACTCTCAGAAACTTCGCAAAATTTCAGAAAACTTCATTTGGGCAAAAACTTCAACCTCTCACACAATTTCGACAAAAACTAGAGCAAAATTTTTCTTCTAAGTTCAGCAGCAACTCCCCCTTGCCAAATGCTCCAGAAATTCTCCCCCTTGTTGACAATGCACACATCAAGGCAAAAATGTACAAAATGCAACTACAAGCTTCTCAAATATACAATGAGCAATACAAAGTGCTACAAGTTAGAAAAGAGGCATTCAAGCTAGTTCATGATGTCACACGGGCATTGCCATCAAGAAGGTGAAGGCATATATCCAATTGACAAAGCCATGAGCAAATTGTGGAATTTTATCAAAAATGTCACCACATGAGCAAAGTCTTAACCATGGATTGTTTAAGCAAAAATTAACTTCATCTCACCAAAATCATGAAAGGACAAGCATTCTTGACAAAAGATCATCATAAACGCCCAAGTTCTACCTCATGTCATGTCAAAGCACGGAGCCATGTGTTCACTTCTCATGGGAGACTTCTCCGGCAAACAACATGCAACCGCTTAGCACCCATGTGTGCAAGTGTGTGCAATGGTGAAAGCATAGAGACATGAGCATAATTTCTGCAAAATTTCTTTTTCCCAACTTTCTTGTTTCAAGCATAGACATCTCATTTTTTTCAAGTTTTTCAAATTAAGCATGGTACATGAAATGTCTTTGCGACAGAAAGAAGCTTATGCTCCTCCACAAGATAAAGCATGGGCTAAACATTTACAATGACAAAGGTCTTTGACTCAATTGAAAAGAATATCACACCCTAACATGATCTTAAGCAAGATATAGCCATTTCGGCTCAAACAAGACATGCAAAGGCATTTACTCATGGGTGTAGGAATTAAGTTCAGTTTGTCATTTTAATTCGAAAAGAAGCTATCTCAACAGAATATATATCAAGACCATCAAGAGCATAGCCATCCATCCAATCAATCCCTAGCCAGCCTGCCTAAACTCTAAAATGTAGCAAGTTGTACCAATCACTGCATATAGGAGAAGCTCATCCTAAGATATGATACAAAAGATGAAATCAAGATACAAAAGCAGGAAAATAAAATGTACATCAAGATACAAAGATGGTACACAAATATACATATGCTACAAGAGAAGCCTCCAAAACTCAGCTCAGAAAACCGCACACACACCAAGTTCCCCTCGCAAGCGGGTGAAGGTAACTTGGTCAAGTGGCTTGGTGAAAATGTCTGCAAGCTGGTTTTGGGTAGAAACGTGGGCAAGCTCAATATCTCCTTTCTCCACATGATCTCTCAGAAAGTGGTACCTCACTTCTATGTGTTTGGTTTTGGAGTGAAGCACGGGATTTTTGGCTACGCTTATGGCACTGGTGCTATCACAAAGAAGTGGAACATGGGACATGTCTAAGCCAAAGTCTCTCAAGGTGTATGTGATCCAAAGCAACTGAGAACAACAGCTAGCAGCAGCAACATACTCGGCTTCAGTGGTGGATTGGGCTACGCTAGACTGCTTGCGAGAAGACCAAGACACAAGAGACGAACCAAGAAACTGACACTGACCAGAAGTAGACTTGCGATCAACACGACATCCAGCAAAATCCGCATCAGAAAAACCATGAAGTGCAAGAGTGGAATCGGCAGAATACCAAAGACCCAGCTCAGGAGTAAACTTGAGATACCTGAAAATCCTCTTGACGGCCTGACGATGTGACGTCCTCGGTGAAGCCTGAAAACGAGCGCACAGACACACGCTGAACTGTATGTCTGGCCTCGTCGCCGTCAAGTAGAGGAGGGAGCCGATCATGCTCCGGTACTCCTTCTGGTCCACTGGTTCTCCGTCCTCATCCGCATCCAAAGCTGTAGTCGTACTCATCGGCGTAGTCATCGGCTTGGAGTCGCTCATGTCGAATTTCTTGAGAATGTCCTTGGTGTACTTGCTTTGGTGCACAAATGTCCCATCCTTGGTTTGCTTGATCTGCAGCCCGAGAAAGAACTGCAACTCTCCCATCATCGACATCTCAAATTCCCTGCTCATATCGTCTGCAAACTTGGCAACAAGATCATGAGAAGAGCCACCAAAAATGATATCATCCACGTAAATCTGAACGATTAAAAGATCTTTGCCATTTCTCAGCAAGAAGAGCGTCTTATCAACCTTCCCCATCTCAAACCCCTTGCTAAGCAAGAACCCTCTCAGTCTACCATACCACGCTCTGGGTGCTTGCTTTAGGCCATATAAAGCTCGGTGGAGTTTGTACACTCGGTGTGGATATCTCTCACTCTCAAACCCGGGGGCTGCCTCACATACACTTCTTCCTCGATCACCCCATTCAAGAAGGCACTCTTCACATCCATTTGGTACAATTTGAACCCTTTAGCAACTGCAAATGCTAGAAGGATCCGAATTGCCTCCAAACGGGCAACAGGAGCAAATGTCTCCTCATAATCTATCCCCTCCTGCTGTGAAAACCCCTGAGCAACCAACCTCGCTTTGTTTCTCACAATCTCACCACTCTCATCCCTCTTGTTCTTAACACCCACTTGGTTCCTATGGGATGGCAATTTGGAGGTGGTTCTACTAACTTCCACACCTGATTTCTCTCAAAGTTTTCTAAGCTCTTCATGCATGGCATTGACCCAATCGGAATCAGATAAAGCGTGTCCAACATTTTGGGCTCAAAAGACGCGACAAAAGCAGAGTGAGCATAATGAGAGATGTTCTGTGACCTCGACCGTGTAGTGCGTTCATCCATGTTCCCGATGATCTTCGAAGGTGGATGATCCCGCTGTACCAGCCGGGGAGCTTCTCGCCTCGAGATTGCCTCCCCCTCAACATCAGCTTCCACTTGAACTCGATCTGGAGCGCGACTCGACGAAGGTGTAGCAGAAGGGGCCGTCGTCGAACGTCGTGGTAGTAGTGGAAGTAGAAGGTACACGATCTCCACACGGTGCCTGATCTCCTCATCAGTCTTCATCATCAAGCTGTTCTTCCTCAAAGATAGGGCTGTCCCAAGTCATCATCACCTGCACACTCAAAAGCAGAAGAGCTACACGGAATGGTCTCGTCGAAGGTGACTTCGCAAGTCTCCATGATTTGGTTAGTTTCAAGATTGAGCACACGATATGCTCGAGAATGATTAGCATAACCAAGAAAAATTCCATCCATCGAACGAGACTCAAACTTGTCCAAATTTCCTTTCTTCAAGATGAAACACTTGCAACCAAATACCCGAAAGTGACTCACACGGGGGGAACAACCATGGAAAAGCTCATAGCAAGTTTTCTTCTTGAAGGCACGAAGGAAAATCCGATTCGAAACATAACAAGCTGTGTTCACCGCTTCTGCCCAATACTTCCTAGGAGTCCTATGCTCATCTAGCATCGTCCTAGCCATCTCACAAAGTGTTCTATTCTTCTCTCAACAACACCATTCTGACAGGCAACATATGGCGAAGAGTATTGGTGTTCGAGACCAAGATCACGACAGAAGGCATCAAAACGAGTGTTCTTAAATTCCGTACCATTGTCGCTACGTATAGCTCTCATGGCACCACCATTACTCTCGTTTTTCAACCTCAAAATCAGATCTCGAACAAAATCAAAAGTCTCATCCTTCGACGCCAGAAAGAACACCCAAGCATACCGAGAAAAGTCATCAACAACCACAAGAACATACCACTTCCCACCAACTGAACGAACTCGAGCGGGGCCAACCAAATCCATGTGCAAAAGCTCCCCTGGACGCTCAGTCATAACATCTGTCAAAGGTGGGTGAGAAGCAGCAACCATTTTTCCATGCCTACAAGGTGCACAAACCAAATCTTTCTCGAACTTGAGCTTGGGCAATCCTCGGATAAGGTCAAGAGCACTCAAACGTGTGAGTAAATCAAAGCTCACATGACCCAATCTCCTATGCCACTTCCAAAGCTCAGAAGAAGTACCAGCGATCAAACACCGTGAAGGACCAAAAGATCGAGAAAAATCAGCACGAAAAATCTGTCCCTCAGGAATGATCATACACACAAGGTCACCTCGAGAATCAAGAATTTTCGAATCACCACGCTTAAAGCGAACCTCATAACCCTCATCAAGAAGCTGAGAAACTGAGAGCAAATTGAAACCAAGATTCTTGACAAGTGCAACCCGCTTCAACATGAAAGTGTCGCTCACCTGAATAGCACCCTCTGACAACACTCTACCTCTACCCTTATCCCGAAAGTGATGTACTGCCTGGACACCACCGGGGTCAGACTGGAGAACCACTTACCATTACCTGTCATGTGTCTCGAGCAGCCAGAATCCATCAACCAAAAGTTCTCCAAGCCTCCCACCTGCACAATCAGAACCGCGAACGAGAATGAGCGAATGACTCGACACTGGGGTTAGCACAAAACGAGTCAAACCAGTGTCGGTCCATCTGCTCAAAAGAGGGGTTAGCAAAATCAACTCTACCGCGTGAAACCCTCTCGTCTCTCACCATCGGACCTCTAGCACCACGCGGGGGAAAACGTGGCCTAGACTCTCTCCTAGCCTCAAAGCTACGGTCGAACCTCCCTGAACCAAACTGACCGCGAAACGGAGGCCGCCTAGCAAACTCACGAACAACTGGAACACCACGACTAGCAACCACAGGAACTGTACGCACAAAGGCGTCGCCTCTCGGCCAGGGTGAACGAGACACAGGCACACTACGAGAAGAGTAGTACCTGTCCCTGTTCCCCACCTCCTTCTCTCTTCTCACCTCCCTCTTCTTCCTCCAACAGAATTCCTCAAGGTGCCATCCCTTCCACAATGCTCACAATGGAAGCGGACTGGCTTTGGCTTTGGGGTTTCTCTCGGCTGTGCCCTCTCTCTCGGCTGGTAAACCCCACTCCTCACAAAGGTCACTCTCCTCTGAAAGTTCTCTGACTTAGGTGGAAACTTGGGAGGATCTGGAGTGGTGTCAAGCTTGTTCAGCAGGTGGTTTGGTTTGGGTGTGAAGGTGTTCTTGAGAATGGACTTTTGGTGGGTTTGTGGGAATGTTTGCAGTGGAGCTCTCTGGATCTCTTTCTCTCTCACCACTACTCTCACCAACCTTCTCAGAACCAAGACCACAACCATCAGCTCTCTTGAAACTAGCAATCAACATCTTGAGCTGAGGCTCACGACCAGACAACCAACCCAAACACTGTCTCAGCTCATCATTCTCATCTTGCAATCTATTCACACACTGTTCTAGCTCAACATTCTTTAAAGCAACAACATCACAAGCAGAACAGGAATTTGCAATAGGAGATTTAAGTTGTGCTTCAAGTGAACTAATCATGGTGCGTGATTCAAGCAACTGAGCATGCAAAGCAAGACAAGAAGTACAAGCGCCTAGCAAAGAAGACCTAGACTTCAACTCAGCAAGCTCAACCCTAGCACCCTCTAGTTCATCCAAGCAAGTCATGTGTTTCTCCTTAAGCACAACAAGATCAGCAATATGCACATCACAGAACGAGCATTCTACCTCATCAGACACAAGAGGAGCATTTTTCAAAACAGCAATCTCAGACTCAAGCGAAGCTGCTCTCTCCCTAGACTCGCAAAGCAAAGACTCAAACTCCATGGCCTTCTTTCCAGTCTCAGAAAGCAAGGTCTCAAGCTCAGCCACTCTATCCTTGGACTCTCCTAGCAAAGACCTAAACTCCCTCTTCTCCTTGTTGGTCTTCCTAAGCACATCATCGCGGTTATCGACCAACTGCTCTAACCTAGCAATCTCCTGACGCAAAGAGGTGGGATCTGTCAATACCTCATCCTCAGAGTCGGAGTCGGAGTCGTCCTTGCTCTTCACGGAGTCGTGCGCCATGGTGCAGTAGTCGACGGCGGCGAAGGAGATGCCGTTGAAGTTGCGGTTCAAGCTCTTCTACTCCTTGCGGTGGCCGCGGTCCTCATCTTCACTGCTTGAGCTTGACGACGTGTTGGTGGAGCTTGTGTCGATGTCGCTCGCATCAGCCACCATCGCTCGAGATCTGTGCTTCTTGTGTCCACCGTGCTTGTTCTTGGATCTTCTCTCGTCCTTGTTCTTCTGCTTGGAGCGGTACTCGTCCTTGGGACGGTGCTTGTGGTCGTCTCGCGGGCGGTGCTTGCGGTTGTAGTCGTTCTTGATCTCCTCGGGGCACTCGGCGATGAAGTGGCCCATCTTCCCGCATCTGTAGCACGTACTCCCCGCACGCCTCGAACCCTTGCGGTTCTGGTACATCCGCTCGAACCTCCTCGTGAGCAATGCGAGATCCTCCTCGCTCAGCACCTCATACTCTTCATCTGGAAGGGACACAAGAGAAGACAAAGCAAAGTGTCTAGGAGTGTTAGCATGTCCATATCCAGAGCCACCGACTAGAGCCAGACTATGGGGATCAGTCGGACTCTTAGCCTTGGCAAGCAACTGTCTGTCGACCTCGGAAGACTTCAACTTCGAGAAAAGCTCATCAACAGAAAGAGTCTCATAGTTTGCCGACTCCACGATCGCCTCAACCTTGGCACCCCACACGGATCTATCAAGTGCTTGCAGGAGCTTGATAGCTCGGTCATGATCCGAGTATGGGAGCACGGTAATGTTGGCTTTCATGTCGTTGACAATCGAAGTGAAACGCTGAAACAAAGCATCAACAGACTCTCCTGGCAAATGAGCAAAATTTTCATACTCTCTCCTGTACATCGAGAAAAGCCTAGCCTTGACATGGCTATCACCACCGTGGGCTACCTTGAGCTTCTGCCAGATCTGGCAAGCTAGGTCCTCGCCCAAAACACGCTCAAACTCCTCGGCGGACAAAGCACGGAACAAGTAGTCAACAGCTCGGGCATTCGCCTCAAATCTATCCTTTGCATCCTGGGCATCTAAGTTGGTGGGATTGACATAGTTTTCATCTTTCGTCACATCCCACAGCAACTTTCCTTTGCCTCGCAAGAAAGCGCCCATACGCGCGACCCAGTTCGGGTAGTTCTTCCCATCGAAGTGCGGAGGCCCGGAACCCCGATCTTGGTACGCCATCTTTGGATCTTAGACTGGTTAGAGTCGCAAAGACCCGTAACCGGCTCTGATACCAATTGAAGGACCGAAACGGCGACCAGAGAGGGGGGGAGTGAATGGGAGCCGATAAAAAATCTTTCTAATCGATCCGGCTATTTTCCCAAAACAACTCCGAAACCTCCGAGAGCAATCTTGCCAAGATCACGTAGCCACTGTCAAGCTACTAACCCTAGGAACAAGAAACGAGCAGCGGAACTTGAACCAATCGAAACGAACACCAAAACGACCCGAAACGCGGCTCGATCTAACACACCCAGAGGGGGGCGGTTAAACCGGCCAGGGGGGCGGTTAAACCGCCCGGGCCTGGGTGGGTCGGGAAAAGTCAAAACAAAAGTGGATCTCCCAAACCGCTTGAGCTCTTGAGGCGAGATTTTGGTCAGATGATCTAGACCTCCAGTGGAGTGTTTTCCCAAAAGATCTCGGCCTCTAACTCAGTACAACTCCCGGAATCGCAGATCTCGCGAAGAACACCATGACCTCGAGTTCATCCCGAAAATCTCAAATCCAGAGCGATTCTCGGCGTTTGGGGGCAAAGGATCACCAGCAAAAGAGGCACAAGGCACTCATACGTGAATCCCCCAAAGAAATCCGAGAGAAAACGCCCTAGAACAAGAAGAACGAAAATCCCCCAAAAATAGCTCCGAAAATACCCACGAAAATAGAAAAAGGAAAGGGAGCTCGGGAAATCAAATCATGGCACAAAGATGAGCAGCACAAACTCAATCACATAACCATGAATTCACCTATACAAACTAGGAATGATTCGAAGTAGTTCTAGGTGGAGGGGATGAAGGGAAAACTAGTTCAAAGGAAAAACTAAAGAGATAACTAGAGAGATAACAGCCACCAGCCCTGAAGGGGCCTATAGTAGTCCAAGTGGTGGTGTCCTAAAGACTAAACTACCCCTAAGTGATACATACCCCTCAGGGGCAAATTTGACATTTTGATCTCAGATATTTTCCGGCTCGGGCACCTTCCACTGCAAGCTAGCTTCCCTCTGACGCAAGCCTTGCAGTCACGCCGCGTGTCCTCCGGATCGAAGCTCCTCGACGCCGTTCTTGGGCCAGCCCAGGGGGGCGGTTAAACCGGCCCTGGGGGGCGGTTAAACTGCCCCTGTCAGCCTCACTCGGCCCAGCTGCCCAAGTTCGCCTCGTCGAGTCCTCGGTCCTTGGTTTTGAGGCCCAAACCAAGGGAAACCGTCCACCGATGATTTTGTGGCCAAATCACCAAACCCCGCGCGCAAACTTCGGTTGTTAGCCGCCACCTTGCGCCGGCTTCTCGTCCGCGTACGAGCTTCGGTTGTGAGCCGCTACCTCGCACCGGAACCACGTCCCCTTGCTCGTTCTTGCCAACATGTGAACCACACTTGATCCACCGGCCATCGGGTCCCTCGAACCAAGCCTACTTGTCTCTCCGCTCCTCGGAGGCCGCCATGGCTAAGACCTTTCGCGCCTGTTCTTCACCTGCACCAATGCAACCAAGCCGCATTCTACACCTGCAATACTTGAGCCAGGAGAAACGTCAATCCACACCACGTTGTCAATCACTCATCACACCAGGAAGCGACCATCCACCGGTCCTCGGACACACTGGGTCCTCAATCGGGTAACCTTCTCCCCCTCGGCAAATATCTTCTTGGATCGGTCTACCAATTGCTACATGAAGTATCAGTTCGATTGAGAAAAGGAGAACCAATTTCTTGTCTTAGCGGTCCTTGGTGGTTCATCAACTTATGGCTGAATCTGCATATGCACAAGGCCTGGAAGGTGGACCTCTTTAATCAAGGCTTCCCATCGGATCAATTAAAGGGGAACAAGATCACCCTTCGCAGATGTACATCTTTTGGAGAGGCCGCTACAACCCATAGTGGCGATAAGATGACCCCAAATCGGCTGGCCACATACTTCAACTGATTTTATAATGGCATCAATAAATCCGCCGTGATTTGGTTCGCCTACGAAGATCCAAACAATCATTTTGAAAATCCGACCACTTTTCAGTTGGACTCGGTTTTATCGGACGATTGCATGAAATCAATTCTTAAAGAAATGATCCGTCTGAATATTCTTCCAGTGGCTCGTGACAAACATGCTTATGAGTTCTACTACCCCTCCATGGTAGCAAGGCAACCAGGCTTCATCCAAGCTCCGATCAAGTTATTCTTTGCTGATTTAATCGGATATCGGACAAATGTGGAAAACGGTCTTGCTTTCTGCCGCCTCCTGGACCGAGTCCCTGATCTGAACATGTCCGATCTAAACACATGGAAATTGGTAGGCATCACCTCCATGGCCACGTCCAACTTCAAGAACTAGTGGGCCGAATGGTGCCAACATCTTTTTTGTGAACCGGCCTTATCATACTGCAAGATCTTCAATCCAGACTTTTCAACCAAACAAAAGGTACTTACTTCTCAAACATCTCTAATCCTCAATTGGTTCAGTTACTGATCTATCTCATCTGCAGGAAAAACGATTTCCCCCTCCCGAGAAAAGTAAAAGTGGCCGGCCGATTCAGTATGCGCCTGCAACCGATACTCCTCATATCGGGTATAATGCTCCATCGGCGGCGGACATCCTTAAAGGAAAGCCGATTAACCGTAGGGCCGGCACCTCTTCAAAGAAGACCACCAAGAAAATCAAGATTACAACAACCGACTCTCAAACAGCGGTTAATCTTCTTGTCGGTGCAGTCCATGAAGCGAATCTTCAACCTCCAACAGGTATCGACTCTTTCCATTATTTCAATTTCCCTTTTTCTCATAATCCGCAGAGCAAGGAAATAAAGAAAACATGGGATCGATACCTCCACAAGCTCCTCAACAAGACTCTCCAGCCCCATCATCATCGAATCACCCTGATCCGAATCCACTAGGTAATAAATCATCTTATCATATATCTGACATCGGTTAATTTTATCATGACAATTCTTCTTCCAGAGAAAATGACCGATCAATCATCAGAAGAATTGATTGTTCAAACTACCGAAGATCATCCTCAGCCGGAAACTGAAACAAGATCCTTCCAGCAGATACCGATAATTCGATCTAGAACTAGTTAAAATTCTTGATTCTATTTCTAACGTTCTTTTATTCAGAACGATCAAGCCGGAACTACTGCCGCCGAACAAGCTCCATCGGACACACATCCGATTCCGTCACCAAGACAGCCAACCCCTTCGATGAAGTGAACTTGAAACAGGTTATTTATTATCCCTTCACCCGATTGCTCTTTCTCTTTATTTCTTTTAATTCTAACAAGAATACTTTTTTAGGCCATAGATTCAATCGATAACAGCCTCTTCGATTTCCCAATCAAAGGCCTTTTGGATGTAGAGGAAGTTCAATCGGATGCGGCCACCCTTCCGCCTGAAATCAACACCTCTCTTCCAGAAGAAGTCAAGAACAAGCTATCGGATCTCTTAGTCCTACTAGAGCAAGATACCTCTGTGCTAATCCAAGACGCGGGACTGATCCGATCAATCCTTCACCAGCTGCGGCCTCATCTTAATCGCGAAGCTCAAGTGGCTCAAGCGGCCATCATCCCAGCAGCTTACATTGAAGGCCGTCAGATCGATTTCATTGAGGCTCAGCAAAAAATATCCGACCAGCAAAATCGAGAGTTGTTAATTAAGGAATCGGAGGAGAAAAGAAATGCAGCCAATGCTACTAGAGATAGGATTAAATTCCTTGAAAACAACCGCCCCACCATGGTGGCTAAAATCGATGAGCTAAAGACTCGTAAAGTAGCATTGGCAAACGAGCTCCGATTGGTCACTCAAAAGCTTGAAGAGGAGGAAAAGAAACTGCAACAGCTTCCAGCCACAATCGAAAGACTGAAGAAGACCCTCAAAGCTCAGGCATCTGAAGCACTTAAACTCCACAGGAATATTCTGGTGCAACAAGGATCGGTCGAAACCCATCAGCACGTCATCGATGACGTCAACCAGATCCGTTTGGGGGCATTAAATGTAGTCTGGTCTCTGCTGTAATGAACTATAACCTGACATCTATACATTTATGAGCTTGTAATGAATATTGTTTCCTGTAGATTTGACTTTTGCACTCCTTTAACTTTTGTATGATTACTTAGCCAATTTCCCGGCTTTGTTCATTAACTCGCATAAATGCTTTGCCTGACTCACAATTTTTTTCTTTTTCCCATGCAAAATTAAATACCGCGTCATGAACAACCTTCGATCCGAAACCTCTATAAATAGGAAGACCATGCCAATTCCTTTCCTCATCCCGAACACAAGTTTCTTATAGAAAATGGCATCGTTTCAACAGGTAAAAGTCTTCTCGATCTTGTTCTTCTATCGCCTTCTCTTACATCGATCCCTCTTGAATCCCAGAGACTCGACGGAATCATTGCATCAATCCAAGCAGGGAACACCTTGACCCCTATGATGAAGTCTTTCTTCAGGCTTACGCTGGAGAGATCAGAGAAAAGTTATCAGTTGATATAGTCCCCATTCTTCGCTCCATCAACTCCAACTGTCTGCCGCCAGGAGGAATCCCAGAAGTTCACCGCAGGGTTCAACTCCTTCAACTTTCTCTTCCTTTGCTTGAGGAGCAGCTATCTTCTTTGGAATCAAGAATAGATCTAAGGGAAGACCTACAACACTTGATAGATATTACTCGAGCCGATTGAGACAATACTGCAAGAGTTCTTCAAGAGCAACAAAGACTTGAAGCCTCGTATGAGCAACAAGAGGGCTATCTGAGAGCAATAGAAATCATCCAAGAATACCTAAACTCTCTGTAATTTCTTTTTTTTTTGCACTAAGGGCGATGCATGTCACATCGACCATGTATTATTCGATTTAGATTAAATCGGTTTGGGAACTTTCAAAACGGACAGGAATCCGATTCATTTTTCCCTTGCATGCTCTTATTTTTTACATCCATTAGGGCAACTCTTCAGGACCGATTGCTTGAATCGGTTGTAAACCAAAATCAGACATCTTAAGATAATCCAAATCAATAGCCTGTCCTAAGATGCAAGTTACTTCATAACTCCATGGGCAGACTTCAGCTGTCGCAATATTAAACGGAGTATCGGCCTTCACAACTTCAACCGAATCTCCAATCCACTGAACCACGCATTGATGCATCGTAGATGGAATGCAACAATTGGCATGAATCCAATCTCGTCCCAGGAGCATATTATAAGAACTCTTGCCATTGATGACAAAGAAGGTAGTAGGCAGAGTCTTGCTTCCGATTGTCAAATCAACACATAGTGCCCCCCGGGCCGAAGAGGTTTTTCCTTCGAAGTCCCGAAGCATCAAATCGGTTTTCATCAAATCGGATTCTCCTTTGCCGAGTTTCCTCAACACGGCATATGGCATAAGATTGACAGTAGCACCACCATCAACTAGCATCTTAGTCATTGGAGTCCCATTAATGTACCCTTTTAGGAACAAGGGCTCTAAATGCTGTCGGTCTTCTTCGTCTGGCTTTTCAAAAGTAGCAGGTGCCGATTCAAAATTTAACTGAGCAACCTTATCTTCAGTATCCGATTCAATTATTTCATCTGACGCCATAAACTCCCTTGGCAAAACAAATGCCATCAGAACATCGGCTGCTGGAATATCATTCCGATCATCTTGAGCCTTTCTACGCCAGACTAAGCTTCGATTACCTTTGCTATTAGCCCGACGTTGTTTTTCTAACTCAACCTGCCTCAACCTTTGAACACGTCTCTTCTGAGACTTAGTCAATCCTTCAGGACACCACTGGGTTGAGGTTCTTTGAATCGGTGAGAAGGTTGTTGATTACGAATCGGCCTTCTTTCAGGATCTCGTCGCATAATCTCATCATCAGGGACCAGATCATTAGCCATATCTTCAATCTCTTGGCTCATATACGGCTTCCTTCCCAATCGGTCTTTTATATCAACCCTGCGACCAAGTCTCTCATGAACAGGAATTCGCCGATTCGAATCATCTTGTAGATCTCTGCTCACTGATCGTCGATCTTGATATCGGACATCAGACCGATCATATTTGTTATCAAACACGGCCTCTTCATTGGCCGAGAATTCCAACCTTGTTCGTTGCACTCAGGGCAATTTTCAGGAGTAGGTAATTTAATTCCTTCTTCCCAGCAGTAAATGAAGAACGGGCACCTCCAATGATCAACATTGTTTTGCCTCATCTCTTCTCTAAATCGAACCTGCTTGTTTTCCCTCTGGAATTTATCAATCAATCCTCGGGAAGTAATCCGCCTCTCCTGACTCCTAGAGCTTCCAGCTTCCTCCGATTTTTTCCTTCCCTTTCAAATCGGACATAGAAACTTGAACTTTTGGATCAACAGCTCCCTTTTCCTTGGCTAATTGTGACGTAAGAATTCTCTTTGGAACAACATCTTTAGCTATTTCCACCATGTTAACAAGGAACGGATGTTGATCAATTTTCATCGGCTTGACAGGTTTCTTAGGCAACTCAAATTTAATCTTCCCCTGATCAATAGCCGATTGTAACTGTTGACGGAAAACTTTGCAATCGTTTGTATTATGAGATGTAGCATTATGGAACTCACAGTAAACCATCTTTTTCAATTTTTCCTATGATAGGCAGATAACTTGAGCAGCCCCCCTCTCAGCAGCTTGTCGAAGATTTTATCGGCCTTTGTAATATCGAAGCCAAATTTTTCAGGTTCTTTTTTGGCAAAGGGAACCGAAACTGGATTCTTATTTTTTCCCCACTCAGCAAGGCCGATTTCTTCTCCTTCGTCAGATTCACAATCAGATCCATAACCTGCATAGTTAACCCTTTTTTGATAATTCCTCCTCGGCTCATACTGTTGAATTTCATGCCCAGACATCCTCTGAACAATTTGGCTTATGCTTTCGAATTCTTGGTTAGCAAATTTATCTTTCAAATAAGGCAAAAGTCCATTGAAAGCTACCTTAGCCAATTGTTTATCGGTCAACATCAGACTGAAGCATTTATTTCTGACATCCCTGAATCGGCCAATGTACAGGGAAACCGATTCATCGTTTCTCTACCTCATGTTGGTCAAATCAGACAGTTTCTTCTCATGGACTCCAGCAAAGAAATACTGATGAAACTGTTTTTCCAAATCGGACCATGTTATTATTGAATTAGGAGGCAGGGTCATGAACCAATTAAAAGCCGATCCAGACAAGGAACTTGAAAACAATCGAACCCTCAATGGATCGATATTAGCAGCCTCTCCGCACTGCATAAGGAATCGGCTAACATGTTCTATAGTTGAAACATCATCCTGACCAGTAAACTTTGTGAATTCAGGGATCCGATATCGAGGAGGGTAAGACATCATGTCATAATGTGCAGGATAAGGAGGGCGATACTTGACGCTTTGAACTTTTGGTTTTAAGCCGAACTGATTTTGAATCACATCGGCTATCTGGGATGACCAATCAATTAGTTTCTGAGAAGACTGCTCCATAGGTTGATCATCCGATTGTGGCAATGGCACTCCTTTGAACTAAAAGCTAGCGGGTGGTGGAGTCTGGGGCGCCCCTGGAGCAGGAGGTACAGTAGGAGTTGGAGGTACATAAGTTTGAATCGGCTGAGAAGCCGATGTATTAGCTTGACCAACGTTGGACTGCACCATCTGATTAGGTTGCTGATTATTGAATGGAGTAAAGTTGGTTGGCACTCGCATCTGATACAAGGTTTTATAATTGCTATCTACCAGAGACCAAGTTTTCCCATCGCTATGTTGAACCCAGGCAACACCTTCTTTCTGTGACACAGGCTCTTCCTCATCCTTCTTGCCAAAATCGGGTGGCATACCCCATCCTGTCTCTGGGTTATAAGTGCCCTTTGGTGCTGAATAACATGAACTATGAAGCCCTGCCATCTGCGAAGTTGATTTATCTGATGAGCTCATAGATGTTGTGTTCCCAGTAGCCGATCCAGACGGCTGACTAGCCGATTGGCTTTGAGAATTCATAGCTCCAGCCGATTGGTTCTGAGAATTCATGGCACCCATAGAAGAGGACTCCGGAATTGAAGTAGTATCCGATGTCAATCCTACAGATGTAGGTGCCGAAAAAGTAGCTGTAGTCGATCCACTAATGCTGGTAGATATATTTGGGACCGATGCAAAGGTTCCAGTAGCAGTATTCGACGTCAACAGAGTCGACCCGAAGGCCCCAGTAGTAGTACCCGACGCAAATGGAGTCGATCCAAAGGAGCCAGCAGTAGTACTTGGCGCAAACGGAACTGGTCCGAATGCTGATGCAGTAGGATTTCCATAATAGGGAGGGTTTCCATAAAAGGGAGGACTTCCATAAAAAGGATATGGAGGATGATATGCTGGACCTCTAAACCCTGCCAACGTTGGATCCTCATAAAGCTGAACTAATACAGCATTGCGTACCGTATTTGTCAACACAGGAGAATGAGTAACGAAAGCATTCTTAATAGAAGTATCAACCATATCCTGAAGCTTCACAGATGATTCAGCAATAGTAATTGTACGAGGAAGAGGAAGTGGAGCTTTCTTAATGGCTTCTCCCCTTTTAGTAGACATGAAAGATTTAAGATACTCCTTACGGTATTCTTCCTGGTGAAGCTCAAACTCCTTCTTCTGTTCCTCATTGAAATCTTCAATTTTTACTTCAATGATGTTCTCAGGATTTACATCACTTGAGTTAGTTTCCTTTTCAGCACCCTTGACAGTAGGTGACTTCTTTGGTGCCATCGCGAGCTTTTCTTCTCGTGTCCCACTGGGCGTGCCAAAAGTGTGTTGACACAAAAATCAGGCGGAGACAGATGTGCACTAACACACGATCAGAGGCGTGACCTTGAAATCCGGGGCGTGCCAGTCAATCTGACCTGTTGATTGACAAGGATAAAATCGGAGGTTCAGAAACAGCCGAGGAGCCGATTTTTTCGTTAGTATAGTCAAATGCAAGACCGATTCCGATATAAGATGAAAACATGACAGGGAGCCGATTTCAACACATCAAACAGCAAGTAGCCGACTGATAACTAAGCAATAGAAGACAACCGTGAAGCGATCCGATACAGCTTAGCAGAACAACACTTAGAGCAATATTAATCAGCTATCAGATAAATATTAGATTATGCCTTTGACAGAGCCGATTGGATAAAACCCTAAGCTGGATAGATGGTGGTAAAAGCTAAAAACAACAAGAAAAAGACTTGCAGATCTAGCAGATACCGATAACAGTCGAAAAAATCTAAACGGAGCAACAGCGATGCGCCCGATGCTAAAGCTTAGATATTACTCAGTAGAAGCGGAACTCACGAGCAAGCCTTGGAGATCTGGATCACCTCGACTAGCCTAGGAGAACTCGTTGAAAGAGAAAAAGCTTGGCGAAGTCGCCGACTTGTAAGTAAATTGCGAGTAGTAAATGCGAAGTAATAAAGATTTGTTTATTGATGTGTATCTAACTTTCTCACGACCCTTAGGGTTTATATTTATACCCTAGAATTACAGACTCCAAGCCGATCATGACATGAACAAACTTGATGCGAAAGAAAGAAATTATTTAACCTAAGACTCTTAAACGACCTGGCCCATCACCGGCCTTATTCAGCCCAAAGCTCACGACGCTCTTGATCGGTCCTCCGAGTCCGATTCTGAATCCATGGTCCGTATCCGATCCGATTCTGACTCGAACTCCTCCTTCAACCCTGGTCCGATCTCTTATCAATCTTCTTCAAGCGCCGGCCTCGACACGTGTCAAAAAACGCCATCAACACAAGTTTTCTTCTTGAAAGCGCGAAGGAAAATCCGATTCGAAACGTGACAAGCTGTATTTACCGCTTCAGCCCAAAACTTCCTAGGAGTCCTATGCTCATCTAGCATCGTCCTAGCCATCTCACAAAGCGTCCTATTCTTCCTCTCAACAATACCATTTTGGCAAGCAACATACGGCGAAGAAAACTGGTGTGCGAGACCAAGATCACGACAAAAAGCATCAAAACGAGCGTTCTTAAACTCCGTACCATTGTCACTGCGTATAGCTCTCATGGCACCACCATTACGCTCGTTTTTCAACCTCAAAATCAGATCTCAAACAAACTCAAAAGTCTCATCCTTACTCGCCAAGAAAAACACCCAAGCATATCGAGAAAAATCGTCCACTACAACAAGAACATACAACTTCTCGCCGACTGAGCGAACGCGAGCGGGACCAACCAAATCCATATGCAAAAGCTCCCCTGGACGCTCAGTCATCACATCAGTCAAAGGTGGATGAGAAGCGGCAACCATCTTACCATGCCTACAAGGTGCACATACCAAATCTTTCTCAAACTTGAGCTTGGGCAATCCTCGGATAAGGTCAAGTGCACTCAAGCGAGTGAGTAAACCAAAGCTCACATGACCCAATCTCCTATGCCACCTCCAGAGCTCAGAAGAAGTACCAGCTATCAAACACTGAGAAGGACCAAAAGACTGAGAAAAATCAGCACGAAAAATCTGTCCCTCGGGAACTATCCTACACACAAGATCACCACGAGAATCCAAAATCCGAGAAGAACCAGTCTTAAATCGAACCTCATAGCCCTCATCAAGTAACTACGAAACCGAAAGCAGATTGAAACCCAAATTCTTCACAAGAGCCACTCGTTTCAAAACAAAATTGTCGCTCACCTGAATAGCACCCTCAGACAACACTCTACCTTTACCCTTATCCCCGAAAGTGATGTACTGCTTGGACACCACCGGGGTGAGACTGGAAAACTACTTCCTATCACCTGTCATATGTCTCGAGTAGCCAGAATCCATCAACCAAAAGTTCTCCAAGCCTCCCACCTGTACAATCAAAAACGAGAACGAGAATGAGCGAATGACTCGACGCTAGGGTTAGCACAAAACGAGTCAAACCAGTGTTGGGCCATCTGCTCAAAAGAGGGGTTAGCAAAATCAACACCACTTCATGAAACCCTCTCGTCTCTCATCATCGGACCTCTAGCACCACGTGGGGGAAAACGTGGCCTAGACTCTCTCCTATCCTCAAAGCTACGGTCGAAACTCCTTGTAACAAACTGACCACGAGCAGGAGGCCGTTTAGCAAAACCACCACGAGCTGGGACACCACGACTACCCAAAGAAGGAACTGTACGCACAAAAGCCTCTCTCCTAGGCAAAGGTGAACGAGACACAGGCACACTACGGGAAGAGTAGTACCTGTCCCTGTTGCCCATCTCCTTCTCTCATCTCACCTCTCTCTTCTTCCTCCAACAAAACTCCTCTAGGTGACCATCCCTTCCACAATGCCCACAATGAAAGCGGACTGGTTTTGGCTTTGGGGTTTCTCTCGGCTGTGGCCTCTCTCTCTGCTGGTAAACCCCACTCCTCACAAAGGTCACTCTCTTCTGGAAGTTGTTTGTCTTTGGGGGAAACTTGAGTGGATCTGGAGTGGTGTCAAGCTTGTTCAGCAGGTGGTTGGGTTTGGGTGTAAAATCATTCTTTGGGATGTTTGTGGTGGAACTGGTTTGCTCTCTCTCTTTCTCACCATCACACTCATCAAGCTTCTCAGAACTCAAACTACGACCATCAGCTCTCTTAAACCCAACAATCAACATCTTAAGTTGTGGCTCGCGACCAGACAACCAACCCAAACACTGACGCAACTCATCATTCTCATCTTGCAAACGATCAACAGATTGTGCTAGCTCAACATTCTTCAAAGCAACAACATCACAAGCAGAACAGGAATTTGCAATAGGGGATTTCAATTAAGCTTCAAGCGAACTAATCATTGTACGAGATTCAAGCAACTGAGCATGCAGAACAGGACAAGAAGTATAAGCACCTAGGAAAGAAGACCTAGACTTCAACTCAGCAAGCTCAACCCTAACACTCTCTAGTTCATCAAGGCATATCATGTGTTTGTCCTTAAGAGCTACCAGGTCATCTAGATGCATATCACAAAAAGAGCATTCAATCTCATCAGAAACAACAGGAGCATCTTTTAATACAACAATCTCAGACTCACTCAACAAAGAATCAAAATCAGTCACCTTCTTTCCAGTCTCAGAAAGCAAGGTCTCAAGCTCAGCAACCCTATCCTTTGATTCACCTAGCAAAGATCTAAACTCTCTCTTCTCCTTGTTGGTCTTTCTAAGCACATCATCACGATTATCGACCAACTTCTCAAGCCTAGCAATTTCCTTACGCAAAGAGGTGGGATCTGTCAATACCTCATCCTCGGAGTCGGAGTCGGAGTCGTCCTTGCTCTTCATGTTGTTGGAGTCGTGTGCCATGGTGCAGTAGTCGACGGCGGTGAAGGAGAGCCCGTTGAAGTTGCGGTTCATGTGCTTCATCTCCTTGCGGTGGCCGCGGTCTTCATCCTCGCTGCTCGAACTCGACGTGGTGAGGCTGGAGCTGGTGTCGATGTCGCTCGTGTCAGCCACCATAGCTTGAGATCGGTTCTTCTTGGAGCCACCGTGCTTGCTCTTCGTCTTCCTCTCCTTGTTCTTGTGCTTGGAGTGGTACTCGTCCTTGGATCTGTGCTTGTGCTCATCTCCCGGGCGATGAAGTGGGCCATCTTCCCGCACCTGTAGCACGTACTCCCCGCACGCCTCGAATCCTTGCGGTTCTGGTACATCCTCTCGAACCTCCTGGTCAGCAACGCGAGATCCTCCTCGCTTAGCACCTCATACTCTTCATCTGGAAGAGACACAAGAGAAGACAAGGCAAAGTGTTTGGAAGTATTAGCCTGTCCATAACCAGAGCCACCGACTAGAGCCAGACTATGGGGATCAGTCAGTCTCTTAGCCTTGGCAAGAAACTGTCTATCAACCTCAGAAGATTTCAACTTAGAGAAAAGCTCGTCAACTTTCAAAGTCTCATAGTTAGCCGACTCATGATCGCCTCAACCTTGGCACCCCACACAGACTGATCAAGTGATTGCAAGAGATTGATAGCTCTGTCATGATCCGTGTATGGGAGTGCGGTGATGTTGGCTTTCATGTTGTTGACTATAGCAGTAAAGCGCTGAAACATCGCATCAACCGACTCACCCTGCAACTGCCCAAAGTTCTCATACTCTCTGCGGTACATCGAGAAAAGCCTAGCCCTCACATGGCTATCACCACCATGGGCTACCTTGAGCTTCAGCCAGATCTGGCTAGCAAGGTCCTCACCCAAAACTCGCTCAAACTCCTCAGTCGACAAAGCACGAAACAAGTAATCAACAGCCCTAGCGTTGGCCTCGAACTTATCTTTTGCATCCTGGGCATCTAAGTTGGTAGGATTGACATAGTTCTCATTTTTCTTCAGCATCCCACAACAACTTTCCTTTGCCTCGCAAGAAAGCGCCCATACGCGCAACCCAGTTTGGATAATTCCTCCCATCGAAGTGTGGAGGCCCGGAACCCTGATCTTGGTACGCCATCTTTGGATCTTAGACTGGTTAGAGTCGCAAAGACCCGTAACCGGCTCTGATACCAATTGAAGGACCGAAACGGCGACCAGAGAGGGGGGGGGAGTGAATGGGAGCCGATAAAAATTCTTCTCAACCAATCCGGCTATTTTCCCAAATCGACTCCGATGCCTCCGAAAGCGATCCTGCCAAGATCACGTAGCTACTGTCAAGCTACTGACCCTAGGAACAAGAATGACGCAGCGGAACTCAAATCGATCGAAACGAACACAAACCGAACCAAAACACGACTCAGTTCAACACACCCAGGGGGGCGGTTAAACCGGGTCAGGGGCAGTTAAACCGCCTAGGCCTGGGAGCCTCGGGAAAAAGTCAACTTGAAAGTGGATCTCCCAAACCGCTTGAGCTCTTGAGACGAGATTTTGGTCAGATGATATACACCTCCAGTGGACGCTATTCCCAAAATATCTCGGTCTCTAACTCACTAGAACTCTCGGAATCTCAAATCTAAGGAAAAGACCCATGACCTCGAGTTCATCCCAAAATCTCCAAATCCAAAGCGATTCCTGGCGTTTGGGGGCAAGAATCACCAGCAAAAGAGGCACAAGGCACTCATACGTGATTCCCTCAAAGAAATCCGAGAGAAAACGCCCTAGGAAGTGAAGAACAAAAATCCCTCAAAAATCCCTCCAAAAATACCTCCGAAAATGGGAAAACGAAAAGGTGCTCGTGGATTCAAATCATGGCACAAAGATGGACAGCACAAACTCAATCAACCAACCATGAATTTACCTATACAAAACTAGAAAAGATTCGAAATAGTTCTAGGTGGAAGGGATGAAGGGGAAACTACGAGTTCAAGAGAAAATAAAAGGATAACTAAAGAGATAGCAACCACCAAGGCCTAAGGGCCCTATTAGTAGTCCAAGTGGTGGTGCTCTAAAAGACTAAACTACCCCTAAGTGATACATACCCCCTCAGGGGCAAATTTGACGTTTGGTTTCAGATATTTTTCGGCTGGGACACCTTTCACCGCAAGCTAGCTTCCCTCCGACGCAAGCCTTGCGGTCACGCCGCGTGTCCTCCAGATCGAAGCTCCTCGACGCCGATTTTGGGCCGGCCCAGGGGGAGGCGGTTAAACCGCCCCTGGCTGATGCCACAGCCCAGTCGCCCATCTTCGCCACGTCGAGTCCTCGGCCTTGGTTTTGAGGCCCAAACCAAGGGAAACCGTCCACCGGATGATTTTGTGGCCAAACCATCAAACCCCGCGTGCAAGCTTCGGTCGTGAGCCTCTACCTTGCACCGGCTTCTCGTCCGCGTACGAGCTTCAGTTATGAGCCGCTACCTCGCACCGGAACCACGTCGCCTTGCTCGTTCTTGCCACCATGTGAACCGCACTCGATCCATCTGGCCACCGGGTCCCTCGAACCAAGCCTACTTGTCTCTCCACTCCTCGGAGGCCGCCATGGCTAAGACCTTTCGCGCCTGTTCTTCACCTGCACCAATGCAATCGAGCCGCATTCTACACCTGCAATACTTGAGCCAAGGCAAACGTCAATCCACTCCACGTTGTCAATCACTCATCACACCAAGGAAGCGACCATCCACCGGTCCTCGGACACACCGGGTCCTCACATATGCAGGTTGGATTTGTAAAATAACTCCACGACACCAAAGCATGGTTTCAAATTCGCAAAGAAAACATTCAAATTCGCCAAAAATGCAAAAAATATCACTTCTTGCGTCATCTCTTAATGAAAGCGTAATGCTTTGTGCCTCCGACGGGTGGGACCAGTGGACCTGTGGACCGGCGGTTTCCTCCACTGGCGGCACCTCGCGCGCAACACGCGATAACGAGGAAGCTTATTCCAATCGAGTGCATTCGGTCGTGTGGCACACAGGTCAGACCCACATGTCGGCGCCGATCCCATGATCAGCTGTTGCTCAGATCTTCATTCATCTTCTATTTTTGTATTTAAATCCTTAATAAAAACTTCCAACATGTATAGATTTCACATATGGCGTCCAAATCCGGTGTTTCTTTTTTACGAATTCGTACGAAAACAATACCTACCACTTGCACTCAATTGCATCGTCGTAATTGAATCTGATTTTCCAGCGTTTTACAAACTCATGTACCTTTTATTGTTCATAAACTTATAACTCCCCAATTTACACTTGTATTGTTGCAGTGTGTTGTTTGTGGGTAAACACAACCTAGCTACACCTCCATCCACAAAAGAGTAAATTTGCACGTTAACATGGATTCCACAGTTGTGTATGATGGTCTACCTTTAGTTTGACTTGAGTGACCATGTATATGTTGTTGAGATGGTAGCTAGTGCTCCCACCCACACACTCATGAATACAATTCACTATAATTTGTACAAGGGGTGTGCATATGAGGTTGGATTTGTAAAATAACTCAACGACACCAAAGCATGGGTTCAAATTCGCAAAGAAAACATTCAAATTCACCAAAAATGCAAAAAATATCACTTCTTGCGTCATCTCTCTATGAAAGCATAAAGCTTTGTCCCTCCGACGGGTGGAATCATTGGACCTGTGGATCGGCGGTTTCCTCCACCGGTGGCACCTGGCGCGCGACGCGCGATAACGAGGAAGCGTATTCCAATCGAGTGTGTTCGGTCGTGTGGCACACAGGTCGGACCCACATGTCGGCGCCGATCCCATGATCAGCTGTTGCTCAGATCTTCATTCATCTTCTATTTTTGTATTTAAATCCTTAATATAAACTTCCAACAATTATAGATTTCACATATGGCGTCCAAATCTGGTGTTTCTTTTTTCCTAATTCATTCGAAAACAATACCTACCATGTGCACTCAATTACATCGTCGTAACTGAATCTGATTTTCCAGCGTTTTACAAACTCATGTACCTTTTATTGTTCACAAACTTATAACTCCCCAATTTACACCTGTATTGTTGCAGTGTGTTGGTTGTGTGTAAGCACAACGTAGAAACACCTCCATCCACAAAAGAGTAAATTTGCATGTTAACATGGATTCCACAGTTGTGTATGATGGTCTACCCTTTAGTTTGACTTGAGTGACCATGTATATGTTGTTGAGATGGTAGCTAGTGCTCCCACCCACACACTCATGAATACAATTCACTATAATTTGTACAAGGGGTGTGCATATGCAGGTTGGATTTGTAAAATAACTCAACGACACCAAAGCATGGGTTCAAATTCGCAAAGAAAACATTCAAATTCGCCAAAAATGCAAAAAATATCACTTCTTGCGTCATCTCTCTATGAAAGCGTAAAGCTTTGTGCCTCCGACGGGTGGGACCAGTGGACCTGTGGACCGGCGGTTTCCTCCACCGGTGGCACCTCACGCGCGACGCGCGATAACGAGGAAGCGTATTCCAATCGAGCGTGTTCGGTCGTGTGGCACACAGGTCGGACCCACATGTCGGCGCCGATCCCATGATCAGCTGTTGCTCAGATCTTGATTCATCTTCTATTTTTGTATTTAAATCCTTAATAAATACTTCCAACAATTATAGATTTCACATATGGCGTCCAAATCTGGTGTTTCTTTTTTCCTAATTCGTACGAAAACAATACCTACCATGTGTACTCAATTGCATCGTCGTAATTGAATCTGATTTTCCAGCGTTTTACAAACTCATGTACCTTTTATTGTTCACAAACTTATAACTCCCCAATTTACACCTGTATTGTTGCAGTGTTTTGTTTGTGTGTAACCACAATGTAGCAACACCTCCATCCACAAAAGAGTAAATTTGCATGTTAACATGGATTCCACAGTTGTGTATGATGGTCTACCCTTTAGTTTGACTTGAGTGACCATTTTATGTTGTTGAGATGGTAGCTAGTGCTCCCACCCACACACTCATGAATACAATTCACTGTAATTTGTACAAGGGGTGTGCATATGCAGGTTGGATTTGTAAAATAACTCAACGGCACCAAATCATGGGTTCAAATTCGCAAAGAAAACATTCAAATTTGCCAAAAATGCAAAAAAGTATCACTTCTTGCGTCATCTCTCTATGAAAGCGTAAAGCTTTGTGCCTCCGACGGGTGGGACCAGTGGAGTGTTGACGGCCATTATAACCTCGTAGTGACCGTCAACATTTCGGGAAAATGAGGATGATCATACCATATTCCATACATAAAAGTATCTTTATTGATAAATTCCACAAGTTTTGGATGAGTTATGGTTGCAGGACAAAACAGGTGAAACAGGAGCCAAACCTGGCACAAGGCCAGGCCGGCCGGCCTAGCCCAGGCCGACCGGCCTCCCCTGGCCAGGTCTGGCCACGTCACTGATCCACAAGCTCAAGGAAACACACAGGATGATCAAGCACCGTGCAAACAACGTCGGTTTGATCCAAGGACCCGAAAGGCCTAGAGTGCAAGACTCATGGATTAGAGGGCCCACAACTTCGGATTCTTGGACAGCCTCAACTGAACGCAACCGTTACCGACCTCAGGGAGCAATCAGGACCGTCCACGACGAAGTCGGTGGCCAGACGTGCCAGGTGTAGGCCGATCGGCCTACACCAGGCCGGCCGGCCTGTTGCTGTGGCTTCAAGCTACCCTCTTCAGCGTGGATGCTAAGCAGGATGGTGGCGTGAAGATTAAGCTGACATCCACCCCATGGAGGCTATAAAAGGCTGCTCATTCTTCCATTCAAGACACACCCCACATCACTCAAGTCTCTACTTGAAGGGAGCTCTAGTATCTTTTTCATTTCTTAGATTAGGATTAGAGTTGGGAGTAGAGTCGAGTCGAGCTTAGCTCGGATCTTCGTTGTCTTCAGAGTTCTGGTAAAGCTCTTGTATCCTTTCCTTCTTTTGAAGAGTTTATTTATACAATTACTTTCTTATTTCAGAGCTTAAGTTTATCTTTTGTCTTTCTGTCTTGCTCTTCTTTTAGAGTAAAGATCTTGCTCTCTTTAGAGCAAAGTCCTATCCCCTTTAGTTTTAGTGTAGAGTTTAGTTTAGCTCTACCGGGCTTTATCTCGCGGGTTTGCTCGCCTTGACCGGGCCGTAAGATGCCTTAGGGAAGACGGGGATTTCTCTTGACAGGCCTCAAGAGAAATCTTAATCATCGAGTGCAGACGTGGTGTCTGGCTTGTTGATTAACTAGGAAGTGTGTTGCACCCCACGGAACTGCAGTGGTAGGCGGCAGGTGGTGACAGCCCTGTCTATCCTTCGTAGTCCACCAGGTTCGGGTGTATTCATAACAGTAGTGCTGAGCCCGGAGAACCCCCTCTCTCATCCCGTTCTGAGGTTCTCCCGTTCTAGCCGTCGAAGCGAGCTCTGTTCCCGGTATCTAAGCTAGGGTCTAGGCTAAGGCTAGAGTGCCTTTTGCTCTGAGTTAGAAAGAGTCTAGGTCCGGTCTCTCCCAACGTCTTTCCTTTTCTTTAGAAATAGGTGCTCCGTGTGTCGCTGGTCTTTCAGACCTTCTATCCGGTCATTAATTTGACCATTATCCACCCAAACCTAGAGTTTGTGCCCCTAGGTTTGTGGCTTGATATTCCTGGCAAGATATATCATTTCATTCTTCAATACACTTTAACCATCTGCTTCCCTGTGGAAATATGAATACGATACCCTGGGGTTACTCCCGAGGTGAAGTGCTACAACGAGATATATTCTGTGCGCTTGCAGAATTAATTTTTGCATACAACGACATATATCTACGCGTTCTTGAGCGTTGCTAAAACGTGACGCTAAGGAGTGCCAACAAGCATTTCTGGCGCCGTTGCCGGGGAAGCAATTGGCTAAAGTTATTGTTGAACTGTTTGATTATCTTTACAGATTTACCAAACCACTAACCTTAGTGACCTCACCACTGCAACATTCGTCTATTTTTGATGTGTTTGCAGGGTAGTGCATGACTGGTTTCAACCTGCCATCAAACTTTGATCCCAATCCAGAACGCATTGGAAGAGTAGTGCGAAAGAGAGTCGTACCTCCTCAGATTTCACTCAGCTCAAGCAACATATTCGAGTCATCATCCGACTCCGAGTCCGAGTCAGATTCAGATTCGTCGTTTTCTTCAGCCCCAAAGTCTCCAGAGATCATGGCTCAGGCAAAGAAGACGCTCCGTGAGTTCTTAGCCCCGTCAAGCAGCAACTTCCCGGGACTGTCAAACGCACAGGAAGGTGCATTTGAGCTGAGGACTGGCTTGGTAAACATGGTTCAGGTCAGCCCTTTCTGCGGAAAGGCGATTGAGGATGCGAACGCTCACCTTCGGAATTTTCTGGAGGTGTGCAGCACCATCAACCCCAATGGCACACCGATCAACAACATCCGCCTTCAACTCTTCCCATTCTCCTTGCTTGGGAAAGCAAAGGAGTGGTTTTACGCCAACAAGGCATCATTCGAAGGACGCTGGCAGACTTGCATAGACGCATTTCTGGCCAAGTACTTCCAGGTGGGCAAGACCAATGCCCTCCGAGGAAAAATCACTAGCTTTCAGCAGGTAGACGGAGATACAATTCCCGAAGCTTGGGAGCGACTGCAAGAGTATATTGCAGCCTGCCCCCACCATGGTGTGGAAGATTGGCTGATTACCCAGAACATCTTCCACAGCATGAGTCATCGATCGCAAGAGATGTTGGATGCAGCCGCAGGAGGAGCTTTCCTCTCGTTGGATGTAGACGCAGCGAAGGCGCTAATCGAGAAGATATCCACTCACCAGAGCTGGATAGGAGAAAGACAAGCTCCCCGCAAGGGAGTACATCAAATTGACTCCGTTGATATGCTGGCCGCTAAGATGGACCTCCTCTTAAAGAAGATGGAATCTTCCGGCAAGGAGATGAATCAGATTGTGGCAGAACCGCTCAGATTAATCTGGCTTAGCGTGCTAAACATCGCATTAGACGCGATTAGACACTTAGCCGAACTAAAATGACAGTCTGTCGGGTCACGCCCGATGCAACCACGCACAGTTACCGAGATCGAAATGAGTCGTGCATTTACTCCCTCGAAGGAGAGTACCAGAGATTACAACAATCCACAGATAATTTAAACAGGTCCCACTTCGGTACTTTATTACAAATTCAGTTCATGCATAAAGAAGAGATAATTCAGAGTTTAAAAGCAGCGGAAAGAACTATTATTCGGAAAGGTAATGACATCACGTGAAGCCGTCGTGACATCACTCAGAAGCATCCTCGTCCCAGACAACGGTCCAACCCGGAGGAAGGGTGGTCGGCCAAGTAAGACCGGCAACCATCTCCTCAAGAGTACTACCTGAAAACAGTCAACAAAGCAAGGCTGAGTATACTAATACTCAGCAAGACTTACCCGTCGGGTGAGAACTATGTCACCGACTCCTAGACATGCAAGGCTTTTGGCTGGTGGGTTTGTTTTGCCAAAGAGCGACTAAGAGTGGGTCCTTGCTTTCAATCTTTTAGCATCAAGTTCTAATTCGAGTTAACCATTCTAGGTAAGCACCTTATTCTAATCAAGCATGTTGAGCAAGAAATTAAGAGAGCATCAAGTTTATCATCAACGTCATGTTCCACTTTCTTACTCAATGCGGCAGCGAGGTTAAGTAGTCTCATTAGCTACGAGAAACAGACAGTTCGAACCGATTTTAACCTTGCAAGGTGGAAACTAAACACACGGAAAAGCACCAACCACCAAGGTCGACGCTAACCAGGCCGTTCCCATGTCATCCCGGTTCGTTAATCCGAGCCTACTCCCCTTGGACACAAGCCTATCCGGTTGATACTTCGCGGCCACGCCGGCCGGATTCGGTCTTGAGCCACATGTGTACCGCATGGGGAGGTGAATCCCAGGGAAAGCAGGGCGAGGCCACTCCCCGTTCCAAACAGGTACTAAACTTACCGGTCCCATGCCCAAACAAGTGCTTAGTGCTTTCAAACACTTAACCATCGGTACCACACCATTCGGCCTTAACCAAATTTTGCTTACACGGACGGGGCATCTACATGACAAAAATCCCCGCCCGTCATCCTTATGATTCCAACATAAGTAAAGCAGTTGATTCCTATATCTCGCGAGTGACAGGAAATCACTCGACTTTTACCGGGTCCTTATAGCATAGCCGCTATCGACCTATCATACTAGTATTGCATAGCATAGGTGCCTAGGATCATGCAACTAAGGTTTCAATTCAACTCCTGAACGTAAATGCACAAGTAAATCTTAACAAACATAGTTGCATGTTGTAACATCCCGCAAATTTGCAGTCTGTTACTTGTGTGAAAAATCAGGATTTCAAAAATTTTTGATTGAATTGTTGTGAGCCATGAATTAATTTACAACATTAAGCTAAATGCTCTCTCTAAATTCCTAGTAATTAAATTGTGCATAAAATATTTTTCATGACAATGCATGTGTGATTTGGATTTTATCTGGAATTGTTAAATTCCAATCGGATTTATTTGAATTTGTTTAGTGCAGTTTATATTTGAAATTTCCTTTCAAATATAAACTAAAACCTAACTAACCCCCTAACTTCTAATTTGGACCCTGGCCCGAGACCAACCTACTAACTCGCTAACCCAGCGAGGGCATTTATGCTAGCTCGGTTAGATACCCAAGTTCGGGCCTGCTAACTAAACTTACCCAGACCCTTTTGAAAATCTTACATGAATTATGACTTTATTTCTTGACTCTTCAAATTAATCTCATGCGGATTAATTCGATTTCAGGAAATAGTCTAATTCATTTGTACCATGTTTTAGACGAAATAAATTGCTACCAATTTATTTCGTGGCCTAATAATGCTTTGGTCCAACCCTCTCTTTTCTCTCGCTAATCTTGATTAGCTAATCCTAGTCACGTTTAGCACCAAACCAAGCCAACGGTAAACCATCCTTTTTCTTCGTGAAGTCCAACCCAGCTCGGCAGCTACCTGATGCTCTCTCGGCCTCATTCCTTTCTTTCCTTCACGTGAAGCCCAAGTCCAGCTTGCGGCCTGGCCTGGTAACTATCTTGGCCCAGCCCAAGTCCAAGCTGCCACCGCTCATGCATGCGTGCCTGGGTCCACACGCCAGCGCCGCACGCCTTCTTTTTCCTTCGCCTCGAAGCGACGCCACCGCCAGCCTCTCGCTCTTTCTGTTCCTCTTCTTTCTCGTGACCAAGCACGCCTGCCGCCCTCTGTTTCTCTCCCTCCCTTGCTTTTCTCTGCCTCGCGCTCGCCTGCTGTTGCTGCTGCTTTTTGCCCAAGCCGCTAGGCGACAACGCAGCGACGCGCGAGCTGCCGCGGCCGCCAAGGCACTTGCCTCTCGCTCGCCCGCGCCTGCACATGCGCCTCACGCGCGCCGCAGCTCGCGTTGCCGCCACGCCACCTCGCCGATGCCGTCCACGTACCCCCCAGCGCGGCGCCCGAAGATCACCGCCGCCCGCTCAATCTTCCAGCCGCACGAACCCTAGCCCTTGGGCTATATAAAACCAGCCGTCTCTCTCTGCTTTTCACCCCGCCGCCGCCGTCCCTGATCTCTTCCTCCCTCTGCTTTCTCTTCCACCGAAGGAACCTAGCAACCAGAGCAACACCCAGCAGCCGCCGCCGCTCGTGGGAAGCAAAAAGGAGGGGAAGCTGCTGGAGGGCCACGCCGCGAGGAGGAGCTGAACGCCGGCAAGGAACACGACGCCGCCGACCCCGCAGGGAGGAGCTGCACGCCAGCGAGGACCAACGCCCGCCGTCGACGACACCGTCCGCGCCGCCGGCGCCGCAGCCGCAGCGCCGACGTCCACGCCCCGCACTGCGACGCCGTCCTCTCGCCGCCGTCCGAGCCCGTGAACCGCAAGCCGCCGACGCCGCCGGGTACCGCGACCGCAAGCTGAACCGCGAGCGCAAACTCGTCCACGTGCCTGCACATCATCACGGCCTCGACCTCTCCCTGCACCGCGTGACCTTCGACGAGCCCGACGGTGAGCCAAATTCCCGCACCTCCTGCTGCCAGCTTGAGTGCATGCGACATGTTTGACGAAATGCCTCGACAAGCCTGACGGTGCAACACGAGCACTCGAGCCATCTCTTTTCTGCTCGTTCTTGCTTGTGGTCATCCCAGCCGTAGAGCTAATTCGTTGAGGCCGAGCCCTTCGCCAAGCCACCATGCCTTTTGGCCATTGCCTTGCCTGAACCCAAACCTCGAACTTGCAATGCCCTACAGGTGTTTGCGTTTTTGCCTGAGCACCCTGCACGTTTGTGCTAGCAAGGGAAGGCACCGCAACCCTGATAGTAGCGGCCCTGCACGCGACTCTCTGCATCACGGTCATCCGCCGTCGTTCCTCGCAGCCGCGCCGCCTCTGTGGCCGGCCTTCGAGCCGAGAAAACTTCCTGTAGGACTTGGATGCTCGACGCCGCGCTCGCCGGGCCGCATGCGCTTGCCGCTACAGCTTCGCGCACTGGAGCCGCTCACTGCTGGTCCACCGTGCTTCGCCGCTTACGCGCTGTGCTGCTCTCCACCGCGCTCGCGCCGCCCGCGTGCTCGCCTTGTGCGGTTGAGCTCTCCCCGCCACCGTCGAGTCTCGCTACCCGCCGCTGCTACACCAGCACAGCCACACCCTTGCCTCTGTGTGTGTTGGCGTTAAACCGAGCCTTGCGCCCTTGATGCAAGAAGCCATCGCCCTGATTAGCTGTGTTCCTCGCCGCCGTACGTTTTGCTGCCGCATGAACCCGCCTGGTGCCGCTTGTGTTGCCCACGCAGCCCAGGGGCTCGGCCGTGGTTCTCCACGAGACCGTGACTCTCGCAGCCGCCGTCGCCTACCCGCGCGCTGCGCCGCCGTCGA
Source organism: Urochloa ruziziensis (assembly GCA_015476505.1). NCBI lineage: Eukaryota > Viridiplantae > Streptophyta > Magnoliopsida > Poales > Poaceae > Urochloa > Urochloa ruziziensis. The sequence continues at coordinate 25,662,079 of CM027123.1, read as the reverse complement.
CTTTCCATGGCCAGAGCTTGCTCTGTGTCCACGTGCGCAACCCCCACCGTTGCCTGTGTGCCGCTCAGCGCAGCCGCCGCCTTGTTGCGCCGCCAGCCGCTAGAGCTTGCCAGCTAGGCCTTTCATCGAACACCTCGTGAGCATGCCACACAAACCCACCGGCACCGCACACACGATCTACTACGGATCAGCTAGCCGCACCGGATCTTTTGCGGCCAGCGACGTCAGCGCTGACGTCATCGGCCGCCGACCCTTTTCAGTTAGGACCCTATCGTTTTACAGAAAACCCCCTGGTCTTTATAATAATGGTAGCCTGGTCCTCCCACCATTGCCCTTTTTCATAGAACCCCTGGCCGGCCTTCTTTGTAGACAGACCCTGCAGTTTTGCACCAAGGCCCTTAGGTTTACCCAGTTTAGTGAGCCGACACTTCCACCTTGGCAGTTTTGCAGTTGACCCCTTGGCCGTTGACTTAGTTAACTTTGACCAAGTCACCGATGACATCACCAGAGCCCGTGATGATGTCATCAACCCCAGACCGTCGCCTCTACCTGCTCGACTCGCGGTCTAACCCCGAGCCGATGACTGACACCTCCGAGCTGCTAACTTGTGATCTAACTTTTATTCCTTTTTTCGGAATGATTTATAAATCCTGAAAATGGATTTAAACTTCAGAAAAACATAATAAATCAACCGTAGCTTAGAAAAATATGAAACCAATTTCAGTATTTTTCTAAAATCATGACGAACACGATAGGATAGAGTTTGCTGTTATTTGGCTCTCTATTGGTTCTCATTTGGAGTTCATTTGCTAGTAGTGGTCGTTATTTATTTATGTATCCGTATAATAGGATCCTCGGTGGACCGGACTACTTCGACTACTTCGACGACGTCGACTACGCTGAAGATGAAGAGATAAAGAACCATGCTCCAGGTTCACGCCCATCCTAACTCTTTGACCTATTAGGCATTGCTGAGTAGAATGCTAGTGCTTTGCTTATTACATGATGATGATGATTGAGCCATGCATAGCCTGTTTATATATCCTGATTCCTTGATTGCCTACCACTATATATATGATTGCTATGCTGCTGCTTGCATGTGTATGGGATATATTGTGGATTAGGATTCTTGGCGTGTGTGGGGATAAAACCGGCAGGAGAAGGTGTTTTTGGGAAACTTGGCGGGGGTGAGCATATTTTAACAACTCGATCTTTGACCGAGGTGCCGGGAGGCCCCTGCTCTCGAGGGGGTCCCACACCGTACTTGTGGCGGGTACATGGATGGATAGGAGCATAGGAGTTGGCGGTGGTACCTATGATGGGTACTGCGACTTGCGTTCTTCTTCGGAGGATACGCCTTTGGGACGATGACGCTCACCCCGGTCTGAAACCGAGTGGGGTAACTTTATTTGGGCCCCACGTACTTACCGCTTACCCATATGAACGGGTTCCAGCCTTCCTATCTAGCGCGATGCCTGCACTGCGAGAAGATCAGGTGGATGGTGTACGGGAACGGGAGAGACCGTTTCCCCGAAGGACTATGGCCCCGTCTGGCCCTACGAGGGAGAGTTCGACACAGCTTCCGAAGCATTGGATTGCGAGCCGATGGATCGAGACAGGAAGGGCAGGCGGGCATCGTTGCGGTTAGGGTCTGTGCTGTGGGTTGTGTCTCAGGTCGGTTCGCTACCGATCGCAGCCCGAGTGGGTCCAGTTGTACAAGCTCTGCAGAGTCTAGAATCTATACGTATAGCCGCGTCCTCGGTATGGACATTGCCCACTTTCCCTGTTACCTCTCATATTTTGGGATCTTCTACCTCCCCCTATTTCTAGCCAGATTTGAGAGTGATTATGGTTCGCAGCTACGGACGGGGAGAAGGGAAGTTTGCTCCCTTCCCTTTCAGGATCCGGTCGTAGTTGGTGAGGTGCGAGGGGAGGGAGCTCTCGCATCGACTTAGACGAGTGTGAAGAAGGTGATGTGATGTGAGGTGGGATTTGGGATGGTTTGTGAAGATGATACCTTGATTATTATTGCTGCTATCGCATAGGAAACCCCAACCTTTCCTTGAATTACTTTTATACCTTTAGATGTTAAGCCACTTAAAGCTTGCATACAGATGGTGACGTGAACCTATCCCACTCCTTGGGGATAGTTTGTGAGCATGCAGGTAGAACTGGATTACAAGATCGATGCTTGAAGAAGGGTTGTGTGCTTCGCTCGAGTTGCCTGTGGTGTGATCGAAGATGAAGAATTGAAGCCTAGCTACCGCTACGCAGGATTTCCGCTTGTCGCTTAGCCCGACGGGCTTGTACTTTACTCGTATTTCCATAATGGTGTGGATGTAAATCTCTTCTATGTAATCTAAGTTCATTGTATGGATATGATATTATGCTGAGATGAGTTCTGTACGTGATAGCTACTGATCCAGGGACTATCACAAGGGTACAGAGATTCGGATTCTCGATTATGAAAATCCGGGTCGTCACAGTTGGTATCAGAGCCATACTTGACCGTAGCACGCTACCCTAGACTGGTCGTTAGCTTTAGAACATTCTAAACGCTCTGTTCTGTATATACCCCCTTGATCTATTTTGATTTTGCCTCCCTTTCCTTGAAAATATTCTTTTACCTACGTCGAAGCAAAATTCTCTCGTAAGCCAATCAAGATGAGGAACAAGTTGCCATGGACGTGAACGAGAAGATCATAACCCCTGAGAGTAGAGTCCACCCATCTGGTTATGCCGCGAAGTAGTTTATCTGTTAGTGTTCTCATTGCTTGAGTGCATGGTTCTTATGAAATTTGCTTGCTTGTTATGCTTCATCATCATGAGTGTAGGATTTTATACAGTAGTGTTTTCATGTTTGCTCTAGAGACCTTTAGATTGTGTGCCACCCCATCTAGATGAGACCTCCACTATGATTTGCATAACAAATATGAGTTCTCGAGCCAGCCAGTCATCCTCAACTCAAGTGATCAACAAGGAGAGGTACTTCATGTACAGTTGGCACTGCTGAAGATCAAGATTTTGGAAGCTCAAGATTTTTGAAATAAGTTACCACATGAGTATTGGAATAAGTTACCCCATGATGGAAGCATAGAATTGGTTAAGAATAGTTGAGTTCTCTAGATCATTTCATAGGAAGAAGATCAGAGTAATTGGAAGTCAATGCCCAACTATTTGGACGAAGAGGAAGTACTCCTAAAGGATCAACAAACCTACGAGATTTCAATTGAGTACCCTAGCTTCCATACTACACCCTTGCTATGAACGACCACAGTGCCACCAGATTCAAGATGAAGATATGGACTAAAGAGTCTTCGGCAAGTATACCAAGCTGACCCCGAAGTGATACAAGAACCACACCTCAACCATGGTAATGAAATGTGGGAGAGAATTTCAGATGCTTAGGACTTCAAGATCATGGTACTTAGAAATTACCTTGTAAAATGTGGACGACTATACCTTAGAGTCGACAGTACCTCAACCTACAGGTATTGTTAGAGAAGTTGAATATGGATTGGGTGTCTAGACTCGATGGATACGAGATGAGTCACATGAGTCGTCATCCAGGAGAAGAGGTATCTCCCACACCCAAACATGATTTGTTGGGACTATAAGCAACATAAGCAAGACCTACTGTAAGGGATCATCTAAAGGGATATTCAGAGAATTACTAGGTCCGCAATGGAGTTGAGATATGGGTTTCCTTATCAACACAACATTGGAATGAATCCAATAGTAAAGCAAGTTTCTACGGGACATTTTCTATTGGATAAAGAAAAAGGCAACTCCAAGAACTACTGGACAAGAGACATCAGACCTAGTCATTGGAGCCTCCCAGCCTATGGGAAATGGAAGTGAGCAAAGAGTATGAGCACTACAAAGGATTTTCGCTCACTTGAACAAGAGTTGATCAAGACCAAGCATCGCTACCTATTGAAGTGTTGAACTACGGAAGAACCCACCTTCCAGGATAGATACAAGACTAGAGTGCCATCAATAGGAACAAGGTAATGGTATTTGTCAAGGATTGTTATCGACGTCAAGGACCGACAAATGTCCAATTATCCCTAAACAAGTGGGATAAACACCCTACGAGAGTTGGTTAAGATATGATTGTAATCACAAGTGAAAGCACCACCTATCCTGAGTCTGCTTAAGAGTATGAGCAAGATAAAAATAACCCCTCTGCAGACTGGATCACCATGAGTTGGAAGGAACCATGTAGTGCATTTGGAATCATAAGCGAAATGAGTATGTTGGATAATACAAGCACAGTGAAGATAGACCTTCCCTAGTGTGCTAAACCAACAAATGGACTATTTAAAGAAGCATGAAGTTGGTATGGAATTATGGACTCGCGAACAAGATTCTATGCAAGGAAGATAACCATAGGACTTTTATAACCTTAATGGAGCTTTGAAGACCCTACAAGACGAAGATAATGAATACCCGAAGTACCAGACCAAGACGTGAACATGTATTCCCTACCTTAAGATGGTCTAGAGAGTATAAGAGAAGCCACCTAACCATTGAAATGAAGCAAAGCATCTGGAATGTTTGCCATGAAGATGTGGCAAAATCTACCCCGTTGGAAATCCCTAAGGAATATGTATGGATTATGAGAATAATATTCATCTTCAACATGTCCAAGACGGACATGGGATCAAGAAGATTATTTTGGATCAAGGAACCTTAAAATGGAACTATCAAAGGAATATGGAGTCAATGACAACCCACGAAGCCCGAGATTCAAGATTCAGACACTACATGGAACATAGGTTGCATAGATATGCCGACCAAACTAGAATAAAGGTACAATCCGGAAGAAGGTCTAAACATTCACCCAGGTATCACCGGGAGAATTTGGAATAAGAGAAAAAGTTTTGGAGATTACTGGGAAACGTTGGGGAGCCCATATCGTACCTATGATGAAAGACACCCAGGAGGTAAAGCTAGACTTCGAGCAGATTAAGATACCTAACAAATGACCTTTGGAACGAGCCTCTACCCGGAACAGGCTACCACCTTTGGATGAGGAATTAAGTTGGAAGAGAATTCAAGAGTCACCTTTGGATCGACGGATTTGAACATTGTGAGGAGTACCACTTAAGAATAATACCAGCTAAGTGATCGAGCACATGGATTGAGAGACCCTCGAATAATCATCCATGACCTTTGGAAGAGCAAACTACAGCGAAGCCGAAGATGTCAACGATGTACCGACGTCAAGACAAGGAGAAAGACCCTCACCACACCCGGTGCAGCTTTAATCTCGAGGACGAGATTCTTGTGAGGGGGGGAGACTGTAACATCCCGCAAATTTGCAGTCTGTTACTTGTGTGAAAAATCAGGATTTCAAAAATTTTTGATTGAATTGTTGTGAGCCATGAATTAATTTACAACATTAAGCTAAATGCTCTCTCTAAATTCCTAGTAATTAAATTGTGCATAAAATATTTTTCATGACAATGCATGTGTGATTTGGATTTTATCTGGAATTGTTAAATTCCAATCGGATTTATTTGAATTTGTTTAGTGCAGTTTATATTTGAAATTTCCTTTCAAATATAAACTAAAACCTAACTAACCCCCTAACTTCTAATTTGGACCCTGGCCCGAGACCAACCTACTAACTCGCTAACCCAGCGAGGGCATTTATGCTAGCTCGGTTAGATACCCAAGTTCGGGCCTGCTAACTAAACTTACCCAGACCCTTTTGAAAATCTTACATGAATTATGACTTTATTTCTTGACTCTTCAAATTAATCTCATGCGGATTAATTCGATTTCAGGAAATAGTCTAATTCATTTGTACCATGTTTTAGACGAAATAAATTGCTACCAATTTATTTCGTGGCCTAATAATGCTTTGGTCCAACCCTCTCTTTTCTCTCGCTAATCTTGATTAGCTAATCCTAGTCACGTTTAGCACCAAACCAAGCCAACGGTAAACCATCCTTTTTCTTCGTGAAGTCCAACCCAGCTCGGCAGCTACCTGATGCTCTCTCGGCCTCATTCCTTTCTTTCCTTCACGTGAAGCCCAAGTCCAGCTTGCGGCCTGGCCTGGTAACTATCTTGGCCCAGCCCAAGTCCAAGCTGCCACCGCTCATGCATGCGTGCCTGGGTCCACACGCCAGCGCCGCACGCCTTCTTTTTCCTTCGCCTCGAAGCGACGCCACCGCCAGCCTCTCGCTCTTTCTGTTCCTCTTCTTTCTCGTGACCAAGCACGCCTGCCGCCCTCTGTTTCTCTCCCTCCCTTGCTTTTCTCTGCCTCGCGCTCGCCTGCTGTTGCTGCTGCTTTTTGCCCAAGCCGCTAGGCGACAACGCAGCGACGCGCGAGCTGCCGCGGCCGCCAAGGCACTTGCCTCTCGCTCGCCCGCGCCTGCACATGCGCCTCACGCGCGCCGCAGCTCGCGTTGCCGCCACGCCACCTCGCCGATGCCGTCCACGTACCCCCCAGCGCGGCGCCCGAAGATCACCGCCGCCCGCTCAATCTTCCAGCCGCACGAACCCTAGCCCTTGGGCTATATAAAACCAGCCGTCTCTCTCTGCTTTTCACCCCGCCGCCGCCGTCCCTGATCTCTTCCTCCCTCTGCTTTCTCTTCCACCGAAGGAACCTAGCAACCAGAGCAACACCCAGCAGCCGCCGCCGCTCGTGGGAAGCAAAAAGGAGGGGAAGCTGCTGGAGGGCCACGCCGCGAGGAGGAGCTGAACGCCGGCAAGGAACACGACGCCGCCGACCCCGCAGGGAGGAGCTGCACGCCAGCGAGGACCAACGCCCGCCGTCGACGACACCGTCCGCGCCGCCGGCGCCGCAGCCGCAGCGCCGACGTCCACGCCCCGCACTGCGACGCCGTCCTCTCGCCGCCGTCCGAGCCCGTGAACCGCAAGCCGCCGACGCCGCCGGGTACCGCGACCGCAAGCTGAACCGCGAGCGCAAACTCGTCCACGTGCCTGCACATCATCACGGCCTCGACCTCTCCCTGCACCGCGTGACCTTCGACGAGCCCGACGGTGAGCCAAATTCCCGCACCTCCTGCTGCCAGCTTGAGTGCATGCGACATGTTTGACGAAATGCCTCGACAAGCCTGACGGTGCAACACGAGCACTCGAGCCATCTCTTTTCTGCTCGTTCTTGCTTGTGGTCATCCCAGCCGTAGAGCTAATTCGTTGAGGCCGAGCCCTTCGCCAAGCCACCATGCCTTTTGGCCATTGCCTTGCCTGAACCCAAACCTCGAACTTGCAATGCCCTACAGGTGTTTGCGTTTTTGCCTGAGCACCCTGCACGTTTGTGCTAGCAAGGGAAGGCACCGCAACCCTGATAGTAGCGGCCCTGCACGCGACTCTCTGCATCACGGTCATCCGCCGTCGTTCCTCGCAGCCGCGCCGCCTCTGTGGCCGGCTTCGAGCCGAGAAAACTTCCTGTAGGACTTGGATGCTCGACGCCGCGCTCGCCGGGCCGCATGCGCTTGCCGCTACAGCTTCGCGCACTGGAGCCGCTCACTGCTGGTCCACCGTGCTTCGCCGCTTACGCGCTGGTGCGCTCTCCACCGCGCTCGCGCCGCCCGCGTGCTCGCCTTGTGCGTTGAGCCTCACCCGCCACCAGTCGAGTCTCGCTACCCCGCCGCTGCTACACCAGCACAGCCACACCCTGTGCCTCTGTGTGTGTTGGCGTAAACCGAGCCTTGCGCCCTTGATGCAGAAGCCATCGCCCTGATAGCTGTGTTTCCTCGCCCGCCGTACGTTTTGCTGCCGCATGAACCCGCCTGGTGCCGCTTGTGTTGCCCACGCAGCCCAGGGGCTCGGCCGTGGTTCTCCACGAGACCGTGACTCTCGCACCCGCCGTGCGCCTACCCGCGCCGTGCGCCGCCGTCGACTTTCCTGGCCAGAGCTTGCTCTGTGTCCACGGTGCGCACCCCCACCGGTGCCTGGCCG